>JAWNPC010000262.1:14340901-15567602 GCA_035045365.1 Drosophila leonis | reverse complement strand
AGGTCCAGAGAGAGAGAGAGAGAGAGAGAGAGAGAGAGAGAGAGAGAGAGAGAGAGAGAGAGAGAGAGAGAGAGAGAGAGAGAGAGAGAGAGAGGCATCTGTATCTGTATCTGTATCTGTATCTGTATCTGTATCTGTATCTGTATCTGTATCTGTATCTGTATCTGTATCTGTATCTGTATCTGTATCTGTATCTGTATCTGTATCTGTATCTGTATCTGTATCTGTATCTGTATCTGTATCTGTATCTGTATCTGTATCTGTATCTGTATCTGTATCTGTATCTGTATCTGTATCTGTATCTGTATCTGTATCTGTATCTGTATCTGTATCTGTATCTGTATCTGTATCTGTATCTGTATCTGTATCTGTATCTGTATCTGTATCTGTATCTGTATCTGTATCTGTATCTGTATCTGTATCTGTATCTGTATCTGTATCTGTATCTGTATCTGTATCTGTATCTGTATCTGTATCTGTATCTGTATCTGTATCTGTATCTGTATCTGTATCTGTATCTGTATCTGTATCTGTATCTGTATCTGTATCTGTATCTGTATCTGTATCTGTATCTGTATCTGTATCTGTATCTGTATCTGTATCTGTATCTGTATCTGTATCTGTATCTGTATCTGTATCTGTATCTGTATCTGTATCTGTATCTGTATCTGTATCTGTATCTGTATCTGTATCTGTATCTGTATCTGTATCTGTATCTGTATCTGTATCTGTATCTGTATCTGTATCTGTATCTGTATCTGTATCTGTATCTGTATCTGTATCTGTATCTGTATCTGTATCTGTATCTGTATCTGTATCTGTATCTGTATCTGTATCTGTATCTGTATCTGTATCTGTATCTGTATCTGTATCTGTATCTGTATCTGTATCTGTATCTGTATCTGTATCTGTATCTGTATCTGTATCTGTATCTGTATCTGTATCTGTATCTGTATCTGTATCTGTATCTGTATCTGTATCTGTATCTGTATCTGTATCTGTATCTGTATCTGTATCTGTATCTGTATCTGTATCTGTATCTGTATCTGTATCTGTATCTGTATCTGTATCTGTATCTGTATCTGTATCTGTATCTGTATCTGTATCTGTATCTGTATCTGTATCTGTATCTGTATCTGTATCTGTATCTGTATCTGTATCTGTATCTGTATCTGTATCTGTATCTGTATCTGTATCTGTATCTGTATCTGTATCTGTATCTGTATCTGTATCTGTATCTGTATCTGTATCTGTATCTGTATCTGTATCTGTATCTGTATCTGTATCTGTATCTGTATCTGTATCTGTATCTGTATCTGTATCTGTATCTGTATCTGTATCTGTATCTGTATCTGTATCTGTATCTGTATCTGTATCTGTATCTGTATCTGTATCTGTATCTGTATCTGTATCTGTATCTGTATCTGTATCTGTATCTGTATCTGTATCTGTATCTGTATCTGTATCTGTATCTGTATCTGTATCTGTATCTGTATCTGTATCTGTATCTGTATCTGTATCTGTATCGAAGTGGTGTTCATCTAAGATTAAATACTTTCATAAAATGACTCACAATGCGCGCTGTTCGAACAGCCCTCTGTAGCTAAACGCAGCTCTAGTTATAGGCATGTTTACATATGACAATAATATTGGGGCTGAGAGGTTGGGGCCTCAGTTGAAACTGTTAATGAGTCGTCGTCGTCGTCGTCGTAGCGGCGGAAGCTGCTGCAGATGCTGCCGCTGCTGCGTTACAGTTAACAGTTAAATGTCGCGCATGCTTTACCTTGACATTGTGTGCGTTCGACTACGTCTCAACTGAGTGGCAGGCTTTGTGGGCAAAGCGACTACCCGACGAGCTGACGCCTCGGCTTCCTCCATGTAAAATTCGAGCAGATGCTGAACATTAAAACCCGTTTACGATTGCCATTATCGTGAACACGTAGTAACAGATCAAATATTTATATTCATTGGGAAAATTAATTAGCAGAGCGCAAAAAGCAAAAAGCAAAAAGCAAAAAGCGAAAAGCAACAACCAGAAGCAAAGTAGAAAAGCCTTTTAATTAGTTTAATTAAACATAATTATGCACAAGGCGGCAAAACGTAAACAAATTCTCAACTATTTCCAAGTGCCAGACCGCAACAAAGCAAAGCAAACAAACAAACACAAACAAAATATTGAGAAAAAACAACTGGGAAATGCGTAACAAATTTCGAAAACGAAAATGTACCTAATGATCAATGGGAGTGTTTATGTACCTGTGGCCACATAGGGAGCCAAGAATTTGCCATCCAATTCTGGGCCCAAAAATAAAACACTTGGCCGAGGCCGGCCACAGAAAAGTTCAGCGTGTTTGTGGCCGAGTGCGATAACCCACAGCTCTATAAATAAAACGATGCATTCAAATTTTGCCAAAAAACAAAAAACACAAATAATGAGAGGAAAAATAAAGGGAAAGTGAAAATGAGAACTAGAACTAATGAATATTTCAGGCACAGGTCTTTAAACTGTTATTTTAGGCTAATTCGCAGAAATCTAAATAGCTAATACAATTATAGAACGTATTTGAAATTGGCTACAGAAAACGCAAATTATGCAGGCAGTTGGCTTAAGAACTAGTCTATATATTAAAGCTGCCCTAATGAGCATTTAGTTACTTCATCTAACTGCGTGGAAAATGCGATTGAACTCTGTTGGGCCCCAAGTGCATGACGAATTGTTTTGAAGCCTGGCAAATGTTGGTGCACAGTGCGGTAATTTGATTTGCAACACAGCTCGCGACATTCACTGAGTCATAGCAGATAACGGCGCTGAGGAGTGGAGTAGGTGGTCTGGTGGTCACTGGCCTATGCCTGCCCTGGCAGGATTTGAATGTGCCAAAATGACATCATAAAGTGCCACTGCACGAATATCAAGTGTTAGCTTCACTAATACTAAGCCTAATAACAACAATGATAGTAACAATATTTTGCTGCGCTTTAGCTGAGCAGCAATGAGTAATCGATTCGAGAACAACAAATGACGAGTTCAAAATGCAGGAAAAAATATGTTTTTTTTTTTCTTTTTGGCTGTGTGCCAAGTGTAATAGCAGACAAAAATGCTGAAATTAAAAAGTCAGCCATAGACCCGGCCGGAGATCAGAACAAAAGGCAGAACACAAAAGATGCCAGAGCAATGTGTCAGAGCAATCAGTCAAGAGTCCAAACACTCCGGGAGGCCGACAATAGACTCATTAGCCAAATTAGCCCATAACATAACGAAAAATCAATAAGAACTTATACCTAAATAATTTATACGAATCCAACTAAAGTTAACAAAAAGTCAATCAAATTTTTGGCCATAAAACTTTCACCTGCCAGGCAAAGCCAGCAGCAAAGACAAACAAAACATGGCAAAGTAAACTGAAAAAAAACTCACCCTCAGCAAAGCCCGCCCTACGCAACATGTTCCATGTTCAGCTGGGGAGGTGGGCGGCTGGCGGGGCTGAAAGTGGAGCACGCTCTCGCTCTCATCACGGCAGCGACAAACAATAAGGGAAATAAAGCAAACGAACAAATTTTCATTTGCAGCGGCGCGAAAGTCAGCGGCAGCTGTGAACAAATTGCAGGGTATGAAGGTGGTGTAGATAGAATGTGTGTGTGCCTGGCTGTGTGATGCGGGTGCTGGCTAGGCCAATAGCCAATATCAAGTGCGCAACGATGGCCGTTAGGATTTGCGGGGATTGGGGTCGTCAGCAACTGGCAGTTGCCGTTGTTGATAATGATGTTGATGTGAGTGCGGGCAACTGGTGCCAAGGGCGCGATGCAGCCAAATGGACGCGACTCACAATGGGCAGAAAAGTAACAATTGACAACGCGGCGTATGCGCGATGCGCCAGCCGAGACGGAAGGCAGCCTCAGCTGATGTTGTTGCTGTTGCCGTTGCTGTTGCTGTTCTTGTCGCTGCCTGAAACACTGACACACTGAACGAGTTTTTACACACACACACATACACATACACACTATGAATACAAACACACACACATAAAATAAACTCTCGTTTGCTTCCTTTTTGCAGGCACGTGTGTGTGTGTGTGTCTGTATCTGTGTCTCTTATGGATACACAATTTATGCTTTGCCAATTGCTCGCTTATGTTTATATTAAACGCTTTTATTATGATTGCGAATGCCAATTAAAACTTACCCCAGTTTATGGCAGCAAATCGTATAATATATGAAGACAATGCCGCTGCTGCCTTTTGAAATCGCTTAAACTTATTTAGTTGAACCGCCAAACGAATTGATTTGCAATATGCCCGCGATTAATGTTTAAACAAAGCACAAACCGCATTTGTTTATAACACAGACGATCTTCTTATAGACATTATTAAGTAATTATATATATGTGTATGAATATTGAATATATATAAATATATATACTCTTCGCGTATTTATCGAGCAAGTTTTCTTTTGCGCGCGCCGTGCCAGAGCAATTTGAAAGGCAGCTACGACTACGTCGCTGCTCGAGAGCCGAAAAGCGTATATACAACAAAATATTTGGTGTGCCTTTATGAGGATTACACACACGCACACAGAGACACTCACACACACACACACACACAGACTCTCAGACATTTCAAGAGTTGAGCAATCCGTGGCCGAAAAACAATCAAAAGAAAAACATACCAAATTTCCCAAATTGGCGTTGCCACTGTTTTCCTCCATGCCAAACACTAGAAATGTTTTCTGTTCCCAACTCGAGAAGAATTAATTAAATTTTCGTATAAATTTATTTATCTATGTATAAATATTGCTATTTGGTAAGAAATGTATTTGTATTTGTTGAAAAAATAGAATTTATTTGACATATTTCACATGAGCATCTGGCAGCACTGTGCTGGGGGAAAACTCTCGCAGCTTTTCCGACACCGACATGCGCAATGCGTCTACGCGCTCTGCGTCTACCCACAGGTCGTATGAGTAATCGTCTGTTGTTCAGTGCAAGGCGCAACATATTCGAGCGTGTGATAAGACACAGTGACGATGACGACAACGAGCCTACGCACAACTACTCCACACTTTCGCTTTTCCCACGTTCAGGCTGACTGACAGAGAGAGAGAGAGAGAGTGCGAGTCTGGGAAATGTAGAGAGGGAGATGGAGAGCGTGTGAGAGAGCGGGTATGGGGCGCCGAGGCAATCTTTTCGGTAGGAGATAGGTCTTGTGGGCCCTAGACAACTGAGCGCTGCGTTGAGTGAGGTAGGAAATTTATAGCTGTTATCAGCCACACACACACACATACACAGAGAGCGAAGCAGCCCGCGGGAAAGGCACAAAAACAAACAAAAATCGGGCAACTAACGAAAACTGGGTCAAATCCCAGCACTCGTGGCTACCCAAACTGCTGGAGAATAATTTCGTAATGAATTTTCCTAAAAATTACAAAGCTGTGAAAAATTATAGAATTGCGAGCATTACTTAACGGGCCGATTGGAAATTAATTTTCAGGAAATACACAAGATGAAGTGCTAAGAAAACAAACTATGTAAAGGAATGGCATCTATTATAAATAAATAATTGTTTATCTACAATATAATTTAGTAGCTGTTGAAGCGCACAGCTACTAAATATGAATCCATTCTAAGGGAGGGAAGTTTGAAAAGTATTTTAATATTTTTATATAAATTTTAGAAAATATACAATATATGTTTATTAATTTAAATAAATACTTAAAAATATATTTAAATATTAAAAAATATATATATATATATATATTTATATATATATATATACATATATTTATATGCAGACTATGCAGCACTCATGCAGAAGAGGCCATCTTTGATCAACAGAGGCCGAATTGTTTTCCACCAGGACAACGCCAGGCCACACACATCTTTGGTGACGCGCCAGAAGCTCCGGGAGCTCGGATGGGAGGTTCTTTTGCATCCACCGTATAGTCCGGATCTCGCACCAAGTGATTACCACCTATTTCTGTCCATGGCGAACGAGCTTGGTAGTCGGAAGTTGTCCACAAGAGAGTCCTGTGAAAATTGGCTCTCCGAGTTTTTTGACAATAGGGAAGCGAGCTTCTATAAGAGGGGCATTTGTTGTTCTTGTGTTCTATAAGAGTTGGCATCTCGTTGGGAACTTGTCATCGAACAAAACGGCGCATATTTGACTTAAATCGCATTATTATAAACAATTTTATGAACAATTGAAAATTCAATAAAAATACCGCAAGACTTTTTTGACAACCTTATATTTAAGTAAATATACAAAAATATATATTAATTTCATTTCACATTCATACACAGAAAACAAAAGACATTTTAGATAACAATTATTTTTCTTTATTTGAGGATTTCATTAGAAAACGTGTCACTGTTCTGGTTACCGGAACCAACTATAGATTCTTAATTTGATTTACAAACAACGTGGATTTATTGGCTTGCATCGAAAAAAGTAAAAATTGAAATTTTTTATCTTTAGGTTTTTCGTATTTTTTACATTTTTTTTGTTTGTGGAAAATTTAGTCCTACGTTGATACCGTTTTCACGCTGATTGAAAATGTACAAATGCTAAAAGTATTTTTTTCTCTTTTCTTGGGGTTTTTCCTTTTTTTTTTTTGCTTGCATTCAATTTGCGTTTAGCACATTGTTCACTCTGATGCGCTGCGACATGTACCAAAAGGTTTTTGCGAAAACTCGACGCGAATTTATAAATTCTTGGATCGTTTGATTGTTTCATTGGGTAATGGGCATTGGACATTGGGTATTGGGTATTGGGTTTGTAGGCTACATTTCTTGACTTCCCTATTCTATTCTATTCGTCTATGTGTTTGTGTATCGGTGCATGGTTAAATGTACATAGCGTACACGACGTGTGTGCATATGTGTGTGTGCTGTTGCGGGTAGCTCATGCTCGCCCGTTCAAGAGTCTGCAGTTGCAACAGTGGTAATGAGGGCGCTCTTTGCGATGCCATTGCGGCGTTTGATGGCAATTTTGGCCACGCCTTTTTGGCACTCAGCAGAACCGCCCATGAGCACCATGAGTAGCCCATTGTGGGCCATTGCGTTCCAGACTCGTTCAATAAAACTATCCAATTTGGCAGCAGTGCGCTCAGCACTCTCCAGCACAAAGTCCTGCTCGGGCACCAACAGATTGGCAATGGTCAGAGCATTCTCCAGCGCGATTTCGTTCACCTTACGCATGGCCTCCTTGGTGGTGGACACTTCGTGCACATAAACCGATTTGCAACTGTCCTTTGATGCAGCCTGCTCCGCCTTTCTAATGACCTCCTTAAGACGGGGCTGCAGATCACCAACCGTCACAATGGCCGTCCGCTTGTCCCGCTTGGCAGCATGCGCAAAGAGATTGTTTCGCAGGCCATCGCCACTGGTGGCACGAATGACGTCATAGATGCGCTTGCGCTGTATGAGAATCTCGTCGCCAAACTCAATGCTATTGGCCAGCTTCATCTTGACCAGCTTGAGTGTGGCTCGTGAATCTTCAATGGAGTCGTGGCCATACTCGTTCTCCTGTATGCTCTCCTGCAGGAACCGTTTGGCCAGATGCTTCAATTTGCTCTTGCGCTTGCGCACGCCGCTTATATTGAAGCATACACTGGTGTCTATCACATACGGATGCATCATTCGCATTGCATTCAAATCGGAGTTGAGCGATTGACCAACCAGAATTGCGTCCGATGGCAACAGCTCGGATACCTCTTGCTGCACGTCCGCCAGAGTCTTCGTCACAGACTCCATGATGTCAGCCGTTATGCCCGAATATTGTGTTAGGTAGTCAGTGATTTTGTTGCCTGGACGCACCAACGTCTCGTAAACTGTCTGATATTTTTCATCCACTATGGAAATACGCGTCAATTCGTTTTCTCCGCTTACTGTGCGGCACATCTCGCAATCCACACCGTACATGGGACTGCGATCCGTAACTGGAGCATATGACTTTTTTGTAAAAATATACGACTGGAATCGGGCATGTAGCTCGCCTTGCAGCGGTATCGGATAGCCCTCGTCGACCAATTGCAACGCTGAGAGCAAAAGTTTGGTGCGTGGAAACTTGTCGTCTGGATGCAAATTAGTTGCATCTGCTTTTGGGGACGGCGACTGTTTCTCAATGGGGAAAATTGCCTTTACGAAAAGTGTGGGATCCTTGTTCAGCTCTACAGCTGACTCCAGTGAGCCGTGTTCGTTAATCAACTTCTGGGCCTGGACATTGGTAAGGGGAATCTGCAAGTAGAGATACGAGATAACAGTTAAGTTTCTTTTAAATATCAAAGACGTGTTTAACTCACCTGAGCAATTGTATCAATGATCCTGCCCTCCTCATGCGGTGGCAGCACCACCTCAAGCTTTGTATCGAATATCTTATTGGTGGCCGCGAAGCGACTTTCATTCGACATATAGTGATAGAGCGATAGGCCATCCAGTATGAGCACCACGCTGTGCGATAAGCTCTGGAATTTATCGGCACAGCACCAGCGATCGGGTGCGCATGGACTCTTCTTACCAATGAGCGCTGACATCAACAGATGCTGTATGTCCGTCAGAAAGATGGGCGTACGCTCCTGCTGCGGAATTTCGAGAAGTGCACGTCTGCCCATGTCACGTAGGTGCACGTTCGGTACACTCTCCAGTTCGCGCTTGCGACGACGCAGATCCGTGGACAGAGATCTGTATTGCTCCTGGGTGAGTGTGGCCGGCAAGCTGTCAAGCAAATTATCGCCGCCTGCTGAATTCTTGCGGCTACGTTTGATTTCGGGCTCACCGTGGTCCGCCTCACCAGCATCGGCGGTAGCAGCAGCAGTGTGGATTGCATCCCCGCTGCTGTCTCCTATAATGGTTAGACGATTTCGTGTTTTTCGCTTGCTGCACACTGTGACAAAGCCGTCGTCCACCTCGTCTTCGTTTTCGGTATCGCGATGTTTCTGCTCTGCCTCGTGTATGCGATCCCTGTCGTTCAGCTGTATTAGATTTGCCAGCGCTGCCAGTTTTTTCTTTTTCTTCTCATTGCGCTCCTGCTGCTTGGAGGATTGTTGCTCTTTCATCTTCATTCGCCTGTTGGATAAACTGCACAGTGCAAGAAATATGAAAACACATGTGAGTTTAATAGTTGTTCCGATTCGTTGCTGGAACAAGTTCGAATGAACCAGCCAAAGATTCGTTGTAGTAGTGTTAACATTTTGCTTAGCAGCTGTTAACAACATACCATTTGCACTAACCATACAACACATAGATGCGTCAACTAGAACAAAGTTATTCCACACTGAAAAACTTGTGCGTGGTGGACCACTCAACTTCGTATTTGCTCGGCTCGGTCGGTTTAGGCTCAGCCAGTAAAAATATGGTCCGGCAAAATCAGTGCGCTGCGAGCGCTCAACCGAAATGGTCACATTTTCATATGAAGAACTATCATATGCTATTTTTTCCTTACTCTCTCTCTCTCTCTCTGCTCTCTCAAGTACATATACACGTATGGCGTACACACAACCAGCAGCGTACCCAAATTGAAATTCGTTCGTCGAGACGTTTCATTCTTTCCCTTCTGAGAGAAGAGTATACCAAATTGTTGAAAGGGTGTGCCATGCTCATGCAAAATGTTTACAATTTCATTATTATTTGTGTGAAGGGTATGAAAGCGTTGGTGCGCTTAGCGAATATGTTTTTGAGACCAGCATGCACACACACACAGTCCCTTGCTTACATAAATATGTATATGAGTATTTGTGTGCGAAACTCTTGCTGCCTGTGGTTGCTTGATTTTGTGGACTGGCATATTTGTGTGTATGTTATGCGATGATCGAAATTGTCGAGTGTCCGCGATTCAGTCAGTAGTTTGTAAATTTTGTATGGTTTGAATTGTAGAGTGAATGAAATGAGCATTTATGACCTGCAAGTCATTTTGGCAATATGAAGTATAGCTTGATGTAGTCTGGCACCTGTGAATACATAGATGCAACTAAATCTTATAGAGTCCACTACCCGATATATTTAAAAGAATTAAATAAACCTTTTAGTAAATGCATTACCATAATTTTTCGATTTGAAAATGTTTATGTACCTATTTTATTAAAGTATGGTCTAATATCGATATCTGTAGATACATTTATATACTTATATATTGTACATACATATATGCAGGTGTAAGTATGCACATATGTACACACATATGTGTGAAGCGCATTTGGAAGTCCACAAGATCGAACAAAACCCAAAATTGTTCACATAATTCTAAATAAGGAAATGTACTAATATAAAAATGTGTGTGTGCAGTCCACAAAATCAAGCAACCACAGGCAGCAAGAGTTTCGCACACAAATACTCATATACATATGTATGTAAGCAAGGGACTGTGTGTGTGTGCATGCTGGTCTCAAAAACATATTCGCTAAGCGCACCAACGCTTTCATACCCTTCACACAAATAATAATGAAATTGTAAACATTTTGCATGAGCATGGCACACCCTTTCAACAATTTGGTATACTCTTCTCTCAGAAGGGAAAGAATGAAACGTCTCGACGAACGAATTTCAATTTGGGTACGCTGCTGGTTGTGTGTACGCCATACGTGTATATGTACTTGAGAGAGCAGAGAGAGAGAGAGAGAGTAAGGAAAAAATAGCATATGATAGTTCTTCATATGAGAATGTGACCATTTCGGTTGAGCGCTCGCAGCGCACTGATTTTGCCGGACCATATTTTTACTGGCTGAGCCTAAACCGACCGAGCCGAGCAAATACGAAGTTGAGTGGTCCACCACGCACAAGTTTTTCAGTGTGGAATAACTTTGTTCTAGTTGACGCATCTATGTGTTGTATGGTTAGTGCATTTGTTAAGAGTTTATTTTCAAATAACTCATATGTTAAATATATTGTGTTGTTGAATAACGTAAATAATTGCATTTTAAATAACACTTTTTAAGTCATCTGTTTTATATAAAAATTAATACAGAGTTGAACACGAATTAATAGATGTTCACAGCATTAACAGAGGCATTAACAGAAAAAATACCGACGCCGCTCCTCCCTTAACAGAATTGCTCCTCGATAAGCGTTTACCTAAATGGTTATCTCTATAAGCAACAGTTGCTCAACCCTAACTACTTTAACCGTTATAGTCCCGCGTGTTTTTAAGAAATTTTGCGCATGAACTCACAGAAAACGTATAAATAAATTATTTGACTGTGCACTGCAAATAAATTGTGTTAAATATGTATACGGCAGTTAAGCCACTTTCGAAGTACTTGCAACTGAAGTCGGTTCGCATTTACGATGGCATTTTTACATTCCACGCCAAAGTTACGTGCGCTCTTTTGTTGGCTTTCACAATTTTGCTATCTGCAAAACAATATTTCGGTGATCCGCTAATTTGCATATCGAATATGCAGAACAAGGACTTTGTAAACTCCCATTGCTGGACAATGGGAATGTATATAATGAGCTACGAAGATGACGAATTGGCGGATGAAGGAGAGAACAAAATTCAAAAGGAGTACAAAGACTACTTTCTCCGAAGTGAATATCAGCCAAAAATAGATAGAAATCTATTACATAACGCGGCTCCTTTGATCGCGGATCCTTCTAATAGACAAGAGCGCGTCTTTCTACGCTATTATCAGTGGGTGGTGCCTGTCCTGTTGCTGCAGTCGATTTTCTTCTATCTGCCTGCATTTCTATGGAAGATCTGGGAGGGCGGACGCATGAAGAATCTCTGCTCCAATTTGGATAATGTGCTGGAATCGAAAGAGAAGACTAAAGCGCATCTGAGCAAGTTGGCCAAATACTTTACCGACGACTACAAGGACACACATCTCCGCTATTTCATATCCTATACATTATGCGAAGTTTTCAACTTTGTAATTAGCGTGAGTTTGAGCAACGCCTTCACTTAAAACTCAACTTAATTAGAGTCTCATTGTAGATTGTCAACATGCTGTTGCTGAATGTGTTTCTGGATGACTTCTGGTCGCGCTATGTGAAGGCTGTGGCTGCAGTGCCTGCCTACAACTGGGATGAATGGAACCGCATCACAACGAACATATTTCCTAAAATCGCCAAATGTGAGATATTGAAATTCGGCTCTAGCGGCACCCTGGAGTCCATTGATAATCTCTGCCTGCTGCCGCTCAACAATTTGAATGAGAAGATCTTTGTGTTCATGTGGATCTGGTTTATACTGATGGCCTTTTTGGCTGGCTTAAAGATCATCTATCGCCTGTTCATCATTTTTCATCGCGGCCTGCGTTTTCAGCTGCTACGCGCGCAAACACGCTTCATGCCTCAATCGACATTGAAGTGCGCCTTGCGTAACTTTAGCTGCGCCGATTGGTTTATGCTAATGCGTGTCAGCAACAATATAAGTCGTGAGCTATTTGGCCAGCTGATGCTACAGATCTACGATGAACAATGTCCCAGTCTCAAGAATATTTCCAGCGTGGACAGCAAGTTAAACTGAACCACTATATAAAAACTATTTAGTAAGTACTGCCAGCAGCCACGGCTATATAGTTGCGAAGAATGACTATAATTTAAATACTTTTTGATATTAATTTACAAATGCTCGATATGAATGAATTATCGAAATCCTACTCTTTACGTTAAGCAAACTGAATGAATAATCAAATTGTTTTTGTATGTTTCTTTACCTAATGAACATTATAAAACTACTTGTTTTAAAGCTATACTTAATAGATATCTGTCGAAATAACTTACCATTCGTTGTGGCTCGGCTGAGAATAGAGAATTGTACCGCACATCTTGCTCACCCGTTGTGCAAGGTGAGCTAATCGCAGTAGTTGATAAAGCAGACACTTTACTGAATTTTGCATCAATTTTTTGTGAGTAATTTCTGCGTTATAAATCTAAATATAAATAATGAAAAGGGATTATTTCGTAAATGAATATGTATTACGTTTAATTACATTAAATCTGATAATAAAATTTTGATTTGGACTATTTCCTCGGAAGTTTTCATGGAGGTTTTTTTATTAACGGTATATTTATTTACGTGTCTGTTTTTCTAGGTCTTTAACTAAAAAATATTTTTGTTGTACGTTTTTAGTGTACAAAATTTGTAAAATGACAACTGAAACCCTAAAATTCAAGGCTTGCTCGACCCCAACAAGGGGCATTGCCATCCAAAGCAAAAAAAACCAATTGATACTGATATTGGTGCGTGGTTGGCCTGTGGTGGGTGGTTCGTTGCTCTGTTGCCAATTCGCAATTCCCTTCAACTTGCACTCTAGACGCATTTTTGTGCATCGCTCGCAATTTCAATTGCCATTTTCATTAACCAAAAAATTGTAAAGTTCAAAACATTTTGTACACAGCACAGCAAAATGCGCCATCACCACCACCAAAGTGGGTCGCACACAAGCTGATCCACTTTCCGAAAGCTTCAAAAGCGCGCCCGGCTCCGACGATGTCTTCAGTTGCCGCTTGGAGCGCGCGGAAGTCGCTCGCATTCGAAATCGTCGTTATATCGTGTGTTACCCTCTATCACTCCAGCCGGTCGGTCGGTCAGCCCAATTTGGATTATTCGTTTCCGATTTTTGTTTAAGTGAATCGCTGTAATTGGATCCTTCTTTTTTTTGGTTCGTTTGCTGTGTAATAAACAAGTGTAACAAAGTGAAATATAAATAAATAAAAAAAAGATCATATAAGATTTCAAATAGAAATTGTGTAAAGTGTACTAAAAAATATGTATATTATAAATTAATATATTATATTGTTAATATATATATATCTGACTAAAATGAATCAAAGTTTGGATGGTATGTCAGCAGTTGCAAACCATTCGCTAAATACTAAACTAAATCTTAATCATTTTAATTATCATATATATAGATTTATACTTTTCTAAATGACCACACAAAAAGTTTAAGTAATTGGCAGCTATTTAAGCTTATGTTTTCATTTTGCTCAGTTTTGACAATTTAGTGCATCAGCATTTCTACAAGTTGCGAAACTGCTCCGCAGAGAACTCGCTGACCAAAATATAAAAATATTTTTAATAAAAAAAGTGTTGAGTTGTTGTTGTTAAAGTTAATAAGTTGTTAAACATAATTTAATGCACAGCAATACTAAAATGAGTTCAACTTAACTCCTACAATATTTAAGCATGTAACTGCAAGGGGGTCGACTGGATTATACCCTGTCTGTGGCGCAACATGTGTGATAAGAGGAATAGAAAGAAAGTTAAGAGATATAAGACATTATTATATTTGAAAAACTAAGAGGGAGAGAGAGACAAAGAGAGGGAGACAGAGAGAGAGAGAGAGACAAGGAGAGAGAGAGAGACAAGGAGAGAGAGAGAGACAAGGAGAGAGAGAGAGAGATGAAGAGAGAGACAAGGAAAGAAATAGATACAAATACAGAGAGAGATAAAATAGGAGTGAGAGAGAGCAAGATAGATGGATAAGAAGCAGAAGCAGAGAGAGAGCAAAGAAACTATGAGAGGGCGAGAGCAAGAAGAGAATGAAATGAAAGCAGAGGTACGGATATATTGAACAGAGATAAAACTGATCTTCGGCAGTCAGCCGTTTGAATAAACTAAACTAACATATCAGAAGAACTAGTTATGTCAACAATTATTAGTGTCAACAATTAATTATTAAAATTAATTAAAAATTGTTAAATAACTTCAAATATTGCGATCTTTTACGCTTTCCCAGAACTAGAAGCGAAGCGTTCGCCGCGTCCTTCACGCCGTGGCTGCCCATCTCGCCTGCCCTATACACGCATTCTGATCATCTCCCTGCTGGTGATAGCTACATTACTCATCTCACTCATCTATTATGGCATTGTGCTGGAGCGCATGGGTAAATAGAGCAGCAACAGCTTAATCAAAATATTATTTATTTCATTTCCTCAATTCTTCACATACAGATCGCCTGCGTCAAATAATGTCGCTCAATCAGAAACACGCGCGTCATGTGCAACCCATTGATGAGAAGGCCTTCGTGATAGGTCCGCAATTGGAACATGTTCGTATACCACTCAGGAAAGCTGACTTCGAGCCAATTGCAACCAAGAGCGAGGAGCAGTCATTGCGCTTAAAGCACTTGCGTTTCAAGTTTCGCATGAAGCGCTTGAAGCTTCGATCCCGACGTAGTCTGCAGTCTTTAGATTTGCTCGATCCTGTCCAGCTAGAGGCCAACATGCAGCATCTGTATTCAGTGATGCGCAACAAACGAGCCAAGGCAGTGTTAAGTCAGCTCGAAACCGAGTATGTCAGGTGCAAGAAGCAGACGCCAGAGGATTGCATGTCAGCTTTCATGCGCATGTACCAGATGGCCAAGGAGGTAACCGAGAAAGTCGACAAGATGAAGGAAATCATAAGAGATCACCTGGGCTCACACAGCGTCGAGTCGCATGAGTTCGAGCCATATGCCCCAGCCAAGACGACCAACACAACAGTCGACCAACAACAAAAGGTGACGACGCCACTCACAAATAGCAGCGTAGCTGGCGACGGAGATAACGAGGAGACAACGCTGAAGCCCAATAGAGTTAAGATAAAACCAGCACAGATCAGCTGGATTATCGATGGACCGGGCCACGATGAGCAGGAGGCATATGTAGAGAATACGCCGAGAGCTATGATGGAGCAGAACAATGCAACCACAACAACTTTTCCAACAACAATAATGGAGACTACATTACCTACAACAACAATGGATATGGAAACTACAACAGCAACAACAACAACAAGCAGCGGCAGCATGATGAGTTTCTCTTCTTCTTCGCCAATTTCGACAACAGCATCAGATAAGAACTCATCATATAGCAGCAGCTCTGTTACCAGCACCACCAGCCATCCATTATCAATTCTAACCACTGAGGGACCAGAATCGGACAACATAACAGATCGAATCACTTGGATCTTGGATCGTTTCGATAAGCCCAAAGAAATTGTGCATACCACAGAGCGAGCAAATGATAAAACCACCATAGAAACCACTATAACAACCACGCTACCAAGCATCGAACATGAGTCAGTTCCATTGCACTCCGATAACCAAATGATGCAGCCCAGCGTTCAAACTACCAGAATGCCGACAACAGATGCACCTGCACCACTCGCAACCACAACGCTTAAGCACATAGAAGATCATGAGTACGCGAGCATAGTACAGACGAGCACAACTGTCACTACATTTAGTCCAACCACAATGGCCACAACCACAATAATCAGTACTACGCCCAGCCCAACCACAACTGATGGCGCCAACTTCACGGCCTTTCCGACTAAGCCCAAGCCAATCAAAATCAGTTGGATAATTGACGGCTATGTAAACAGCAATGAGGAGAGTAGTACAACTCAAGCACCAACCACTGAAACCACCACTCGAATAACCACGCCAAACACCACTGAAAGTGTAACTGACGTGACTTCGTTAGCTAATTCCACAAGCATAGAAAATACAGTGAATGACACAACCCAAGCCACACCCACTGAAACTACTACTGAAAGCAGCAACCGAACCGTAACCACCCTAGGTACCACTGAAGGTGCAGGCGAACTAGATAATACCACCAGCAAAGAAAATATGCTGAATGGAACAACCCAAACAGCTGCCACAGAAGCTTTCTTTGAGAGCACCACTCAAATAACCACTGCAAACATTACTGAGGGAGCAGCTGACGAACATCCATTAGATAATCCCACGAGCATTGAAAACCTGGTGGTTGCGACAACCGAAGCAGTAGCCACTGAAACCACCACTGAGAGCACCACTGAAGGTGCACGTGGGCTGCATCCGCTGGATGATCCAAGCAGCATTGAAAACATGCTGGAAAGCTTTGAGCGCCATGAAGAGGAGAAGCCGCTGCTCGAAGTCCTTCCCAGCAATAAGACTTCAAAGTTCGAAGAGTCGGAGAGTTTGAACATCTATGATCGCAAGCATTGGCTGAAACAGTTCGAAAAGGATGCAGCGCCGAAGCAGGATGAGCTCATCGAGTCATTTGGCACGGAGCTGGATGCTGAGAGTCTGAAGCAACTGGGACCCAAAATAAATCCCGTCAGCGGCAAGGTGACAAATGGTAAGTGAAATTCAAGCTAACTCTATGTAATATTCTCTATATCTGAACTATTTTCTTACAGCTGCCGATGCACAGCTCATGACCATATGCGAACAGTTGTCCCGTAAGCTGCAGCTAAAGGCAGCTGCCGAGGCAAAAGAAGCGGACAACAATGAGCCCTTCACTGCCTCGCCTAGCGTGCAGTTTACGAGCCGTGCGCCTGGCGGCTTTCCCGTTTCTGGCGAAACAATGAAAGCCTCCGCTCAGTTCATGTTCAATCCGAACTTTGGCATGCCCAGCATACCTGTCTGCTTCTATATGACTCCAGCTAATTTCCGCATGCCCATGTGGTCGCCCACGCCCTCGTTTATGGGCATGCAGAACGCGCAGTTTGGTGGCTCATCAAATGCCGGTGGCATCTTCTTTGTGCCGCAGCAATTTGGACCGTCGGGCAACTTCTTTGGTGGCAGCGCCGGCACAGCGGGCGGTGCACAGAATCAGCTGCCCAACATCTTCTCGAAGAACGCCTCGCCACAGAAGCAGCCCAATGGGCAGCAGCAGGTCTACTGCACCTACATGCAGAACCAGCAGGGACAGGCGGCACAGACGACCAACTTGACACCCAACAACCAGGCGGGCTTCTCCAATGCCAACTTCAAGATGCGGCATGCCAATCAGACGGGCATGGCACAGCGGAGCCAAATCATCTATGCCTCGTATCTGGGTTTGCCGCAGCAGCCGCAGGAGCGCTTCAAGTGCCCCGAGGCGGACCAGGTGGCTTGCTTTGGCCAGAAGCAATGCATTGCTGTCTCGAGCTGGTGTGACAATGTTGTGGACTGTGCGGATGGCAGCGATGAGTCGGCCTGCACCTGCGCTGATCGCTTGGATGAGGATCGCCTATGCGACGGCTATGCGGACTGTCCCATGGCTGAGGATGAGCTGGGCTGCTTTGGCTGCGAGCCACTGGCGCATTCCTGCTATGAGAATGCTGAGGAATATGCGCGTCACAATCGCTCCACCTTGTCCATGTGCTACAGCCGCCACGAGCGTTGTGATGGCTTCTTCAACTGCCTCAACAAACGCGACGAGCAGCAGTGCAGCCTGTTGGTTAGAGATGTGGCAAATCCTATGGTAAGCTGATAGAGTAATCACTCAATACCTTCTACATTGTCCACCTGCTTTTAGTTGCATGCAGCTACCGCCTCGGAGGGCTTTTTGTATCGCAATCATCGTGGCGATTGGTATCCAGTTTGCAATAATGGCGACCGATGGGCAGCCGATGCCTGCGAAACGTCGGATCTCAAGCAAGGTACAAATCTTACCTTCAAGCAGCTGAAGCTGCCGGGTCCATTCATTGAGCCTTCGTTGCATGCGGGCATTCATTTTGCCCAGGGCTGCCATGGACGCAACGACCAGGACACGCTGCTCGATCACGTTGCCTATGTCAAGTGCCCGCCCAGGCAGTGTGGCCTGCCCAGCAAGCCCAGCGAGAGCGCGCTCTCCAAGCGCACTAAGCGAGCACCCATTCAGGATAACATGGAGTCGAGCAAGAGTCGAATTGTTGGCGGCAGTCATGCAACTCCCTTGGAGTGGCCCTTCGTAGTGGCCATCTACCGGGATGGCAAGTTCCACTGTGGCGGCACCATCTACACGGAGCACTGGGTAAGTTCTGCCAGTTGACAATGAATCTCTGCTAAGCAACTACTTCACAGGTCATCAGCGCTGCTCACTGTGTCATCAACTTTGCCAAGTACTACTATGAGGTGCGCGCTGGACTCTTGCGCCGCACCAGCTACTCACCTGCTACGCAGATTCAGAGCGTTTCGCATGTTGTGGTGCATCAGGGCTACGAGCGGCGTAGCATGCGCAACGATCTCTCCCTGCTGCGCGTTGCAGCACCACTGCAATTCAATCGCTGGGTGAAGCCCATCTGTTTGCCAGATATGGGGCGCACGACCTTTGGCGAGGACTGGATCTGGGGTCCAGAGGAGCATACGCTCTGCACAGTCGTTGGCTGGGGCGCCATACGCGAGAAGGGGCCAAGCAGTGAGTAGCCGTTGACTTACGTCTGAAAATGTCATTCAATTTTCAAATGCCTGCCGCAGGTGATGCCATGCGTCAGGTCATTGTGCCCATACGCAAGGGCTGCACGGATCCCGAGGATCAGGTGTCGGAGGATGTGTGTGCCGGCGAACCGGGCGGTGGGCGCGATGCCTGTCAAGGCGATTCGGGTGGCCCGCTCTTCTGCCGCAGCGTCACCCAGCCGGAGCAATGGTATTTGGCAGGTGTTGTTAGCCACGGCAATGGCTGTGCCCGACCCAAAGAGTTTGGCGTCTATACGCGCGTCGCCCTCTATCTGGACTGGCTGGAGCTGGCTGTGACACCGCGTCTGCTGCCAGCACGTCAGCCACTCCAGCGCTGTCCCGGCTTCACCTGCGTTTGGGGTGGCAAACGTTGCATTGCCCAGCGACACCGCTGCGACCGCAATGTGGATTGCTTGGGCGGCGAGGATGAGGTGGGCTGCTCCTACAACTTCATACCAGACATGGTGGGTGGCAGCAGGCAGAATGTCAGCAGCACCACCGAGAGCGACTATTATCCACAAAAACAACAGGGGCCACTTGACCAGGAAGTGCAGCAGACTGAGAACAAACTACGTCAGGATGTGCCCATAGACGAACAGGAGTTGTTTGCTGATTTAACAACTGAAAATGAAGCGAGTGAACCAGGAACTTTTACTGAGGAGCAGAGCAATACGCCAGCAGCAGAGACCGATGCAGAAATTGACATGGGCACAACAGCAGACACTTCAGCAACTACAACAACAGCTTGGACAGCAACAGAGCCAGCAGCGGCAACAGCAACAACAACTTGGCCAACACCCACAGAGGATTTGATGAAGTTGACGGACTTGATAAGCCAACTACTTGAGGAGTCAACAACGCCAACCCCCAGTCTGACCACACCAACAATATCAACTGCAACAAGTGCAACAAATGTAGCAAACGAAACAATGGCAACAGTTGCAACAACAGCAGCAACAACAATTGAAGTTGCAAACACAACTTTGAGGACGACTTTTATGGCCATTGACAGCACCACTAGGCAAAGTGTGCCTACAACAACAACTGTGGCAACAGTTACTACCACATTGAAAACCACAACTGTGGCAACAGCAACCACACAAGCAACCACAACAAATAGCAGCCAAGTTCCATCAGAGAAGCCTTTGCCCAATAAGTTTATTTGCCAGAAGTAAGCTATAGAAAAAACTCACTTCAATCAATTGATTAAGCATTTATTAAACCTTTTCAGACTGCCACAAATTATTGATCAGCTGCATCGCTGTGATCGCAAAGTGGACTGCGAGGATGGCACCGATGAGCTGGACTGCAGCTGCCGCGACTATCTCAAAGGCAGCCTCAGCACGCTCATCTGCGATGGCAAGGCAGACTGTGAGGACTTGACTGATGAGCAGAACTGTGGTAAGCTCTAGGTGAGCTCTAAGAGTTAAAGCATTTAAGTACATCTTCCTCTCTCACTACAGGTGACTGTGGGAAGCATGAATATCACTGCGCGCTGTCTAAGACCTGCCTGCCGCTGGCCAAGCGCTGTGACAACGTAGTCGACTGCAAGTTCAATGAAGATGAAAAGGATTGCTGTACGTAAGCAAGTCTCCAACCAGGCGCTAATCTGGCTAATAATTCTTTCTTCGCAGTTGCCCTAACCAATGGCCACGACGTGCACTTCGATGCCCATCAACAGCCCAAGTTCAGCAGCGTCGGCATCTTCTCAAAGAATGCGCATGGCCTATGGCGTGTGGTCTGCGCCCATGAGACGGGCTTCCATGAGCACCAAGCCCAGACAGCGGATACAGTCTGTGCTCTGTTGGGCTTCAGGGGCGCCCAGTTCTACAACAGCACAGAGTTCGTGAGCCAACAGCAAATACATCCCATTACGCCAGAGCTAGCCAAGTCACGTACGGACACTGATCTGCGAGCGCTAATGAGAGACAACGCACAAGTGTCCAGCATGGAGATGGGGCATGCCAGCCACTCTCACCACTCGCTGCCCGGACAGCAGCGAGCACGCGTGCTGCCCAACAAGTGTGTGGGCATATATGTGGAATGTAATGCACGCTCCAATGCGACGCTGCCACTGAAAACCTTCAGCGCTGGACAGGCAGTGACTCCTCCGCCAGCTGAGCAACTGCCTGAGCTGTTGCCTTCCATTCAAACAAACAAACGGCCTTATGTGCACTTCAAGCCGCTATTGCCGCTGCAGGTGGTCAACAAGAAGGATGAAATCTTGGATCATCTGGAAATGCTGATCAAGAGCAAGAAAAATAAGACGCTACTGGTGCAGGAGCAGCTGCACGAAGCCATTGAAGAGCTGCATTGGCCCTGGCTAGCAGATGTCTATGTGGATGGGGAGCTGTGGTGCTTGGGCGTTCTGCTAGATAAACACTGGCTGCTGGTGCATGAGACTTGCCTAGCCGGCTTAAGGTTTGTTGATAACTAACTGATCTTTGCCAGACTCTGATAATCTCTATCCTCATTCCTCACAGCTTTGATACGCACTACATCAGCGCCTTGCTGGGCGGTGGTAAGACGAAGCGCTCCCTGCATCGCAGCAACCACGAGCAAATCCGTCGCGTGGACTGCTTTGAGGCAGTGCCTCGTTCCAATGTGCTGCTTTATCATCTGGAGCAGCCGGCGAGATTTACCCACTATGTGCTGCCCACCTTTTTGCCAGAGATGTGCGTAGTTCCAATTCATTTCCAGCCCAATACTAAACTTAAATTTCTTTCACAGTTCCGCTGAAGAAGATGTCGCTCCACATGAATGCATCAGCGTGCTGCATGACGATCGCACGGGACGCATCAAAACGGTGGCCATTGCATCTATCAATAATGACAGCAGCTGCAGCGGCTGCTACCAGCTGCAAGAGCGTAAGCCGTCGAGCAACTTGATGCGCATGCTGAATCTAAGTGCCGAAGATATGGCCTCCATATCGGACGAAGTGGAGCTGGTTAGCGGTGTGACAGGTGCCAAATCGATGCCCGCACTCACCACATTCACCAGCTGCACGCAGTTTGGCCAAAGGAATCAAACTGATCTTCAAGCACAGCCCACAGATCAGGGCGTGCTGGTGTGCAGGGATGCGCACACAGGCTGGTATCCTGCGGCGATCTTCAACTATAACAACACCAACTGCCGCAGCTTCAAGTCGCCTTTTGCCATTAGAAAACTCAATGAAGCCTACAAAATGCTGCAGCATGTTATAGGTATTAACTAAGTCGACGTTTCCTTTGAGTAGATAACTGATAACAAATTCCCTTAGATCATCCGCACTGCAGCAATGCGCAGGCAACGCCCACTTGTGCCACGCATCGCTGTCCTTTGGGCGCCTGTCTGCCACAGTCGGCGCTGTGCGATGGCCGCAATGACTGCCACGATGGCAGTGACGAGGAGGAGGCCAAGTGCCGCGAGTTCAAGCAGCGCTGTGGACCTGGTGAAATGAAATGCCGCTCGAGTGCCAAGTGCGTGCCAAAGAGCAAGTTTTGTGACCATGTGCCCGACTGTGAGGACATGACGGATGAGCCCACCATATGCAGTTGCTTTACCTATCTACAGTGAGTTATACTCAAATATATATAGTTAAAGCAAATACCTATTTACCTATCTCCCTTTAGAGCCACGGATCCCTCTAAAATCTGCGACGGCAAGCGCAACTGCTGGGACAAGAGCGACGAGAGCTCGGTGCTATGCAACTGCACTGCGGATCACTTCCAATGCACCTCGTAGGTCAACTGGTAAGGAAGAGTTTAATCTCAACTCTAATAAATTTCTTCTACAGCTCTGATGATTGCATTCCACGTGACTTTGTCTGCGACAAGCAGCCCGACTGCCCCGACGGCGAGGATGAGCGCTTTTGCTTTGGCCTTGAGCATCCGCTGTTGGACCAGCATGAAGATTACTGGGCGCAAACTGGACAGGGCTACCAGAAGCAGGGCATGCAGTATGGCCAAGTAATTGAACAATCCTACGGCATTTGGCACACCAAATGCTTTCCCAAGAGCAAGCCGCCGGGCATTAACGAAGTGCGTGAGATATGCAAGAAGCTGGGCTACAATCCCGATCGACTGCCCAGCTATCGCCTCCTAGACGATGCTAGCAACGAGCCCAAGCACACCTTCGAGGTGGCTGATAGGCGCGGACGCATTTTCTCTAACGAGACGGTGGTGGGCAAATATCGCGACTCCACCAAGGCGGTGATCATCAGCAAATTCTCGCCGCTGCAGCTGAACGAACAGCTGACGCTCTTCCTCAAGCCCAGTCGAGCCATTGCGGAGCTGGTCAGATGGAATGCAACGGACTCGAACAGTTGTTATAGGCTGGAAATACGTTGTGTCTGAATATTAAATAATCCTATCAAAATCCAATTCTCTCGCTCGTTACTCTTTGTACGTTTTAGTAGCAAATAAAAACGAGATTTTAGCTAAATATTTAAATGTTGTTTTTTTTTTCTTTTTATATTAATTTTATTTTTTTTATTTATTAATCAGTTTTCTATTTGTTGCATATTTTTTTTATGTATTTCGCTTGTTTTTTATTTTTATTTTTATTTTTTTAGTATTTTAAATATTTTTGAAGCTGGGTTCCTGGAATTTATCGTATTATGTTTAACAAACAAATTTATTATGTTTATATAAATGTAAAAAATCGCATGTTTTGTTTTAGGTTTTGTTTTTGTTTTTCTTGTTTAGTCAAAATTTAAACAATTGAATACTTAAAGCACTTATCATAATTTGTTAGGTTTTGTTGTTAGTTTTGTTAATTATAAATTCGTTAAAAAGATTTAAGATTGGTTTGTTGGTTTTTTTTTTTTGTTTTTGTTTGTCGAAAGATAGGTACTTGAGAATCATGAATGTAAGTATCTTAAGAGCAACTAAACACCATTTGGGGATTAGTCCAGTTTCTGGTGATGCCTTTATAAGTAAATTTAACAATAGTTTGGGTTTTAATATATATATATTAAAGATTTGTAACGAGCATCTTAGGGTTAAAGAAACTTCTAAAGAAGGCAGGGTATAATTGGTTTATACAACTTGTTATAAATATTATATGTTTTATAAGTCTTTGGCGCTGGTTACAACAATATAAACATGGGAATACTCTTATAGGTTTAGCTAAATAGATGAACATAAATTAACTTTTAGGGAATTTTTAGGCAAATACTTTAAAAGTTTGTTTTAGGAAAGTTCAATTTTTAAGTAAATTTTAGTATTTTTTTTGTATTTATAAAAAAAAAACAATGTTTTCTTTTTTAATTTTATAATTTCAAATTGAATCACAAATGTTTTCGAAAATATTTGTATTATGTATGAACAATACTTAGGCTAGTGTTAGTTTTTCGTTTTGATTAGTTGTGTATCTAAAATGTGCGTACTTCGTTTGCTTATGTTTTTCTTTAAGTTTAGTTAGCGCATTGAAAAGCTAGACTAGAGTGTGGCCTTTAAGCTTTCGAGTGTGCGTGTCAGGATTTGAGTTAATATATATATATATATAGATGTGTGTTTGTATATATAGTACAGTAGTATAGTAGATAGAGGCATAAAGTTTTCAACACAACCTTTTTCGCGATTCTAAGTTCAGAGTTTTAGAGGAAAGCGTATAACGGTAAAAATGAACGGCCAATTATCAAAGCCTAGTTGCTAATACTAAAACTAAATTTAAGCTGTTCTTGCAGCCATTTTCATCATATTTATGATCCTAAATATCGTTTACGTTGTCATGAAACACAGCAGTTTATATATTTACATATACAATTTTGTCTCCTTTTTATTTATAATTTATAAGTACCTACCCCAATGTTAGTTGCTGTCACTAATTTAATGGCATCATTATCAATTATCATATTATTTTAAGAATTTCGTAAACTTTACTAGCTACAAAATGTTATGTGTTAAATGTTGTTGTTGCTAAAACTCTTAATGAAATAGTTGGTGCGTTTTATTTACAATTTGTTTATATATATATATGTATCTAGTAGTTGTTAACGTAAGTAGTTTAGTTTAGTTTAGTTAGTATTTGCTAAGTAGGTATATTAAAGCTTAGGAAGTTAGTAGATTTCACTGCAAGTTGTCACGTTTTCCCTCACACTGATGGGCGCCGTTTGTTCAAATCAAAATATATTTATCGTAGGTGGTTAAGTATATGTCGTTCATTTAGTTATGTCTAAAGTTTCATTAATTTATATATTTTCCTAATTGTGGCATATCTCGACAGTTTGTGGTCTGTCGATTTCATTAGTTAAACACAGAGAATTCAATTCGTATAATACATTTACTCTACAGCCGTTAAATATGCCATGGATTTCATTGAAATTTGCTTCAGCCCAAAATCTTGCTACTATTTGGCTTGGGAGTAGTCTACACGAATGTAGTCTGTCCAAGGTCGATCGAGATATTGTCAGAGAACAAGCAATTTCTATGCATAGATCATAGGAGAGAGTTCCAGCCAGCTCAGCAACGTTTTCCAAATCAAAATAATATAATAATTAAATAAAAATATTCAATAAATAATTCATATATATTTCACTAAAAACTTTCACAACGCACACAAAATAGTTGAGGCTTAAAAACAAGATTTCTTTTGACTAAATAAATAACTAAACAAATATTAAAACAAACACCTTAAGCAGATGACGTCATTTGTGAAATTGGTTTGTGCGCATTTGTCGGCCCGTTTAAACTTTGGCTTAGGCTACAAACTAAACATAACTAACTAAACATTCAGTTAACAGAAAAGGATTTTCATTCAACAGAAGCATACAAGAACAGAACATATCAAATTATAGTTGTATAGATATAAATATATGTATATAGAGTTGACTATAATTTCGATCACTAAACAAAAACATTGACTAAATGACTGAGTTGATTGATTAAAGGGGTTAAGGGGTGCGCATGTTTTTAAATGTAAATTTGAGTTTCGTTTTGTATAGGTGGCTACGTCAGCTTTCCTTTCTCTCCCCAGGCTATCGCTTTCACTCCGTTCACTTGTTCTCGCAACTCTTCTGTTGCAGACGTCTGCTGGTAGCACGAGGGTGGTGGAACCAAAAGGTTCTTAAGTACTCTTCTCTTTACTCTTTTCCAATCCATTGCTCTCTTCGATTGGCGGTGCGTCCAGCTGGGTGCGCACCAAATGAGCTGGCAGCTTCATGTTGATGGGATCGTTAATGCGACTCAGATTGTACTCCAATTCCGCACTCTTGCGCTTCAGCCGATTATAATGCTCGACATCAAACTGCGCTTTCTTGGCATTCCTGTAGATGTTTAGGGAGTACTCGCGGTTGTACACATTCTCCATGATATATTCCTGGCGAAGAAATCAATCAGTGTTATTAATCACTATTGAAAACAGCTTTCATTCAACTTACGCGCTTCGTTACACAATAGTAGGCGTACATGGCCATTGTCGTGCCATAGGTAACGAAATAAGTGACCGGCTCCATAATATCCCAAGAGTATTCCCACCAGGTCAGTCGCGCAAGTATGCCAAACTGCACGGACATCAGACCGAGACCCACCCAGGTCATCATATTGGTGCGTCGCTCAGCCTTTTTGGCCAGCTCCATTTTTTTCTGCCAAGTGATAATGCGGTTAGTCTATATAAACTGTTGAAGCGCTTAAAGCTAACTAACCTCCTCGAGTGGGTCCAGTTCGTAACGCAGGCTTTCCAGTTCCTTGGCCAGTTGATTGCTCTTCTCCAGCTGATACTCGCCCACATTGAAGGCCTCATAAAGCTGTCAGAAATACAGTTTAACTAAAATTCTTTAGGTAAGTTGAGTATGTTAAATACCTGTGCTATAATCTTGCGCACATCGTCCATTTTGTCAATCTTCTCTATCGTGATCTTTTCACGCTCCGGCGGCTTGACATCCAAATTACGATTATTGATTTGTATGCTAGAAGCAAAGTACAATTATAATTAGAATTATTTCAGTTTCATTGGATTGGCTGGTGGCACCTACCTAAATTCATCGTCCAGCAAACGCTCGATGGTGCAGGAGGAAGCAATGCGTACGCCATGCTTATTGATAATTGCAGCACGATCTATGCCCCGATCCTCCTCCCTCAGCATTGCCAGCAGATGCCCAACCGTATGCGAGATGGGCTTCAAGGCGAACTGGCATAGCTCATTGCGACTGGGCAGGCGAACTGTCAATTGTGGCATGCCATTCACATACTCCAATGAAACATCATCTAAGGGTGGTTAGAGTAAAAGAGAATGAGAGAGAGAGAGAGAGAGAGAGAGTTCGACATATTAATAAATTGGGTTTAATAAATATTAAAGTAATCTCTTCAGCTACAGCATGTTTGGTATATCAAATTTTCTTTCTGACTTTTCAGAGAAGAAGAGCAGTTAGAGACTGCGACAGAGAGATAGATCTGAGGAATATATTAAAATATTTTCAGCTAGAGAATGTTAACCAAATCACATTTTCTTTAAGACTGATTTCAAGAAACGCTAATAATTTCTTAAAATATATTCTTTTCCCATCAACATGTTTGCTCTATTATATTTCCTTCAAGTCATGCAACTTAAACAGATTTTTCGTCTATTTTTTTTAATCAAGAAAATATTGCTAAAGCTATATAAAAGAAATATTATTAATCTTCATCACAGAAAACTGCAGCAAAATGACTTTTAGCTCAGTTAATAGCCACCAAATTTGCTGCAAAGTGTCGAGTCATGAAGTGTGGCAACTGTTCTAGCCTAACCCAAACCCAAACCCAAACCCAAACAGTACTTATAAGAAGTTATAGTTACAGTAACTGTGCCAGATTGCGTTGCAGTTTTTATTTTATATATACATTTTTTTCTTTGCCTTTACATTAATTGCTCGCTGAGCTACTCAAGGTTGTTGAATGCAGTTAGTCGTACGAATTGATCGCTGAGGCATGAAACACACATGACGCCTGCCCCCAAGCGCTGTGGCAAAGATTGCCAATGAGCTACAAATGAGCAGATGAGACACAAATGACAGCGCCAACAATTCAATTAGTTTTATACACAGCTCCATGTGTCTGTGTGTCTGTATGTGTTTAAGTTTTCACTTTGTCGCATGTGTGGGCGCTGCGCTTTTTGTGCAATAGCTCTGAAGTGGCACAAAACACAGCCACATATATGAGCTTTGTATATGTTTGTATATAATTTCTATATATGTATATGCTCTGGCACATGCAACACGCCAAGTGGCCAGCGAAGCAAGCAGCAGCAGCCCAATAGCTTCTAATAAGAGATTTGCCTCAGTTTAAGCGAATTTACTGGGTCTTAGTTGGTGTCTGTTAGTTGTTGCTGTTGTTGTTGTTGTTATTGTTGGCGCCACTGAAATGTGGGTAACTCATCATGTTGTTGTTGGTTGGCTAAGTCCATCGCTCATTGCTAGCTGTTGTTGTGATTATTATTTTCATGCACTTTGATTTTTTGGGATTTTAAACACATTTTATATGTGTGTTTTATGTTTTCTTTTTTCTCTTTCTCTTTATCTCCCTCCTCTACTTCTACTTCTTTTCTTTTATTTTATATACATGCTGTTTGCGGCTTCTGCTTGATTATTGATAGTTTGAGAGTTTTGTGTTAATTTTCAGTTAACTTTCAGATTTTCGCGCTTGCAGACGTGTGTCTCGGTTTGTTGCTCGCCAACTCCAATCGCATAGAGTCTTACGCACACACACACACATACATAGTCTGTAATTGTGCTTTGGTGTTTTAGTGTACGTGGCAAGAAGCTATAAAAAAAAGTAAACCTGAATGCTATAAACCATATGTGATATAAGAATATAATACCCAACTAACCAACTAACTAACTAACTAAACTATTAGATGACTATATGGCCAAAACAAGAGTTCTATGAACTTGTTTGTGTTCAGCTGTCGTGTCAAAGTGCTGCCACAATTACCATGAAAGCTGCCTGCCTGCTAGCCACAATACACAGACAGACACACACATACACACGCACGCCTACACATGGCCTACAACGCAAAAAGTTCAATTTTGCGTACTCTGACAAGCGGCGATAACCAAGCCACAGGAAACATGAGGCAGAGGCAACACACAAACACAAACACACACTCACTCCTTCTCTGCATGTGATATCAACTACTAAGTTGCGCGTCCTGTCCCGTCACTGATTTGGTTGTTGTTGCCAGTTAAATTGTTTGTTGGCCAAGCAAACACTAGCTATAGAAGGTATTCCACACGCCCTCGAATAACCGCAAAGAGAAACATTGATTAAATTCTTGTTACCCTGTGGCAGCGTGTCATGTCTTTGCCACAACTTTTGGTGCTTTTGCTCTCATCAAAACTTAATAGGCAGTTTCCGCAGGCCAAGCACACGGTTAACAAGTGTCGCACACACACACGCACACAGTTGCCAAGGAATTGAGGTCAAAGTGTAGCAAGCGGAAATGCAATGCGGCAATCAGCATAGAAATTTGTAACAGTCAGCTTTTGTCTGTGTGCCAATGTGTGCCTGCCTATGTGTGTGGGTGTGTGTGTTTATACGCGCGTGTGTGTGTGTGTGTGTGTGTGTGTGTGTGTGTGTGTGTGTGTGTGTGTGTGTGTGTGTGTGTGTGTGTGTGTGTGTGTTTTGCAATTAACTTCCTTTAAGTTGACTACGCGCTATGCAAATATGGTGCATATTGCAGAGTATTTGCTAGTTTCAGTTGACTCTAATTTAAATGAACTTTGCACAGCTAATTGGATAGGCAAAGGTCACTTGTTAAGCTATTTTTATGGACACATATTGGATGGGGTCAGTTTTTCATAGCTGCTGAACAGTTTTTCTTTATATACTCAAATTATTTGTTGTTTAAAATTTGCATAACTTTTTTTTACTAAAAATATTTAAAAATAAATTAAAATTTCAAATTTAACATATAAAGTTGATCAAAGACAAAAGTTGTTCAGTTTCTACCTTTTATAATAACACTTTAAAAACTTTATAGAGTTATTAAATTCTTTTGCATGAATGCACGTGTTCACAGTCTCCCCTCGTAGCTGACGTCTGTATGATGCCAAATTGTTGGCAGTCTCGTTCGGCTCTGTCAAATTGTCAACTGTTGGCGGGCAATCAAAATAGCTTGGCAACTGCGTTGCATACTTAAAGGCAACGGGGCGTATGCGTGTTGCATGATTGCACGAGTTGGGTATTTGTGCATGTCCTGGCCCCCTGATACAACGTCTATGCTAAATTGCTGCTGCTCTGCTTCATTATTATAAATACCTCACTCTACAATTTGGCTGTGATTTCATGTTAATGCAACAACGTTCAACAGCTCAGCAGGTTGTGCGTGTGCGCGTGTGTGCGGCGAGTCGGCATTTAAATGAAATTATAACAACTCAGTTGAACCGTTCAAAAACTGCATGCATAAGACATTTAAAAGTACGTTTTCAATTAGGCAAGCAAACGAAAGCGCAAAGTGAAAAGCGTGCAGCAAATACACGGCTAAAGCTATTGGCGGGTAAGTTCTGTTAGTAGAGGGCGGCGCGCTGGGGGTATATGTGGAGAATTGCTTTGTGCTGCGATTACGCGAGTCGACGACAAAGGCTGCGACTGCGGCTGTGGCTGCGGGTCCTTTGTGCGGCACAGGATTGAGGACTGCGACACCCATTTGTACCTGACCGACAGCTACCTACCATTGTGTGGCGCCACAGTCGAAATGCTGCCAACGGACGTAGGAGAAGAAGTAGAAGACGATGTAAAAGGCGTGTTGGTGGCAGTATAATTTACAAGCGACTGTGGCTGCGAGTGTTGCTCCCTGGAGCCAAACGGCGACAAATTGGAGTTTGTTGTTACTGCTGTTGTTGCTGCTGTATCTTCCGGTGTTGACGCTGTTGTCGTTGTTGTATTCACTAAGCGTTCAATTAGGGCTTGCTTTTTGCCCGTAACGCTCTCGCCGCGCGCTCGCAGCAGCTCCTTCAAATCCCTCAAATTGAGGCGACCAAAATCTTCGGCTGCCAACGGAGCGCACGCAAAAACAAAAAATAAAACGTGAACACAATGAAAAACATAAAACGAAAAGAAAAATAGGCGTGCCAGAAAATAAGTAGAAAGAAATTAAAATTCACCAAGAAAGGATGTTAGCCAAGGCAAAGAAAAGAAAGTAAAAGCAAATTTAGAAAATATATATAGAATGTATGACAAGCGTTAGACGTGGAGAGCTGCAGAGAGCAGCAGCTGCTCTTGAAGCCTCGTCGACACCTTTGCCAGTGCATAATGAATCAACAAGCAGAGAGGGCCCATAGGAAAAAGGGCAGCACATAAAAAGGAAGGCAGCAGCAGGACAGAAAAGCCAGAAAAAAGCGCAGTTAAAATTGATGGCACGTGCAGTTAACGCCACGCAAAATGCACATAAAAAACATCAACAAACTCGGCGTAAGTGTGTTAAAAAAAATAAAATAAAGGCAAAGACAGCTAACAACAAAAAATACAAAAAACAAAACCAACTGTGAATGGCCCCGAAATGTTGATGAAGACACGCGCCATGGACTGACAGGACGTAGGCCTGCGACATCTTCTGCTTCTTCTTTTTTATTTTGATCAAAAGCAGGAAATGACACGCACAGCGCGAGACATTAATGCAGAGAGTGATGATGGCATGTGGGTGTGACAGCCGGCCAAAGGGGCGCATGGGTGATGCAGTGAGACGTTGTGGCACGCCACATTATGAGCCGCATGCATGACAAAGTGCCAAGTGGTCCGATTTTGTATAAGGCACGTAAATGATCAGAGTTATAAATGCGAGCAAATTTAGTAAATTAAACATTTTATTATTCAATTGTTTGTTAATGATTCATTTGACCATCATAAATATTGGCCGAGCATTAGAGAAATTACATTTTCTGTTCGGTTTACCCCACCAGGTTCAGTATCCCACTGCTCTTTCTCTCTCTCTCTCTGTATAATAACGCTTTGACTGGCTTTTCATTTTGAATCAGAAATCTATTTGCTTTGCCCTTTGCCATTCTGACCACTTTGGCCTGCTTAAGACCATTTATTTATACGACTGCCCAACGTTATCCCATTTCAAGGCTTAAAAGCCTCTCGAAATGCTTTTAATTTAAAAGCAGCAACATAACTGCAGCAACAACTCTCAAGTTAATGCGAAATACACAAAACTTTGTAGAGCAAAATATGCAGCAGACACACAAAATAGCAACAAAAATGAATAACTGAAGCCGGAAATCAGAACAACAAAAAACATAACTTCAAAAATACCTTCAAGCTAATCAAATATTTATGAAAATTGCACAACGCTATAAACAACACACTCTCACTTTTACTCTCTCTCTCCCTCTTCTGCACATTTATATATATATTCCATCTTTTTGTTTATTTATGAGATGCGTGGCAATAAATTTGTTGCCAGATTTTGAACACCGTGGGCATTGAATAAATCGCGCTTTATGACGCTTTCAAGTTCAAATCACTTTGCGGCCATATAAATCAAGGCGAAATCCAGCAATTTATTAGTCAATTTAAAAGTATAATTCAAACGAACATAAGAAAACAATTCAAAGACTTTACTTAATTAATAAAAAATACCACAAAACAGGCCCCAACAACAGGGATAAAGGCTGCATGCAGTTTGCTAGTTGTTTGAAAATTCAACAAGAGCGACGATTTTTCTCCTTTTTTCGTGTGTGTGTATGTGTGTCTGTGTGTGTGTGTGTGTGTGTGTGTGTGTGTGTGTGTGTGTGTATGTGTGTATGTGTGTATGTGTGTCTGTGTGTGTATGTGTGTCTGTGTGTGTGTGTGTGCTAGTGTTTGTGTGCATTGTAGAACCGCAGCAACCGCAGCGACCATTGTGTTATCCGTTGTGCTTAGGCTTTTAATATTTTAGTTGCGTTGGCTTTTCATGCTCATGCCCTGGTATGCGACTGGCGTGTGCTAAGGAGCTTTACCTTGGGCTGCTGATGCTACAGCTTGGCGTGTGCTTGCGCAAACAGTCAAAGCAACTGCGCAGTTTGCACAATATACTTAACAGCCGCCGCATGCGAGGCTAACAAATCTAAACAAAGCCAAGAACTTCAATGTGCACAAAAGTAGGCAATACTTTTTTCGCTCGTTTTTTTTTTTTTGGGCGCAGATGTGTGCAATATAAAGTAAGTGCAGTGGGTCAACTGTTAGTTGCATGTATGCTCAGTACACAATTTAGACTTCAGATTTGTAAACAGACGAGTGCAATTGGGCAAGACTTCAATTGTACACTCATTAGGTGCAGAGTCCATGGAGAATAAATAAAAGGAGAGTTTATGTGGCAGACAGAAGAAAATGTCTACAAATAAATAAACTAAATATTTGTTCTATATAAGAACAGCAACTTGAGTCAATTTAGCTATGTTTATCTGTTCATCTATACACACAAAAAATTATATAAAATAATATAGGAAAATACTTAAATTAGAATCAAATTTAAATAAAGAATTTATCACTTTTTTTGGGCTTACACAAATAAATTTCATTGAAGTTAAGTAAGTTTGAAGTATGGCAATTTCAAATATATTTTCAAATATAATACAAAAAGCCCATCTAACCAGAAGAGCTCGTTGTATTAAGTTCTAAAAGCTTCTTACAATTCACATTACTTTTTTTCTGTAAAAATTTCTTTTAGCAGTCAAATCCATTTAAACGTTTGGCAACTTTTTCTTGTCTTTGCTTAACTGATTTTTGTGAATTTCCTTTTGAACGTTGTTCATTTGTTTCACTAAATTGATGCAGCAGCCGCCCATAATCGATATCTGTAGAGTGCGAGCTCTTAAATTGGCCTTCAGCCGTGCACACAGCGGAAATTGCACAATATGTAATCCCATTTGGTTGGCTCGTTTTATGTTGTCCCAGTTGAAAAACAAGGCAACGAGGTGTAAACTCGTCAAAACTTGAACAGCACCTCTACAGCTGTCGTGGACACTTTTGAGCTGACGATTGCCTCAAGTGTTGTCCCACGTCTTCGTCTTGAAGTGCCCCCACTCGAGCGCTCATTATACGAGCCACGGCTCATGGCTCATGTGTGTTTCTAAGTTGCCTCAAGTTAAATTAATTGCGCAAAGTTTGACGAGAATCTTTTCTAGCATATTATTTGCCACTTGCAGGCGCTGCTGCTGAACAACGTTCATCAAGAAGAAGAGAGGTGGAGACTCTAGCTGCGGAGTGGAGGGCACGCGGCTTTAACTGCTTCAACGCTGAATCCGGCACATTTTGCGCGTCAAAATAGGCTCCGGACAGAGTCACAGCCTCTGCTATGGCGGCACGATGGGCAACGGATATTTTCGAACGTCACAAACATCAACATCATCTCGCCAGCGGGACAAGCGGTAAGTCCAAACTTTTTGCTACTCTAGCAGTGGGTCAGCTCTTAAGTTACAGCCAAAGGGCAGGCAGGCGCTAATAAACCATGTACATATGTCTGCAGGGGACGTCCCTTTCTCTTTCTCTCTCTCTTTGTCTGTTTGTGTGTGTGAGTAAAGTGCCTGGTTTGCCACTTCAGGGGACTTTATGCCATCCGACAGTTGTGGGCCATAAAAGCCAATGACGTATGCCGGAAGTCATGTAAAAGGCAGCAGCATATAATAAGCTCCAACTGGGCATCAATATTTATGGTAGTACTGCCATTTCAACAACCAATTTATGAGCTCTTGCTCTTTTCTCAAAGGGGTAAGACAAGACGAGAAAGTCATGTAAGAGCTGATTTCATGTCATTGGCTCAGCCAATAGGTAATTCAATTATGTGAGAAGCTCAGAGGACACGCGCAGTCAGTTGAGCGAGAAAATGCCTGAAATAAGTAATTTTAAATGTTTGACTTATAAAGTATAATATTTATTCGACGTTTCTCCCTGACTGAGTCTAAAAATAATCGAAATTGTTGCCATCTAAAAATAATTTGATTAAGTTTTACAGCGCAAACTTTTCGGCTTTTCTTTTGTTTTCACTTTAAATCTTTTTGCCAATAGAAAAAAGAAGAGAAACGAGCTTGTACGTGTGTAACGAGGCCAAGACAAAAGAAAAATCAGAATGTCGAACAAAGTTTAAGGTCCAACGTTTCAAGGGGAAGTCCTAGCCATGCCCATATTAGGTTCCGGTTTCGGCCAGTGAAAAGGGCCCGAAATGGAAACTTTACGGTTTTCTTTTGGGACCATGTTCGGCCTTAATAATTAAATTGCCTTTTGCATGCTACAAGCATGAAATTAAAACAAAGGCAAAGCAAATTTGACGCTTTACGATGGTCAATTTTTTCTTATTTTCCCTGCTACAATTAGCGGCTGTCAATTTTCTTCAGCCCATAAAATCAATACTGATTTGCGGCACAAAGATGCCATAGAAGAGTCTGCGGACTTCAAGCCATTTTTCCAATTAGCGAAATTGCAGCGAGGCGTCTCATCAATATGGAACACAATCGCAAGGAGAGCAGCAATTAAAACAACATAAAAAAAACGGCCAACGGCGCCCACATGTAAGAGTAAGCTTGCCTGACACAGATGGGCAGGGCGGGACTGTAACCAGAACTCGAACCAGCTGGGTAGAAAGTATTAGATAGAAACGATTTACCAACTGCCATTCACTGCCACAGCTCAAATACCAATATGCCAGCTGCCAACGTAGCGTCAGGGGAATTAAAGGGTTGTGTCAGCTAGCTGACAGAGCAGAGGCTGCTGCGCGTTGGGATTTAGCGTTGAATGTTGAGCAATTGGCTAAACTAGGTTTTAAGTGCGTTATTCAACTGTCTGTTTGATGGATGTAACGCAGTTAATGGTATTTAAATGAGAAATATTCAACATATTTTTCGTAAATGTAATTTGTAACATTGTTTGTTCCACACCAAACTCTAACTAGTATGAAATCCATTTAGAAACCTAGTTGAGTTACACTACACAAACTAGAATGCTTTGTTGGAATCAACATTCATACCGTTCTGCCTTCAATTACAGATATACAATATATCTACATCAAAATGTGTTGCATACTTTTGGGCTTGCGATAAAATTCTGCTCTCGGAGGGTTCAACAGAATTTGATATAAAGAGCTAATTGGCATATGAGTGCAATTAGTTAATTGAATTTATTATTTATTATTATTATTATTTGAGTGTTTTTTCATGCTTCTAATTAGAAATATATATGCTGGCTGCCACTAAATGAATATTTGAAAACCATTTATTAAAACATTGCAACGTAATAAAGTTGTTTGCACTGTGCGTCAGCAGCCGTTCAAACAAGCGACCAGCTAGACTTTTGGCCAAAACATTTAAATTGTTTTTGTTTTTCTTTTTCGTTTTGTGTAGCGGACAGCGCTTGCAAATTGAATTGTGCTTGGGCAGAGTTTGGCAGTTTTATGCGCTGCATTTCATACGCACAGGCGTTGCCTCATTTGCATATACATAGAGTGGAGAGAGGAGGGGAGTGAGGGCGGTACGGGTGGTGCTGGTGGTGCTAGTGGTTGTGTGGTGGCCATTGCATGTATTGAGTAATAAATTTGTTATATTGACAGACTGTTAACGACACTAGGAAAGAGAGAATGTAGCGTGCGAGGATGTGTGTGGTGCAGATAGAGATGTTAGACACAAGAAATTTTTCGACTACTTTCGATAAAGGCAAATCGATTTATGCATATCTCACACATACCAACATACCAACAGGCTCAGCTGAGTGTGTGTGTGTGTGTGGAGGCATTGCCTGGGAGCAGATCTTTGACATTTTGTCACGTTCCACAAGTTTCATTGAAATTGACATAAAAATTTCCCGTAATGCCTGTAAACGTGCGCGTGCAAGTGAGACAAGTATTTATGTATGTGTGTGAGGGAGACAGATAGAAACGGAGTGTGTGTGTGGGGATGTGTGGAAGATAGAGAATGTGCATACTTATCGTCTACAGTTCGACCTTTCCCAGCTTTATTTAACGGTTGTGTTAACTTACCTGCAAAGAGTAAAAGAAAATAGTTGTTTTTAGAAGTGTTTGAAGGAATTTATTGACTTAAGAACTAAATAAAAGTGATCGAATGTGTGCGCAAATTTGCATGAAATACTCCAGTAAATGTTTCAAACTTCGACTTTCGATGTTCATTAAAAAGTTTGCATTTGACCGGAAACCGAAGCAACAACAACAACAACAACAGCAACAACAACCCGAACCACAGCAATCGGTTGCTGGAAAACTTTGTAAATTTAATTATGAAGCTTCAGAAATAGCAAATGTTGACAGAGACTGAGTGAGATGCGAGGTAGAACGTAACGGAATGGAATCGTGGTAGCTGTGAACAGCCTCGGAAAAGTTTACCAATTAGTTGAGGATAAAAACTTTTACTATTACATGTGCAGTTAGATATGCATGTTTGCCTGCCACAAAAATAGAAAATAATTGCATTCGCCTGTATTTTATGGAGATGCGCACATTTCTGCTGCAATCATACACATATATATTTCATAGTTAATTGCACAAAAGGAGCAACCAGAAACGACAACAAGGAAACGCTTTAATAGAGAAAGGAAAGGAAAGGAAAACAACAAAACAAAAGAAAGAAAAGGGCGAAAACAATTTTCACAACGCCTGCAGCTAGACAACACAAATTGGCAGCAGAGCCTACGTGCATGCCACAAAAGGCTGTGCAAGGGAAGCCCAACTTGCTGCCTTCAAGCACTATCTGTAATTAGCTTACGATATTGTGCACGACATTGAATTGCCTGCCTGCCAGACTCTCCGTCCGTCTGTCCGTCAGTCCGTCTGTTTGTATCCTATCGTTAGTGCCATTTGCCAGACATTTTCCTATTCAATGCATGATTATTTTGATTATCTGCTGCGATTGCGTTCGAATTTGCTATGCAAATTGACAGTAAAACAAGAAAAGTGCATTAAATCAATTTCTTTCCAAACTTTATGCACTTGATGTAATTTAAAGGCCATAATCCGGCGAGAGACATGCATGTAACACACGTGTTCGCCCTTCTATTATTATTTTATATTTGCATTCAGTTTTTTTGTTCTGGCATAACCTTCGTCTTCTTCCGATTCTGCTTCTGCTTCTTGCTCACTCATGCCCCATTGGACTTGTCTGTCTTGTTTACATTCATAAGCTGCTGCCGGGCAGCCGACAGTTCCGAATAAAATATAAATATAATACATACCAGACACACATATGCAGGAAACATGTTTGCCGCAGGAACAACTTCACTTAGCCAAGTTGACAGTTGTTGCAAATATTTCAATGTGAAATAAGTTTATATATGTAGTTGAACTTTGTGGGCAAGTGTTATGAGCGTGCACTCTAAAGGGAATTATGGAGAATTGCAGACTCTTTCAAAACAATTTTAAACCAATTGTTCACACAGTTTCGACTTTTCTATGCAACTAAGTGTAAGTCGTTTTCTATTAAATTGCGAACATAAATACATTTGAAAAAGCTGGCTTTAAGCCATTTTATTTAAGCCACATTCCCTTCCATTCAGCATGGAAAATAAACCAAACAAATATGGCGCAAACCCGGTAAACAAGTTGCTTTTCCCTTTGATTCACTCCACTGGGAAACAAAAAAAGGGCAACGCAAAAAGCTCAGCGTAAAAAGTTTTGTTTCTTCTGCATATGCAGAGGGCTAAGGCCACGGCCGAGAGGCTGGCTTATTGTTGATGATGTTATTCTAGCTAAAAGTAAAAAGGGAGGCTGCGTATCTCATTATTGTTGCTGCTGATGCTGCTGCTGCTCAAGTTTCCGTTACATTGGATTTTTTCACATCGGCTTTTGTTGTTGCAAGTTTAAAGGCGAGCGGCGCCGTCAGAGCTGAGTAGCCTGTCGTAACTGAAAAATTCAAGAGTTGCCCAAGGAGCTGCCACGTAGACTTAAGCCGCTATTACACACAGGCAACGGCCACGCCCTCACGCCCTAACGCCCTGACGCCCTCGCCAGCAAAACAATCCGACTAGGGAATAATATCAAATGCAGTCGAGGCAAGAGAGTTGCGGCATGCGGCATGCGGCACGATTTCCTCAGCATTCAAGCCTTAAAAGCCAACGAGCGTGAAAAGAAGAGAGTGTAAGAGGAAGACTAACAGATTGCTGTAGTGGAAGATGCAAATTGGTGCAACATTCGTGTCGTTAGAGCTTTTCAAGTAGTTTCCGCCACTTGAAAACAGTTTTTTTTTATTTTTTTTTAATAAAAATTCCTGCACAGCAAATGGAATGGACACATAAACAACTCTCGCCTTATATGAAAACAAATCACAGAGCTGACCCTAAGCGAGGCGCTCACGAAAGTATGCAGCAACTAATCTCGCATTATTGTTGCAAGGAGTCGTGCCAGACAGTCGCAACCGGACTGTGTCGAGATGCTGACACACGAGCACACATTAAACGGCACCAGGGACAAATTTCATTTGATAGCCAGAGATACAAAAATATACAAAACGCTGCTCAGGTCTACAGTTAAAATGTTGAAATGTCCGTCTGGGGGGTGTTGACTGTGCAAACTTAAATACATTTTGGATGCGAGCTTACGGCATTTAGTTTGTCTTGACAACGAAGCCAACTTTCCATTAGCTCGATAACAATTTCCTGAACTTGCCTGGCAGAAACATTCAATACGCTGTCAAAATTATATAATGCCATAAAATATTTATAGCTACACATGTAACATATGTGTATATATTTGTATAGAATTTCATCCATACTTTTTGCCCTAGTTCCTGTTCGGACACAGCCTTGAGCTTGTCTCGTGTCTCTTGTTTTTGCTGCAGTTTCTCGAGCCCTGCATTTGGTGCATCCTGCAGGCTATCAAACAGCACTTGACAACCTCTTTATGTGCGCAGGCAGCAGCCACATGAAAATAAATGCTCAGCCCCGGCCAAGCACAGAAGATAGAAAAAGCAAAATGTTAGCTTTGGTCGTCGCAGTTGACTTAATTTATGACACGAAAATCGCTTTTTGCCACATGGAATGGCAAACATGTTTTTTATAAATAAAAATTCGTGTATGAGCGTACATTCCATCGGTTACGGCCACTGAGCAGAGAGAATGAGAGCAAGCTGTAAACAAAAGGCAACAGAGGCGCTCTGGGCAACCTCTGAACAGCCCCTCGCATTCGCAGGAAAGCCCCAATGGGTAATGCGAAACGAGACCCGTGTCCAAAGGCTTGCATGCCATTTGCATGCGTCGTCACACGTCAAAACATTTTAAACTCATTTCGCTGACCAAACTGCTGCTCGTGCCCCATCGCCACATCGCGGGGCAATTGGGGAGGAGAGTTTGTCTTTTGGGGCGCTCTTTTGTTTGGCCCGCTTCGCAGCTGCTTTTAGTAATTTAGTTTTACGTCATTTCAATGAATTCGCGCTTCACTGCATGCAGAAACTCTTTTCAGCGACACATACGAGTGACACACACGCCCAAGTGTTGCCAGCTGCTTTTCCCTATATATTGTAGTATTATATATATATTTTTATGAGCAACTCGCTCACTTCCGGCACTGTGTACTGTGTGTGAGTGTGCTTCATGTGACTGCCGCTGCATTAGTGTGAGTAACGCATTTCCGCTGCTTTTGTTGCTGTGCATCAGGCCAGGCATAAAGCACTTGCACTCGCACTCACACTCACACTCATTCACTCTGGCCAACTCACGCTCACTTATAACAGTTAACTAGGTGACGCTGTGGCTGATGACGAAATAGCCAGCAAGAGCAACAGAAACACACCAGCCAGCGGCACGTCAAGAGTTCAATTAACGTGTTTACTTCTCGCTGTTGTTGTTGCTGTTGTTTGTTGTTGTTTGTTGCGCTCACAGTTCAGCTGAGTTCATTGCTTGCCACCCAGCCGCGCGACCCATTGGCATTGCCAACATCACTTGAGTTTACTTTAAATTTATTACATTTTTAAGTATTTGTCAAGATAGCGACATTACAAAAGTGGCCCAAGAGCTAATAGATTTTTGTGATTAAATTTAAATATAAATTTTAGTTACGAAAGAGAGTTTCCTCTAATATAATTTAATAACAAATTGATCAGCATTACAAAGGTCTGTCATCCAAACGATCTACTTTATTTAGCACTGATGTCACACTAGTTTGCAAGCAATTTAAAATTATATCTTGCAGTTCATCTCTCAGTTGACTTCATGTATGTATGCTCACATCTACACTCAAAAAGTCATTTGAAATTTGAAAGAGCTCATAGAGTTTGCAATTGGAGAGCCATAAACCTGCCTCATTGCTGTCTAAGTCCCATGTGGCCGAGATTCTACACACTCACTTGCCATTCAACAGGCCTTTGAGCAACCTTTCACTGGCTCGGACGAGTCAGTCAGACTCAAATTGTATTTTGAGTGCTCGAAAATAGCAAGTTTCTGGCAATTCGCAAAGCGTTAAAAGCACTTTAATGGCCAACAGTTAGCAGTTGAGTTTGGTTTAATTGAGCTATATAAATTACTTTTACCTTTCAATTGTGCCCAGCAGCGAAACTCAATTAATGCAAGCAAATGTGTTAAATAAACCTGAGAGAAAAAATTATAACAAAAGCTTGAAAATGTCACGCTAAAGTTCAAAAATTGCATTAAAAGTATGCGATGGCAAAATTAAATAAATCAACGTAAAACTTGAGAAATTTGTTATAGGCTCACAAAATTACTTTATTGTTAGTGTTGTCGTTGTTGTTGTTGATGTTGTGGTTGTTGCTGTGGCAACTGTGGCATGTAATTTTATTAACCTTAAGCAGCAGCGACAAACGCGGGCGGGCCAAAACGGGAAACGTGAAAAATGTTTGGCAGTGAAAAAACAAAGCGGCCGCAGCAGCAGCAGCGGCAGCAACAGCAGCGGCAGTGCCAACGCTGCGCAGTCGCAGCGTTACAATTGGCCGCAGAGCCAGCGCGCAGCAGTCGCAGCGTCAGTCTTTCGCGAGGCGCAAACGCGCACACAACACAACAAAACACAAACAAACGAGCCGCGGTGAGAGTCACAGCGAAAAGTGCGGCGAAAAAACAAGTGCATAAAGTGCGAGCGAGCGAGAGAGCGAGTGAGTGAAAGAGAAGCAGACGAACGGAATACAAAGCGAGTGTTGTTTGTGTTATATGTAGTTTGTATGTTATTCGGACTTGGCGTGTTTTTGTTTCTGTGTTTTTTGGGCAATTTCATGCACAATAAAAGCATTTGTAGCCTTAACCACAAAAATCAACAAAGTGTGCAAAAGGCGGCGTCGCGTCGGCAGTAGAAAGCTGCAGCATCTACCCTAACACCGTTCGCCCGGTCTATTCGCCGAGCGAATCTGCGGCTTGGGCGAAAACCGTGCAAATAGCGCAGCTTAAGTGTGTTTATTTGCACTGGGCCACGGCGCCGGCGTCAATGTGGGCCAACCGCAAGATACACAACACAAGACAGCAAACACACGCACACACACACACACACACACACACACACACACACACACACACACACTAAGACACGCACACGCATAATTTGTCAATATTTGCGTTTATGGCCAACGGAGCCGCAGCATCATTAAGAATACTTAATACAGCAACGCCGCATCGTCACTGCCAATGAGTAAATTAATGTGAGCATTGCTATTTGCATTGGGCCAACTTTAAGGATTGCGGCATAGATAAAGGTAATTACGGGCACGCATTAGCGCGCCATCTTGTCGGCCATTAATTATGCCTGGAATAATGGAAAAATGATTGATGCTCACTTCATTAACTGTAGGCCAAAGGCAAGCAATGTCTGCAAATCTTGCTGAATCTTGACTCGAATAGGCATACCTAGTATCAAAAAGATATACTAAGAAATACTATCTTAGACTTTGTGCCGTAACTGTAGAAAGCCATAAAAAGTTTTAGCACTTGTCTGCTCGTAAATAGCGAGCTTTTATTACGCGAACATTTTTGGCAAAACGCTTGGCTGCCTTGGCTAATATTTATTATGAGCATTTATTGTGGTCAAGTGTGCTGCAGGTTCCACTGTCGCAAACTAATTATTCTTCATAGTTGGCAGCCGTTGCAATTTCCATATGATGTATGGCTGCAATTGAAATTGTTTGGAATCATGTTCCTGTCTTGGCACAAAGCGAATTGTGGCCGGGCAAAGGCAAAGTAAATTGATTTAGCATTTATTAGACACAGTGTAGCTGTCCGGGTCTAAATCGACTCTCCCTCTCTATGTCATTTTCGCCGCAGTCGCATTTCGTTGCCTGCGGCGCCATTAGCGTCATTCGACGCTTCATTGTTGTTGCTGTTGTTGGCTTGTCGATGGAATCATCGTGGAAATTGGCAAATTTTCGAAAATGTCATTGCAAATGTCGCGTGTTGTTGCCGTCGCTCTGTCGCTGCCTGTGGCCCTGTCATCAGGTTTTTGGCAGCTGCCTTTTAGGCAATTCATTTCGACCAAATGCGCCCACCCGCCCTGTGCCAGAGCCCCCTCAACTGCGGCTCTTCAGCTCATCGGCTCTTGAATGTCTATGCTCTGATTGTTTAAGTGTGTTTGCCTGGCTTCATATTTATTATCTCTCTCTCTCTCTCTCTCTCTCGGGTTCTTTAATATTTTTCCTATTTATTCTAGTTGGGCAACTATAAAATATGCTGTGTGAAAAGCGCAATTGCAATAATTTTTTATTTTAACTGTTCATATTTTTTCTAGTTTTAATTTTTTTCAAGTTTATGCTTCGCTTATTGTTGCTGCTTTTCATGTAAATTGTTAGCCATGGCTTATTGTTTTTGCCGTATTTTGCTATTTTATTTTTGCCATTTTTTCATTCGCCCAATAGTTTTCTGTGTTAATTAATTTGAAGCTGTCATGCGAGTTGGCCATTTCCATTTTGGCACGAATATTTCTTTATAGTTTTTTATTGTTATTTATTTTTTTCATATTCTCTGTTTTTAGTGCTCTTTGCATACATAATTAAATTAGCAGCTCCGCTCTTTAATGATGAGCTGTAAATTAATTCGCGTGCTCGTATTAGTGCCAGTCTTGACTGGCATTAAACTGTTTAAAATTTCTTTCGTTAAATTAATTTATTGATTTTCATGTTGGTTTTTTTTTTTTATAAAGTTTTTAATTTTAAAAATGAATTTTGTGTGCATAAATTATGACATTTTAAGTAGCTGCTGTTGACATATTAAACATATATATATGTATTTACAAATATGCTTTGGCAACATACAGTGGCATGCAACAGTTCATTGGACTTATTGAAAATATTACCGAAAAAAAACTTTTTTATGCTTCGGTATTTTATGCATCTCACGTATTAAATAAGCTAAATTGCAAATAAAATGCCAATAAAAACAAAAACACGTGACTTGAGACCGAATTAAACTTGCGATTACTTCAAATGCTGACTGTCATAAAATAGCAAACAAACTGAGAAAAACAACAGTAATTAACGTACTTCTTTACATAGCAAAAGTGTAAGCAAATACGAGCTATACATGTTTAAAAAATACATATGCGCGTTGTTGTTTTCCGTATTCGAAAGCAATTAAAGCTGAAAGCACATCGCAAACAGCACTAAGAACACTTCTCTATAGGCAAAAAAAAAGATATTAAGTTGCAAAAATGCAATTAAAGTGACAACAGATTGGAGTGTTCGCCTAGGCGATACCCTGTGATGTGTCTAATCTGAACTATTACTGATATATGTTAGAAAAGGCAAGGAACCTCTTTTCTTTCTCATTCTCTTTTTCATTTAACTAAGGCAATATCCATCCCATATCCATATTTATAATCTATATCCCTACTCTCTTCCGATCACTCAATTTCTGTTTATGTATCTCCCTCTCTCTCTCTCTCTCTCTCTCTCTCTCTCTCTCTCTCTCTCTCTCTCTCTCTCTCTCTCTCTCTCTCTCTCTCTCTCTCTCTCTTTCTCACTTTCTCTATGTCCTTCTATACATCTTTATCTATGAGAGGATACTCCCTCCCTCTCACTGTTTATACTTTTTCTCTCTTCATCTGTAATTTCGATCGTTCTCTTTCTCACTCTCTCTTACTACAATATTTCTTTTCAGCACTATCTCTTATTCTCACACTCACTCAGCCCCTTCTCGCTCTCTCTCTCTCTCTCATGTTTTTTCCTCGCCTTATTCGTATATTATCCATATTGCTTATGCTTCATATACCCTCATAACCCACTCTACAGGGTATCAAACTTCAAAGGTAAAAAAGCAATAAAGAAATTAACAGAATTTCCTTTAAGGTAAAAGTTTCACAAGATCACAAGATATATCCACTTAAATATAATCGCACGACAAACACGCAAAGAGCAGGAAAAAAACCCAAATACTTTGCGAAATTTTTGCAGACATTGCCAAAGACTTAAAGAGTGCGGGGCAATGTGTGTGTGTGTGTGTGTGGGTTGGCAACGCTAATGACAGTCACCTAATTAACTTTTAATTGAATTACAAAATAAAAGCGCAACACGAAATTCTTACAAGAGCAAAGACAATATGTAAATACATTAGCCCATGCCACAAGCTCTGAACTCTGACCTCAGACCGCCCAACAGAAAACCAGCTCCACATGTGCTGGATATTTAAAGCCAAGACAATTGAGGTTAGCTGTAAAAGCTAAGTAAATCCACGAAAGGTATGCCAACAGAAGAATCTCTTTATATATAGAGATTCATGCATGAAAACGCAAGGAAGTTAAATATTCGTATTTTGGACTCACTTTCTCGTGCTATATGCATGTAATTTTGGCAGCACATGTGCGCAGATGGGGACATATGGTCGATTCCCATATAGGTCATCGTTGAGTCGCACTAAAATGCAGCTGCAGCTTGGCCTATTTGTGGGGTCGCTTCATAAACTTTGGCCAGACGTCGAATGGGAAAGTCGGCAGAAGCTGCTGTTAGTGCTGCCGCAGTAGCAGCCAAAGCAACAGCAGCAGCAGCTGCCGCGCAGACACTCAAACAGCAGCAGACGCCAACATGGCGCCCCACAATCCTGACGTTGGCATTCGCAAGGTTCGCATTTCGCATAGTTAAGCATTAGATGGCAACATTTGCAATTGTAATGGGCGCCACCAAAGTTGGCAGCATCCCCAAATGGCTCCCTTTGTCCCCGCCTCTTCTGTCTATCACATCCTGCTCTGGGCGCTCTCGCCTAGTTGCCAGCAGTCGAGCCACTAAGGTCAGAGGAGAGAACTAAACTACTGTGGGCTCCAGCAATTAACATACTCGCATACTCGCATTCTCGTCCTAACGGAAAGCTTGCTGTTTTTCGAAAGTATTTATTTTAAATATTCAGGTAAAAGTAAACCAAATAAAGGAGATTAAATGGATGTAAGCACCTGAGCGCTTGGATGGATGAATTTAATTTGTTTTTATTGCAAATAGTTTGCATCTCCACTTGAAATGATGCATAAAAACGGTCGGTTTGTAGAACTATCAGAAAAACTAAACAGTAAAACAAGAGAATAATCTATTTAGAAGAGGAATTATTGTAGAGTTCAGTCATGGTTAGTCATGGTATTACATTTAAATCAAGCCTAATTGGATTTTGTAAGAAATCTTATGCAAATGTGTAAGCTTACTTCAGCAGAAACAATGAGATTTTAAGACAAAATACTATAGAAGTACTGAACTGTTGTAAAGCCAGATTATATAACTATTCCAATACGAGACGAGCTCTTAATAAGAACTGTGAAAGGAGAGCGTGTAGTGTTGCAACAGCCAATAATAATTAATTCTGAAGAGAAATTGCTGAAGCGGTTAGTTATCACTGTAGTTAAAATATATAAATTTTTAATTGAAAATATATCCTTTTCCTCCTTTTTTTCTAAAGATTAGTTTTTATAGTAGCTCTCCCTCAACTAACACAGCTTAAGGTATCTTTTAGTTAGACATTTTAAGCTTCTGGCATTCCATTTCGTAGTTCATGGTTAAGCAAATGCGCAATCAAGCCATCCAATCAATCATGCAATTCGCAGCAGACTTCCAACATTTACAAAATGGCAAAAAGCTTTGGCTGTTACCTGGCACCCAGCTCAAGTTACCCACGCTCTCTCCACCTCTCGCCTGTCTCTCTTTCCCTTCGCAATTGTCGCAATGGGTGCCCCAAAAGCTGTGGCATATCCCACGCTTCATTTAACAAGCGACTGCATATCAAGCAACAGCCAAGCAGTCAAGGTGGCGCAACCTTTTAAGTCGATATAAAGCTGCAGGAAAAAGCAAAAAGGAAAATCTAGGCAAAAGCAAGCAAAAGGCAATAAGCAATTGGTTGGCTTAAATGCTTCGATGAGCAAAGTGTTTCTCTACTTTTGCTGCCACAGAGTGTGCAGCCAGCGTTTCTGCTTCTGTTTCTGCTGAATCGTAAAACACTTTGACTCTTATATATGTGTTTAACTTGTTTGTGTGTGTGTGGGAGTGTGGTGCGAGTGTACAAATGAATGAGTTCAATTTACGTTTATCGGCCTAGACATTTAGGCTTAATTCACTTAGTGGTCAGCTGGCAAAACCTGTTAAACAGCAAGCTTAGCTATGCTTTCTGATGGCGAAACGTGTCATAGAAGTTTGCTAAGCCTTAAGTAATCAAAGAGAGTTAAGTTTGCTAATAGAAATCTTGGTTTAACTATAGATACCATGAAAGTCTAGTTAAACAAAGTTAAGCAAATATTAAATATTTAATTTATTTAACTCTCTTCTCTTGTCTTAACAGCGGCAAGGACAGCTACAGCTATCAGCATAACTACGTGGATCGCGTGCGCCTGGAGGATACGAACGGCAATCATTATCAGCAGCAGCAACAGCAGCAGCACCACCACCAGCACTACGCACACCACCATCAGCAAACCACACACGATCCACGCTGTCCACAACTGCGCGCCGCTGGCTGGCGACACACGCACAAATCTGTCTCGCATCTCGATTTGGCCACCAGCTGCCATGGCGCAGCTGGCGCTGGCATAGATCACAGGCAGAGGCAACTGTTGCACCATCAGCCGCACCACCCGCACCATCCACAGCCGCCGCTGACGCCGCACGCACAGCCACATTGGACGCAGTGCCGCGTGGGCATTGCCACCGCCGTTGGCCAGGGTCAGCTGAGGAACGCTCGCTCTTTGGACTACACGCAGCTGGAGCGTGAGGAGAACGCCTTGGACATAGCCGAGTTCTATTGGCGTTTCGATGCGGAAGCGCCGCTTGAGCAGGTCGACAACTACGCGGGTGAGTTGGCTGGCCACCACCGGCCAGCCTTCAGTTGAATGCACTCGAGCATAACACGAAATTGAATTGCTTTTTAGTTAATGATAACTACGAGCCAGCAGCTCCATCACCCGCTGCCACAACACCAGTAGCCGCTGCCGTCTCACCAGCGGGCACAGCAGCAGCAGCATCAGTAGCAACAGCAGCAGCAACAACAACACCAACTTCGGCGGCAGCAACAGCAGGGGCAGGTGCAACAGCGACAGTTACTGCCACATTCCTTGACTTTGGCAGCGAATCGTGCAGCTTGCGAAGATCGCGCAGCTTAGCCGTGATACGTGAGGAGACATTTAGCGATCTGCAAATTGGCTCCGCAAATAGCAGTCGCCGGCGATCGCAGCTCATACCGCGTGCGCGGCTAGTTAATCGCGGTTTTTTCCGCGAATCGCCAAGGTGAGTCATTACAGCCCAAAAAATAAAAACAAGCATTAGAAATACACTAAGCTACAAGCTAGGCATTAGATGTATTTCGATACATGAATATTGAAAAGTAATTGGCAGGAGATCGATAGTAGAAATGAAAGCATGAATAGAAACCGTTTATAGAATGAAATAGATATCTACTCTATTATGAAGGAGTAATCAATTCATCCTCTCCTCTCCTCCAATCTTTTATAAAACCATGTCCAGCATCAGTTATAGTCTTCAATAGTCTCTGCTGCTCAACTCTACAGATACATTTCTCAAATAGTTTTATTTAACATTTTTCCCAGTTAACTGGCACGTGTGAACTGTCAGCTTAGTTAGTTATGCCAAAATCTATAATAGAAGCAGCTCATAATTACAATTTCATAATGATGTTTAATTATTGTGCTGTCTAGTGTATGACTGGCAGTTAAACACGCATACGCCACGTACAACGTAAAGCGTTCGACGTAGTCAAAACAGTTTTGCGGCGAGCATCTTTTCAGTTATTACGCGACGTTTGCGGCCTGCTCAACAGGTTAGCGCAATTGTTTTTATTCACCTGTCTTCTGTTGATTGTCAATTGTTAGTGTTTTCATAGTTTTAGCTATTGTTTATATAGTGAATGTAGTTTGACTTTGCGTGCGACCATTTTCTATGCGTGTTTTTCAATATAGCAAATCGAATCGATTGCATAACTGATTCTGTTAATGGAGCTGAAAATTGTGTTCGAAACTAGTTGAAACCGCTTAGAGCAACTGCAGTGTGGCATGTGTGTGCTTGTTAGACAGTTATACAAGCGCATCCTTGTCTGATTTATGTCACTGTCAGATGCTCTTAGCCAGGACACCATTAAAGCCAATGACAAGCAGCTGTCTCCGTTAGATTCCTATGCAGTTACAGTTGCAGTTGTGCTGCGACAGCTTTGCCCTCGGCTTTCATTTAATTTGCCGCAAATCGTCGCGTCAAGTGGCTGGGCTAAACAAGCGACTAAGTGCAACGTGAGCTGTAAGCTGAGACGGGGCGTGGCTTAACTTAGATCGAAGGTTGAGCACGTAAAGTACAAAGAAAATTACGCTAAATGTGCGATAATAAAAGCTTAGTTAGGTTCATGACATGCATCAACCGAGCTGAATGTGAGCTTAGCTCCAGCCATGATAAATATCTAGAAAAACATTTAGTCTTTAGTCAAGCTGTCAGTCGAATGGCAAAAAGCTGGCAATTTATTCTAGTCGATTAAGTTAAGCAAATTCCAGATTATCCTGTGGCTGTTGCTTTCACTGTTTGCCATTTATTTATTAGATAAACTGACTATTAAATCGAATTGATTGTGTGCCAATGTCAAAGCGATTGTTTAGCTGGCAACTGAATGTCAATGCCCAAACAAGGCCAGATTGTGAGACAATCGCCGAGCTTGGCTATAATTTAGTTTTGATAACAGCCAACAACCAACAATCAACAAATGCAAACACAAAACAATAGCCTCATTATAATCTCAATTCCCATTTTGACTCGACGCCCCCAACAGACTGCACAGCAAACAGCAGCAGCAAAGCGCAGCGAGCGAGCAGACAGAGGCAGAGGCGGAGGACACACAGAGCAATACTAGCGGTGCTACTACTTGCGATTCGCATCAGCAACAGCGCCAAGAGTTGCTACAGCAACAGCAACAGCAACACCAACACCAACAACAGCAGCAGCAGCAGCAACAACAACATAAGCATCATCATTGTCCACAGAGGCAGCGACATCAGTGCGACGCTCGCGATTTTGACGTCTATTACGATAATCTTAAACGCTTGGACGCCTTGGCATTGGGCCTGAGCGAGCAGCTGCATCCGTGGCACAACGACAAAAGTGATTTGGAGAGCTTGAATTCGGATTACTTTAAGAACTCGCTGCACCAGAGCCACTCGGAGCAGCAGCAGCAGCAGCAGCAGCAGCCGTCATCTCTAGAGTTTGAGGCACTTGAACAAGCTGTCACCCTGCTTAGTGAGAGGCCACGCATCTATCAATCCCGCAGGCAGCAACAGCAGCACAGGGCTCATCATCACTGCCAGCAGCTGCAGCGGCACATTGATCTGGGCGGCGAATCGTGTCCGGAACTTAGTCAGAGCAGCGTCTTCCCAGAGACAACCACCAGCAATTCGGACGATCAAACTGATAGTCCCTCGCTCTCCGAACAGGAATACGATCTGACGCACATTGAGCAAATCTTTGAGCAAAGTGATTCTGGTGAGGTGGAGGAGAGCTACGAGCTGATCAGCCTAACCACAACGACACGCACACGTTTCGAGAGCAGCGAAGAGGAGCACGGCGAGGAGGGCGACTTGACTGAAGCTGAGCAGAGCCTAACGACGCCTACTGACACAGCAGCCAGCGACAGCGATGGCACACTAAAGCGTGCACATAGCGATCAGTTGGACAAGCTTATTGCCTATGATTCGGTCTATTTGTCGTCCGAGGACAGCTCCGAGTGCACTCTGATAGGAGAGAGCTGTGAGAGCTTTGAGAAGCGCACATTTACGAACTGCCTGGAGAGCGGAGAGTTGGAAACACACAGCCTGCTGCATATATCAATAGAAGACACTGTCTACGAGCCCCAGCCCAAGCAGCATAAAAAGGAAGAGGAGCGGGAGCGGGTACAAGAGCAAGAGCAAGAGCAGGAGCAACCACTGCTGACCACTGCAAAGGTAGAGGCACAGATATATACACAGGTGGTCAAGGTCGAGCAGGCACCAATCAGCAGCAGCAGCATCAATGTGGGCGTCACCTCCAGTGCAGCGAGCAAGCCGAGAATTCTGAGTGTGGTCGAGAAACGGAAGCTGAAACAGGAAGAACTCAAGCAACCAACTCCGCCCGAACTAAAGCGCCAGGCAACTGACAGCTTTGTGGTGACAACAACGCACAAATCGAATCTCACTGAGAACCAGTATCACAGTCTTCCGGATGTTAATATTGGTGTTAGTCTGAAAGTTTGCGAAAATATTGACAAGGAGCTTCGGACATCCTACAATCTACAGCGTCAGCAGCAGCGCAAGGAGTCCAAGCGACAGAAGGGCAGCGAGAGCGCAGAGGTGACACGGGCAGAGACCTACGATTCCATAAGACGCTTTGGCCGTGCTCATCAGAAGGCCAGGCAAAAGGAATACGAGGAACGTGAAAGGCAGCGCGAAAGGGCAGAGTCCACTCACGCAGCGAAAAAGGAAACTAAGCAGGAGGCAGCGACGGAGCAAAGTCAACAGGATAAAAGGGAAGCTGTGCAACAGGAATTGCCCGCACCAATTGAGGTGAAAGTAGATGTTGAGCAGAGCATTGAAGCGGAAGAGGAGCCACTGCCACCACCACCACCGCCCATAGCAGACGACGAGCTTAACGAAAGCTATTCAAATAACGAGAGCGAAAACGATAACGATAACAATAACGATAACGATAACCAATCAGTGTCGCTAGCGCAGTTGGAGCAACCCAAGGAGGCGCCCGTCATTGAGGTGGCAAATTTCAGTAAGCTAATTGAGCGACGCGCTCAGGAGATCAGACAGCGAGCCAAGGAACAGCCCGAGGAGACCATCCTTTCCCAGCCACCATCCTTTCGCATTATTGTCACCGACGCACACAACAACATAATTCAAACGGAAGCGATTCAGGACGAGCAAAGCAAGTCAAGCACAGCGCTCACATCTACTGGACCCACAAATACAGTGCACTCCAATTCGCAGCGTTCGTTGCGTCGCGCCAGCAGCTCAGCGGGTGGCAAACCGCCAGAGAGACGAGTGCTCAACGCCGGAGCCGCAATTTATAAGGCTAGACCCATTAAGGTGTTGTCAACGGCCAGCAGCGATTCATTTGGACGACAGAAAATGTCGCGACCCCAAATTCTGCATGTTGTGGACAGCAGCAGCAGCAGCTGCGCCAATGGAGCCGGCAACCTGCGGCGACGCAGCAGCGCTCGCAGCATTGCCAGCAATGTCAGCAATGACGGAGGCGAGGTAGCCACGGAATATCTGCAAAAAGTGGATGCGGTGAAATGTTATTGGAACCGGCTAGCGGGCAATGAGTCAGCCAATGAAGAAACCAATATGGAGCAGAGCTCACGGCTCAATTTCCAGCTGGGCACTAAAGTGACGGCGGAGAGCGAAAAGCCTCCAGGCGCCAGCAGTGGTGACTACTGCAGCATCATGCCGCCCTCAATTGAGATTGTGGAGCTGGGCGATGGGGCACAGAAGGCAACGATTGTGAGCGCTGCACAGCAGGAGCGGCACGAGGGCGATGAGGATGATGAGGATGCGGCACAGTTTGATCATATACGCTACAAGGTGCTCAAGTCCCAGCAGCTAATTCGCAGCAACATTCTGACCACACGCAACAAGAAGGAGGCGCAGTTCGATGGACTCATTCAATACCTGCAGGACTACAGCTTCCAGGAGCTGCTAAGCAATAATAATGTGGTTATCGTGGAGCCGGTGCGTACTAAAATCGAACGACCCCTACAAGTGGGTGTCACAAAAGCAGCACCACCAAAGCCGCCCAGGCAAAACGCACAGCTGGCCACCGCGGCGCCCAAGAAAATAAGACAGCGCCAGGTGGGCGGCTCAGTTGGGAAGAGACACTTTTTCTACCAGCCCGTCAGAGTGAACAGAGAGCTCTACGAGGATGAACTGCCCGATCCGGATACGGTGCGTAATGTGCGTCGCTTCTTTGAGCAAAACGTGCTGCCCACACCTGGTCAAGGTATACTCGTGCATTCGCAGCAAAAGTTTGGTGGTTCCGCCTGCCAGCTGAGTCCAAAGAGCCGACGGGCACATGGCTATCGATATTTGACCATTGACACAAGCTATGGTGCAGCCTCGGGAGGCAATGCCTTGGCCGAGGAACAGCCCAAGGGCATGGAGCTGCTGGAGGAACACAAAGTCAAGCACTGGGACAATGCCAGCCTATCGAGCGGCATATCCAGTGGAGACCTGTCCTCGCCCTGCGGCGAATGTCACAATCAGACCGAAGCGCTGGCTAAAGAGACGCCCGTGATGGCATGCAAGGGCGTGCACGTGCTGGATGTGGTGAGGCGACACAATAGCAATGCGGCGAATGCCAAGGCTAGAGCTAAGCTGGCCAGCCGGCGCACCTGGTGTGTGAGCGGGGCGGCAGGTGATTCTCGCTACCGACAAATTTATGAGCACAATTTGGAACAGGCACAGCTGGAAGCGGACATGCAAGATGAGCACGAGGGGCAGGAGAATGATAATCATGAGGAAGACGATGACAATGAGGACGATGATGTGGAGACGGACATGTGCGAGTCATATTATGTGAGCAATGTAAGTAGCAGCAAATGTCCAAATGTCCAAATGTCCAGCAACGGGCTGCGTGCGCCTTTATGGACCATTACGCTTTGATGACAGCGCATTAAGCTGACGGGCCAAGCCCAATTCCAACTCACTTCCACTTTTTTACTCCCGTTCTCTCTATCTCTTTGTACAACAGGACGTGCTGGCTAAAATAAGAGAATGCGGCTCCACAGTTACCTACTATGGCGGCAGAGTGCTAGAGAGACAAGCGCCCACAACATCAGGAACAGCAGCAACAACAGCAATGCAGATAAATCCACAGTTGATTAATGGAAATTCGAGCAGTGCTACACGCTTGAGGGTGCGCCAAATCGAGTCGTGCAATGTCTGTCCGCCCCGTGAGAGCTGTACGCACGACCAAGAGCAGCAACAGGATTCGTATCAGGGTAAGCGTACGATTCAGTAGCAATCACGTCTTCACAATGCATTTCATCATTCTCTCTCTCTCTTTCTCTCTCTGTCTCTACTTCTGTTGCAGGCATTAAATTCAAGCTGGTCAAGTCAAACAGCTGCAGCAGCCGGCTGGAGCTGGCGGGCACCGATGAATGTGACTCCTTGCTGGCAGATAGCGAAGTAGTGCGCAAAATGGTTCATCACTTTGAGTGCAGCCAGCAGCCAGCGGCAGGCGATGGCAATCTGACCATTAACAGTCAAAGCACCGCCGCCAAGAAAGCACAGCTCCAGGACGCGACAGCTCGCCGACAAGTGACAGTAAATAATCACATCAATGTGTTGCGAGAGGCATCGCAGGCGGAGCTGAGTGAGCCCCAAGATGTGCATGATAAGCAGAATGGAGACGCAACGACTTATCAGAGCCAGGCTATGAACATACGGCTTGACGTAAGTGCGGGGCGTGGCAACAACAGCTCCGATAAGGCAGGCACTTTCAGCAAAGTATGTCGCAATAAAAATGTGGATTTGGCCTATACGCTGGCCAAACAGCCGGACGCTAAGCCCGGGCACGTTGTCAACCCGAGCACGCCCACTGCCAATCAGCAAACACTAATGAAACTGACCAAGAAGCCGGAAATCACAGCGCGTGAACAAATCATAGTGCCTGTGGAAATACACCAGACGCAGCAGCAACAAACCACAACGAATCAGGAGCGTCGACTGAGCAATGCGAGCAGCAGTGCATCCATTGTGGACAAAACTGTGGTGCGACACTATGTGGCCAATGACAAGAGCATCTACGAGCGCCGCAAATACGATGAAATCGAGTTTGAGGAATTCGAAGTATACGATCCAGCCAAAGAGCTCGAACGTCAACAACAGGAGCAGCAGGCCCAGCAGACCGAGCAGACCGAGCAGACCGAACAGTCTGAACAGTCGGATAAGGCAGAGCTCTCCAGAGACTCCATAGACAAGAGGCACACGGATGGCGACCTCTATGACAGCCTCGATGATAGAATGTAAAAGAATGCTCAATCGGAAACAAGCAACGACTTTTTGGGCTTTGGGTAAACACGATAAGGTTTATCTTATAAGCTAAACATATATGAATCATAAATTATATAGCCTAGCATTATATAAGCACGCCGCTTTACAGGTAAAGCCAAAAACAAAACACAAAAGAGAGAAAGAGAAAACAAAAATATCAAAAAAAAAAATTATTATATAAACTATAAATATTATAATCTAAATGCGCTGAACTTTCATTTGTCCATTGAAAGCCTGTCAATTTATTTATTTATCAATTATTGAGGTTGTGGAATGGATTTTGTAATTATGGCTGACATTGCGGTTGCATTTGGTGAGGTTGGTCAAAGCGGGGGGTTGCAGTTGAGATAATTACAGTCATTAATTGAGTATGAGTTCAACTAATCTGTAACTAAATGACAAATTATCCTTAAATGCCCGATTCAATTATGGCCATTTAATTGGCAGCTCAATAAGCAGAACGCAAAGGCGTCTGAACATAATACTTCAATAATATATTAGATTCATACATAATCATAATCCAATGAAAACTAAAAATTCTATAATTTTGTGGATTTTATGTTTAGCTGAAGTATTAATTTATTGTAGGCTTCGGATTAACTCCCCAATTGGTAGAGCAATATAAATAATTTAAATATATTTAGAATACTTCAAAGTTCTATTTGCTCTGATTTATTTACGCTATGGGTTCTGGTCTGTGATGCCATTGCACAATTCTCACATCTGATAAATAAATTTCGGAATTTCGTATCTTTGCGCATTACTTTGCTTCTGTTCTTTAGTTTTTCCAGCTCCATTCGGCAGTTGGCGGCTTTACAGGTCTCTTATTCTTGCCGTAACTTTTCAAAATCTTTTCTTTTTTAAACTGACCTGTTTTGGTTATTTGTCAGTCAGCGACTTGGCTTATTAGCTAACTACAATTACTTACTGTACTCCATTACACTCATGTATTTTGGTTTTTTAGGCAAGACTTTTCTTGGCACTTGTTTATTGCTACGGATACTTATTTGCAAATTATCGGATTGCGGATTGCGATTTGGCTTTGTTACGTCCAGGCGCTCTCTTAATTCATTGAACCGTTTCTGGTCCTGGTAAAGCTGCCACCTTATGCGTGCTATATTCATATTTCTATTCTGCGCCTTTCGTCTGACCAGAAATGAATTCATTTTATCCGCTAAGTCGCGTGTTCGATAGTATTTTTCGTCATATGTACACTTCAATGCTGTAAATGAAGCTGAATGAATCAGCTCGAGTAACATGACCCCCAACTATGTCAACAAGCCGAGCCAGCCACTCGACTCCAATCAATTTTCATATTAAAGTCAAATATTTACAAAAATATTGACATTGGGTAAACATTCAAAGGATTCTCTTACCGGTGGCCAGGGATGGATTTTTGTGCTTGTCGTGCTTTTTCCGCCAGTTCTCATCGTCGTCATCCGAAGTCGTTGACGAGGCAAAATTTCTGTGCTGTTGTTGTTTAACGCCGGGCCAAAAGCGCTGCGCGTCCAGAAGACGGAGCCATGGAAAGAAAAATGTTGTTAAATTAACATTAATGAATACATTACGGCTTATTGATTGAAGCTGAAATTGGCCATAGATCTTGCCACTGCCAAAAGGCATTAATGGACACATCTATATATATATATATATAAATATATACATATATATTGATTAAAAGACAAGGAGACAAGTGTGAATCACCTGCCCAAACTGCCTATCGCGTATGTGCCGTGCATGTCTCAACCATTCCTAATTAAGTTAAAATGCTCCCCAGCGAAATCACGTGCCTTCTCCATAACCATACAGCAAAGGATGGGGAAGAGTAAAAGCCACAAAATAAAGGAGCATCATGCGTTGCCTCCAACTCCAGGAGCAGCAGGTAAATCTAGCACAAGTAAATTGCTGATGGGAGTTGATGGCTGGATGGATAATAACAAGGCTTGCAAGGCACATTTTATACTCTCTCTCTCTCTCTCTCTCTCTCTCTCTCTCTCTCTCTGTCTGTCTCCCTCAATCTGCTACTGATTGCGGGCAACGTTGCGTATGAACAATCTCACGCACACAGCACGCAATAGCAACTGAAAAGTTTTTTTTCTTGTATTTCATTTTATTTTTTATTTTATTCCAACTCAACTGGGAAAAACGCAAAAGAAAATTGACACTGAAACTGTTTACTTTGTCATTTCACCACATACACACAAATATAAGAACAAGCCAGAAACAGACTCGAGAGTCGAGTTCAATTGCATGATATGTAGTCAGGCATTTGAAGTGGCAATGATTAAAATGATAACCATAAAAAGTAAAGACATCAAAATAATGACTTTTATCAGACTTTTTCAAAAATACTCTTTAAATTGGAATTTTCATTTTATTTTTCTGCTTGAAGTAAACTTCTCAAATATGTATATATAAATATATTCAATGTGTGTTTGGCTCTTCTAGCTAGCTATGTGCACCGATTGGATTGGATTTTGCCCTCGACTTCAATCAAGCGCTTCAATAATTCAACAACTTGCATTGCGCTGGGAGCTGAGTAATTGAAATCTAAATAGTGTATAAATGAGGGGAAAAGTCGAGTGGGTATTGCATATATGTATACATATTTATATATATATATAGAGCGTATTAGAGCTACAGCCGCGGGACATAAATCAAACCCCTACATATATATATATTTCTCTAGTTTTTCCATGCTCTGGCATTTATGATTTGTGATTTGTGTTAGCTCTGTCGCTCAGGCTGCGCATTATTGATGAAGAGCCGGTACCAGCTGCATGATGGTGCCATAACAATTTGACAGCACGTTTCAAACAACAACTGGGCCAGGCGTATTCAATAAATGATAGATTGAGCGCCGAGTCAGAGCGCCAAATTGCAAATAAAATGCAAAACTTGGCAAATTGAGTTGCCGAGTGTGGCCAAAACTGTCAGCCAACATTAGAAGTTAACAAATGAAGCGTTTTTTGAGGCGCATAAATTTAACAAGCTCCGACAGCCACCCAAGCCCTGTCAACCCACCAAACAACCCAAAAGTATGCCACACGCTGCCATTGTTGTCGTTGTTGTTGTTGTTTTTTGGGCAGTGCTGAAGGCAAAAGTTTTTATGATCATCCAAGTAAATTGAAATCACAGGCGCTCGAAATGCGGAAACGCTGCCGTCTGCTGGGCTTATGGCTTTAAATGAAAATGAAAATGAGAATGAAAATGAAAATGTTATTTCATAAAGTACACCTGCCGGAGCCCAGGAGAAGTTGATGCCACCGTCATCCACAGCTTAAGTTTTATTTGTGCTTAGGGGACAACTTTAAAGGGCAGCCAAGTCAAAGCACAAATATGCGCGTGGGTGTTGCCTATGCTGCGACATATTGCAGAAATTGTTTCATATTGTGCAGAACAATGCGGCCACGTATGCCGCATCTACCACTGAGATGAACTAATTCGGGTCTAAGCAAGCGAAAACAAACAAGCAACAGCCAACAGACAACAAACAACAAACAAAACATGCGCGCAACACACAATCAAGCAGCGGCGAGGCAAGCCAGCATTAACGACTCAACTAAGCCGAGCTGACAAAAGAGCTTTCAGCCAGGGCACAGAGAAAGCAAAGGAGATGAGCAGACATAAAAGCAGCTGAATACACACGACAGCCTACCTAGGCTACAAAAATAAACAGCACAAGTGCAGTTAGCAAACACAGCAAAGCAGATGTTCCTTAAAACTCATTCGCGACTTTTACATACTCTCAGTCGAGTCTAAGCAACAAACCAGACCAGACCATAAAAACATTCATATGCAAACATATGTGCATTGCATACTTTTAGGCGCCAGCTAAAAACCTGCTTAAACGTTGAGTTTTTGCTTAACTAACATTATTTATTCCTCGCTAAGCTTTATGCATTCATATATTATTCCAATTTAAATGCTTTGCATCTATTAATATAAATATTATCTTAGCTAATTTATAAGTTCTGACAGCTGCAAGAAAACTGCTTTAATAAACAGAAACTTGAAGAGCTAAAAAGCCATCAGCTTAAGTTGATATTTGGTTTAAAAAATTAAAACACCATCAAAAAGCATACAATGAAAAGTTGTCCAAGCCAAAAGCGACTTTCATTCATGGAACACAGCAACAAAACGGCATGGTATTCAAAGTAGAGGGCTGTATGGCTGCAGTATATGAACCCTTTCCAACCCCTTCCAACCAGTTCTTACCCCTTCTTCGTTTGGCTCGGAAAAAGTTGGCTTTGTGCCAATTGCCTGGCAACGCTTAACAAAGTCGCGTGTCAAGTGTCGCATGCGGCCCAGACCCGGTCCGGTTCGGCTCGGCTCGAAAGCTGGCCAGGTATACCCTTTCAAGCAGCTGTTAGGGCTGTTAACGCTTTTGATTGCCATTGAAAGCGTAATTAAAGTCAACAAATGGAAAACATAATTCAACACTTACACAACATAATTGAAGCTTGCCAAGAATATTTACGACCCATCAAAACAGACACCACACAATAGAAAAGTATGAGCAATAAAAACAGCGTAAAATAACTGAAATAACAAAGTGTAACAAGCATCCACACCCACATCTCGGCAACATATCCGAGTTGAACGGATCAAAACCAGAGATTAAATAAATAAATGAATGTATAATATATAAGTATTGCATAATATATATAAATAATGGCTGTCTCAATCAAATTCTATAAATATTTAAACCGAAAAACCCGCAGCTAAAAAAATAATAAATTAGACGCATGAGTTTCAGTTAAATATATACAAAATAAATATATATAAAAACTCGGCATGTCTATAGCTAGTTGGCTGTTTTTTTGTTATTTTCTTTTCTTTTTTTCTTTTTTTTTTGCAATGAGTAAATAGAAATACATTTTCAACGCGTAAATATTTAGGTAGTTGAAATGCGAGGAAGAGACCAGAGCAGGTAAGCGAATTGAGTAAACAAGCAATGGAAAAGCCAGCCGAAGCACAAGCTGAACAGCAACGGCGCAGACTATCAAAAATATCAACGAGAATGTCAGAAAAATGTTTTTCGCTCTAGCATAACAGAAAAGTAGATAAAAGCAATGAAATAAGAAAGGCAGACAAACTAAAATTAGTAACAGATACAGTCAAGCGTCAAACATCCATGTGGATGTATTAGAAAATGAAATGAAATTCGGCAAACAAATCAAAAGATTGAAATGAAAAAGAAATGTGCAAAACGTTTTTGCTATTTGTCGCCGCAGTCATAATTTGCAAATGGGAAAAAAGCAGCTGCTCGATGGCTGGCATAGATAAAATGGCCATTTGGACGTTTGTGTTGCGACTTATAAACATGGCCGACACATGAGCAACACAGACACAAACAGCAAGGTTCCGTTAATAACGAACAAAGCTACTTAGTACACACAGCTCGCCCTTTCGCTCGCTTTTGACTCTGTCTGCCAGACTCTGTCTGCTATTTAGGCAGAGAGAATATGTTTTATGGCCCATTTTGGAATGGCGAATGCACCTTCTGGGAATTGTGCGACGCATTTAGCTTAACACATTTGAATTATTGTCTTTGGCAATGTGGTGGCTCAACTTGGCCAAAAGTGGTATGTGAAACAACAGACAATGCACGTTGCGTATACGTCATGAGGCCATTATGATTTTTAGACAATTATCGCAACAATTGACATAACTTTAATGGTTAAAAGCAAGTAATTTGTGTGAGTGCATTAGAATTAAAGGGAAAAAGGCAGAGACTTGGCGTGTGACTGTTCATGTAGCTGACTGCAAATGATGTTAGTTAAATAAATGAATTCAGCTTGCTGAAAATGCAAGTTAATTATACTGTTATTTAACGACAAAACGTGTAGGCGCACATTATCGACGTTGACTACACTAAAATTTGCCCTGCGGCCAACGTCAAAGGCACTAATATTTACATACTGCTGGCCCAGTGCCAACAGGCAACAAAAAGTGGCATGTGAAACAGCGAAGTAGATGAACCTCACGTATAGAGAGAGAGAGTAGCTAACATGGAAGTGGAGCTGGCGTCAACAAATTGAGGCATTAAAACAGTCGACCAATTTAAAGGACGTAAACGGATGCCCGTTAGCTGAGCCAAGCATAAACTCCGGCTACGCTAAGAGCGTGCCAAGTTACAAGCTGTAATAACAGAAATGGCAAAAATATTCCACTTCAACCTAGCGGCAATTAAAGCAGCATCATAGAGTCAGCTGAGTAATTGCATTAATCATTAAAGCATTTACGCAACAGCATTAAATTTCTGATAAAAGTTACATTATATGCACTAGAAATAGTAGAAAACTGAATTCAATGAAGTGAATAATTTCTCGCATATATAAATTCAAATAGCCCACACACTCAAAAGCTTGATTGTGTAAATATACTTTTAATAATTTATTTTACATAGCAAAGTAGGAAAAGCAAAAGAAAAATTTATAAAGCATACTAAGGCCAGCTGCCAGCTGCCAGCTGCCAACGCCTTGAAAATCTGCACGAAAAAATATGTTTAGCTTAATGCCACACACAAAAAAAGGGAAAAGAAAAATGTAGGTCTTACATCAAGACATATCCTTTGACTTTTGAGCATGTCCATGTGTCCTTTTTTGCATGAGAATTTTTGGCAACTGCGCGCCAGAGTCAAGGCGTCAACTATAAAGGCACGAACCAGTTTAATTTACTTACAATTAGATAGGAGCATAGCATTAGGCAAATTCTAAGCCTTGAACAGAGCGCAGGAAGAAAGGACACGCCTTGCTTGCCTTGCTTCAGAGAGCCACCAACGGCGCGTGATTATAAAGAGAACAAAAAAATAGCAAGGCGTGTCAACCGAAAATGCCAACACAACTGAAACGTGGCTGCGTTAAGTGGCTCACAAGCTGTGCCAGCTCCTACGAACAGGACATGCAAACGACATAATTCAGAGAGTTTATAGTAATAAGCAGAGAGCCAACAGAAGTGCAGCACACCTCAAATGCTCTAACAAAATATTTATAATAATTGAAAATATAATATATAACATTTATTTATTTTTACTGTGACTATCAAAGGACTAAGTCTGTCAGTTTTCAATGATTTAATTTAAAATTTATATAAATATTTGCAATATATTTCATTTATATCAGATACTTGTTATTTATAAATTACTTATTAGTCTTTTTCATTAATAATTAATAATTTTCTAGACAATGTATATTAAATTTGATGATAGTTTCTTTTTTACAGCCATAAACAGATCTAATATTTTTGTCAAAATTAGTTAAAGTTTTTAAACATATTTTTAGCACACTAAAATTTGTTTTGTTTTTAGAATAGACATTTATATATTTGTCTACAATGATTGTCAGACGACTTGTTCAATCTATTTTCCATTTATTTAAAATAGATTTTATTATTTGCAATATGAATTACTTAAAAGTATTCCAAATCATCTAACTTCTTGGCAATACATATTAGATTCTAAATACACTTCGATAACAGTTTTTTTATTACACTGATCATCTTTTATTTCTAATAAACAATTATCTGGAGTTTTAGGTTTTGAAACATATTTTGAGTACACTAAAATTTATTCTGCATTTTCCAGTTACTTACATCAACTAAGTCACACAGCACACACCCAGAAATCCAACTAGTTAGCACCCAATTAAGACTGTCGCCCTAGTCGACTACCTTTTTCCATATACTCAGCCACAACTCACCAAAAAATATATATAATCCAAAGCAATTTATGTAGCTCATTTTGTGCCGAGTTGCTTTAGGAGTGAAACATTTGCATATAATAGGAAAATTTGCACTCGTGGCACAGGGAAGCTGAGCAGCTGACAAGGCAGGCAACTGGGACTGGGACTGGGACTGGGACTGCGACTGCGACTGGGGCTAGGAGTTGGCAGCTGAGATGAAGCAGCTTCTTAGGTAGCTGGGCTGTGGCCAGGCACTCAACACATAGCATAGACAAGCAAGTGGGCGTAGTCTTAGACACGCCCTGAATTATTAACAGGCTTTTTATGCAGTTAACTTGGGGTTTTTCTTTGTGGCTTTTGTTGTTGCAGAACCTTTTAAATGCTTGGAAATTTATGCAAAGATTTTGGGTGAGCAACTCTCACTCACGCGCTCTCTCTCACTCTCTCTTTCTCTTTGATTAGGGTCCCTCGCGTAGCGCTTACAATCTAAATATTTGCTATATAAATTAGAGAGCCAGCTTCAAGTGCCACTCAACAGGGTGTTCGTTGTTGTTGTTCTTGTTCTTGTTGTTTACTGTTTGTTGTTTGGCCAACGCATTATCAACAAGCAGAACCAATAAATTTAGTTTAAATCTGTGCCCAAGTTCAGCAAATATTCTTGAATAGTCAAGCGGGAGCGCCCTTTAATGGACGACCCATTTGTGGGGCAGCAGCAGCATAATTTATGCATAGCATTAAAATGTTTTATGTTCGCTGGTCAATAAGAGAGCTGCGAATTCAATTGCGATGAATTCATGAGCGAAAATATTTGCATTAGCTAAACACACAGCCTTCAATTGCTGATAGGACTTATCAAGCGTAGCTGATAAGGCCAAGCTAAAAAGCGAAAACTGACTGACAACCTTTTTACAGTTTAGCATGCAGCGACAGTTTTGCAGGCACTGCATGCTACTGCTTCGTATCTATCAGTTAGTTACTCCTAACATTGCAGTTAGTTCAACATGTGTTTTTATGGCTGCATGTGGCAGGAATAACAAGAAAGCAAGGGGCAAGTCAAAACAAAGCAAGTGGCTGAAGCAATATAGTCGTTGGGGTGAGAATCGAGCAATAAAATCGCCATATCATGCTGGTGTTTAAACACCCACGCAGCACTTGTGGCTGAGATGTAGAGTGAGCTTTGTGGTTAGTTAGTGCAGTAAAAGTCAAGAGTAGAACAATAGCACGCAAGGCTAAACTAAGCCAAACCAATTGGCCAAAAGGTAAATTGAAATGGCAAACACACACACACACAGACACACAAACACACACACACACACACACGCACAAACACTCACACACACCTATGCAAACATTGACAGTTAAAGTTATAAATATCCTGTTACCTATTCAGCCTCACTTGACATTTGCTGATGAAGCGCGACAAGCTCTAATTATCATTTAAATACTAAAGAAGTGGATTAGAAGCGACTCCCGTAGGCCGTTAAGCCGTCGACAAGTTGTGTTTGGGTTAATTAGCAGCGTATGCCAAAGACTGCAGCGATAACAAAATCGTGCCTTCCAGATACACAAAACTATTCCACACATATGCAAATAACTTGCAGCTGTTTTCACAGCATTTGCCCTTGGTTTGCACTGCTTGTATTTTTAGCGGACTGAAAGATTTTGGCGTTCTGATAAATGTGGGAAAACGTGCACAAGCTTTCGAGTTAACTGTTTGGGGCTGGCTGGCTGAATGCCCAGGAGAGTTCTCGTGAATGGGGGTAGCTAGGATAAGTCGTATAAAATGCAGATTTGCTGCGGTGGCGGTTTGTGAATGGGTTAAGCCAAATGGCATTTCGGTCGCTGGCAGGTAACATAGAAGAAGGCCATTTTCACTCAACCCTCTGCTCCACTTTAAGTTTGTCCATTAAAACAGAAAAGTTGCTGATCCAAACAATGGCCAAAATCTCGCTGAGCTGCAGATTATGAAGCGTTGCACTCAAGCTGCAGTCTAGAATTTGTTAATTGTCCAACTTCCAACAATTGACTGCAATGTTTGAGTTACTAGCCAAGTTTAAGTGGTCTGCAAATATCTATGCCTCATTTGCAGTGCAGACAAATGGCAAACCGAAACTTCAAAGTGTTTTTTAGCGCAAAGATAAAGAGTTTTTTAAACAGAGCTAAGCAATTGGAAGCGACAATAGTTAAAAATTTACTAAGAAATAGAGAGAGAGAGGGAGAGACAGAGAGAGAGAGAGAGAGAGGGAGAGAGACAGAGAGAGAGAGAGTTGTGCTAAGACTTTTATCTAGTTGAAAGCATAAGAGATACCATATACACTGTTCACGTGCTTAAAAGGGTATATAGGATTATTAAACTAAGAAAATGTTTTAGGTTCTTATAAATTAAGCTATTTGCAAACAGTTTTTACCTAAATTCACTATGTAAACAGTGTATTGTGGTGTTTATTATACCCGATAGCAATTATTTGACTTATTTTGATTTCGTTGCCCAATAAAAAGCAAACTGTAAATATCATATAATGATAATGAACCTTATCGTGCCACTTGAAAGGGCAGCGATAGCTGACGCGTTAAGAGACGTGGGATTATAGCTAATATATGACACACTTGAGATATTAGCTTTACTTTAGATAAGTGTAAAAATATATTTATATATATATATATATTTATATAAATATTTATATATATACATATATAAATATTAATATAACTTTTGCAAAAGTTCTCATCTCAAGTATTACACGCAAGCCTCTACACAACAATAAGGCTTAATACATATATTAACTGATATAATTACAACAACATTGACTATACTCTTTAGTGTATAAGTGTATAAGCCGATTGTGTGGCGTGTTTTAATAGATCTAAATAGCTTTCGAGCGCGCACACACAAAATATAAGTGCAATTGAAAATTAATCAATAAATGCGGTTGCTTTGTTTCATGAATGCTGTGTGCATAACATAATGTTGCCTTGTTTTTGTTATTGTTCGAGTTGACTCTTGTATATTTATGCAACAGGATAGCCGGCAGGATACTTTGGCACGCTGCGGCTGCAAAAATCGGTGCATAACCCGTGCCTGAATCAAATATCAATTGCATTTGTTTTTGTTTGCCTGTATATGGGAAAGTTTATTTACAGCATTGACCCAAAAATAATTGTTGGCCCAAACGCATCTGCCACGCCCCAGCACCCCGTGTCGGCAGCAAGGAAAAACAAATAAAGAAATCGCAGCCAATGCAATATAGACAATACAACAAAATCCATGCTGGGCCAGCGGAATTGCCCGGTCCGGATGTGAGCATTTCGGAGGGCTGTTTGGGTCCACTCTAACGCACATTTTGTGTTGTGCGGCAGACCGAATGGCGCCAATAAAACTTTTTCAAACATAAACATGGGGAGCGTAGGGTGCAGGGGTAGGGGTAGGGGCAAGGGAAGTGTCAGCAAAAATAACGAACAAGAAAACAAGCTTTAGTTACAATTTGAAACAAAGCCCGAAATGTAAGCGAATTGGGAGATGAAAAGTAGAGCAAGAACGTGCCGAACTAAAAATTATGACAGGCAACACAGACAGCATGAGGATGAGAGCGAAATATTTGGCGACACTCCGTGCACCCTGTGCCTCCTCTGTGTATGTATGTTTGTGCGGTGCAATCAATGCTGTTGTTGTTGCTGTTGCTGTTGCTGTTGAGTTCGTTTTGTTGACTTTAATCAGCTCAGATGCTCTCAGATGCAAATTAAGTGCCAAAAACAACACCAAACCAGCAACAACATGTGTCGGAGCACAAGAAAAACACGATATAATGCAAATAATGTGCCGTTATATCTCTCGCGAGTATCAAATAATGTTGACAGGCTTGGCCAACCGACCGCCCCCTATAGCTCAGTCCTCAACCCGCCCAGCCGCTCTGCTGATAAAACTTTTTTTCTTTTCTTTTTACTGCTTTGTGTGACATTTTTTGTCAACATTTTTGTATTGTTTGGGTTGTATTTGCCGTCGCGACTCCCGCTCGCATTTACATAGGCAAGACAAATAAAAGTTCTGCTCGCTCTCTCTTTCTCTCTTTTGTATTTTCTCGCCTCTCTTCTGGCTTGAACGAACAAATAACGATGAATTTTATCATTTCGTATGCAAATCGCGTTTGCCATAAAAGACCATGTTATGGACAGTGTGCGTAAATAATTTGGTTTGTCGCTCACTCGCTTTTCCTGTGCCTTTCGCTGCGTGGGCTGTTAAATGTATCACCTGAGACGGGCTGCTGATAAGGTTGTCGCTTCTTCGAAAAAGCCGGTGCTAAGAACTGAAAATGCTGATAGGGGGTGACCCCTAAAATGATGATTCACAAATTAAAAAGTTCAAATGAGTAACACGAGCGAAAGAGAGAGAGAGAGAGTGAACAAGCTAGGCGCATTCACACAGTTTGAGAGTCATTGAGCACAGCGCTTATAATTCGAAAAACCGATCGCTCTCAATGTCAAATAAATGCAAAAACAAACACAGCGTAAATTTTACAGCTTGTTAGCTCTCACACACACACACACACTTACAGAAATGTTGCTTAACATTACCTGCTTGCGCCATGTGACTCAATGTGAGTGAACTTCAATTGAAGTTTCAGACAAAAACAACAAAAAAAGAAAGACAAGAGAGAGAGAGAGAGAGAAAGAGAGTAAGCGTACTTATGGGAGAGCATGGGGAAGTTGGCGATGCGGCTTCCAAGTGTGCAAAAGCAAACAACAAAAACAAAAGAAAGCATGTAAAAAAAAAGATGGGCCATAAAGAGCAGAGAATATAACATAATAGAATGTATACATATGTATGTATTTGTGTACGAATGTACGAATGTATATATGTATGTAGTATAAGTTATATATAAGTGTATTGTTATTGTGTTAACATGTTTCGACTTTCGCATAAATTTTAATAATTTAAATGTGCACACGAACGTTTTCAAACTCACGCATGTTGTATAATGTATATATGTATATGTAAATATGTGTATATATGCACAAACATACATATACATATCTATATATGTATGTACATACATACGTATGTATGTATATGTTATATCTTATACTTTTTGTCGCTGCCGGCAGCGAAGTCAAAGAACAAGTGTGTGTATTTTTATAATTTCGAACAGTCGCCGGCAGACAACAGCTGCTCTCCCGGAGCGCCACACACGTGTGGGCGTATGTCTAGTGTGTGTGTGTGTGTATGTATTTATAGGACGTTTAACTTACCAGCGATACGAAAGTCGCACTCACCGGCCTCAAATGCCGGCCGTAACGTTCAAACGGACCCACATGGGAACGACTCAACAGGAGCTGACTAATGTTGCCCAGTAATATGGTTCCGTGCCTGGACATGCTGTGACGGCTGGAACTGGAGCTGGAGCTGGAGCTGGAACTGGTGCTAGTGCCAAACTTGGAACTTGCCACGCGAGATCACAGCAACAACAACAACAAAACAATTCACTGACTATATGATTCACGAGAGCAGGAAACGAGGCGCTGCAATGGCGAGGGCTGGGGTGATGGGTAGAAGAGAGAGGCAGAAGCAATGAGTAAGAATCTTGCTACTGTCTCCGCTCCTATTGCTATTGTTGTTGTTGCTATTATTATTATTGTTTTTGTTGTTGCTGTCCTTTCACTTAGCTGTTAATCACAGTTGGCACTGCTCGAAACTTCACTTGAAATTGCTTGAAGAACAGAAAACGTTTTGGCAATTTGGAATTTCAGTAATTTAGATCCGCGATTAATTAATGTTGAATTGTATGGATCACAACTGTATTTACAACTATTTCTGCGCTGATTTAATCAACCAAAAAAAAAAAAAATGCAATAAATTTAAAATTTTCCAAACATAAGCCTATAGAAAAGCAAAAAAAAAAGACGATTCGTTTGCTTTGCCTTTTTAAATCCAACTGATTGAAAATTTGTTATTATGCTTATGTTAAACAAAATGCAACAGTGCCACAACAACAGTAACAGTAACAGCAACAACAGCAACAACAACGACAACAAAGGCGGCGCGCAAAAAGTTGGAAAGACGAGAATCAGACAATAAGCAAAGGGTACGAATTTACCGGTTTTAACTTTTTTTTTTTTGGTTTTTTTCTATTTTCACTAAGAAACTAGACGCGGCACATGTTTCGCACAGAATAAAGACAGAGAGATGATTAAAGATTCTTTGGCTATTGATATTAGCTGTGTTATATATATATTTTATTGTATTATAAATATTGAATTAAGCTCGAGCTGCGGCTTTGCCGATTATTTTGCTTCGCACTTTGCACTCGACTGGCATTGACTTTGGCAGCGACGTCACTCTACGGCACTCGTGATGGTGGCGGCGGCTTTTAAGCTATTGCTACACGGTCTCTATTACTTAATTGAAATTCTAAATTTATAAAGCTTAGTCTCTAACGAAAGCAGCCGCAATTCGCCAACGAAGTAGCCGAACCGCGCGCGTGAAAGTTTGATAACAGACTGCTGTTAAAATCCAATCAGACTGTTCGACCACCCTTTGGCGCAATCGCATGCAGCGTGTTCGAAAGTTCGACAACAGCTGAGCCGTCTGGGCTGTTAATCGGCGCCGGCTGGTATGCAGCCGCAACTTTCGATAAAAACAAGTCTTGCAAAATCAATTAAACCAATGTAATATTATAATTTGATAATGTTGGATTAACTACACAACAATATAGCTTTATTTTAATTTATGCTTTATAATTAAAATATTTAAATCTATTTTTAACAGAAAGTTGAACATAACAGTGCACTAGGTGGCTGGCTGTTAATTAACAGTTTCGTTAAGTGAGTAGTTTCGTTAAGTTGAGCATCTTAAATTGCTGATGTGGCAACGCCAAATTGAGTAAATACAGTGTTGGTTTGTGTACTGGCTGAACAGGGTGATTATTGATAAGTTAATTGAGCGCCAACATTTTAAATAAATGAAAAGAATCAAAATTCATTTAAATTTTCTTTCGCTTTTATTATTGTCGCATTACGAATCTAAACTTTTAACTAGTTTATATATATATCCAACTATACAATATATAGAGCTTTGCTTAGTGCTTTAAACATAAAACTAGAAAGGTTTCATTTAAGCATTTTCCTTGTCGTTCGCTGCGTCCGCCTAAAAACATTTATAATACACACTTAAAACAAATAGCAGCCTTATTTAAATATACTATATATATATATATGTATATATATCTATATATGTAACATATGTATAGCACTCGTAACTGTAAAGACGGGCTTCACAGTTTTGGCATGGATTTAAATTGTTAATCAAATAGTATACAAATTGTTAAAAACATAAATATTTATGTAGTTCAGTTATTATTTCTGCAATTGTTGTTGTGTGTGTTTTGGAGTCTTTGATAGGTGAGTTGACAACAAAAATTGTTCTGAGGTATTAACGAAATGAATCAAGTCGGAGTTAATTGGGCGCATAATTACCGTTACAAACGCTCGCGTAATTGGCTCTGATTTTTATAGGTTTTACACACACACTCTCTCTCTCTCTCTCTCTTGCATTAATAATTACTATTTTTTTGTTTGTCATTTTTTCTTCTTCTTTCTAGCATAACATTTTTGAACAACTAACAAAGCGCACGAAATGCATTTATGCATTTATTCATGATGCTTTTTCTGCTATAGATTACAATGCGCTGGCAGCAGACACACACGCACACACACACACACACACATACATGCACAAATTCCATTATACTATTTACACAATTACGCACACCTATACAAACACAAACACACACACACACACATTCACACGTACTCTAGTTAACTGTTTTTGTATTCAACTGCCAACTGCAGCGACATCATTAAATTGCAACAACAACTACAACAACAAGTTGCAAGATTTATGCATATTCAAAGCAGCTAATTATGTTTTTTTTTCCTTTTTGCTCTTTGTTGTTTCTGTTCGCTGTCGCTGCCTCTGCCTCTGCCATCACTGCTGTCGCTGCCTCTGTCTCTGCCGCTGTCGCTGCTAGCACGCATAGTTCCAGGCGCCGCCGCCGCTGCTGCCGTCAGCTGTAGCCAGTGCAACTGTTTCCTGAGTTTCGCACGCATTTTGCGATATTTGTTGCCACCAATTCCAATTCCTAGACCAATTCCAAGTTCGACTGCACCAATGGCCACGCCTCCAAATAGCTGCTATCACGTGCCCGTCGACAAATCATCCTTCAGCCATTGCGGTATGGGACGTGATCCAAGCTTCTTCAGCAGCTTTACCAGCGCCGTATTGTGGTTCAGATAGTAGCTAAAGTGCGGAGTGAGAACGAGAAAGGAAGAGTTACAGACAGTGTAAGCAAAGACAAATTTCGAGTTCGAATTCGAACTTTAAATTTAACGGCTGAAGCTGTGTCGTTCACTGGAACTTGTTGAATTTTCGTGATGATTCACATACAAGATTTAAAAGAACGTGTTCTTCTTCCATAATTGGGTCCGCTTTGCTCAGTTTCAAATATATAGGGAAATTTATGAAGCAATTCCAAATTTCTGTGCTTCATCATGTATTATTGCCACATCATCTGTCAGTCTAATGAACTCTCTAAGCTGCTGCTGCTGCTTCGAGTTCTTTAGGTTTTCTTTTCATATTTGATGCTCCCTATACCGTTCATTGTGATGTCTAATAAAAGTGGCTCGTTTAGCTGCTGGAATCACTGAATATAAAAAGGGCTCACACCAAACTGACAGCTGGCATCCGGAATTGCAGTCGTACAGCAAAGTGCACTTTCCACGGCCGCAAAAATGCCGCACACACAAAAACCTGCCGCCCTCCTCCCATGGCCGACTCTCACAGCTCTTGTGCCTCTTAGTTCCTCCCATAACTATTCTACCGTTGGCACACACACACACACACACACACACTCATATGGAGTCATGTGTGGGTGTGTTCATTAATCCTTCACTCAAAGCAGCGTTGCCAGCGCCAACGTCGTCATCTGTCTGTCGCCCCAAAACCAACCCAAATCACTCATACGACCCGTTTTTTATTCCGTTTGCATTCGTTTTGTGTTTTTTTCTTTGTTTTCTTTTTTTCCCTTTTTTTTTGTAAATTTTTTTTGGTTTTACTTACCGCTGCAACAGCTTGGCACTGCGCTCATCCATTTGGGGATATTGGCGCCCCTTGGACTTGCCGAGGCATTTATTGCGCTTCTCGCTGACAGCCTGGCAGTAGAAGCCCTTTTTCACATCGTAGCGCAGGTGATTGGAATAGTCGAGGAGCGGTTGGATTTTCAAAAAGCGCTGCAGCTCGTTCATCACATCGATGGGATTCAGACGCAATTGCTCGCCATCGATGATGTGCAGCTGCTGGGCAGGATAGTAGGCCAGCCAGTGCTCCAGATGCTGTGCGTATTTGCCCGGATTTAAGCAGCGATTGCGCAAATCCTTGAGTGCACGCGGCGCCGAATCGCTAGCAGTTATGACCTGGCCAGAGCAAAAGTCAAAAAGTTAAACACACGACATTCATATATATATATGAACATAACTCAAGTTCATGTGCTGTGAGCAATTTAATGGTCTGCTTCAGACATTTGGAGACATCGGGTCGAACACATGTCAAAAATGTAGAGCAAGGCAAGCAAATGGAAGGTCGGAAAACATGTGTTAAGCTGGCCAATGCTGCAGGTGCAACTAAATATGCTGCAATTGGCATTGCTGGCAGCTGTTGGCCAAAGAGGAATCTGCATGCAAATCGAAAAATGATGCCGACAAGTTGCTCTATCTAAGGCGACAACAGTCTGAGTTGGGGGCGTGCGACGTTTGGGTAAATAAAATCGAAAAGCGATTTTGTGGAGCGCCAAATGAATTTTCATTTTGAAGAGCTGCTCTTCAAACAGCAATGGGAATGGCAGTGGCAATGGGAATGGGAATGGGAATGGCATTGGCAATAAATGCCACATCAAACCAGTTTCAACTGCAGCTTGTGGTTGCATTGCATGTTCTGCTTGGCTTAGCTTATGCTGAATTGATGGATAGTTCATTAGATTTCTATGCATTTGGAGCTGACAGCTGTTGACTAATGAACCAAAAACAATCTTGCCAAAAACAGAGCTGACCAACGAGCTATGTGTGCCATTCAGCTGTCTCTGCTGTGCGAGTAGCAGGAGCAGCAGAAATTATATGGTTGTTGGGCTCAGAGCTTAATTGCTGACAAATTCGTGCCATTGCAGTCTCAACTTTATTTGAATACTTTTGGGGCTAACAGATAAATGGGTATGAAAATGAAACTCTTTCATAAAGTTTGTTCAAATTTGTCTGGCAAAAAGGCATAATTGGGAATATACAAGATACTTGTTGTAAGAACAATTTCTGCCGAAGAGCAGAGTACAGAGTACTTCAATGTTGTTCAGACTTGGTTTACGTCTAAAGAGAGTTACCAAGTTTTTTTGATATTTTGTTTAAAATAGTGGCAAAAGCCAAGTTAGGTTGAAGCATCTTGAAGAATATGGACTGAAATTGCGGACAGCAAAATTTTTTATATATAAATATATATATGTATTTTGTATAAATTTTGTATATACAATTTCCATATTTACCCATAGAGAAGATTCTTTTAAATATTTACGTATTGATAGAACCATAGAGAAGAATCTTGTTAAATATTCACTATTCCCTCTCATCACACTCACCTGATAGAAACTATAGTTGTTCGCAATGACATCGCCGTGAGCACGCTGATGCTGATACCAGGAGTAAGCGCGCTTCGCTGGCGATATTAGAATGGTCACGATCTTGGCATGGGGCAGCAGTGCGTGCGCCCGCTTCGGCACCGCCTCGCCATCGAAGTAGGTGGCACTTTTCTCGAACATATAGCGCGGTGTGCCCACGGCGGTGGGCATGGGGGAGCTGGTGTTGGGCAACGTTTCCGAGGGAAAGAAGTCCATATACCAGTCGAGGCCTCTGTAGTAGTTGTTGCCATTGAAGAACTGCACCTCCTCGAAGGTGTCCGGGCTGGGTATGTTGCTGGCCACGCTGCCGTGCATCGAGAGGAATGTGTAGAGGGCGGTGGTGCCTGTCTTCTGTGGCCCAATGACCAGGAATTTGGGCAGTGAGTCACAGTTCTTGGTCTTGGACCAGATCTTCTTGTGGCGCGCATCATCGCAGGGATTACCCCACACGGGATCCACCTCCTCGGGATGCAGGCGGAAGTACATCTCAGCGAGTTGTATGGGCGGTGCAGAGGCCAGTTTCAGATTGGTCCAGCACTGCAGGAACTTGATGACCGATTGGAATGTGTAGAGTGCCAGGCGATCGGAGCCATAGTTGGACATGTGGGTCATGAATATGTTGATGGGATTGTAGACGATGGTCTGGAACAGCTCGCCGCCCTGTATGGACTCATCCAGCTTATCTCGTCCACCTGGATACCTATCTATGTACATGGTGTGGGTGAACAGTCCACACGTCTGCCTCGGCAGCACCATTATATTCCGATGGATAAAGCCACGACGCAGCCGAGCGGGTCGCAAATGCGGATACTCCTCGGTGGAGGTGACCTTTACATTCCACACCTGCTTCCAGGCCATGTAGAGCAGCTCGTGCGCCGGATAGACTCCCGAGTGATGCGGCGATATGGAGTAGCCGGAAGTCGTGGGTATATTGTGCTCCTTGGCGAATGCATAGTTCAGCTGCATCTCGGCCATGAGCAGGGTGAGATTGTCATAGAGATGCGGCTGCTGGTGCTTCCACATGTGCGAGAACCAGTTGAACTCCTGCACGTTCTGCAGCAGGAAATCATCGCCCAGATTCTCCTCCCTGGTGCCGTGATGATAGTACTTGCCGGAGAAGCCCAAATTGAAACGAAACCCGGGCACCATGCCCCCAATGATCTTTTGCGTGGCAATCAGAGCGCGCACATCGTCCGGTCGCAGGCGTGTGCTCTTCTCGCCCACAAAGATGTCATCGATGTCCACCAGGATCATGCGCTCCAAGCTGAGACTTAGCTGGCCATGACTGAGGTAGCTGAGTGCGTCTAGAAAGACCAAGCGATGCAGCCAGAAGCGCAGACTGCTGCCAAAGAGCACGCGCTGTATGCCATCCAATTGGCCGCGATCCTGCAGCACCGTGGTCAGTGGCAGCTGCACCTGACCCACACTGTCTGCTGGATACTCCTGGGTGTTGCGCTGCGCCCACTCCACCGGTTCGTAGGTGCTGTGATTGTGCTGAAACACGGCCCAGTCGTCGCCCGGCAGAGCGCCCCAAGCCGTTTCGCCAGCACGCGTTAGACGCAGCACCGAGGAGCTGGGATTCAGGCTGGCATCTCGCAGACGCAGATTCGTGTGCACAAAGAGCGGAAAGTCGCGCAGCTGGGCACCGACAAGCGTCTCCTCGCTGGGACTGACAAAGCCCACAATGCCCACAGAGTACTCGCGGCAATACTTGTCCAGCAGCTCACGATTCCACTTGTCCATGTTGAGATACTTGTCCAGATTCTCAAAGACAATGACGCCATAGCGACCTTTGTCCAGATTCGTCAGCACCGGCAGGCTCTTGCCAGCCACCTCGATTTTATATCTGCAAAGAGAGAATAAAGGCAAGGCAACAATAAGATAACGCAAAAGACAGTTAAATATTTGAGATGCTTGCTGCACGTACTACATCCCAGACTAACATGACAATCGGAGAAAGAAATGGAAACTGAAACTGCTGGAATTTTCAGTAGAATTCTGTCAGAAGCTGTCAAAAACAGAGACGCAAGAGGAGGGTGCCAAACTTCATGTCAAGCTCGACCAACACATAGAGACACGATGGGGCACCAAACAGAGAGCGTGAGTGAGCGAGAAAGGGCTAAAGTTTACTTGGCTTCACACAGCGTTGCATTTGACACCAGCTGTCACAAGCTATTTGCTACGACACTCAGCTGGCTGGGGCAATCAAACGCTTTACACTCCATAAACTATTAAAAACATATACAGAAAAGAATGAAAATAAAATGAAATTGAAATTGATGCTCGCTGGGTATGTTGTAAATCTTCATAAATATTTTAAACTAAATATTTGATTAAACACTTTAATAATATTTGCATTGCTTGCTGGGATTCCCTTATTAATATTCATAAATATTTTACACGCATACAAAACATGCGTATACCCTGTCGTCGTGGTGTGGGCATATTGACTATGTGATATTAGAACTGTTTCAGACAACAGTGAATAAGCCTAATTAGCATGACATGATCTGATATGATCTGATATGATCTTTTATCTTATATCATATATCTTATACTTTCTATCTTCTCTCTTCTATTATGTCGACCTATTCCATAAGAATATCTTTAGTTCAGAGACCATTACAAGTTTACCTACTCATATAGCTTACATAGCGTTTAAGCCCTTCACCTATCTGAGCTAGCATAACTTACACAGCCATAAACTACGACTAAGCCAGGCTAACTGCACGCCTATCACTATCGTTTACACTATGCTCACTTCTTTTAATTCATTTGCATATTTGCATTGAATGGAAAAAACCTCAACAATAATTGCATTGCACATTTTGGGCAAATACTTTGCAAAAACATATAAATAAAATGAATTTTCAATATTATTATTTATCCACCTGCAGTTGAACGTGTCTCTCTGTCTGTCTGTCTGTCTGTCTCTCTGTCTGTCTGCCACCACCCCCAAAACTGAAAGCCACAATTTAAAACCAATCCCAAAACTCAATTCAAACCCTCGATGCGAGCCGCAGGCAACCCCCGCTTGGATTGTGCGTAAATATTCAAATATTTTCAGTGAAATGGAAATTCCAATTGATTGAATAGCTGTGTGCATGCGTGGAACGTACGCTGGCCATGATATCCTGCTTACCTGAGCTGCATCAGCCATAAAGCACATTTGCACATATGCCACAGGCTTCATTTCGGCCATTTAGTTGAGGCTTTAAAGCTAAACAATAATAACACCAACCGAAAACCGCCAAAACTGAACAGCTTACAAAACTTGGCTACTTTGTGCGAAATGCGAGCGAAGCCACGTAAAATCCCAGTGAAACGGAAAAACATCAAATGTCGGTTGCCAGTCCAGCAGGCGGAGGCACCCACATGGTAAACTTCTCTGTTTTTTTTTCTGGTAAAACCCCCTTTCGAATACAAAAATATTCGGTTTTTACGTTGCCCAGCGAGCATTCGGCGAAGCATATTAAAATATTTGCAGGTGGCACGAGCTGCATAAAAAGTCATAAGGCAAAACATTTTATGCTCATCTATATGTATATGCCACTGTGGGCGCTGTGGGCGTGGCACATTATTGATAGTTTTTTCATGCAATGGGCTTGACAACACACAAAAAAATGGGGGAATATATATATATATAAGAAAGGGCATGACTTTTGGCCCACACACACTCAAACACCCCAAAAAGAAAAAAAAAGACCCTGCGCAGGGGTTTGCGGGTTATGGCTGAATGAAAAATGCGAGCCGCGCTGACATACTGCATGCATTGCATATTTTATGTCGCGTCAACACGAGACCATATGTGTCACATGGTAGAAGGGTAAGCCTCGAACCACGCCCCCTCCCCTGCACAGCCCGCCGGACACCATTCCAAATGGGCGTTTGTCCAACGGGATATTGAAAAATCGCACGCTGAGCAGTCGCCGGGGCCCAAAGAAAAATAATGAAATGTTAACTGAAGCGAGTCAAGGTTCAGATAGACCCAATGGGCAATACACTAGCGCTGACTCGATTTATATTGCAATCAAAATTGTCAGTCTATTTTTCATTTAACTCGAGCTATTGCAGCAGTAACATTGAATAAATAAAAAGTTTGTTATAGTGTAGATAGAGCTTCACTTTGACTATTGTGGCTTAGTGTAAAAAACTGTATATGGAGAAGCATTCAAAACTAAATTACTTTAAAGCTTGAGTTTGCATTTAATATTTAAATTTTACCTAAAGATAAAAAGATTAAATATCAAATATTTAGAGTGAACTATGCTAGAGAGAAATGAGCAAAAATTTGTAAACAAAATAAATAAATAAATAATAAAGACAATTTGTAGAAATATTGAATAATTAAAGTAAATTAAGGTAAGTGAAAACAGAAAGCAGAAAATAATCCTGTAAAAAAAAGTCTTAAATTAAAACTAAAAAAAATTGTCAAGAAATTTCTAAAGCTCAAATATAATACTAACAATTTGAGTGCAAGTCAACAAGTAGATGCTGTGCCGACTGTGAAAGGCTTGGCAAACATTGAAGATTAATTACTTTTAAGGCAAAAGCTTGTTGCAAATTTGTACTTTTTGTAAAGTTAACATGAAGAAGCTGCCTAGGCAGGGACTAGCAAGATTAATGACTTGCGAGTCGCAAAGCTTGCCTTATTATTTGATAAAGTCAACTCAATCAACTGCAAGTGGCACAGAAATGCTACCAGCTTCATGACAATGCCAACGTGGCCCAGTAGACGTAAGTGTATTTAAAACATTTTCATTGCATACTTTTAAGGTGTTGGCACTTTAAACGGCTGCTCGTTTGCCTCGCACGACTCGCATTAATTAAAACGTTTTATCAGCGCAAAATGTTTGTTTAATTAACTATGTAATGGCACATGCCATTCTATCGCCCACTTACTTTCACTTTCACTCACTCTCTCTCTCTCTCTCTCTCTCTCTCTCTCTCTCTCTCTCTCTCATTTTCTCTCGTCTTTTTTTTTTGCTGAATGTTTTGTTGCCTTTGCACTTATACAAGCTTGTGTTAATATTTGAAATTTAATTGCCAGACGAGATAAACGGAGCTGAGTGCTCGCAGCTGGGGCAGCGCAAGGCTGGGTAGCGACGCGTTTCATTTACAGGCCCGCAGCGGATTTGTTTTAAAAACCCATTAACGGGTATTACTTGCAAGTAAATAAATGTTTTTTTTAAACTCATATGTGTGTGTGAGTGTGCTGTGTGTGTGTGTGCAGCTTACGCTCATTTGTTTGCATTTGTACGAGGCGTTAAATTATCCTCAGGATGCACGTAAAACTGCAAATGCCGTCATGAGCTGCTTGTTTGTTGTGCGCTGTAGTTGCTTGTCGCAGTTGCTGTTGTTGTTGTTGTTGTTGCAGTTATTTCCCGTTGTAGGTGCTTGAATGTCGCTTGCCCTGCTGCTGCGTCTACTCGCTCGTTCACTCGCTTATGCAGCGCATTAAATGAGCTTAGTTTTACTTGACTTTCCACTGCCACTTTGGCTTACACTTTCTAGTCAGCCGAGTGTCCCGCGTACAGCCACAACTAAACCAACCAACCAACCATACAACCAATCCTCTGTCCTCCTCTCTCTACAGCTCTTTTCAGCTTGTAATTTCATTAGAGCGCTTTAGGGGCAGGCTTCAGCTTGTTTGGCATCTTCTTTGGCTCGCCGTCGTGTTGATATTTGCGTCAGGAAATTAAGCTGCAGGGCTTGAGATAGAGAACGTTTCGCGCTAATCGAAAAATCCGCAATATTTAGTCTAGCTGACACAATGTCGTCGGGCGTAGCCTTTCGCTGATATCCTTGATCTTTGTGGCATAAACAGGTGCACGCTTAACCGACAAATGTGGCAACAGAAAAGAAAAAAAAACTTTGTTGTTGGCCAAAAAGTTCAGCATGATTAGCTGCGAGAAATGTCGCAATTAGGTGGCAACATTTGTGCCTCTGCCATGGGAATATTTGAGGCAACTTTTCTAATTGGCAACACACTGCGGCAGCCAGGCAACACGTGCTGCAAATAATTTGAGGCACCAGTTTAACCTCGATAACTGCTGGGTGTGTGTGTGTTTGTGTGAGCGAAAGTGTGGGCCTAGCGGGACATAGCGCTTTGTGAAAGAAATCAATATATTTGATATATATAGAAAAGCTTTTATAGTTTGCATACTTTTTATAGTCGGTTACGAAATGAGAACCGTCAGATATTTAATATTTAAAATTTTCACTTGTGTCTAAACAAACTGTTAAATTTTTATATAGCTATTCTCTATAGACTGGCCAATCGGAATAACTATAACCGTCAGTTTTTAAACTAGGATTTCTAAGTTTTGCTGTTCAATGACTGTAGATGAATCGAGGAACGCGTATTATATAGTCAGCTACGTCCTCTATAACGATACTTGCTTATTGTTCATTGCATATGCAAGCAACAGACTAACAAAGGTCAGTCGAAAAGCAGTTGAAATCGACGTATTTCATATTTTATATAACATTGTTCATTGATTCAACCAGTCAATAAACTATTCAAATTTTATGCTTTATGAACAAAACCTAAAGGCAATAAAATATTTAACTAGTATGAGAGATATATATGTATTTATATTTATATATTGTTATATTTATATATATGTTGTCAGGCGGTCTATCTGTGCTAAGCCTTGGATTAGCGTAGATAACTTTATCCAATAAACATTCAGACAGGCCAGCTCAACTACTCAATTATATGTCAAATATATCAGTTTTTTATGTCATATGCTAATAATTAATAAATAGTAATAATAATAATAAATAATAAATAATAAATAATAAACAATAAATAATAAATAATAAAAACATATATAATAAATAATTAAAAATAAATAGTAAATAAATAAAATATATAAATAACACTCTAAGCACAGCCTAGCCTCATTCAATTGTTTGTAAATAAATTCGATTATTGCATTTAATGTGCTTTACCTTTTCTCATTTGCAAACAAACTAGGTTCATTAGGCGTGTTTAATCTATTGTAAGCTAGCACTGCCAAAATTCTAATTAGAACATTTCAGCTGTGCATTAAAATACGCGTCAATTGTAATTAGTTGTAGTAATTAAGTAATGTTTATGAAGTGCAGAAGTAGCAGGAGTGGAGTGTAAATGAGTAGATTAACATATTTATGCTGCCTGGTGACTGGTGCCTGGTGCCTGGTGCCTGCTGCCTGCTACTGGCATATAAATAACTAAAACAGCACTTCAAATATCAATGGCTAAAATGTTACTTATTAGCCGGGTTGGAGGGCATTTGCACCTTTTAGACCAATTCGCAGCCATGGCTCGTAGCACGAATTAAGCCATTTTTGGCCATTAACATGGCAAAGAAGTTGCCACTTATTATTAAGCCAGCTATACGGCTACGTGCTGGGAGTCATTTCTAGCTGAAGTTGCTTAGCCAACTTTACTGCCAATCTATATATCATAAATAAAAGCTATCCCCACGGCTACAAGCTACAGTTACTCTTGGCCAGGACACTAAACAATGTGAAAATTATACAACAAATGGCCATTATAGGGGCAATGCTTGGCTGGGGCGACGCCTCGACGCCTTCACACGACAAAGCCGAAGCGTGGAGGCAAGAGAGCTCAGCTCAACTCAGCCAGTCGTGGGCAATAAATGAGTTTAAACTAGAAAATTTATTATACGCGGCGAAACTACTTAAGTGAACGGCAAAAAAAAAAAAAAGAAGAGAAGAAAGAAGGGGAAAAAAACCACCAACCAAGTCAGCTAGTCAGGCAGTCGTGCAGTTGGACCAGGACACGCAAAGGCAACGTCCTGACATTGTGGCATCCCGAGGTTCGCGACTTCGCGACTTTGCGTCTCCCTCAGCGCCACATGCTTAGGCCAATATAATCACATATAGCGGCAGCAAGGGCTAAGAGGCACAGTTTCAATGTGGTACAGTACAGGCCGGGGGTTAGGCTAGGTGGGCGGGAGGCGTCCTGCTGCTTGAGTAATTCAATAAAATAACCAATTTGTTGAAAAATAACAACAAGCGGCGGCGACGGCGACGACGATGGCAACAACGCACAAAAGTCAGCCAAGCCAACTTGTCACAGGCAACGGCAGAGACAGAGGCGGGGCGGAGGCAGTGGCGGAGGCAACAAGGATGAGGCTGCAATCTGAGAATAGCTGCGACAGCAGCCACGTACCGAGCACTAGAGCAAAATATTTTTTATTTATACGTAGCACACACAACAGCACACAACACACACACACACATACACACACTCTTATGGACATGGACTACATTGTATAGCCATATTTACTAGAAGGTCGACCTGCTACATTGTCGCTGTCAGGCACAGTGGGGCACATGCTCATATATATGCATAGAAAATGTAACAATTGTATTTATGGAAATTTAGCATGTTTATGCATGCATGAACAGACAGTTGAAGGCCAACAATTTGTGTGCACTCGCTTGGCCGATTTGCGCCACTGTGCCATAAAATGTGGCAGGTTAACTCCATTGACTTGTGAAAAATTGAAAATAAAAATTTTCCGCGACATTATTAAAGTAAACATTGGCGCAAAAGGGTGTGATTATGACGAGCCAAGGAGCTCTGGCAGCTGCCAGCTAGATTGGGGCAGTAGTTGAGCACGGGCGGAGGTGGTTGGTTAGCTTGGCTTGTTGTTCTTGTTGTTGTTGTTGTTGTTGTTGCCGCGATGGCAAGCTTCCAATTGTGGTGGCTGTTTATGGCGTTTGCCATGTGTCTGTAAATTGACGTCAGCCAAGCGGCTGCTCTTGTTGCTTTTGTCGTTGTTCTTGGTTGGCTGCTGGTGCCACTCCTGCTGCTGCTGCTGCCTCCGCTGCGCCATTTGGCATTTCGCGTTTTGTAAAGTTCGGGGCTCCCAGTGGCGCAATCAGCGCCAAACGAAGCCAACCATGGGGCTGGGCTAGGTGGTTGGGTGTGCAGGTTCTTTGGCAGGGCCACAAAGCACGCTATTTTATACAGACCCACTCACAGCGGAACACATATGAGCGGGTGGGCGAGTGGGTGGGTGGTTTGCATGGCAGCCCTATGATAACAAGGCTGCTGATGACTTCCGTGTGCTGACTTGGCTCTACTGCTCTGCTGCTGTCGCTGTCGCTGTCGGCTGACTTGGCTCCAGCTGTTACGCCGGCTCAGTGACTGATTTTATTAGCAGCGTGCACAAAGCCAAATCAAAAATTGAAAATAAGGTTAAGTAGCTATTACCCGGAATAATGCTGAGCCAGCGTGTGGCATGCCACCGTGGGCGTGGCAAATGGCAATTTAATAAACGCACAACGATGCCGCCCTTTTTCTCTATGCTGCTATTCACTTCTTTTTTTAGCTGGTGTAATTACCTTGGAAATTCCATTAGAATTTCACGGCGCATTAGAGGCCAGAAGCAGCCAGCAGCCAGCCAGCCAAGCAGCCAAGCAGTCAGGCAGCCAGCCAGCTTGGCGTGTTAATTCTGTTGGGCCACTTAAAGGCCGATGCGTAAACCCAATTGGATGGGCCGGCCTTACGGGCGTTAAAACTTTGCAAAAGTTTTGCATACTTTTTGGGGCTGGCAGCCATTTTGCTGCGGGGCCATGCCATTTGTCTGCGCTGCTCAAGCACAAAATTGGGGAGCAGCAATGAGAGAAGAAATCGGGAGGGGATGATCGGAGAGGGGTAGGCAGCCAGGCAGGCAGCCAGGCAGCCAGGCAAAACTTGGCAATCAATCAATTGGGCCAACGTCAGGTTTTTGGCTACAGCTAATTGGAACAGTTGGCAAAGGGCGCGAGAGAGAGAGACAGAGAGAGAGAGCACACAAAGACCCAGGCAGCCGAGTGTGACATAGGTGAGTGTCTGTGGCATGGACCAAAACTTGCAACAATTAACCGGACAAGAGGCAGCCAGCTCTTAATATGTGATAGTTGCAACAGAGCTGTGAGTGTGCGCGTGTGTGTGTGTGACAAAGTCAGTGTCCATGCGACAGCATGCGTCACACACACTAGAAAGTCAGCGAGTGAATTTTTCATGGCTAATTGAGTGGCAACTTGGGCGCAATTTGCTGGCGCGCACATAAATAATTGATAATTAAGTAGATGCATTGCAGGGCGGCACCTGCAACACACACGCACACACACACACACACTCTGTTGCAAGCGCGCATTAAATATGGCAATGCAGCTGCCTGGACACGATTGCTCGCGATGCTCTGTCTGTGTGTGCGGCAAGAAATTTATGCTGCCGCATTGTTGCTGGGCTCCGTCATGCATATGATGCTGCTGGCACTTCAGACCAACACACACACACACATGGATAGATACGCCCACATATAGTAGTCATCAACTGTAATGAGATGGTAATGTTAATGAAATTTGTTGCTTGCTTTGGCAAAGTTTTCCAGGCAAACCCAGGCGAATGCTGGGCGGCTGCCTGAAGTCAAGAGCTCTAATGAAGTCATTGATAAGCGCACAACAAGCCACACACACAGACACATACAGTGCCGCACACTCAAAGAGAAACGAACATATATAAGCAGACACTGATTAGCTTTTGAAGCAGCCAGAATCGTTGTTGCATATTCGGCTGCAGCGCGTAGACAATAGCTGGCAGACAGTTGTAAGAGGCGGGCGGGGACAGGGCGGGGGGCACTGTAAGTGACTGAATGAGCTTTGGCTTGACTCTTGCTATTTGTACTTGAAATCTCATTAGAGTTGAAGCACTTTGCCTGACAGCAGCAGAGCCATCCTTGAAGCTAGTTTGGCATAACGACGAAAATTTAATTATATAACACAAAGCAAGCCAAGGCAAATTAGAGAGAGCGAGAGAGGGACGAAGAGTAGCAAGAACATATCAACAAAAGCCAGCACAAATTGAAATATTTTTAGCCTTTTGACTTGCGACTTCTGCTCCCTTCTCGAAAAGGTCAGAGTTGCAGCTTCAGCTTTTAGCTTTTCTAGTGCCTTATAACCGCAATTTGCACACGTGCCCTTAATTCCTCATGTTCAAGTGGAAAGTGTGAAAATGAATGGAGGTAAAAAAAAAAAAGAAATGCAAAAGAAAGAAAATAAAATTAAAATGAAATAAAATGTTATTGAAAAGTTGCTATGGCCACGTCATGGCAGCCCACTCCAAACACACACTTTCATGCAGCCAACCAGCTATCCAGCTGGTTTTATAATTGCGGTTTCGCAGGAGGTTGCAACCTGCGGTCATTGCGGCCAGCAGGATACACAAAGCATGCCTTGGCTAAAGAATTGCTTTTTCTGCCTGTCAGGCAAAAGCAGAAGCAGTCGAGGCACTAGCTCGGCCGTAATTGGAATAATAGTAAAAGCGAAGCTTACATGCCCTGAACAATGGGATTACAAAATAGTTAAAGCTTTGGCCTACTCCAGCTGCTGCCAAAAACAGATTGCATAATGCAAAATATTAAAGTAGTAGCGAAATATAATGAAAATAGAGCTGAGCTGATCTTGAGCGCAGAGCAAATGCAAGTGCTTCGCTTAGGTTAGAGTATGGCACATCAGTTAAGCATTGCAAAACCAAACTGCTGACTAAGCAGTGCGACATGGAACAGGTGAAGCAAAAGAGTAGAAAAAAAAGTAGAGAGACAGACATGACGCTTGTGGCTTCCGCTTGACTGGGAAGCTGCAGGCGTAGCCCACTCGACCACAAAAGCATAAGTTGCCAATTAAACTCGAACGCTTTGCTTGCTACTTCAGTTGCCAGCAGTGGCAGGAGCAGGGGTGGAACGAGAGGCAGTCGAGTCGTCTGAGGCATTAATTTCATAACCTGCCTTTTTATGGCCAGCTGCCCAAATTGGGTCAACATTGACAATAGCCAAAGAACGAAAGACTTGGCAGCAGCAGAGCTGCAGGCAGCTGAGATAGATGGCAGCTTGGGCTGCCCAGCTCGCTGGCATCCTGCTTGCAGCCCCACTTGCACGCTCGCCACTTGGCACTCTGGCTGCACAATTCACAATTCATTTCTGGTGTCGGTTACGCTGCCACTTCCGTTTGCAGTTACTTTGGGCGTAATAATTGCGCCGTTGCCTTTTGCAATTATGCAAATTTGCTAAAGCTAATTGTCTATGGTTCCTCTTTGCTGGCACTTACTTGATCCGATTGTACACCAGCAGCTCGGCAATGTCACGGCCCAGGCCCGAGTAAGTTGTCTCCACAAACACCAACACCTTGGGATCGATGCGTAAACGTGCCTCCGAACGATGATCAGGCGCTGGTGAGACATCACGTATATGCTTGCCCGCCGCGTTTATCATGCGGCAGTTGATAATGGGCGCCGGATGTGTATCGCGCTGGATGAGACTGTAAAAGAGAGAGAAAAGTCAGTTAAAGCTGATAATTATGTTAAAGGTATAAAAAAAAATGTATTTATGCATTGCTTAATGCACACACAACGAAGTTTCTTCAAAGAAAAAGGCGCCGCGAAGCAGCCGTAAAAGAACAACAAATTGGTTGCACACATAATATGTGGCAAGTTTCCTGCAGCCAAATTGAAAGCCGCGACAACGTTACGTATGCGCAATATGCAAACTGCGACAAAGAAACAATAGCAGCTGCTGCCAATACGACAAGGCGAAAGATTCTTGTGCGGCATACCTACATATCCTCTTTGTTGCTGTTGCTTTTGGTTGTCTTTGTGTGGTAGACATATCTTCATTTGCATTGTTCTCACCGAGCTCCCAATGGAGCTCATTAACCAGCTGAGCTGTCTTCAAAGGAATGCAAACGGCTTGGTCTGTGTGCTCGGCTTTAATCATTCATTTCAACTTTAGCAATTCGGTTAGAGTTGTGTGACATCAAAACTTCGTAGGTATTTGCAAATTCTCTAACTAACTCGGACTCGGAGTCGAGTCCAACTCTGGCTGCACCTTTGAACTGCTACAACTTTTCTACTCTCTCTCTCTCTCCCTTCCTTTCATTTTTAATCCATTTGGCAACGGCAAAGCATTTTGTTATATGGGGGTCTTATGCAATTTTCACATATCCGGCAACCTGGCTGCAACAATTTCACAACGGACACCGCTTAGTCAAAGCGGCAACATGTGTTAGAAGTCTTTGAGCCCATTTTCGTGCAAAATCCCCAAAAATTAACAAAAAAAAAAAAAAAAACCTATTAGGCCAAGCCCCAAATGGCATGCAAAGGCTTTTGGCCAAGCATCCTTTTACGCCAGAAGAGGCCGTCCTGCCTTCCAGTTGGAGCAATGAAAAATGTAAATACTTTTAGCATGTGGAAGGACAAAACGAACCGGCCAGCAAGCAGCATGGCCCCAATGCAGGACCTCAACTGCCAAGCTAGACAAAACTTTGGCGCTGGCAAAACAAAATATTTAGATAGCAAATACACACGCTCACACACACACACACACACACACACCCAAATGTGTATAAGTATAGATACGCCCCCAAAAATGCCAGAGAGAGAGGGAGAGAAAGTTTTCTTTCCAAATACCCTGTAATCTTACCTAGCGCAATTGAGCTGCAACATTGGATACATTTCCGAAACTATAAATCAAGCATAACATTTGGCAACTGCCCCAGGGAGAACTTGACTTTATAAAATGTCAGATATAATCAACTTTACCAATTGTCTGCTCGCATTGAGCATGTAAAGTGTCTTTTGTGCTTCCCTGAACTTTGTGCACTATATCATTTTGGCCAAAATCAAATTTTAGATAAATAGTTGAGCAGTTTAAGCTGATTGGGTAGCATTACTGACACTAAGTTGTAGCTTTAACTGTACAATTAAGCTTCAAATTACTTATGCCATAAGCTTTCAGCTGCTTTAAGGTTTGATGCTCATTGCTATATATTTGAGCTTAGCTTGTGCATAAAGCATGCTGGACAGACTTTAATGTGCACTTAAAGCTCTTTATAAGTAAAAGCCTATACTTCAAGCTCAGCTGAATACATATTAACTTCTGCTTTTTTCATTCTTCTGCTACAGATATGGTATTTCATTTATTCGATTCAATTTAACTATAGCAGGCAGAGCATTCCATATGCAACCAGAAGGTCGGAAAGAAAAAGAAATAAACTGAAGCTTTTGCTTTTTAAGCGCCTTTTGGCTGTGGGCTCTTTGGTGCCGTGCTGCACGACGATGACGACACGACGACGACGATGATGTTGGAGAAATTCTTGTTGCACTGCCTTGTTTGCATTTCGTGCAACATTTGCGTGGCATGCCAGCAGGCGAGTCGAGCCAAGCAGACAGGCAGCCAGCCAGCCAGCCAGCCAAAGCGGCCAAAACAGAGTCAGCTCAACCTGGCCTGTTTTCAGACGCTGTTCGCTGATTTATTTGTGCACAGCACAAAATTTCCGTTTCCGTTTCAATGTTTTGGCCGTGTGCAGGCAAAGAGTTTGGTGGTTGTTGAATGTGGAGCAAGTTTCGTCTTTTGTGTTGCATAAATTAGGCAACAAAAAGTCAGTTTATGCATTTGCGACGTGTTATTTATGCGGGCGTGCAACAAACTTGGCAGCACTGCCAGCAACACGCAAATGTTGCACTGTCAACGTAGTCGAGACCTAGCATCAACACGCGGCAGCAATCAGCGTGGCCAAAGCTTATTAGTCAATTTGAAGACACCAGGCGAGCAGCTTTTATTGAATTCCGTGAGCACATAAACTAACACACACACACACATCCCACGGGCAGCCACAATTCAGGAACATTTTTTATGTGGGCAGCTTTAAGGCCACAGCCATAGCCATAGCCACGCCTCGGGCATAATAGAAAACCGCCCACCATCACCCACCAACGCATCCCTGCAAGAAAGGGCGGCACGCTCAAACAATAAATCGTATGTAAAAATTTGTAATAAATTTGCAAAGTAGCAAATGCAGCAGCCGCAAAGTGCGACGCGGCCAACAGAGCGCATACGTAATGCAGCTGGGATAACGTGGCATAATAAAAAGGGGGAAACTAGCACAAGGATATGGATGTGTGCGCCATAGCTATCACAGCGTACACCACGCCCCGCCCCCGCCCCCCATCAGTTGTAAGAAAAAAAATTACTAAAATATACAAAGAGCAAAAGGCAGCGTGGTAAATGCAAAAATGTGCGAAAGGGAATGCAAAAGACAAAGCGGACATTTGTATAAATTGAGAAGCGCACAGAGAGGCGACGTTTCAATAAGCGTTACGCTTAAAGCTGGCTAAGACCGGATAACAAATGATGTGAAGGGAGGTTCTAGCCACTACGAAAGCCATCAATAGATTATTTGAAATATGCTTACTAATTTTTTTAAATCTACAATATATATATATTTATATAGATGGCTGACAGAAAGAAAATGGTATTGTGTTCAGTGTACATTTGCTATTTAAATGTGGAATAAGATGAATGTCAATAATACAGCCAGACACTCGAATTGTGCTCATAAATCGCATAAATTTCACTGCAATATGGTAAAGTTTTCGCTAGTCAGTTGCGCTCTCGCTCTCTTTTACTACATCCCTCTCTCTCTCTCTCTCTCGCTCTCTCTTTCTCTGTGAGTTAAAAGAAAAACTGCAGCCACTTAAACACAATGGAAATCAGAAAGAAAAGGCGGCACAGTTCGAGCAATTGAAAAAGCACCCAAACGAGCCAATGCTTAAATACAACAAGAACAACAACAACAAAAAAAAAAAGAGCTTTTGCGGTGCAGACACTGCCAATTTTATTGGCATTCGGCAGTGAGCGAAAACGAAAACGAAAAAAATAAACGGTGAAAAAAAGTTAATTAAATAAATCAAGCAAGCCAAGTTCAATTCGATTGCAACGGAAATGAGTGGGAAAATGCCAGCAGCGGCCGTTGGCAAGTTGTTGGCAGCGCACAGTTGGCCAAATGAACTGTAAGCGTTCGGCTCTGGACAAAATGGCGTCGGCCAGGCAGCAGGCCGCATCATGGATATGCAAAATGGCTAGAGCAAAAGGACACGGAAAACGCCATGGCGACCTGCGTCTGTTTGTTTGTTTGTTTGCAATTGCATTTAAGGCAAATAAACGTAATTATTTATTGCATTTCGCCGACAGTTGACACGCGGCTGAACCACTGGACCAGCACTTCGGCTCTGGTTTAATGAAAGTCATCCGCAAGCGATGGCTAATGGGTGCAGTTGCTGTTGTTGACTGCACCTGGCATATGTAATTACTTTTTCAATACACAAAAACAAACCGACATACACACACATACACACTCACACACACATACACACACACACATAATCGAGCGCTTTGCGGCAATTGTCATTTATAATCGCATTTTCAATTTAAATGTTTAGTCAATTAATGCACGCAATGTGATTTCTATGACGTATACGTCATGTTGTACACACTCACACACGAATGCACACATACGCACTGCTGCTGGCCTGCTGTGCTAAATATTTGCACAATTCACCGAACTGGCAGTGTAATTTATGTGTTTATTATCAAGAGGCAGACGCGCATTTAGTGTTGCAGTTAGTTAATGTTTAAAGCTGTGACACGCCCCCTCGAAGCTTCGCTTACACGCTGGCAGGCTCGAACATCAAATTGTATTTATCGCACTTAACACGCAAAGCAAATAATGCATTCAACTTTATATATAACCAAGCCATCTGATTAAATGCCTAACAGCTAACAGGCGACAACAGAAAAGGAAACGTATTTAAATTCATATAAATAGAAATTATAAGCGAAGAGCAGCTGCTCTAATACCTATTGGCCATAAATTGTAAGAATAGTTTTCAATAAGTGAGCCAAGAATAACTTTTGCTATAAACAAATCATAATAAATTATCATTTCAAAAGAATTTATAGTTCAATTTCAATAAATTTTGTTCACAATTTCTGTAAAGCTTAAATTTCAAATCTCTTTTGAATGACATTTCTTGATATATGACATGTTGTTTGCCTTTCATGCAAGTAAAATTTTAAAATATTTATCAAATATTGCAGCTTAGCTGACATTTCATCTATTGCCAGTGGGATAAATCGTAACGATTTTGACATTTTTGTCGTGTGTTTTGCATGTTTAGCATTACAAATCAATTATTGCAGCCTGTCAGGCGACTGTGTGTGCGTGTGTGAGTTGGTGTTATGACTGCATGCAAATCACGTAGGTTTGCATTTTGGCAAAATGCATTTTGCACCTACAGCGACAGCTGCAGCAGCAACAAAAACAATGTACTTGCTGCATATGCAAATACATGAGAGTGTGTGTGTGTGTGTGTGTGTGTTTGTGTGTGTTTGTATGTGTGTGCGCAAATAATGACAGACAGCATAAACAAACACGCACATCAGTAACTGGCGGCTGCCTGTCGCCGGGGCCAACCACACAGCGGGACAGGTGGGTGGCAAACAGGGAGCATTGGCAGCGGCTGGCACGTCGCATGTTTCCGCTTTTTGCACGTAACGGACGCATGGACATGGACATGGACATGAACAGGACATACAGGATATACGCACAAGCACAAGCACAAGGCACACGCACACAGCTTACACAGGCTCGAAAGCACTTGAATTTATTAAAATTTACCAGATTTGACGCACAAGTAGCACAAGCCAAGCAAAGCCAAGCCAAGTCAAGCCTTCAGCCTTAAGCCTCTCACTCTAATTGCCACAGTCTTTGTGCAGCTGTTGCTCAGCTCTGGTCTATCTCTCTCTGTCTCATACTTGAATGACTAATGAACTTTGCCACAGTTAAGCTCGTAAATTAAATTTAAAGTGCACTAGCCAAGTAAATATTTAATAATCAACTTTTGGCTTTGGGCGAAATAAATAAGTTTCTGAATCAAGCAACGAAGAGTTAGCATGCAAAAATTTTTAGTGAAAAACCAAGTCAAGGACTTGGACGCACCTGCAGTAACTGCTACTGCTACTGCTACTGCTACTACTGCTGCTGTTGCTGCTGCTGCTGCTGCTGATGAAAGTAATCAAAACTTTGTCCGTTGTTTGTTGTGCAACTGCAGGCGTGTTGCACTTTGCTGTTAGTCAAGGGCTGCGGGGCTGCCTTTTTCCTCCCCAAAAAATGTTTGTTAACCATAATTGCGCGCTAAAGTAGCTAGCGGGCAACTACCACGCCCACACCCACACCCACACCTACGCCCACGACCACCCAGTGCGAAAAATTTCAACAAATTAAAATACAAAATAAGTGCGAAGCCACAAATAAAAGCGAGAAACAGAGAACAGAAAATAAGCAAACAAAGAGCGAAGCCTTTTTCACACAGTCTTTTCAGTGTTTTAATTTATTGTGAAATACGAGTATTTTCATCCAATATCCTCAAATAAGTACGTGACTGCAAACAGCTCGAACTTTAAGCAAGTTCTGCGCGTACTGAGTTAACCAAAGGTGTAAACTTATGTCGCATGTCGAGTGTGTGTCGAGAGGCAGAGGGTGGGTCAAACTTGGAAAACAAGTCACATAAAAATCGTTGATGATTTTGCTAGGAAACAAAATGGGGAAAAAAACAACTAGTTAAAAGTTTTAACAGTGCTGAATAAAACACGCAAGGGGAGCTAAATCTTAAGAACTTTTATCTAGCGAAAGCACAAAAACACACGTGAAACACTTTCAAAGCTCCATTCGACAAATAAGCTGAGTGAGTGACTGCAGCTTACAATAGCTTATGCAGCCAGATTGTTCGTGATTGACCCAGCCACAAACTGTAGACAAACTGACTGGCAAACGAAGACAATATGAATAAAACTAAGCTGAATGTGAGCAATTTCTGTTGCTGCAAATGGGCTGTCTGAGCAAACACTGATAGAAATACAAAAATAAATAAATATGAAAAGATTTCTTTATTCCTATAATAATATATAAATATATATAGAGGTCTGTTACAATCAAGCTCGTCAAAACTCTTTAGCTTAACAAAAATGAGAATCAGAGAGATTTCTGCAGCTGCAGAAGCAGGCAACTCGGGCATCTGCTACGGCTATCTTAATTGGCATACAGCTGTGTTCATGAAAATAGTAGTACGACTGAAAAGCTTTGTGATAAAACAATGTAAAACGAGTATTAAGATTAACAATATATCTATATATATATGCTGTCTAACATTTCAGTCGCACTACTATTTTCATGAACACATCTGTATATTTATCTCTCAGTTTATCTTCCGATACTCTCCCTTGTTTTCTAACAAGCAAAACTGGAACAATACAAATGAAATATATATCTTAAGGCAGTCTTAAGATACACCTTAAAGCAGCTTTGCTTCAGCATTTCATTCGCAATTGCGTAAAGCCAAACAATATTTTCATGAATAATACTTGCAGTTGTTTTTGGCTTTGCGTTCGCCTTACACAATGTGGCAATGAATGGAATGGACTGAAAATAAGCAGCAATACAATGAACTTAAAACTCACACACAGAGAGAGAGATAGCGCACCTGTTAATCAACTGTGCAGCATATTGCAAAGAATTCCCTCATCAAAAATAAAATACAATCAAATGCGAGCACGAAAGTGCATTCATAGCTACATTCACAATCACATTCAAGCTCGCATTCATACTCACACTCACATTCACATTCACATTCACATTCCCATTTGGAACAGCAAAGATAGTTGGATCATAACTGCAGTTCTTTAAACTAGTTGGATTGTTTGCTACTCACCCATCGAACATGTCGGTGCCCACGTAGTGCGTGTAGTAGAAAATGCTAACCATGGTGATGGCAAACAGGGCCAGGATGCAGCGTCGCACGTTGATGCGGTTGCAACGGCGTGCAATTAAATTACAACAATGGCAGAGCGAACTTGAAATGGCGTAGCTGGCGCCGCCACCGCCACCACCACCACCACTGCAGCCACCACCACCATTCACACTGCCAATGCTCGTTGATGAGGTAGAGTTGAAGTCATAGTTGAAGCCATTCGTTTTGGCCTTGTACGTGACAATGCCGCTGCCGGGCAGAAAGCCGTTGGCCGTATGCTCTGGCGGCAGCAGCATGCTTCGATCTGTGATGTGTTCGCTGGTGGTTGGGTGGTGGTGCTGGTAGAGGTCAGATGGCGTGGCATGGCCATTGCCGAAATGCTTATTAAGATGGTCACAATGGACGAATGCATCCGCGTCCGCATCCGTATCCGCGTCCGCATCCGCATCCACATCCGTTTGTGTGCCGGTCACGCTCGTCGTGCCCGACTGCATTTGCGGCTGTTTAATGAGTTTTTCATATTTCAGCGATTTGCCAGGCAGGCGATTTGCAATGTTGTTTGTCGTGTTTGTTGTTGCTCTTGTTGTTGTTGTTGTTCGTGCTGTTGCTGTTGCTGTTGCTGCTGCTGCTGCTGCTGATATTGTCATATTGTTGTTGGACTTCCGCTCGGTGGTGTTGACTACAAGTTGTCTCCTCTCTCTCTCTCTCTCCCTCTCTTTCTCTCTGTCTCTATTATATATATATATCTAAGATATATATGTATAGATTGCTCTTTAATTGGCAGCGTTGCTTTTGGGATATGTGTAATTCGTAAGCTGGATAATACGTTCTATACCTATATATCTAAATAAACTCGATTTGTTAACACTCGCGTTTTCTTTTCTTGTTTTTATCTATGGCACTTGGCTAATTTCTTTTACTTTTAAGTAGCTGGCTTTTCGAATTATTTTTAATGTTCTGGAAATTTGCTCTTGTTTTGTCTTGAATTTTTCACTTTTCAATTCGCCATTTGATATGTTTCCAAATTTTCAAATATTCATTTTGTTTGGCCATTGTGGCTGCTGAGCTTCCTCTTGTGGTTGATGCTGCTGCTGCTGTTGTTGTTGTTGTTGTTGCTGCTGGCAGTGTTGACTGCCATTATCAGTCATATGTGAGACCCACTTTCAGTTGCTGCACTATCAGGCATTGACTGGGTCGTCTTATCTGTAAAAGTTAAATGGGAAACACATTAAATAAATAATTATTTCTTATAAATAGTAAACAAATAAAGCTAGTTTTTATTTCTATGAGGGCATTGCAACTATTTCAAGTTGTTTGTTTTTTGGAGTATACTTATCGAAAGTTCAAGTTAAGTTAAGTTGAGTAAATAATAGTAATTGAGAAGGAGAGAAGGAGATATTAAAAGAGAAACGGAGAGAGAAGGGCAGATAAACAGAGAATTAACAGAAGTATAAATTGAGAGAAAAGAAAAAGATGGAAGAGAACATTTGAAGAACCCAACAACAAAGCGATGAAGAGAGATATACATACATATATAGTGAATTTATTATATTGTAGATTACAAACAAATTACTATATATACATATTACTATAACTCTCTCAAGAGTTCAGACTTCTGCTGCCGGCGAAGTAAGAGCATTCAGTAGTCAACAATTGAGAACTGTAAATATATAACTTTCCAGTTTAGTTATCTGCCAAAACTAATTGATGACACGCACCGTTAACATGTTATATCTACAAGTCTTAGCCAGCCCAAGCGGCAATAAACAGCAGTCTATGCTATCTATTTAGTTGTTGACAGTTGTCAATTCATTTTGTTGGCATCTCGAATGTAAAGTAAACAAAATGCTGATAAACCTGCAAATAAAGCGAAGCCGCAACAGTCTATATAGACACACATTCCGAAATTTGGGGTGTGTGTATATCTCTATGTTTACATCTGTGTGTGTGTAGACTTAGCCATTAACTGCATATGCGGCTTACTTTAATTGCAAATGGCTGTGGCTGCCAACCAAATAATGACAACATACTTTCCGGCGCTTTATGGCCCCCAACCAAATGAGTCAATAATGAGGTTTTAGAAGAGCAACAATATTTGCGAAGCGCTCGTTGTTGTCTCTGCAAACAGTGAAAGGAAATGTGGTGCTAGGAAGTGAAAAAAGAAACTGTAATTTGACAAAGTATTTTGTTCGTTTGAGAATTGTTGAAGCTTTAACTAAATTTCAGTCAAGCCGCAATTTGTTGACCACTCAAAATATATATGTACTTATATTTCAGTTAGTATTGAAGAACAAAAAGCAGTTTCCGCTACACAGAGTACAGCGTACAGCGTACACTGTAGATCATTTTTGCCATCCATTTCACTTATGTGGGTGAAAGTTTTGCAAGCAGCTGGCATCAGAAACCACTTCACGAATAGCCTTGCAATAATTCACAAAGAGCATTTTTCTTCTTGGCAACTTAGCCGCAACAGAATACAATGTAAGCAGCCTCAGTTAGAAAGAAAACAGGCAAAATTGTAACTGAAAGCTGTTAGACAGGCCAACAACAACTGCAAAGTCTGTGCGCATTCTTGGCCTTGTTTTTTGCCTCTGTTACAAATTTATCATTAAAATGTCAGAACTTAAATTGATTCAAAAACTTTAGCCTGGTCGCAATAAGACAGAGAGAGAGAGAGAGAAGGAGAGAGCGAAAAAGCGAGACAGACGGCACCGCAACGTGCTTCAGCTGTGGGACATAACAATGCCTTGCCTCCTTGCCACATCAACTGCTGCTGCTGTTGCTACTGCTGCCTGCTTGCAATGTCGCTTAGGCAGAAGTTGTTGTTGGTTTCCTTCTTTTTTTTGTGCGCGTCTGCTGTTTGTTTGCTGCATACTTTAAGGCGCGCAAAAACTTTGCTTTCTTCGTTAGGCAAACTTGTTTAATTTCCTTCTCAATTGTGACCACGTGACCCCCACAGCCTCGGCGTACTTTAACTAAACTTTTGCATCAGTCGTTCGTTCGTTTGTTTATTTGTTTGTTTGTTGTTGCTGATTTGCTTGTCGTACATTGCTGTCTATTTGCATGTCTTATCTATATTATATGTATATACATTCATTTATGTTTCTTTATATATTTATTTATACATGCGTCTGCCGCAAGGTTGCCAGCAAAATAATGTATGTGGCATGCACTTTTCAATTTACATCAAATATTTACGGACTAGCAGGCATCTCTCTCGCTATCTGTGTCTCACTCTTTGCTCATCTATTTTCTGGCTAATAACACATGTCTCTTAAGTTTCATGTCGAGTTATTTCTGTTTGCCAGTTTTCAATTTGCTTGCACAGACAAATAACAAAAAGAAAAGAAAAGTAGAATCTGAATTAATTTCTGGCATTTTGTGTTCGTAGCAAGCATCGTGTTTCTAGCTGCCCACGGGGGCAGCGGCAAAAGGGCTGTACACGGCCATTAAACAATTTGCTGAGCATGTTGAAAACTTAATGCCAGAAACTTCGCGCCTGGGTCCAAAGACCAAAGACTCTCATCACAGCTTCACGGCTTCCAAAAATTTAATTTTTTGTTCCTGTTGTTGTTCTTGGCCTGCTTTTGTTCCTGCTCGCTACCCACTTGCCACTCTCTTCCCGACCCGTTTCTTTTAATGGTTTTGAAAACTATTTATTTTACGATACATTTTGTTTACATTGTTGAGCTCTGCTGGGGCATCGTTTACGGCAGACTTCACGAGCACCTACTACGCCGCATGCCTGCTCAACAACACAACACCCTCAACATTACTCTAAATTGCATTGGGGCGTGTGGCCGATGCTGCAACAACACAAACAACAACAAACACCAAGCAGCAGCTGGAGCTGAAGCTGAAGCTGAAACGCTCAAATTAAGTAGAAAACATTAACAACAAGATATTGTAGCAGAAAATACACTAACCAAATGGAAAGATAGAGTAAGATAAATAATCATAAATAATTAAATGTTTATAGAGTTGTTTTTCTATAAATTAATTAAGCTGCTCTATGAAAGAGTAGAAAATTTTATAGCTAGAATCTGTCAAGATTTATCAAAAACAAATATTGATTTATTTTTATTTTTTTTTATTTCATAAAACATTTCCAAGCCTTATCTATAGACTTGCCTCATATCACCATCTTAATGGCCCACATAAAATATAGATGTTTATATAACAAAACCTTTGGAGAAATCGATTATGCTCCATGTGGAAAGAAGAGTAAAAACAACAATTGCTGCAATAACAACATCGAAGTGTGCCCCAGAGAGATGCCTAGTAACCTACACGCCCCCGTTGGCTACCCGCAGTTTTTTTTTTTTCTATTTTTATTTTTTTTCCAACTTTGCTGTTTTTGGCTGCCCATTTATCAGTCAACAATTGTTGTTGCTGTTGTTGTTGTCGTTTTGCTTTGTTTTGTGCTGTTTGTTTGTCTGGCCCTTTTGCGTTTTTTGTTAGCTTTTCGCGCGTTCGCGGCTTCAAGTGCCCAACCCAACAGGCACACACACACACAGGCATATATACATATGTCTATGTATATATGTCAGTCAGCTGACAGCGCAGACATATTGATAATCGTTTCCAATTTGTGTTGATTTTGTTGCTTGCGGCAACAAAAACAAAAAATGGAGTACAAAAAGAAAGAAAACCAAAATATAAAAAAGGGAAAACAATCAATTGTCTGTAGTAAATTGAATGCAACGCCAGCATTTGAGTGAGTTTCTCGCTACCGCTGCCCCCACCCACGCATGACTTGCACAAAACATCTAACTTAACCCACTGAGGAGGGCCTAGCTACACCCGACTCGCACACCCGACCCGCGACTACTGACTCATTGGCCAGACATTTGTCTGGACTGCTGTCTGCCCATTTGAATGATGAATGCGTCTTCAGCATTTGTGCAGTTTGAGTTCGAGTTCGAGAGGGGATTTCTATGGAATTCGAATGTCTCCCCTGTTGCTGTTGTGTGTAGGCGTTGCAGCAGCTCTCATGTCGAGTCTATAAACAATTTGTGTGCATTTAATGAGTTTTCACACTTTAACGCCAGCAACTGCCTGGGCAAACTTCTAATTCCCCAGCTAATGCTTATTGCGTGTGTTTGTGTCTCAAAGTTTTTATGTTGTCATAAATCAATGGGACTGACAGCAATTGTCTCGATTTATAGAGTTTCAGCGTAGGCAGCGACCAGGTGATTGGATATCCAATGCTGGAGAAATATAGTAAACTTTTCGATTTACTGAGAAGTTTATAATTTGTTGGGAATGCTTGACAAGTTGTACTACATATAAAATAACATATGTATGCTAGAATGTTTTTTTTTTTTTACTAGAAATCTCTGATATAGATTTACATCTTATAAAGATGTTTCTTGGTAAATTATTGTCGATCATTAATTAAATTTAGTTTGCTTTTCCGTTAATTTCATATTACTCTAAATATTGAATAATATTTTCCAAATTTTCTAAGCTCAACTTAAAAATTTCTTAAATATTTATCAAACGGTACGTAAAGTATATTTGAGCTCTGCAGCATCTCTTATCTTAACAGACAAAGCCATCTCATTCTAAATCTCTTAAGCATTTGATAGCTTTATTATCATACACTTGATGCACTCGGCTACATAAACTAACCCATATAAAAGTTATTTAAAACTCAAATTTGAAACAATTACAAGCACATTAGAAAATTTCTCTGGCAATTAAGCATTACATATCGTTGTAAAACATTTTTGGCTTGACAGTTCCCTGAGCGCATGCAGCATGGGCATGGAATGTCGGTCTGAAGTGTCGCACAAAGTGTTTTTCAAGTGCTGTTGTTGTTGTTGTCACAACTGCCTAAACTTCTCTATAGATGCGCTGAGAGACATATCTCACTTAGGAGATGTCACACAGCGGTATTTGTATTCCTGTTGTTGCTGTCAATTAGACGAGCTGCGCCTTTATAATGGGGTCGGCATAAGCGTCTATTCCTCTAATGCGCTCTGCTTTATATCACACTCAATTTTGGCAAAAAAAAAAGAATTGGAATAAAATAAATTCCCAAGTGGATTTAGACATAATACCCATAAAGCTTCCATTAAAATACCAAAGACGAGAATATCTTTTATATATATATTTGCGTCTGCTTTTGTTTGAATTGGTTAATTAAAACATTAGAATTGTGCATTCAACAAAAAAACTTTTATGCACTACAAACAGACAGACAGACAGACAGAGACAGATCTAACCCCCTTCTTCAATCGAATTCACTCAGCACATTCCACATTTTGCTTTCGAAGCTCGAAGCGTGCTTAAAACACAAATCGTGTACGGTTTGCCAATGCTCTGCGACCAGAGCTGTTCAAGGAGACACTTGCAATGTGTTCATTTGTAGATTTTTAGTGTTGATTTCTGAGAGGCAGCGAGGCTGGCATGGAGGAGGAGGTGGAGGAGGAGGGCATGGTCTGCACGGACAGGTGGCCTGCCTGGGCTGGCCCGTCTGAGTGACCCAGTTTCTAAAAATATTTCAACGAGAGCGAAGCAAAACCAAAGTGTTTGAATGTATTTTACATCATTTTGATCTTATTTTATTTTGCCCTCAAGTGATGAAGGAATTGAAAGGGGCGGGGCGGGGGCGGCGATGGCGACGGCAATGCCACTTGAGCTGTAGCCTGCAATTTGCAGTCGCTTGGCTAATACGAACCACGTAAGTGTTGTACTAACAAAGGAAAAACATTTGCCAACTGCACAGTTCTCAGCTCCATAACTAATTCAATTAAGGCTCCTCTCTCTCTCTCTATCTCTACCTTCCTCTCTCTCATTCTTTTTTCTATTTTACTGACGTCACAGGTCGAGGGTACACTGCTCTGAGATGTTGCCACAAAGTCACGGCATGGCATTGAATTTATTTCTAAGCCGATGAACGCTTATCTCGTTCCAGTTCACTGCGCAGCAAGTATTCAATGTTTATAATTATATGGGAAATATACAAGTTTATTTATATATATAAATATATATATATATAAGTTTGAATGACGAGGCGCAACTGGCAGCATTTGCCAGACAACTCGTCAAGTCTCCAGCGGCGCACAAATTGGGGCAACGTTTTATTTTAATGGACGCCCACATCGCTCAAGTTTACCTCCAACTGCAGCTCCAGCCTCAGCTCCAGCTCCAGCTCCATGGTCTGTGTCAATGTCGCAGCTGCAGCTTTGTTTCTGGTTCTGCTGCTGGCTTAACGTTTCGACCGCATTGGAGATTGCTTGGCGCATTGTGGCTTGCAACTGCGTCCCTGCCACGCCCCGTCAGCTGGGCAAGTGCAGTCAACGATTTGGCTAAGACTTTGGCGTGGGCTTTGGCTTTGGCTTTGGGTTTTGGCCCACGCACGCAGTGATCACTGTGGCTGTTGTTGTTTGCCTGGTGAGTGACAGTAAAGCCTCAAATTGCAGACAAGCGTGCAGCCAAGGGTAATTTCAGAGGGAAAGCAAAACCGGCAAGCAGTCGTGATTCTTCTGCTGCTGCGGCTGCTGCCGTTGCTGCTGTTGCTGCTGTTGCCGCTGTTGCTAACGATGCGTTGGTGTTCGCATTCTGTGTTGGTTCTTTGTGTAATTGACTAGGCGTGTAACTGGTTTTGAATTGTTGCTGCCCCAGTGGTGCTCGGAAGTTGCTATTGCATATGTGGCTACGGGATTATGGGCGAGCAATGCAAATGCAAATGCAACAAATGTTCATATCAAATGTAAAACTTGCTTTCATATCTGACCCACAAAGCGATTACATTGGGCAGCAACTGAGCTGCCAGAAAAAGCAAACCAATGGAAAGTACTTCGTTGAATGAAGTTTTCACTTAGTTTACAGTTAAAGGATGAACTTATGCTTGGCTAAATGATGATATTTGCTGGAATTATACTTATATATATACATATTCTCGTGAGTATTCAGACAATTCATGCATGCGTTTAGGAATTCAAGCTAAATATATATAAACATATTTAGCAAATTTAACAAGAGAGAGAATTTTCATTTGAAATGTGGCCCAAATAAGTCACGTTTATCTTTAACAATATTGCCGGCATTCGCTTTTAGCCACACAACAATTCAAAAGCTTTGCTTGCCTCTTAAATCAATTATGCAGACACAAACTGAAATTACTATTCTCTAATGAAATCAGATGTGTAAACTGTGCAGCATTAGCTCATGACAGCACCAAATAACAAACGTAACGTAATATTTACAATTTTCAACATATCTGGCCAAATCTCAAAGCATTCCATCATGTTGTCCTCTCCCATCAGCCCTACTCTCTCTCTCTCTCTCTCTCGGACAGCTTGCATTCACGTTGATGCTTATACATCACATAAATTCTAACCAAAAGCTACAGATTTTCATACATTGGCCCACAGCATTGTTCGCATCATTTAACCCAGGCGGAAGACCACCCACGCACACATGGCTAATACCCAAAGGGGGGCGCTAGGGATTCCCAGTGCTCAGCTGCTCGTGCAATTCCCAGCGTTCGTTTATACACAAATGCATTTGCCTGTATATCATCAATTTATTATGTTGTTTGTGTGTGTGAGTGTGTGTGTGTGAGTGTGTGTGAGTGTGTGTGTGTGTGTGTGTGTGCATGTGTGTGTGGCAAAATTAGTTAATGAACCCAAGCTCAATGGCATAATAAAAGCCCCTACAGCCCGGCACGTTGCACAGTTAACTCTGTACAAGCTGTGATTGAACAGACACGAGTGTGTGTGTGTGTGAGTGTGTGTGTGTGTGTGTGAGTGTGTGCAGCGTGTATAAATTAATTCCCCAGGTTAACTGCACAGTAACATTTTATAATTAAGCCAGCTGCATAATTATAATAGGTGCACAGACACATACACACACACCTACCTCTCTTTCTCTCTGTCTCTCTCTCTCTCCCCTCATATATATGTATATGTATTTATATTCATATATCACTCACACACACACACACACACACACACATACATATGCATTAAGCCAAGAACTGAGATACACGCAATTGGTGACATTTCAGCACGCAACGTTAAACCAACAATGCCGGACAGCAGCACCAGCAGCAGCAGCAACAACCTTATTATCATAATGAACATCAACGCCAGGCAACGACGACGCGAGTCTTTAATGTGAAATGTGTGGAATGGCTGATGGATGTTGGGTGTTAAAACCACCCGCCAGATCAAGGGGAGTCCAGTGCCCTGCGCTGGTTAAGTGGTTTGTCTGTCTTGCTGTCCACGGTGTAATCGGCGCATGGCCATATTCTGGCCAAGAGCTGAACTACACGACTCCACACCCACGCCCACTCCCACACCCACCCCCACTCCCACCCCCACTTATTAATACACAAAGGCCGCTGCCTGTGTTTGGGCCACCCGCAAAGTGTTCGTCATGCGCTGGCAGCGATAGTCATCGTCCTGTTCGGCTCTGTTTCAGCTCTTATTTCGGCGCATTTCATGCTTTTTGTGCCTCTCAGTGTCCGTTGTACGCCATACGCCCTTTGGCCTTTTACTCATGTAAAAGCAATAAATAATGGCCCAGTTTATGTCGAGCCTGTCCATGAGACGTCTCCATTAAATACACTAGCCAACGGCATGACAGCCGCGACGCCGCCTCGGCTCGAGTCGCAGCTATCATAAAAATATTTTATCCATTAGCCATTGTCTCATTTTAGTTGGCTTGTGGCCTTGTTTAATGGCCATTAATAATCATTAAATTTATGTTAACTGTGCCACGGTTCAAAGTTCTGTTCCTTTGCACCACCCCCACGCGGCGTATGCTTAATGCATTAGCACATAGGCTTAAAACGGAGCGCATTAATTGCATGTTTTTCATGTGCTGAGTTTATATTAATTAAATCTACTTACAGCAAATTACGAATAAAAATATTTGCATATAATTTGTGCGCTTCGCTAGCTATATTTAATTATTTTTACAATTCGCAATGCAATTGCAACTGGCAATAATCTCGGTTTGTAAATCTAAATGCCTTAAATTCTTTTAGAGCTAAACAAAGTGAAATAAAATTTGTAAAATTCAATTTCAATTTTATTTCTCTTTTTGTTATAAATTCTTGCCCTCATTGCGAGTCTTTCAAATCAATTGCATGCAAACAGCAAATCAAGTAAACAAATACATCAAATAAATATTATTCATGAGCATGCCGACATCATCATTCATGAGCTGCCACAGCGCACGGCGCCTGCCCTCGCTGCGCTGCATGCTCCATATTTTGTAATTTTTCATTTTGCACCAACAACAACAGCAACAACAGCAATTGGGGCATAGCTGCAGCAGTTCAATGACATAATTTGTCGCAACCCATCAATAGAGTGGACAGAGCTAACAATAGGATACCGGAGCAGCAGCAGCAGCAGAAGCAGCAGCAGTAGCAGCAGCAACACTAGCGGCAATAGCTACTGCTTCAATGACATCCACGCTTGTCCAGGCATCAACGTCAGCAGTGTCATTATTATGCTGCTGCTACTGCTGCTGCTGCTGCTACTGCTGCTGATGATGATGATCAGCCAGAACGTCATTGTTTTCGCTTGAACTTTATTGTTTTGATTTATGCGCGTGCATAACGAGCGGGAATTGCGCGGCACTGGCCCGCTGCACTGCAGGCTAAGCTAAAACTTTGCGGGCTTCAACTGTCGGTCTAACCCTCCACCGCTCTGCCCACTTCCTCTCCATGCGATTTGCCTGCACTGGACACGCCGCGTTGTTTATTCCGCCAACGCCAAACAATAGCGAACCAGTCGCGTTGTTGACACTGCGGCAGCCACAGCGGGGCATGCGGCGGGTGTAAAGTGCAAATGAAAATGATGTTGTAGCATCTACTACTACTACTACTATTGCTGCTGCTGCTGGTGCTGCTGCTGCTGGTGCTGCTGTTGCTGCTCCTACTGCTGGCAGTGGCATCGCATCAGCTGCCTGCGTCCGATTATGTTAATGTACCCAGCGCTCTGGCATTATGATGTTGTTCTCTAGACGAGCACTCTGCATATATTTGACGTAGCTGGACGAGCTAAATTTTGAGGTCTTGACTGCGCGCATCTTCTCATGTTCCTGATGAAAGCAAAAATGCTAAACAATTTTGTGGTCCCGATTGTTGCCACTGGAAACGTAGCCAGTCAACCAAGCTAGCCAAGCTAGCCAACCAACCATTCAGCCATTCAGTCCGTCAGTCAGTGTGTTGAGATGCCAATTGTGCATGTTTCGAGCGACAGTCGAATCGAGTTTTTGTGTTGTTGCTGTGGTAACTTGAGCACTCAGGTGCATGCCACAATTTTGAGCTTAGGTAGTTCAGGTAGCCAAACTTGCAAAAAGTTATCATTGAATGGCGCAGGGAAAGGAGTCACACAAAGTTTGCTTACAAAATTGTATGCAGAAAAATATTTTGTGGTTCAGTTGCTCAACTAACCTCAGGCATTTGATGAATTTGGCCAACAAGTTTGTGTATGTTGATTTAGTACATTTCATATTTCCACATAATGGTCAGAACTATGGCTTGATTAAAATACAAATTGAGAGTACGGCATCGCATGCCCACTCGCTTGTAATTATTGCAACTACAAAGCAACTAAAATAACAATTGTAATATGCAAAACAAGTGAAGCCAAACTTGGTCTGGTCGTTGTGGATTTTGCCTAAAATTGCGAACAAAAATATCAACAATAATTATAAAATTTATCCAATGCCACAAATCGTGTCTTAATTAAACGGCCATATAAAACAACTAGCGACAACAGCAACAAATGAAAGCACATAAAATTTATGAGAGCAGCTGCATTAGCTCGCGCATATTTCATAATTACACCCTGACCCGGACACGCCGTGCAATGCCGGGCAGTCACAGCCCCCTTTTGCACCACCCGCACTAAACAATTTTCAACAGCAATTTTTAGCCCGAGCGCAAAATATTGAAGCGCATTTTTTGTCGCCCAACGTCAAAAGCGTGAAAAATTGTTGCAAACTTTGACAAACTTAAAATATATGTAGAGATATATATAACTTTATATATATATATATGTGTGTGTGTGTGTGTGTTTGTGTGAGATAGTTGTACGGGGCGTTGCTCGAGTTTGCTAATAATTTTATGACACAAATAAATCGCCAGAGTCGGGACAAGTTGCGCTCAAATTGAATAAAAACCGTGACTTGCGCTGCTGTCGTCAGATAAGCAAAGGCAGGCAAAGAGAAGGAGAAAATGTGAAAGAGAGAGAGAGAGAGAGAGAGAGCGAGAGAGCGAGAGAGAAAGAGAGACAGCTGATGCGGGTGACACAGAAAAGCATGTTTTACAGAATTAAATACAAAATTCCAAAAAGTCAGTCACATCAAATTAGCAACGGCATTAAATATTAACTTGCATCAGCAACACGCATTAAGTAATTTCAACAATTTCTCGTTAAAGCGACAAATTAAAAATGACAGCCTTTTTATATGAGAGTTGGTAAAATATTTTATGGCCGTCAACGTGGCGTATGCGCAATGTCGGATAACATTTTGCTTCTTTTTGTTTTTTGTTTTTTGCTTGTTCAAAGTTTAACGAGAAGGTTTGGGCATTAAAGCTAGGCAGGTAGATACTCTCAGCCTGGCAAGTGGGAATTTGAATTAAGCTGGAAGTTGAGTTGCCAAAAGTGCGAGATAGATAAGTGAAATCAAATTGTAGCTCAGTGTTAGTATAATTGAAATATTTTTAAAATTTTAAGACTTACTACAAACATTTATATGAACAACTTTTCTGCTCTTGCTTAAAATTCCAATACAGTTTCAATAAAATCCAAATTTTCTACACACCTCAGAGTATCTCGTAGTCAGCTACACCCATCTCAGTCACTTCAACTTGTTTTTTATTATATATTTTTATGGACTGTTGAGCTGATAAAGCACTTGTGCAGGTTAACAATATTCTTGCAGCTGACACGACTTTATGTGAGTGCATAAAAGACTAGACGATGACGACGAACTCTAAAACACTTTATTTATACTCATTGTGTTGCTTAAAGTTTGTAAACGCAACTGCACAGGCAAAGTTGCAGCTTAGAGCTTAGAGATTTGTTAATGGAAGATGCTGGACTAAAATCGAGACTCCATTGCAGCTAGGCCACAGCCCATTGGCGCCCACACAAAAACCAAAATTGCAATTTTTTGTTTGCTGCTGCGTTATTTACGAAACGAACTGAAACTTTTGGCTAAAGTTAATCGATGCTAGTTGGCTAACCAAGTTGCGGCAAATTGACCGGAAAATGTTTACCAATTGCTAACGGAACTCTGCTCGGCAAAGCTGAGATTTGGCCAACGACTATCAATGGCCAACAACTCCATATAGCAAATTAAACAGCTACCAACTTCAACTGAACCGAAATAATAAAAATAAAATGCAGGAAAAAAAGAGATTGTGTTTTATAGCAAAAGTTTTATTCGCCGACCCCGTTGACATATATTGATAAATTTTTTTTTTTCATTTTTATTTTTTTTCAAGTGCTAAAAGTTTGCCAGGCACTGGAAAAGTTTTGTGCATTAAGGATTGCCACGGCGCTGGGACTGATAGCGAGCGGAGGACTGCACGAAGTAATGGAATTTATGAAATTGTATTTTGGCAGCCAGTGGCAACAATGGAAATCGTTTGAGTTGTTTGCCCCAATTTGGGTCAATGAAAGTTGCGCTTTGCTTCAAAATCAATTGGATTTTCATAAAGTTTTTCGCACGAACAGTAGCTGCTCCGCCACCCTACTCACTGGCCGTTGCCCGCCCCAACTATCAAAACATTTCGTACTGTCAATTTAACTTTGTCACTTGACGCAACCCAAACAAAAATATATTCGCAGAAGAATGCGAAGCAGGCCCTAAAACCAAATGACAGGCATTGAACTACCAATAAAATTCGCTATAAATAAATTGCAAAATGAGTCAAGGCAGTTGACATTTGTGGCTGTGTTTAGGCTTTGGGGATTGGCTGGCTGTCAAACTGGCTGCAAAAGTTTCATAAGTGCAACAACAACAGCAACAGCAACAGCAACAGCAACAACAACTGACAGCTGCTACAAAAGATGGCGAACAACAAAAGGCCTGCGTCGGCTTGGAGTGGGTGGCACTCTGCTGTGGCTCGGACTTGTCTGCACCGCTAACATGGTTAGGCAGCACGACAGCCAGCGTGCACCACCCAGCCACCCAGCCACCCAACCACCCAGTCGACCAACACAGCATATTGTTGTGTTCGACATGACCAAAAAGAACAAAAAATGCAAAATAAAAATAAAACAGTGCAAAATTGTAGCGCAGGAAGAATACGTAACCACAGCAGAAGGCCACCAACTATTTTAGATGCCAAAAGCGAAGGCAACAACAACAACAGCAACGGCAGCAGCGCTTGCAACGTTTGCATGTTGCATGCCGCCAGTGAAAACAATGCCAAAGGCCATGTGTAAATATGCTTTGCAATTTTTATGCTTTTTTTATTGTATATACCTACAAACATATATGTATATATCCATTCAAGGTGCCAGCAAGCGCACAGTGTGAAAATATTTGAAAATAAAAAAGAAATAAATAAATGAGTGACAGATTTGAGAAATGTTTTGTGGCATGGACTGGCAGGGAATGATGGAAACTTTGTTGCTTTTCTGGGATTATTTATGATAAATTTGTAATCGATATTATCATTATGGGTTATTTTTTATTGAATTCACAAATATTAAAAGAGAACAAACTTTTAAATACTTTTTCGGTACTCTCAATTAAATCAAAACAATAAATATATAAAAAAAATGAATAACTGATTGAAAAAAACAAACTGTTTCCGATACGGATTAGCTAAGAAAAGATTTTGAAATTCGCAGCAGTGTCGTATTATTTAAATTAAAATCTGTTTCAAATCCATATAAAGCATTAAAACAATCGATAATTTGATAGCATATCGGCTAACTATATGTTAAAGTAAACTAAATTGCAAAAATATATATTTTTTCAATGTTTTTCAATATTTTTCGTAATTTTACCATCAGTGAAATATCGATCAATATATAATTCATGGTATATATAATTTTATAAAATATATATTTTTCATTATAATAACACAACTGATCCATTTTCATAGTTAAACTATCGACAAATCGAAAGCAGATGCTTTCATGGTCTATAACTTATATTTTTCACAATATTTCCAAGTCCAAAGCAACATTTTTTTTTGGTTTGGCCCACATAATTTTGCGCACACTTTGCACACATCGCGCCCATTGTATTTCACTATTTTTAGTACTTTTTAATGGCAGCACCACAAAGCAACAACTAATCGCTAGACACAACAACTGAGAGGCGAAACTTTTGTTATTGTTGTTTGCTCAACATTTTGCCATGTTAGACAGTTAACGAAAAAAAACTAAATAAAAGCCGATTTTGTTTTTGTTGTCACAGGCAAACGCCGCTGGGCCGCAACGATGAAAAAAAGGAAACAATATGTAAAAGAAATCAACTTGCAAGTTGCAACGCCGTGGCAGGCAACAAAAGCCGCGTACTTCGCTAAATGTCACTGACCGAGAAATGCACGGCAAGAGAGTTGCAAAAATCTAAAGAGCAGCAGAGCATAAAATAAAAAAAAAACACACAGCAGGCGGTTTTATTGCCAGTGGCAGGATGCGAGCAGCAACAACACCAGCAACAATAGCCAGCACAGGACAACAATGAGACGACACACAGCCCAACAACAACAGCAACAATAACAAGGCAAAGTTGCGAGGAGCCGTTGTCAGTGCTGGCCAAAGGAATCCTATGGAAGGCAAGCGCCAGTAACACGCCAAGTTCAGCCAGCACTCAGTCCAGAGCGAGTCCACGTGCCCTCCATATTCTGGCTCATACATAACCAATGTCCATGGCACTTCATTTTGTTGTTGTCGCCACTCGACGGGGCAGTCAACGAGGCAACTTGATTGTTGGCTAGGATTTGCTTTGTTTTTGTTTTCTTCTTTTCAGTCGTGGCCTTTTCTCTTTTCTATTTTCACTCGTTTTGTTTTGTTTTTCTCGTTTTCCTATTGCATTTTGTGATGATTTGGCAAATTGAATTTCAACTCAATTTGCCGGCTAACAACAATGGCTAATTAGTTAGACTTCAACGCTAAAAAGTATGCTACAAAAAATTGCGAGAAATTTTTCAATGCCCAAACCATTCTTTTGAATTAACAATTGCCAATTGGCAAATTGAGGCAGCAAAGCATGCAATTTCTAGTGGTGCCAAGCAGCTGAAAAGTGTTCGCTGAGCTGTGAATGAATAACAATTATGCAAACGCAAGTGCAGGCAGCGATGCCAAGCATCCCTCAAAGGGAATACGGCATAAAACGAGCTAACAAGCTTAAGCGACTCGACATGGCGCGCATAAGTCAGAGCTCAAGGCATCATGGACTCACTCGTCAAGCAGCCACTGACAGACAGCCAAAGATCAATGTAAGAGTATCCATCTATATATAATTTAATAAACTCTCTAAAAAGCTAACAGACTGAGATAACTTCTTGCTGCAAAGTTCTTCAAGTTTATTTCAAATATATTTCTATTTATATTGAATTAGGATAGGAAAATTAAAAAGAAAATCGTATACTTGAAATTTATATTGGCTCTGAAATGCTTAGAGCTTCAAGACCAAAAACATTTCAGATATATTGCCAAACGATAGCAATCAAACAAAAAACCTTAATTAGCTGCAGAACACTGGAAAACTTCTAAACTTTTATGCTGCCTCAGCTAACTTTTTTTGCTATTCAAGACGTTCTTGTTCAGAGAGTTTTACCAAAAAAAGTAAAATAAAAGCGGCGGCAGTTTTCTTCTCATATTGGTTGCTGTGTTCAGCTCATGTACACAAGTATCTGTGGCTTCTGAATGCGTATGTGTGTGTGTGAGTGTGTGTGTGTCTGATGGGAATGTATCTGTATCTGTTTACAGCTGTAGATTCGCCTTTCATGCTTCAATAAATAAAATGAATTGAAAAAGCTGAAACAGGGAGACTCTGCCGCTCGAGAAAGAGAGATGAAAAAGGAAAGAGAGAGATAGTGGGAGAGCGAGAGAGAGAGGGTAAAAGGCAGTGCTGCAACAGCTCAGCAGCCAGGATAACAGATTAGTTGAGCTGGCCAACGGACTAGTGCTGTCTTTCAATGCGAATCAAAACATTTTGTTAAAAGGAAACACACAGCCACAGACACAGACACACAGGTAGCTAGAGAGCCAAGCTGGCAGTGAAGGCCTATTCACACAGATGCGCGCGTTTATCTGCGGAAACGGAGATACGTCGTACGTGCTGAGGACGTGGCCAGGACATGCCCACGATGCGAGCTCTAAACTGGCAACTTTATCTACCCTTGTGTGAGTGTGAATCTGTCTGTGTGTGTGTGTACGCATTTGACAGCCAACTTGTGTGTAATAAAATGTAATAAAATAAAACTCACATATTAGAAATGTTTTGCTAGTTTTTTTTCTCCTCTGTATTTTTTTCGCTTCCTTTTTTTCTATGGCACATAAAGAGCATATAGAACATTTTGTAGCTGTTGTTGTTGTAGTTGTCAGGCCATAAATGAGAAGATGCCGGCTGTGCGTGTGGCTAGTTTTGGCTTAGCATTAGCAAATATTACGCATACGCACTGTGTGCGAACATCTTAGCCTAATGACAATCACAATCAAGAATAGCTCTGATTTGGTTTTGTTCTCTTTTCCTTTTGGCTTCTTTTGTTTTTTTTCTTGGCGCAAAGCCACGCAAACGAGTCTTTTATGACACATTTATAGGCCATCTAATGGCGACCAAATGACAGCCAGCTGTCAATGAAGTCATTTAAATGTGTCTGCGTTTGCGTGTGTTTTGCTTTAGACTTTAACATAATCATAGCCACATCAACATCAACATAAAAATATATGTATTGTGATATATGTTCAATATCTATTGACACTTTAGATTTGATTGCCTTTATTAGGCAAAATTTCAAGTCATAAATAAATGTTGACTCCAATTAGTGCAGAGCCTAAGACACATATCAAATGCAAAATTGAGTTACGTTTTTCGGGTAAAAGTAAATTGAGCAGCAATTAATTATTTATATACATATTACATATTGTTGTTGTCATTAAGGCACTTCATTCACTTTGTCATTTCATTTCATTTTCACAATTTTTAATGACACTTTAAACGCCATCGAAATATCAAACAAATAATTCACAGCTGCTGCTGCTGCTGCCAGCATTGACGCAGTACCTAGTCAGCCCATTAATTACATAAGTTTTTCATTGGCAAATTGAATTAGCTTTTGACAAAGTGCTGCATATTGATTTTCTAATTGGCCCCGTCACAGCGGCCAAAGAGCCATTAAAACAAATTTAATGTGCAAAATTAATGCTATTTAATGCAATTTTTAGCAGTTGACAAAGGCGAGCAGCAGCAGGCAGCAGCAGCAGCAGCAGCAGCAGCAAGCACTTAGGGAAACGAGGGGTGTGGCTGGTTGGGGCAAACAACAAAATGGCGTCCAACACAAACTTGGCTGACCATTAAGTTAATGAGGGTCATTGCGGCAACGTGTTGTTCCTTCGCACCTTACCACCAGATGAGAATGAAGCGCACACTTCGCTCTCTAGTGCCAGCCTGTTGGGGATAATGACGTTAATACTATCGTTTCGCTGCTGAGTGTGGGTGGACAGAGTGCGAGAGCGGGGGGCGGCAATGAGTGCTCTTTGTATTGCGCCCACTTCCGGCAACAGTGAAGCCACATCAGCAGCAACGGAAACGGAAGCCAAACAAATATGGCCGACGCACGCCTGGCCAGACAAAAACGACAATAAAACTTTTTAATGCATTTTTAGGCAGCACGTGGGACGCGCCAATGCACAGTGGTTCGAAGCGCTCACTTTTTTGCTCACTTGTTTTTCTGCCAACAGTTTGAGAATTATAAGCGCACTTCAGGTGATTAGGGTTTTGGTAGCTATGTATAGGATGTAAATATTTCAATAGCTTAACATGGTTTTATTTATATTTATAGCAAATAGATTACAATTTATTATACATCTTGAGAAGCATATAGAATTTTATCAGATTTGTACAATATCTTTCTCAAGCCATATGTCTATGAATCTACTTCATTTGTTTCAAAATTTCAACATTCTCTCTTTTACGCTCAGCTACGTCTGACTTCGACTTGCCATCAAAAATTTAATTTAATTAGTTCACATCAATCAACATTACATTTTAGGCTTTTGTTTTAACCACTGTGGCAATTGAGCGTTGTATTTGGTTTTATGTTTCAGTTGATTCATTATTGCGTCAACCTTTGCACTCGCCCTGATAAAACAACATTTTATTTCTTTCATTGAGTGCTAAAAAATTTGTGCCATATTCTTCTTCTTCTTCTTTTTGTATTATTTACGCCAATTTATTTTTGGACGTCTGTTTTTAATGTCATCTCAATGCGAGTAGGTTGAGCTGGGAGTTGTGTAACTTTAGCTGTGATAAGACTGATGTGGATAATAATGATAATGATAATGATGATGATGAGTTACAGCGACGAGCAAAACAAAGCAAAGCCAAACGGAATGACAGCTGAAATGTCAGTTGAGAGCGACAAGGACGTGGACCACAGGACAGTAAACAGTACATAATGGCAATTAAAATGGCATTTTTAGTTGCCTTTTGTGGTGGAGCATGGCCCATGCCACATGGCTCACTGTCTATAGCATGGAGTGACATGCGATATTTGATCAATAACTTGAACGGGGGTAGAAGATATTGACTTTGCTTGGGGTTGGCAACATAATAAAGTGGATATGTAGCAGTCCTCAGCTAGACATGAGTGTGTATGTATGTATAAGTGTATCTATGTGTATGTTTGTGTGTGTGCATCCTGTTTTGCTCGTCTGCTTGGTTGGACTGCTGCTGCTGCTGCTGCTGCTTTAGACGTGGCTTGTTTGTGCCGCCTTTGCTTTGGCAGCAAGCCGCATTCATTATGAAAGGCAAACAGGATGGCTGGTAGCAGGACGCAGGCAGCAGACGCCAGGGCCATCAATCTGTTAGACTCGTGTTGGCCGGGCTTGACTCGCCTGACTTTGCCTCGCACTCGGCTAACCGTTTTCGCACGTACCATGCGCTAGATCAAAGGCAACATCAGCCGTGCAGCCGACGCTGCCTTCAGCCACTCGAGAGTTTGCCTGGGCAAAACAAAAGCTCTTGGCGCTGTCTCAAGCGTTATTTATTGTTAACGAAATAGCCGACGCCCTACGGGCCGTACAGGTCCTTGGCATAAGTCAAAGGCGGCGTTGCCAGACATGCCCAAAAAAAACTGCAAAAAAAAGAATCCATAGCCAGCCATAATCATTTTAGGACCTAAGGGAAGCCATGGCAAGCCATGGGGTTTGCTTACGTCTGGCAATTAATCAAACGCTAAACACCACAACACATTTTGTGGTTTTACAAGCATGTTAAATGTTCTTGTTGTTGCTGTTGCTGCTGCTGCTGCTGCCGCTGCCGCTGCTGCTGCTGCTTTTGATAGCAAATTAATGCCGTTAGACGCCTGTAATCTCATCCTGGCCTGTCCTGTCCTGGCCTAGTCGAGCATGTCCTGCCCTGTCCGGCCCTCACTTGTCTCGTTATTGTTTCAATTGTTTTGGCAGCCTGCCCGTTGACAACGAAACTAAATTAACACGCACACAGCCAATCGTCTATCTCTCTACATCTCTCTCGCTCTCTCTCTGAATTTGGCACATTCGCTCCCTAGACAGGCAACAGGATGCTGGCCTACGTGCGTCTGTGTGAGCCAATTGAAAGCAGTCAAAGAGCAGCAGCCGGATTACAATCTATCAGCTGCAGCCTGTTCGGCGCACAAATTTTAGCCCGTGCAGTGAGTGGACATCGACATGGACATGGACATGGCCTCGCCCTGTTCCAGGCGCTTGCCCATATCCTATGCGGCCTTTGCCTGCACTCGGCTCAACGGCTCGCCTGTCGCATTGCAGGCTCCAGTTCAAACGGTTTGTGTGTTAAATCGCTTTTTATTGTTGTGTACATTTTTGGTGTGTGCTGCGCTGTGTGTGTCGGTGTGAGAGTTTTCCAATGATTGGCATCGGTTTTGTGCTGTTCTCATTTGCATAACAATGCAGGAGTGTGCGTATGTGTGTGTGTGTGTATGGATGTGCTCGGTGGGCAACTCTATTACACTTAAATTGCGTTTTAAAAAGGGCACGAAACCAATTGGGGTTTTCGGGAGTGAGCCTTACATGTAACTGATAATGGCGGAAGCTGTAGGCGTGGCTGACAAGCACACACACAGACAAAGAGCCCTTAGGGGAATTGCGCAATTGAGACTCACACATGTTGAACGATTGCGATCTCCTTGACATTTCAAATATGATTGCAATTAACAACAGGCAAAAAAAAAAGAAAACAAGGTACGACAGCCAAATCTGATAAAACAGCCATAAATAACTGTGAATAATGTTGGCACATAAATCAGAAGCAAAGAGACTACTAATAAATAGATGAGATATGGTGCGGAAATCATAAAAACTCAAATACCATTTATTTATATATTTTTTTTAAACAAAAAAAGTTGGGAAAATATAAAAAATATGCAAATTTTCCGCATTGAAAAGCAATTGAGCAAAAGCTCTGGCTATAAGAAGTGAGTTTTGCATATTCTGCGCACAGTTTTTTGACATCTATCAAAACTGATATGCAATTAAAAAACATCTATCTCTATGCGCTCTGCATATACAGTCATCCATCATTGCAGTCTGTTGGCTTCATTTCCTAACGATATCCGGAATGTTTGAAGCGTCCAGCAGATAATGCGATATCTTTTTTTGCGCATATCCCGTCGCTGGCACCGGCAGCTTTCCAGTCCATTGATGGCCAACCAGGCCGGCGCAGCGTTTTACAAATTGACTTTATGGCGTGCATAGAGCCGCGGACAAGAGCACATTCCGCCCCGCTGACATCCCTGCTCTACCGTCAAATGGGCGACAGCTTAACGCAAAGTTTGCAACAACTAAAATGGCGACACATAAATGAACAGTAAAATGCTTCAGCTAACGGGTGAGCAGCTAGAGGGGGCTGGGAGTCCGGCTGACTGCACGTCACGCACACTTTATCCTTCATGGCGGCGGCGGCAAACGAAACGCTCGTTCGTTCGTTCATTTGGATTGCGTTAAAGGCAAAAATCCGGATGCGGACACAAACGACAACTAAATGCGTGAAATGTCAGCGGACTGTGACACGCCCATTGCCCACTGTGCCGCGCCCCTCTCTCTCTCTCTCCCTCTCCCTCTCGCCGCACACTTGGCACACTTTTTGCGTATTGGGTGCATTGGCTTTTGCAGTGGGCCAGGTGCAATTCGAGCGAGCCAGCGCCAATGCGAACAACAACATTTGCAATTTGCAATTTGATTTCCCTACACCCAACCGCTACCCGCCACCCGCAGCCCTTTGCTCATTCGTAATGCGTTTTACAGCACTGAGAAATGTTGTAATTAAATGCGCAACAAACAAAAGTTTTGTCAGCGTTTTTCTGGTCATTTTGTTAATTGATTTTTGCCACAGTTTGCCAAGCGCTGCAGTGCCGCCAAAACTGTGCACTAATTTATAGCCAAGCCGCATACAGAGAACATAAATAAATAAATGCATAAATAAAATTGCACAGGCAACAGCTCCGGCTCCAGCACCACCAGAGCAGCAGCAGCAGTACAAGCACCACAAAAATTCATAAACATAATAACCGAGGGTAAGGAGAGTGTGAGAGCTGCTGCTCTTAATGCTGATGTAGGGTATTTGGGGCGCTTAAGCGCCGGAACAAAGCAATCAGCTGCCCCATGCGTGGCGTCTCCGCACACAGCATAAAACATAAATAATAAAAAAAAATAAAAAAACACAAAAATTGTAAAAAAAGAGAAAAGAATAAAGAATATGTGTATGTACATATTTATGCAAAAAGCACGATAGCAAAAGCAACAGCAGCAGCAGCAGCAGCTGAGGCAAAACTTTAGCCACGCCTCACACACGCACACACATAAACAATGCGACGGCTTAGCTGTGAACATTTATTTTATTTTTATGCCATTTCGTTTTGTTGCTTAAGCGCAGTGTACAAATTTTGTAAAAAAAAATAAAAAGAAAACAAACAACCACAGCGGCAGCAATACAAAGGCATGCACATGCCTTAAGAGCAACAACAGGGGGGTCTTAGCAAGGCGACCAAAGGAAAACTAGATGAAAAGACACAAGGGCCACAAAGGGGCACAGGGGGGCGTTGGCACAGAGGGGAGGCTGGCCGCAGCGCGTAAAAATCCGAGTGAAAAATGTGTGCGAAAAACGGCCAAACTGGCGCATCCTGTGGCCAGCTGCGGTATGTGTAGAAACAACAACAACAACAATAACAGCGGAAATAAAAATATCAACAACAACAACAACAACAACAGCAAGAACAAGAACAATTGCAGCAGCAACGGCAGCTGGCAAAATCGTCAAAAAAACGCTGCTAAAAGACTTGCCCGCATTTTAAATGTAACACAAACTGCACAGACGCGAACGGGTGAGCGGGGTTGAGAGCAGCGTGAATCGGGCAGCTCGTATTCCAAGTGTGGCAGTAATTGAGAATGAAGATTACGAGCTAAACATAAAAGCTCATAATAGTAGCAGCAGCAACAACAACACAAAGCAAGAACGAACAGCTAAACACGCAAAAATGTTGAGAAAAAAAATCGTAAACTGCGGCAATTTACTGTACAGCACGAACCAGTTCGCAATTGAACCAACGACATTTCTGTGAACCGATTACAATTTGTAATACCTAAAATATGAGTCGTAGCAGAGACAAAACAAAGAACGAAATAGAATTTACTATGCAACGAGAACTAGTTCGCAATTGAACCAGCTTACAGCGTATAACATAAATGTGAATTCCGTGAACAGATTAAAAATCAACATAAATCTTCAAAGCGGTGTTTATGAAAATAGTAGTGCTGCGGATGGAACTGTTCATGAAAATAGTAGTGCAGCGGATGGAACTGTTTTTGAAAATAGTAGTGCAACTGATGGAACTGTTCATGAAAATAGTAGTGCAGCGGATGGAACTGTTCTTGAAAATAGTAGTGCAACTGATGGAACTGTTCATGAAAATAGTAGTGCAGCGGATGGAACTGTTCTTGAAAATAGTAGTGCAACTGATGGAACTGTTCATGAAAATAGTAGTGCAGCGGATGGAACTGTTCTTGAAAATAGTAGTGGAACTCAGCAGTAAATGTCGGACAACAAAATTGATTGAAAAGCACAATAATTTGAAAACGAATATTAAGTTTAACAAATTTATTATAACTTTACTTATACTTTACCATATCAACTCTAACAAAACATAAAAAGAATTCTTTATACCCCGATTTCCCATTTTCAACGGGTTCATCAAAACAAAGTGTTCTGCCCTTTTCGTCTTCTTTAAAATCTCTGTTAACACTTGTTTAGCTGCAAAATAATTAGTTTAGAGCGCAATTTTCCCATTTGTGCCTGGCTTTCAGTGGGTCGCTTCTTTTTTGACAGCTCCCTGTCAGTCGGTATCAGAAATGAGCGCAACCCATGACAGCTGAAACAACAGCAGCAGGAGCACGGCCACAACAAAGCAATTATTAGCACAGTCATTAGCAACATACCCCATCGAGCACCAGCGTGCACCACAACCACAGCCCTGAAAACAAAATGTGCGGCTCTGCTAATTAGCTGGTCGAAGAGCATAAAGCTTTTCGCGATTTGAATCGATGAAGGTACCCCGAACAAACACATTTACAGTAGATACATATACATATATAGTATATATAAATATATATATATAGTAAATATACACTCATAGATGTAGCTGCTGTGCTCATAAGTCCTGCTAAAGCTTGTTGCAAAATGAAAAAACTTTGTATATAAGAATATAGAGCGAGCTTGGTATGAGTTGCAGCAGCATTAAGCTCGAGGGGGCGTACGTAAATCCAGTTAATCGCTTTGCTTTAGCGCGTTTTGAATTAGACTGCAGAGGCACTCAGTGAACCCCACAACAGCCCACAACATCCTCTTGGTTTCTCAGCCTGTGGCAGGTTCATGTCCTGGCGCTGCTTTTCATGCGGCTTATTTGGCATTTTGCCTTTTGTCTCGCCAGCAGATCATAATAAACAGCGCACAGGGCACAAACTCAAACTCGAACTCAAACAACGCTCAGCTCAGCTCTCTGCTCTCAGCTATTTCAGCGCACCGCATCATTTTGTGTTCGCATTAAGAAGAAGACAGCGAACCAGTTTAAATGCCCCCGCCAACCGCTTCCTCTCTAGCTGAATTGCCTGGGCGGGCAAATAGTGACTAAGCCGAATGCATTTTCTACTATGATACGGCATAAAGGCCGCAGCAGCAGCGGCAGCAGCAGCAGCAGGCAATTTCAGCTACTGTGCAACATAAGCCGCAGTAAAGAAGATTTCTTAGAGCGCGAGCCGGGGCAAGTCGGGCCAAGCAGCCTAAGCGCAGCAGACAAAGGAAACAAAAGCCAGCCATATTAAAGATCATTATGTGAAGTCCAAAGATCGCAATCAATTTCCAGTTGATAATTTACTTTTGAATTGTACTCAGGCAGCTGGAAATAACTTTTAACTGCAGCTCTTCAAATGTACGAGAATTCACTTCTAAGCAGCACATGCCTCCGCATTTAATAGATTCTCCATTTATAAAAATATTATTTTACGACTATTTAATTGCGAAACAAATAAAAAACCAAACCCAAGAATAATTAGACTCTCAGTAAAGAGTAATAAAAATATAGCAACTGAACGATCGTGACTGTCAAAAGTTGATAAAGCTCGAAAGATTAATATTCAAAACCTGTTTAGAAAGAGCTACCTACATCGCACTCATGCTCTACAGAAAATAAATAATCATAATAATAATTTGCTTAAAGCAGTAAACTTAACGCTCAAATGGTGCGAGTTTAATAATTTAGTAAACAAATGCTAAAGCTTTGTGTTTTAAACTAAAACTAAGTCAAGTCAAGAATGCTCAACTTCAGAATTTTTAGAATTGATCTATATAAGAAAAAAACAATTAAAAAACAATTAAAATATCACTTTAAATAATATATCTAAAAATGCATGCCATCTTTGGGAACTACTCGTAAATAGCTCTAGCTAATCTGATTATTAAAAATCTTTCTTTAACTAAACTCAATTCACAGTACTTTTTTTCTAGATCTATATCATTTCAAGTTATCTAAAGTAAAATACAAAATTTTGTTTTAATCAAATTTTTGTAAGCAAAACACACGTTGCAAAAAATGTTTTATGATTAATTTGCTGTAGATATTTGGAGTGTTCTAATCAGCGTATATAATTAGAAATGTTATCATATCGTACATTTAGTATAGAGAGAAAAGAAACTGAAGGCTATTTTGGCCAACCGACATAAGCTCTAACAGCATCTGTGGCGCCTCACACTGAATGGGGTTTGGATATCAAGTGGGCGCTGTCAGGACAATATGTTGCCAGCTGTACAATGGGCCACTTAAGCGACAACAATAAAAAATCATTAGAATGCCAATGGCAGCCTGTAGCACAGGATGCACAGGACGCACAGGAAGTATGTATGCTAACCCTAAGCACAAGCTTGCAGCACGTTAAGCACACAAACACACCGATGGGCAAGGGGTAGAGGGAAGAGCGGAGGCACACGCCCACGTAGTCAAGCGGCTCGCCTGGGCACTTCATAAATCTACAAGGCGTATGAAATACGAGTATCCTGTGCTGAGTGCAATAGCCAATCATGTTGCATGCTCCAAGGACCAAGCGGCATGTAGAAGTTGCAAAACAAAAACTTTCTGACATTGTAACGAGCACTCTTTTCGCTCAAGCAGGAGCAGGAGCTGGGCAAGCAGCCGCAGCAGCGGCACACAGGATATACACACAGGACACAAACACACAATGCACGATTGCCTTTGATTTATTAACAAGCCGTCGTTTATCATGTGGCCAACAATGGGTTAAGGTCTGAATTATAAGCACCAACAATTGCAAAATTTGTTCGACTGCAATCGCTGAATCAAAAACACATCATTGGGTGCCCCCATCAGCTCCCGCTCGCCTAGCATAAACAAATCATCTAAAGATAAACAAAACATTAACTTATGAGAATGTGTGTATATGTAAAATTTATAGAATGGGGACGCAGCCAAGTTTATTGAAATTAAGATATTTTCCACAGACAACAAAAAAAAAAGAAGGAAAGAAAAGAAAACAGATATAGAAAAGTTTTTGATACTAAAAACTAACGGCATATGCTCATAATTCATGTCGGAAAATTTGTATATTTGTTGTTCATTCAGTTTTATGGTCCCTTCTCTATAATATTTATGTGACTGTCGACCACGTTTTGGGGAAATATTGAAATCGGCATCATGAATCTAGAATCTACTATCTAGAATCTGAACCGGTCGACGGCGCATTCAGGCGTTAAATTTCCATGTGGGCGTTCAACACACGAACGCCAAGAGAAACCCAAAAACAAGTTGAAGGAGTTGCCGTTGCCGTTGCCGTTGCCAAACTTAACGTCGCTGTCGCTGTCGCAGCTGGCGTCGCAGTCGCCGCGTGGGTGCTTGAACACCAAAAAGATAAAATGTTGACCAATAAATTTAGTGGCCATGAAAGACAGATGAAAAGCAAAGCCATAGCTAAAGGAGCACAAAGCGAAAGCACAATGATCAACACAGAAAGCCAAACAACTAAAGCCAAACCAATGCAACGAATTCTAAATGCACTTTATCAAAGAGATTATCAATTAATGTGTGAAAGAAAATGTTTAATAGATATTATGTGATATAAAAACATTTCAAAATTAATGAATATAAAATTGTATTACCATTCAGTGCTTATAGAAATTATTGAAAAACAATTTTGAATGTTATTTTAAGCACAAATTTAGACTTTTCATGTACTCTACATTTCAGCTGAGTTAAATTGATATTTAGTAATATTTTTTAACCATTTTTATGAGGGTTCTAAATTGTCTAGGAATACTAATGAAAAAATTATATTTAAGACAAATTATTTCTTTGTATAATAAAAATATAAAATACATTTTAAAAAATAGTTTTAATTTCAAAAATTCATTAATTGAATTATCTAAACATAATAATAATCAATTTCCAACTCATTTCATTATTTCCAACAACAAAACCATTTAACGTTACAAATCAATTCAACAATCGATCATGGCAACATTTAAGTAGGGTACAAAAATGTGGAAAAACTAGCGTATACGACATATTAAAAAGGAAGATAAAAAGGGGTTACAGGGGAGTGGGCAACATGCGTGTGTGTGAGTGTTTGTGTGTGTAAAAATGCTCCAGAAATGTCATTAACGTGCTTTGCTTTTGATGTTGTTGTTGTTGTTGTTATTGTGGTTGCTTATCTTGACAAACGTAAAACGACACTGCAAGAGCGAGCGTCTGCATTTTTTTGTGTCTGTGTGAGTGTGTGTGTGTGCCTTTGGAAAATTACCTGCAAAGGCGCCGCTCTTGGCTCTTGCTAATTGATAAGTTTCTATTTATGTGGAAGTCTCTTCCGCTCGCTAGTTAACTGTAATTAACTATGTAAATTTTGACACTCGGGCGGCGCAACAAAGACAAAAACTCATACACACACGCACGCATAGCATATTTCACAGTTATTTTTTGTATTTGCGTGCTAAAGAGTATGAACATAATTTGAGTTGTGCTTACCTGTCGCATCTATGTTTCAATCAATGCACGCACACACTCGCACATGCTGTTGCTGCTGCTGCTGTTGCTGTTGCTGCGCTGCTGCTGCGCTGCTCGCCTACGCATGCAGCAGAAACAAACACAAACGTGTTGCGCTCAGCTGGCCTTGCAGCGAATGAGCTGCACAAAACACACGGCGCAAAAAGTTATCGTTTTGTTGTTGTTGCTGTCGTTGTTGCTACTATGTATATTTGGCACGTGAAACGGCATCGGCATCGGCATCGGTATGCGGCAGTTTTCTTCTTGTTGTTATTATTGTTGTTGGCATTTTTCAAATTTTCGCCTTTTTATTTGCATTTGTTTACGTCACTGCACCCATACACACTCACAATAAACGAATGACGCGCGTACATTGGAGAGAGTAGTGCAAAAACACAAACAAACAGCAGCAACAAAGCAGACAACCGAATTACAAACAAACGCACACGCGTAGCGAAATAAACAAATTTATTTATACTCGCATTAGCAATTATATTTATCAAGACCGATTAGTTCTGTAGGTGCTGCATTTTATTTGGCAGCCTCTTTGTTTTCTTTGCGTATATTTTTATTATTTGTATTTTTTTTGTGTTTTGTTTTTGGCTAAGCGCGACTCATGCAAAAATCGAAGTTTCCACGGCCGCTCGCAACGCGCGTTGTTGCTTCATGTTCCGGCTGGCCCTTTACGCAATTCTCACTTTCGTATTGCCCGCGAGCGTCAATTATTATTGTTGCTTCACGCACATTTCTATTGTAAGTTATGCATTTAATTAATTTTAATGCTCAATCACGGGATTCCCGTGCGCGATTGCGGATGCGACTGACCACGATAAAGGTTAAAATGAAACTGATGAAAGAGAGAGATGAAAGCAAAAAAAAAAAGACCTGCGACGCTGAACTAGTTCACAGCTGACTGCGAACCATCACTGTCAGAGCTGCAATGTGAACAGCTATCGATAGGTGTCTACCGGCGATACATCTATCAACAGAAAATCAAGTAGTCGCTACATCAGTAAGTATCGATAAAATGGTGGGCGTACAGACGTTCATTGATAAAAATTAAGATTAGAATTATAGATTGTTACAACAATATTGACAAATTGAAAATAAAAAAGCGAGAACAACTGTGTGCAGCATGGCTCAGTTGAAGGCGCCTTCGCTGCAATCGCTGCTAGAATCAGATCGCGGCTCCACAGACAGTTTGCAGCTTGATTTCGAGTTCGAAGGCGTAAGTAGAAAATAAAAACAATGCCAATGTCAATTTGATTGCGACCTTTGACATTTAGCTGGACGATGTTGAGTTTGCCATACCACCCACCGATGTGTTGCCCACTCTCGAAACGGTGCTCAGCGAGTTCGAAGCCGATTCCGACGTGGCGTCCGAGCTTGGAATGCCTGTCCCAAGGGCAACGCCAACGCCTTCGATTGGCGAGGATTGCGGCGTGCGCGGCGATGGACGTGGCGGCAGTAGTTCCGGCTCCATAATGCGATACACCCTACTCCATGGCATCTCTGCCCAACTAACCTCGGCCGCCGAACGCGTCAATGCTGGAGCGGCGAGCGCCTGTGCCGTCGCAGCTTACATAGCCGTTGGAACTTCGCATGGTCACATACTCAACTTTGATGTGACCCAAACGCTACGCTGGGCTCACCAAGACAAACATAGCCAAGGCGCCGTCTCTACTCTGGCTTTCAATGCGGATTCCACACGCTTACTGGCGGGCTTTGCACGTGGCCTGGTCACCATGCTGGACACCCAAACGGGCGATGTGTTGCGTGAGCTGTTCGATGTAATTACACCCAACACTGGAGTGCTGCACGTCAAGTGGACATCACGTTCCTCACTGGCGCTCTGCGCAGATGCTGGCGGCTCTGTGTGGTCGCTGAGCTTTACACGCAAACTGGGCATCAGGGGCTGCAGCTCACGCTGTTTGTTCTCCGGCGCTCGTGGTGAGGTTTGCGCCGTGGAGCCACTCATCATGGACGCCCATGGACGGCATGAACTGGACCAGTACTGCATTGTGGCCTTGGCTACGCTCTCTAAATACTTCATAGTCACGGTGCGTCCACGTCTGCGTGTCATCAAGTTCCATGCGCTGCAGGGACCGGCTGATTGTTTGCCTCTGCTGGCTTGGCATCTGGTGCTTATACAGGCGGCAGACACGACTCGCTCTGTCGATCCTGTCATTGTTGTGGGCCGTGGCAATCAGCTCTTCTTTCATCAGCTCTTTGTGGCCAATGGACGCATCACTTTGCTCTATCTACGCCATGTCCAGCTGCACAGCAGCCTCCTCTCCGCCCACTGGCTGGGTCCGAAGTGTGTTGCTTCGCTGGACACCTCGGAGATCTTGCATTTGGTGGATGTGCGCTCCAGTCGGGAGCTGGAGTGCATGGATATGGCCAATGCTGGCCTGGTCTATGGCTCGGCGCAATTCAAGGGTTTGGCCACTGGCGGCAATGTCTCACCCGCCTTCGCCTTGGCAGGCACCAATGCCTGCTACAACTCCGTGGTCTCTCGGGGCACGCAGCTCTATGTGCTCGGCGCGCGTTCTCTGCATATCATTGGTGTGCGCACCTGGTCGGAGCGCATTAGCTATTTGGTAAATATGAAATCTTGAAATATAGAATTGACTTATTCTACTCTGTTTTTAGGTGAAGAACCATCGCTGGCAGGAGGCCTGTCAGTTGGCCCTGGATGGCTATGTCGCCTCTGCGGAACGTCCACGCAAGCGTGCCCAGGCCAAGGAGCGCATCATAATGCTGTTCAAGGAGTACATAGCCAATTCAGCCCGTGCGCCCGACTATTGCCTGGGCGCCATTGTCAATTGTCTGATAACCATTGGCGAACTGGAACTGTTGTGGACGCAGCTGTGGGAACGGCTGCACAACAACACGGAGCTCTTCTTGCAGCACATCTCCGAGCACATTGAGCAGGAGACCATACACAGCGTCAATCCAGTCATCTCGCAGGCTCTTGTGGACTATTGGCTGCAACATTCGCCTGCCAAGCTGGAGCAGTTGATCCTAAAGCTAGACTGGATGTGCCTGGACTTGAATCAGGTGCTAAAGGCAGTCAAGAAGCATCAGCTATATCGTGCGCAGCTCTATCTGAATGCTTGCGCCTTGAATGATTACACAACGGCGTTGACGGAGCTGTTGCCGCCATTGCGGCCGGATCAAACGGATCTGGGCAACTGTCTGCTGGTCTATATATCCAGCTGCTTGGCCGGACGGCGCTTTCCAAGTGGGGATATACCCGAAGACCAGGTGCAGCAAGTCAAGCATGATGTATTGCGCTGTCTCACATCCCAGCACTCCAGTGCCAGCCCCGTTGATGAACTGCCCTATCCATATCTGCGCGCTCTGCTGAAATTCGATACGCGCGAAACTTTAAATGTCATCTCGTTGGCTTTCCAGGAGCGCGAGTTCAGCAACGAGCTGGGCTACTCCCATCGCAAGCGTATCATATATCTGCTACTAGAAATTATGACGCCCGAGAATGCAACGGTGAGTGTCAAGTCTCTCAGTATAATCTTCAGTCTTAATTTCTGAATTCCTCTTGCAGTGGGCGGAAATTGGTTGCTTGCTGAACTTTATAGCACAGCAGATATCGACACAGTGCCTGCCGCGCGACAAGCAACTGTTGGAGCGCGTGCTCAGCTACCTGGCACAGGAGAACATCGCCAATGAGAGTGCGCGCCAGCATTCGGAACGAGAGAGCGCCTGGCACGAGCTGCTCTCGAGCAATTGCCTTGCCGACATCAGCAGCGACGAGGAACAGTTAGAACTAGCACAGCGGGCGCACTGCTACTATGTTGTAGAGTATTTGTTGGAGAAGCTGCAGCGGTATGACAACATGCTCGATTGCCTCATACACAATCAGGCGCGACATGAGACGATGTTTGCCTATATGGAACGTCATGTGGACAACAGCGAGCGCTTGATCTATGCGCAGCTGCGCGACCATCTGGGCGAGCTGCTCGAGATTAATGCTACGGAGACGACGCGTCTCATTGCATTGCACTATCCGGGCAAGATTAATGAACTGGTGGAGCTGCTCAGTAGAAAGAAGCCGCAGCTGTTTCGTCTGCTGCAGTGCCTCAATGAACGGCACTGCGAATTGCAGCCAACACAAATGGAGCTGCTACTCGAACTTTACTGTAATTTGGAACAGCCTGACGTGGTGATTGAATTCTTACAAAACAGCGCGGGCTATCGCCTGGATAAGGCCGTAGACATTGTGGAAAGGCATCAGCTGAAGCGAGGCGTCATCTACCTGTACGAGCAGCAGGAGTGCTATGCGAAAGCCTTTGATCTGTCCATGGAACTGTTGCGCTCTGCCGATGTCGATGCAGCTGAAAAGGAAGCTAAGGAAATTGCAGAACTGTTGGCACGCGCGGCCCCCACACTGCCCGAGAAGCAGCTCGAGCGCTGTTGGTTTACTCTGCTGCAGTACATACTGCCACAGCAGGAGCTGCAGTCGATCACCAAGTCCATGCTGCACGAGGCCTCGCAGCACATTGATCTGCACAATCTGGTGCAGCTTATCATGAACACACACAATGTGTCCAGCAGCTTTGGCGACATAAAGGATCTGTTGATGAGCATGTTGATCAGTTCACGCCAGGAGACGGAGGCGCTGCGCCTGGCCGCCGACAAACTCTGTCAGAATCTGCACACAGAGTTCGCCGAGCAGCGGCACATAGCTCGTCGCGGTCTCTGGGTGACCAGCATGCGTTGCCTCATCTGCCGCCAGCGCTTATACGACCGTACGCAGGTGCTCGTACTGGGTCCATGCGGACATGCGCTTCACGAACGATGCTGGAACGAGACTACACCGTTGCAGCAATGTCCACGCTGTGAAGAAGCGCTGCCCTTCGAACAGGATGATGTGCAGCAGTTGTCAATTGTGCGCTTGCCATGTCCCAATCAGCATTTACTAAAAAGCTCCAACACTATGGAACTGGGTTCGCTGCAGCTTAAGGCGCCGCCTAGACGTTTCTGCTAGGCAAACAGTATCAAAGTGCGTGTATGTAAATTCCTAATATCTTTATGTATATTCCATATTTATATATTGCCATTGAATGTAATTATCGTACCTCTAATTAATTCTGTCTCTGTGAACGTCAAGTATTATGTTCTTCTGTTCCACATGCTCGGTGTATATCCCAGCATCGATGATTCTTAAATGCTATTTGCTTCGTCAACAATTCAGTCTAGAAATATGTTTGAATAACAAATGTTAAATAGCAAATAAATATATATACTAATCAACTTAATAAAAGATGTCACATGTTTGTATTTATGCACATTCGAAAATATATATATATAAATATATTTATATACAAATCATATTAATGTTATATGTTCATTTGTTTATTATAATATATGTAATGTACAAGCTTAAGCTATTTGTAGACTCAAGTGTGAATACCCCAATTATTAGCTAAATCACAAAATAAACTGAACGAATCCAAATAAACAATGGGCTCAGCTCGTCTGCAATTTATTGGCACTATCCGAGGGAAAGGTATTATTATAATGCTGTATAAACTCCGTGCATTGTTCGGCTGAAAAGATTGTTATTATAATTAGAATAAATTATATAAAAATCAAATCATTTCTCAGTCACCTTTGGGAAACGCCAAAGTTTCATAATTGCGCAAATTGCGCATCTGGAAGAATCTGTAGACACTATGAAAGATCAAGTCATCTTGAGTTTTGTATGCTGCCTCGAGGAACTTGCGCGCCGGCACCTTGTCCAGGCCCAGCGAGTTTTTGGCCAGACGCAGCGCATCGATGACCCTGCCCTGACCCAGCATCACCTCAATTATTATCTGCAATATCAAATCGTTAGTCATGGATTCATTTTAATACTGAGATAAGAAAATACCTCATGTGCCTGAATCTTGCCCAGCATATCGATGGCCATTTGTGATATAGCCGAGTTAACATCGGAGTGAGCCAGCAAAAAGCATGCTACCGACTTGGACTCCAGCAGCATTGAGTAGCTGACCAAGCGGCGCAGCGTATCAAAACTACGATTGCGTATCAACTCGCTGATTATCATTTTGCTCAGCTCCTCCTGGGCGGATATGTTGTATTTGTTAAGCGATTGCAGGTACAGCATTAGCACAGTTTCCGTAAAGGGTCGCTCGGCAATGGGCTGAAAGATTTGCACCATATCCGACTGCTCGATGAGCACAATGGGCGGTGCAGTATTCTTAGTGCTAGTGGTCTTCACATTCGATGGCAGTGCTGTTTGATTCTGTAGCTCCAAGTGGACCCAGGAGCTGAAACCGTAAATCGAAAGTTAGTTTATGACTTTCTGTAAAGTTTTTCACTTACGCATAAATCTTGTTGATCTTGTCAAAGATGGTCTCCAGGACAGGTAGCAGCGTGCCCTTATACTGATCACCCATTAGTTGTTGCACCACCTTCAGCAGCATCTGTTTCCCACAGCTGCGCTGAAGCAAAAATTCGGTGAGGCGTATGCGATCCGAAATTAGATTGCACAGTGGTTCAATGGACAGATTTAGATACCACATGCAGCCCAGCTTGGCATCAATGACGATATTAGGCTGGAAGAGCACCCAGTTGGTGGAATCTGCAATTGCAAAAGCAGTTAGTAAGTTATATATTATAATTATTATGATTAAACAACATACACAGCTCGCACTGCAGTATTTGGCCATCAGGCGAGAGCGAAGGTAGCTTGAGTGCGAATGGTTTGATGGAGCGGCCCGTCGTAATGGGCGCATGGTAGGTCACATTGTCGATCACCTCGCCACTAAGCGCAATGTCAAATAGCAGCGACGTCGCCGTCGCCTGATGATGCACCACTATCAGATTGTCTACTGTGTTAATGGCAAAGCGTCCAACGAGGCTGAGGCGCAGCACGTGGCATTTGCGAGGCGCCAGACCAGGGCCATTCAGCAGATGCACCTCGACCTCTATCATGCCTGTCGAGCTGTTGGACTGCAGTATAAGGACGGCAAGCACACCATAGACTCTACCCAACGTCACTTTGCTCTCCTGGACCTCACGACCCGGATTCCCCACTAAATGAAAATGAAAAATTAATTGGATTCGACTTAAACGAACCTTTTGAGGCTACTCACAGTCCACTTTGGGCAGCTTGGTGATGACCTTCTGTTTGACGAGCACGGGCACCAGGGTGTTGCCTTCAGTGGTACAGAGCAAAGCCACATTGGCGTCGCAGCACCACGCAAACCATTTGATGCTGATGCTGAGTGCCTTGACGGAGCGCACTTGTCGCTTCTCTGGCACAACTTGAAAGATTTCCACGCCCGTGTTCGAGATGAGCGCTAGCTCGCGATTGTGCACCCAGACGAAGCCATAGATTAGCGTTTTAACCTGATGTGTTATAATGTCCTGGAGCAGTGGTTGCTCGCCCTGGAAGCAAACGAACTCCACTGCATTTTCCTTGCGCTGCACGGCAAGAATTTGATTGTCTGGCGAGAACTTAATGGAGCGTATCGCACCACCGCGATCACTCATGCAAAACGATATCACAGTATCCTCCACAGGACCTTTTACCACCACGCCCGTGGCACCACCCGAACGTACGGCAAATATCTAAAACAAACAAAAAGGTTTCAATCCACCCACTTTTTACTCATAGTTGTTTTTTCTCTCACCTGCTTGTTTGAGTCATCGAAGAACACATTTGTTAGCTGGCTGACGGCGTCAAAGCGTATAAAATTGCTAGAGAGCTCAATATAGTGTATTCCATTGGGTTTTTCCATTGTCTTTAACTATTTTACTATACAGCTTAAGAATTTCAACTAGTTGTCCACCCACATATTAAAAACGAGTGTTGGTAAGTACCAAAGTTGCATTAACAACTAGCAATGCGCATTGTTGAACACTGCTTCAATCAGCTGATGGTAGCATAAACAAAAATAAATATCGCCCACACTGTACAGCAAAAGTGCTTTAAATTGATTGAAATTAATTGAACAGTGTAAATGCCCAATTCGTCCAAGTGCCGTGTGTGCATTTGCTCGCTCGATGCAGCTGCTGTATGCTATGATATGCGTAAGTTGCCCAAGCTGGCACACAAGTTCGTCACCTGCACCGATTTGTCCGTGTCCGATGAGACGCGGTTGCCAAGCGAACTGTGCCGCGCCTGCCACGACCAACTGGAACGTTTGTATGCATTTCGAGCTAAATGCATAGCAGCCGACACAAAATGGCGTATGGAAATACTAGCATTTTGCGTAGATGATGAAGAACATGTCGAGACTGCTAAGGCAACAAATCCTGATCAGGAACTTAGTCGGCCGAGCGTCGAACCAGAGAGAAGTCAGATTAATGAACTAGTGCAAACTGCTGAAGCAGCTGAAGTGGAGGAAACACAAATGGAACCAGCTCAACAGCAAATAGTAGTCAGAGCAGACGAGGTTCCCGAACAGGTAAAGAATTTGAGTTGAAATATTTCCCTTTAAGGTTAGGACTGCAACTCTTGATTTTTTCAGAGCTCCTCGACGAAGCAGCCAAAGTCCATATACAAATGCGACATCTGCGCCACACAGTTCTTGGAGGAACATCGCCTGCAAGCACACAAACGTCAGCATGGACTTATGCCATATCCCTGCCCGGAGCCGGGCTGCGAACGTGGCTACAGCCACAAGAATACGCTCAGCGTGCACATGCGCAAGTGCCACAAGTTGGGCAAGGAGCACAAGTCGCACGTTTGCGAATACTGTGGCAAGACGTTCGACACCCTGTGGCGGCTCAAGAATCATCGCTTCACCCACAAGGACAAATCGGAGCTGCCGTATGTGTGCGAAGAGGCGGACTGTGGCCAACGCTTCTCCAGCAAGCAGCTGCTCAAGGTACATATGATGCGCCATGCGGGCATCAAGAACTACAGCTGCACCTTCTGTGGCGTGCAGAAGACAACGCGCACTGAGCTCAAGATTCACCTGAACTATCATACGCTTGAGCGCACCTACTGCTGTCGCATCTGCTCCAAGGTGTGCAACAGCTCCAGCAATCTCAACCTCCACATGCGCAGCGTACACGAACGCGATCGTTCTCGCTGCTTCGCCTGCAGCTACTGCGATCGAACCTTTACACAGCCTTTCCTATGCAAGCAACACGAGCTGATCCACACGGGTGAGAAGCCACACGAGTGCCCCGATTGTGGGCGACATTTCAGACAAAAGGGCGCTCTACGCACTCATCGGAAAATACATGAGCGGGAGAGCATCGAATCGAATGAGAACCCAGCAACATCTCCGAGTCGGACAGCTGCGGGAACAGGTATTAAAAATGTGGAAAATGTGGTACATGATTATAAGTAAACTAAGGTGCATTTAAAATCATAATTTATTAAAAACAATATACACATAAAAATAATAATAATAATAAAATAATAATAAGAAATTAATAAACTTATTTTTTTATTACCAAAGCACTTGCAAACGTGATGTGTCACGGTTTCTAGTGAGCGCTTCTGTTACAGTCGCCGTCTCACTCATCTCTATTGCCCACAGCTTTCGCTCACATACAAACACATAACAAACTGAGTCAGCAGCAGTGTAAGAGGTTTAAGTCACTGTTAGATATTCTGTCACTGCTTGCAGTCACTATTACTACCACCATTACCGATTCGCTCATCTCTATTGGCTGCACAGCTGTTTGAAGCACACATAAACAATAACAAATTCAGTTTACTTGTAAGAATTGCACGCTGTGAAAGTTTAAATTTAGCCTATGACGTCAGTAAATACTTTATCCAAATGCCGTGTTTGTATTTGTGCACTCGAAGCTGCCAGCAGCTATGATATGCGACAGCTGCCTGAACTGGCGCACAAATTCGTGACCTTCACAGATTTATCTGTCTACCAGGCGGAGGCTGAGCAACAGCTGCCAAGTGAGCTGTGCCAAGTGTGCTTTGAGCAGTTGGAGGAGTCCTATGCATTTCGGAGTAAGTGCATAGCCGCCGATGCACAATGGCGTTCGGCAATGCACACATCCACGCCTGCCGCATCAGCAGATCTAGAGGCGAAGCTTGGCACAGCAGAGACACTGCATCAATTGGCCAATGAAGAGACTGAAATGGAATTACCACAAATAGAAGCTGCAGCTGAGGATGCAATAGATATGGCCATAGATATTAGTGAGACACAGGTAAGTTCAATAATAATTTACGAAGCCTTCAATAAGCATTTGATTTTTGTAGCCTTCGCTATCGAAGCCAGCTTCATGCAACGTTTGTGGCATGCGGTTCTTGATGCAGCATCGCTTGATAGCCCATCAGCGTCAGCACAAAGGCCTGGCGCCTTATCCATGCACTGAAGAGGGCTGCGAGCGAGCATTTAATCGATTTCACGGTCTGTCCGAGCATCTGAAGGAACACTTTGTCACCAGCCGGTTTAGCTGCGAGCAGGAGGGCTGCGACAAGGTCTATCGGCACAAGCCCACGTTAATCATGCACATGCGCAGGTGCCACAAGCTGGGCCCGGAGCTGAAGTCACATGTATGCGAGTTCTGCGGCAAGGTGTTCAACTCCAGTTCTGTGCTGAACGATCATCGCTACACGCACAAAGACCAATCCGAGCTGCCGCATGCCTGCCAGGAGGCGAACTGTTCACGACGTTTCTCCAGCAAAGAGAAACTCAAGGTGCATCTGATGCGCCATGCGGGCATCAAGAACTTCAGCTGCCCCTATTGCGGCATGAGGAAGACGACAAGGAATGAGCTGAAGATACACATGAACTATCACACGCTGGAGCGCACCTGGCCCTGTCGCTTCTGCTCCAAGGTGTGCAACAGCTCCGGCAACTTGAAGATGCATGTGCGCGCAGTGCATGAGCGTGCGAGGGACTATGCCTGCAGCTACTGCGAGCGCACATTTGCCAAGGCGGACACACGCAAGTACCACGAGATGACCCACACCGGAGAGAAGCCCTTCGAATGCGAGGAGTGTGCCAAACGCTTCACACAGCCCGCAGCTCTGCGCACCCATCGCAAGATCCATGAGCGACAGCGCAGGGACTCCAACACCACAACCTATACGCTCTTGATGAGTGCACCAATGGAAACAGTTGCCGCTAGTGTAGAGCACTTGGATGAATGCAGTTAATATTAGATTTCTTATATATTATAATCATAAACAGCTGTGTTCAGAAAAATAGTAGTGCGACTGAGATGTTGGACAGCAACATTTGAATTATATATATAAATAGATATATATGTTTATTTGTATACTCGCTTCAAATTGTTTGCAAAATATCATAAATATCATAAAATACCATTTTGCTGTCCTGCTACTATTTTTGTGAGCACAGCTGTATCTATCGAGTCACTTGAAGAAGTCAAGCAAAGATTATGGAATTTGTGTAGACACAGTCGAATCAGCTAAAAATACAATCAAATTTAGCTAATCTCTATAAAGGGTATCAATGTCAATGCAGCTTTTACTATATGATTTAGTCGTGCTATCTATAGACACTTTAATCAACAGCAAATTCCAAAGTTCTTAAGTACAGTAAACACATTGAAATAGGATGAATATTATAATTATTATTAATATTTCTATAAATGTCTAACAAATATTGATTGGAATACACACAGAATTCCCTACTCTATGTAGCTACTATATTATATTATACCCCTTCCCTTCACTCCATCAATTTGCTAATTAAAATAGCCTTCGCCACATTGCGAATAACCACTTTATTATAGATTATATATTGTATATAGCAGCGTCATCTATAGTATATAAATTGCGTCAGCGACTGAGCAATAAATTGAACTTTGTTCATCTCGACTCTACTATATCAATGGGTAACACAAATGCCAAAGTATATTTATTATTTACTTAAAACTTTATTTATAAATTCATTAAACAAAGCATGAGGACAAATAAAATTTGCTAATGATTGGATTTGGATTAGATACATGGATTACCTTTACTCTACGGTTGGTTTGCTCGCAATTCAATTCAGGTCAATGACGCCAGTTGAGTGGACGCCATCCTGTTCGCAGACTTTTTTCGCTATGGTAGACACCAATTGGTTTTCGCTTTGAAGCTGGGGGGAGGTCGCTTTCTTCAGATGCTGAAGGACTCGTTCGCTAGCCTGGTTGGCCAGCGCATTGGTTAGATTAAGTTCGTGTTGTGCTGTGGGCAGATTAAGTTTCGCAGCTCGTGTGGATCGGGAGAGGGTGGCGATCATGGCATAGATGTCGATGGCGGAATTGGCCAAGTGATTCAATATGATCTGTTCGTTGATGATGTTCTTGTTGTGCTTCATCAGCGCCTCCTCGGTGGTGCGGCCAAAGAGATCGATGCAAGCGGCGGTCTTCTTCGCCGACTCCTGCAGCTCGGGCACAACATAGGCGCTGAGATCGACGCCGCCCAAGCCAATCGTTGATGTTGCACGCCTCGATGCCTCCTTGAAGATGAAGCCCAGATTCGCGGAGGGATTCTTGAAAGCACGCTGCAGCTCCTTCAAATGATTGCCAGCGTACTGGACACCAGAGAGCGCGACGAACAGCCGAAGCACCTCATTGGTGCCCTCGAAGATGCGGAAGATGCGCAGATCACGCAGAATGCGCTCCAAGCCGGTGTCCTTCATGAATCCCATGCCGCCCAGAATTTGGATGGCTTCGTCAGCGACGTTCCAAGCACATTCAGAGGCATACACTTTCGATATGGCTGTCTCCAAGTGATAATCCTGGCTGCCCGAGTCCATGTTTTGAGATATCATGAAAGCCATCGATTCCGTCGCATATTGCAGTATATTCATGTTGACCAGCTTCTCCTGAATGGTGCCGAACTCTTTGATCTTTTGGCCAAATTGGGTGCGATTGTTGGCATGCGCCGTCGCAATCTCGATGCACTTCTTCATGGTTCCGGACAACGTGGCACCCATGCCAAAGCGTCCACTGTTCAGAATGTTAACAGCCACCTTAAAGCCTTCGCCTTCCTTGCCGAGCACATTTTCAATGGGAATCTTCACATCCTCGAAGTAAACCTCAGCTGTGTTGGAGGCCTTGATGCCCATCTTCTTTTCGGGTGCGCCGTTTGTAACACCGCCGAAGGAGCGCTCCACAATGAACGCCGTGACCTTGTCCTTCTTCTCACCAGTCTTCTTATCGATTTGTTCGGTTTGGGCAAACACAGTCATCACATCGGCCAGTCCACCATTGGAAATCCAGATCTTGGAGCCATTAAGTATATAGTATTTGTTGTCTGCCGTCTTCACTGCTCGGCTGCGTATGGAATTGGCATCCGAGCCAGAGCTAGGCTCGGTTAGAGCAAAGGCAGCATAAACCTGCTCTGACGCCACCTTGGGCAGGTATTTTTCCTTCTGCTCTGGCGTGCCGTACAGCAGAATGCCCTTGAATCCAATACTCTGATGAGCGCCCAGCGTAATGCCCAGGCCCAGATCATTGGCACCCACTATCTGGCACAGTCGCGCATACTGGGTGTTGTTCATGCCCAGACCTCCATACTCGCTGGGTACCTGGATGGCCATGCCACCGAGCTCCCACAGAGCGTCCAGGGTTTCATCATCGATGACGGAATTCTCATCGTTGCGAGCAGCATTGTTCACATCGGAGAAGAATCTTTGGAACGGATCCAACATGCTGTCCGTGGTCTCCTTCTGTTCCAATGTCAAGACATCGGGGTAGGGGAAAACTTGCTTCGAGACCAAATTGCCACGAAATATGTTGGCCATGAATGATTCATTTTCTCTTTTTGGCTCTTTTCTCGTTTCACTTTCGGGTTTCCTTTTTGGCACCGCTGCTGAGTAGCAACGAGTTTTAGAAATTTCTAAAATTAATTTGCGCGTTCCGTAGTTATTTAGCTTCAACATTTTAGCAAAACTCGACTGAACTTTGTACCTAAACGTAAACAATGAGTGCGGGGTGACCTGTTACATTCAACAAGTATTTTAAAGTACTCGCGGTATTTTTCAAGTCACTGGTAATGGTGAGTAAATTATCGATAGTCGATAAGTGTTGAACAGCTGCTTTTCGCGTTACCAAACATATTGCTAACACACTGAGCGACAACACAGTTTTTGTTATTTATTTAAATGTAATTAATCAATTAGCGTACTCAATGACTACCTTCACTAAATGCCGTGTTTGTACTTGCGCTCTTGACGCAACTGTTGGCAGCTACGATATGCATAAATTGCCCCTACTGGCGCACAAGTTCGTTACCTGCACCGATCTGTCTCTGGATGAGGATGAGCGATTGCCCAGCGAGCTGTGCCAGGCGTGCTTTAACCAGCTGGATCTTCTCTATGCATTTCGTGCCAAATGCATTGCAGCTGACACGAAATGGCGAATGCAAATTTTAGCATTCTGCGATGATGAGGAACCCATATATGACTTGGACGCGACACCCATAGCAGTTGATGTCCAGGAACTAAAGCTGGAGCAGCAAAGTGAAAAACAAGACAGAAAACAACCAAAAAGTACAACACAATGTCTAGAGCAGCTAACGAGTGTTGTAGAGACCGATGCGGAGCATTGCCATACAGATGAACAGCCTGAGCAGCTCGAGGAGGCAGTGGACAATCCTACAGTGAGCAATCAACGAAATCCCAAAAAATTTTTTGAACAATCTATCAGACATTGCACGTTTTTTTTAGAGTACCTCACCACAGCCAGCCAAAGATGTCTTCAAATGCAACGTCTGCGCCGCACAATTCCAAAATGAGCAGCGACTGCAATCGCATAGTCGGCGACATGGACAGATGCCTTATCCCTGCACCGAGCCAAACTGCGGTCGTGGCTATAGCCACAAGCATACGTTATCCCTGCACATGCGCAAGTGCCATAAGCTTGGGAAGGAGCACAATTCACATGTGTGCGAGTTCTGTGGCAAGGTCTTTACTACCATGGCGCTGCTCAAGAATCATCGCTTCACCCACAAAGACAAGTTGGAGCAGCCTTACGCCTGCGAGGAACCGAACTGTGAGCGACGTTTCGCTACCAAGCAGCTGCTAAAGATACACATGATGCGCCATGCGGGCATCAAGAACTACACCTGCTCCTTCTGTGGCGTGCAGAAGACGACGCGCACTGAGCTCAAGATTCATCTGAATTATCACACATTAGAGCGAACGTATTGCTGCCGGCTCTGCTCGAAGGTGTGCTACAGCTCCAGCAATCTGAATAAGCATATGCGCACCATACACGAACGTGCGCGCAACTATGCCTGTCGCTATTGCGAACGAGCATTCATTCAGACGGAGACACGCAATCAGCATGAGCTTATCCATACGGGCGAGAAGCCACACGGATGCACTGAATGTGGCAGGCATTTTAGACAAAAGGCAGCGCTGCGTGCTCACCTTAGAATACATACGCGACAGCCCAAGGAGTCCAAGGAGGAGGAGGAGGAAATAGAAACATTTATAGAGATTGAAGATGCTAGGGCTGTGCTGCAAAGTGAAGATTTCGACTATGATTGAAGGCGAGTCAATTGATTTTAAACTCGCCTGGAATTTTAATATGTTCTCATATTTACTTTAGTTCAAATTGCAGGTAAATCGCATGGAAAAAAGATTTGAGAGAGTGAGACAAAGGGCAGAGAGAGAGAGAGAGTTTATTAGAGACTTGTTAAATAAAACACAATTACGTATTTTGGGATTCAGAATGTAAATAGCAATAGTTTTTAATTATATATATAATATATGGTTTTTTTTTCAACTAAAACAAAAATGTACAAAAATTAAATTACTACTAAAATCTAAAATACATATGTCTACTAAGTTTTATATGCTTGGAAAATCGCCTGTGTATACATGTGTGTAAAATGCTGTTATTTATATTGAGTTAATGCTGTAGTATGTAAATGATATGATGTGCTACGTGGAGAGATAGCTGAGAGCCCAGTTAAACGGATATATATATATATATATATATTATATATTGTATATATATAGAAGTGTGTGTGTGCAGTATAAATAATTCTGTGTGTGTGTTTCGTAAATATTTTTCTTTTCTTATTTCTCTGGCATTAAAATCGTTGTAAATATGTTTTTTTCCTTTGCTTCGTTAATAGATATTGTATATATAGTATATTTCCTGTAAGCATAAATTCATTTTGCTGTAAATATGTGTGTGTGTGTGTGTGTGTGTGTGTGTGTGTGTGTGTGTGCGTGTGTGAGAGTGTATATATGATAATATGATTTTGGGTACATTGTTGGGTTGTTTTCGCTTAGACTTAGACTGAAATGCGTTTCTCTCGCCTATTCGAAACAAAAATGCTCATAATTCGTTTTCCTGTTTTTGTTTTCGGTTTCTCCTTTCTTTCATTTCTTTACATTTTTAGAAAATGCTAAAGTACATAGAACATAAGAATATAGCATATTTAGGCTAAATATCACCCACGATTTAATCGCTGTTTAACACTATATATATGTATATATGTGTGTGTATATATAGATATATTAAAACTAGATTTATAATACATGCTTGTATGTAAATCTGTCGCACTATATTACAACTCAGACATAAACAAAAGACACAAATCGAGACTACGCTAACTCTAAGCTAGCATATGCTATCAATATATATATATTTATATATATCCATAGAACTATTTGTATACTATTCATATATATATATAGATTGTGTTTAACGTAATTCATTAACATGTTAAGCTCGCATTTCTTGTTCTCTCTACTTTTTTAAAGTCACATATCTCGTATATAAATTACAAATTAATTGCTCCTCCTCCTGCTCCATCTCCTTCAGCTTCAGCTTCAGCTTCAGCAGCTCAGACATAGTCTGAGGGCACAGTGCTGGTGCTCGTCTCATTGATGGCTGCCAGACGTGGCATGCGACGCTGCGTCATGGCAGCATCGTTTGGCGCCAGACCAGTGGTGGTTGCCACGCCTCCAACGACATTGCCACCGCCAGCGCCGCCGCCATGATGCTCCCAATTGGGCAACGGCTGCGACATGACATTTAGGCCGACAATCTCATAGGCGCCCTGATTGCTGCCGCTGGCGCCGCCCGGCATCGCGGTGACGGACAGATCCGAGTAGTAGGCACTGCTCGGCGCTGACGAGACGACCATGGGAATGTCTTGCTCGTGTGCCTGGAAATTGTATTTCTGTGAACGAGCGAATTAAAATGAGTTAGAGCTGAGGCTGATATTATTATCTTTGGCTTGTTGCACTCACCTCGCCACACTGACTGTACGCCGTATTCTGATACGACGGATTTGCCGAACGCACCGATTCGCGGTCGAGCTCCGCATAGAGTGCTTCGCTGACGCCCACCGGACTGTATGCATCATCCATGTGAGTATAATGATTCTCGGCCGGCGATGTCGATGGCGGACCAATCTGATCCGGTCCCGCCGACGAGCGGCGACTGCCGCCCAGCCATGTCCAGACGCCCGAGTTGCTTGTGGGCCGGCGTATGCTGTCCGCCGAATGCTTAATGGATATCGGCGAGCGATTCTGGCCGCCACCGTTGCGATTGTTGCGACACCACCACGGCTGCGGTCGACCACCTGTAAGTGTAGATGCAGCGCCCAAGCATATGTTGTGTGAGTAAGTGGCTTTGGTATTTTGAACACTTGGTGTTGGCTTAAAGCTAAATTGGAATCGGATTGGGATTCGGATTCGTATTCGGATTCGCGGCAGCAATCTATGACATTTGGTTCTATAATCGGGCGATAAATCAAACATTCACCTCACATTGAACGCGACAGAGCAGCAAGCAGCAAACAGCAAACAGCAAACAACAAAACAGAGAAACAAACAGCAAAACAAACAAAGCGTAAATTAAACGGCTGTCAACTGGCAGCGAGGTGGCACAGTTGCAGGCGAGTGTGTGGCAATGAGTAACGGGCGACTGGGCCAAAATGCCAAAAAAAACACAATTTTGTGCAGACTGTGAGATCCTTTTTTAATCAGCTAGTGGGATCACAGTCCTTGGCATATATCATAAGTGTAGAGACAGAGTTCAATGATCCCATCCATTCACACACACACATACGAGATGATATAGGAAGTCTATAAAATGTCTATTCATTAGAGTTGTTTTTCATTTATGGTGTGCTTATCCGCTAACAGCATCTTTATAGATTCCTTTAGCCTTGTTATAGTAATTTCATTTCATAACCACCGCAAGACCTGTTACCAACATCCGCTGTGCCCACTGACCACAGCTCATCCAGCTCATCCACTTTGCTTAGCTGTTAATGAGTGCGCCTCGAGCCTTGCCTTTCACTCTCATTACGCTCAGAGCTTGGACAAGTTGGGAGCTTGGGTGATTGGGTGCTTGGGTGCTTGGATGCTTGAAGCGATCCAACTAATTAGCGGAATGCATACGCAACCACTTGCCACAACCGTTGGCAATTTTCCAAGTTATGCACATGCATAATGCAGTCATTTCGGTTGCTGCTGCTGCTGCCGCTGCTGCTGCTGCTGCCTGCTTTTAATGCTTATGATTTACGTACTGAAAGACTGCGTTTGTCCAGCTGTAGCTAGATATATATACTATATATATATGTATACTATATATATTCAGTCTGTGTCTCTGTTTGCTCTGGCGATTATTAACCTAAGCTTATCGTTCGTAGGTGCTCATATACATGCATTTTGTGCATGTCACAAACGCCAAAGACTTTGCAACTCGACTCCCAGCTGCTGCAACTGCAACTGCAACTGCAGCTCGGACTTGGACTTCGATTCGGATGCGGACTTTGCGGCTAGTTGGCTTTAATAGCTGTTTCTTATATATACATATATATATTTATTTTTTTCTCTTTCTACTGTGTTAACGATGTTGCCTGTTTGCTACTGCAGCAATTGCATTGAACTTACGCTTATTGCTGACACAGTGCACAGCTGCACAGTGGTGCTAAAGCTATTATATGAATATGGTATGCACATTTTATTGGTGTTGCTCATGAAAGTGTCATTGAAAGTATTTTGAATAAGAGTTTTGTTTTTTTTTAAATTTAAATAGGTTATTATTATTATTGAATATCTTTTTGATCTGCCAAATTTGAAAATGCAATAGCTTTCGATAACAAATAAATATCTTATAAATATAAATATTTAAAAAATATATAAAAAGAGATTCGTATAGGAGAAACATTTTCTTTTCAAGTAAAATGATCTGGATAAGACCTAAAATGCTAAGAAATGTTTGGCAAATGCTAAGAATCTCTCTGGCCATGACTTTAGTACCTCGAAAGCTTTGGCAAACGAACAGCTTAAATTCTTGCTTACTAAGCCCTGTGGGCCTGTGTCATCTAAACAATTTTGAAAGCCAGACATTATATTACAAGATCTTCTTGAAGTGTGATTAATTGCGTATATTGTGCTTCCCATCATTGAACACTTTAATTTGTTGCTGTTTGTCCATGCCTCTTCTCTGAAAAAATATACTATGTTTTCCTATTCTATAAGTTATCAATTCTCTAGTATCAAAGGTTTGAACTTCTAGCTGCAATACATGTAATACAATCTGCTTAGATCAAGCTCTACTAATAAGTAGTCCTAATATGGCATACTAAACACCTTGTTTTTCAATTCACATGAACTTCCAGAAGTCAACAAAGCCACTCTAAAAGATCTCTTAACGCTCTCATCTGCTTTGCACTCAAAATATGACTCCATTGATTCATTCCTTTGAAACTGTCAGTTTGCTTAAGCAACGCTAAGAATTTCTTCTGCTTTGTACAACTTTATTATATTTTAATATTTTATATCAGGCTGCAGCTCATGCTCGTAGAAGTCTGAAGAGGGCAGTCTCGACTCAACAGACAAAAATAAAACACCAACTCCAAGTTTTAGCTAAGACAAACTTGAAGTTCTTTGCATTGCAAGTCGCATTCCCCACATAAATTCCCATAACAATTTGTTCGCTCAAACTAATTCACTCAATTCTAACCCAATTGCTAACCACTGTGCATTGGTAGCTGCCTGGTTGCAGCAACAGCTACCGCTGCTTTGGGTCTTATCTCTTGCTGCTTATCTGCGTGCAGCGCCAGCGGCAGCAACGGCAAAATTTTGTTAACAAAATATTTCGCAGCAGCATTTGGCTAGCAGAAAAAAAAAACAACTCAGTGTTCGACTAAGGCAGCACAACAACAATAAATAATAATAATAATAAACAAACAGAAAAAAAAAAACAAAAAACGTATTAACGAGCGTTTTGGAATTTAATGTGTGTTTTGCGTCGCGTTCGGCTCGGCGAAACAAGTCGCGCATATGACATGTGTAATGAAGTCTTAATAGTCGCACAGATAATGCCAATGGCTGTCAGCGCATTTGCTGGGGCTTGAGTCGGGCACAAAATGTCGCATAGCTCTGTTCTTATCTGCGTATGCATAATTAAAATAATGTTACTCATACGACGCGTTGACTGCCATGATAATTGCACCGAGTTTTGCTGCAATTGTTTGTTTTTTTTGGGTGTTGCAACATCAGGCGTCAGGCATTTGTGTGGCAAATGGCATTTGGCCACAGCCACAATTAACTTTTAAAGGTGTCTTTCGCTATTTACCATGCACTTTAATTATTTGCTTTATGTGCAAAAACATAATCAACTGCTAGCGGAATGGCTTTAATGTGCTCAGAGCATTTTTTTTTGTTTTTTGGGCAATTGAAAAAGTTTTCACTGCGGCATTTTAAAAACTGTTTTTGGGCAATCGGCAATTGGCAATTGGCAGTTGGCAACTGGCGCCTGTCGACGGCGACGTTGACGTTGACTTCGACATAATCACGCGCTTTAAAAGCTGCTGACAGTTTAACGATTTGTGGGGATTGTTTGTTTTGCTGTTGCTGTTGTTGTTGTTTGCTGTTTGTTGTTTTCGCAACATGCAACCGTGCGTAGCAGGAGCAACAACAAAAAAAAAACAAACACACACAAAAGAAAAACTTTTGGCCAAAAAACAGCAAGCGAAAAAAACAACAAGTGGAGATTTTCATGGGACAGCTAATTGGCTGCTGTGACATTAAATGCCGTCAACAATTTGTCCTGCATGTCGATGTCAGCACAGGGACAGGGACAGGGACAGGCAGACAGTGAAATTGGCGCCAATTGGAAAGAGAGAGTTGGCCTAAAGGGAGCACATGGTAGGGAGTGAAAGGGCAGGCGTGTAGGAGTACGTTAGCTCGTTTGTCAATAATTCGCCTACTGTATAAAGAGAAACAGAAACAGAAAGAAAACAAAAAACGCGCGCGTCGAGCAACTAAATCAAAAAACAAAACAAAAAAAAAAAACTTTTGTTGCACGATTTTTGAACGTGTTTAAGCCAGCGAGGCAGCCAGGCAGGCAGGCAGTCAGTCAGCAGGCAGGAGAGGCCAATGCCAATAGCATATAGAGTCTCAAAGAAAATTGTTAGCCTTTGCCTTAATTTGTCGACAAATTTTCTTAAGATGCAAAATGCAGCCAGAGGCTCTTAGGGGGCACGTACACATCATCAGTTTCCATTTCAGCAGCATCTTAGATTTGTGGCACGAACGTGAACTTCATGCATTGTCGTCAAACCAAAAATTTGTAACAAGAGCCGTGAGCCAAGAGCCAAGAGAAAACAAATTAAATTGTTGCCACTTGTGTGTCACAAAACAAAAAACGAATTTCCGCGAATCGCATGCAAAGCTAGAATTATGCAATTAAAAATGGAAATGCAAAAGGAAAAGGAAAAAGTACAGAATATGCCAAGAGGAAGGCAAAAATAACAAACGCTGCCCTGACGTGCTTAATTAATCAAACGAGGCAGCTAAGAGCCAAATGACTAATTGATCAGGTTCCCCATGCAGCCAGAGATTTCTATGAGAATTGCATGGAAATTTATAAATCTTCAAAGCTGCCAATTTAGCATATTTATCTTAAATGCTTTAATAGACAGCAAATAGTAATTATCTTAATATTTTTATATATATACAGTATATATATTATATGACTACCCCCTCCCCGTCTTAAGTCTAGAAACTTGATTTGCACTTACCATTGGCATTCGCTGATTTAATTCTGCAAAGATAAGAAGCGAACAGAATGTTGCAATTAATAAACATAAATTGGCGTTTAGGAATAACAGCAAAATATAGCTAAACATAAATTAGCGCACAGCAAAATGTCAAATTGTTCAATGCCAAGCCAGCGAACAACGAATGGCAAATGCCAAAACGAAAGACTTAGGACACAAACTTCGCTCTACGCAAATAAAAGTTTTTTTTTGCGTGTGACACGCAGATAAACTACCGCAAAATATATGTATGAGCCGATAAGAATTCAACACAATTGCAACAGCAACAGCAACAGCAGCAGCAGCAGCGGCAGCAACAACAACAACAACCACCATTTGTTGCAACACAAACGTTGCAGATTAGATTAGCGCTGAAAATCTGCGGATAAGCGTAGAGCCGAGAAGAGGCTGAACCGGATTATCTTGGCCGATTTGTGGGCTGTTCTTTTGAATGTGGATGTGGATGTGGATGTCGTTTTCTTGTTCTCGTTGTCTTCTGTGCCACAAATTCTGCTTTCAATTTGAGTTCAAGCCATTTTCTACAACTTCTAACTGTTTCGCTCATTGCCATTAACTTTGGCCCCGCCGCATTTGCACTTGCCCCGTTTTCTGGGTCAAGCTTCAAGCACGAACCTAATGGATATAGATTGTGCGTATCAATTAACCGTCCAATGTCCGTCCGTTTCTATGCTCCGTCCGTTTGATTGAGTGCAGCGCGGCATGCGGCTAAATGTTGCCCCTCGCTTTGCCTTGATCGATTATAATGTTAACTGGAGCTGAGTCGAGTCTAGTTCGATTTTTTGATTCGCATTTGCCTGCTTTTGATTTCTCAGTGTGTGTGTGTGTGTGTGTGTGTGCCTGAGTGTGTGTGTCTTTTTTTCTCTTTTTGCAATTCAATTAAAGTGAACAAGCTCACCGTTCAAGCCAGTCATCGTCGTCTTGGGGGCCGTGCCTTTGCCTCTGCGCTAATTTTCCAACTGTTTTTCTTTTATTTTTCTGCAATTTTTTTTTTTGTGTGTGTTTTTCCTTTATGTTCAATTTACTGTGCTTGTTTTTCGTCAGCAGTTCATTTTTATTTTATTTTTTCCCCTTTTTTTATTCAGCTTTTTTCGCTATCGAGCTTGAAGCATGCTAATTGAACACGCCTTTTTATGTAGCTCGGCGCTGTTGCAGCTGCCTTAAACGTTTTCAACTTGAAATTTTTTGGGTTTTCTATCAAAATAGCAAATGCGAGCACGAAGCGACAATTTAGTGCAATTGAACAATGTTATTGTCAAAACTGAAAGTGGGCTAGGTACAGGCCTTGGCTCTGACTGTGTGGGCAGAAAATCGATTCACTAAGTTTAATGTTAAGCAATTAAAGCTAAGGTGAAATCGAAATGTTCTGCAGAAGGCACTGTATGCATGGCATACATTTAGAAATATATTATAAATTATATATATTTATATCTATATACGCTATATGAATATACGATATAATTTGTCAAGTCAAGTCGGAAGTTGAATAAATATTTTCATATATTTTATCAGTATAATAAAATGATTTTCATTGTATTCATTACTGTTTTTATCAGTGTGACTATATAAAATATATATATAATAAAATGAATGTAAGTATGTTGACATGTATACAGCAGGCAGCAGGAGACGTAGCAGATTTCATAAAGTATATACATATATATATAACCGTATTCAGAATCAATAACAAAGTAGATGCAGTCCAGTCTGTATGTCTATCAGTATGTAAGAAAGCCTCCAGTGTGCCATCTATAAGAGCTCAAATCATGAGAGGTCACATAGAACCTACCTACAACACACGCAACTCAAATTCACTTAATAAAAACCAAAAGCTTTTATTTTATTCCATTAAGCTACTTAAAACTGAGCTACAGTTCAATTAGCCTACCTCATACGTGCCTCAATGCTGTATACACTTCTATTCCTGCACTTTTAACTAATGCAGTCCTAGGATTGAACTACAGTCAAGCCAAGCCAAATACTCATAGTTAAACTGTCAAACACAGAAACCAAAAAACTAGGTCAGCTCAGACAACTCATCTACCAAGAAGCAAATGATTTACTCAGTTAAAACCAACTCACTTTAGCGTCTACTTGTTTTACTGTGTCAAAAGAATTGTATATCTATGTTGTCAGTGGCTATCAACTGACGCAACATCATTTATTTAACGCTCGTCACTTGGCTGAGCTATAAGTAATTCGAGCTGCATGCACAGTCCACATTTCAAATCAATGGGACGACTTTGAGTTTTTCCGACAAGTGGCTCGGCAAAAAGACATTTTAAAGTTAACCGTGTTGCCAGCCATTACAGTGTCTAGACATTGAGCAAACATTGTCAGCCCGAATGGCAGGTGCCATTAAAACTCAACTTCTAAGGTGTCCACTAACAAATCATGAGTCGTACAGAAAAAAAAAAGAAAAACAAAAAATAAAACACAAACTGCCAGCTGCGACAACTGCGGCACAACATGTGCCGAGCAAATTTATAGCGCCATTAGCCGATCGAGAATTGCATCAATATGCAAATAAGTGTAACCGATATTACATGTAATTGCCGCTAATTTGGCAGCCAACACGTCCGAGCACGACGCCCGAACCCAACTAACATGAAACAGTTGCAAAAACAACAACTCTGCCTAACTGACTGACTAAAGCTGACGGCAAGGTGAACAGCGTGACAATCCGATTGCGGCCTAAGTGTGTGCTGTGTGGTGAGGGGCAGGCCAGCCACATGCTGCCCAGAGTCCAGCTTAAATAATGACAAATCTAAGCTAGACAAGCAGCGTGTGAATGCGTAGCCAAACATGCATCGAGTAACAGTTATGAGAACACACTCCAAACCCAAACACAAATCCAAAGCCAACCCAACTGATTTGAACTGTCTGTGATATATTAGTTGTTGACTGTGTGCTTCGATGCTTTGCTATTTGGCTGTTTGACTGTTTGGCTGTTTGACTGCAGGGTATATTAGCACAGTGAGTTGAGTTTGAATGAGTTGCAAGTAGCTGATATAGGTAGTCATTGATGTTAAAAAGAACTTTGCATACGTTGTCCAAGCGTGAAAGCTGACCAGACAAGAGTGATACTATTTGCAATAGCTATCTTTCAGCAGCTGTTTAAGTTATTGATAATATTTAGCTGTGAAAATATTCAATGAAAGCTGCCATTTAATTATGAATCATTGAAAAACTAACTAAAAATATTATTTTTATATATTTTTCACAGTTGGTGTAAACATTTTATATAAACAATATATACATATTCTCTACATAAACTAAAACTTTTAATTACTTTTGAGCTGTCTATGATAGTCGACTTATTTCCCAAACTCCCAGTCCAATTAGCCTGCTCTCATTTACTGTTAATTCCCATAGGGTATTCCATCAGTCGTCGATTGCTCGCGCCAATTGTTTCTCACTTGTCTTGGCATTGTGTTTGTTTGTTCATTTGTTTGTTTTGCTTTGGCAAATTATTTGCGAAATTAATTTTATGCAAACATGCCGCCAAAATACAACAACATGACAATTTAATTGGACGCGACATGTGGCTAGCGTTCGATTGAAAGGCAACGACTGCGACTGCGACGTCGACGACGACGGCGACAGCGGCGCCTGCGCAAACGGAAATTTTGGTTAATTTTGGAGCTCGCGTGTTGCCCACGCCCGCGCACACTTGCGCCCCTCCAGCCCCTGCACTTGACACAACGTATTTGCCCATGGAATCAGCAAATGAATGTCCATTTAAATGTATCTTGTCGCGATTATGGAGTGAACACTGTATGTGTGAGTGACCCACTCTATGACTACAAAAGTATGGCCTGTGGCAAGTATGCTGCCTCCCATAATTGTTGTGGCTCTATCTGTGTGTCTGTGTGTGTGTTTATTTTAAAGAGCAATTAAGTAATAAAGCAATTTCATGTTCTTTTGTTTTGCGCCACGATTATTTGTGCCGCTGTTCTGGCCGCTAAGGGGCGCTTCAAAGGTTTCTTTCGGTGGGCGTTTAATTGAATTGCCGTTCGCTGTTGTGTGGGCAAATACATTGTAAATCTAGCTAAATATATAGACATACATACATTACATATTCGCACTGTATGTACATACATATATTCAATTTGTCTTGGCTGTGTAAATGTCGCTGCATGACGGATCGCTGGGGTCGTCTTGAGGTCTGAGTTGAATGTCCGTGCTCGGTATGGTGGGAGACTGGGCACTCAGAGACTCATATCGAACACGTTTTCCATATGGGCATATGTATATGTGGCAAGATATATGTTTATGATGACTAATTGCGGTATTTTTCTAGCTAAATGCCAAAATGTGTCTATTTATTAGCATTTTTATTTATTGCCCGCTGTTTGTCTTAGCCAATTAATTTGAATTGTAAATTTATGCGCTTGCTAGCTGGCTTTTATTGCTGAAATTGTGCTAACAAAGTTATCACAAGCCGACAAAATTAATCCATACATACCTTCTACATCTTAGAAATATGACCATTACAATAGCACCTATCAGACCCGATATGATTGAGACTACAATTAGGGTGAATACCCATCCAAGTTCGCCAGCGGTATCTGCAAAAGAGCCATAAAAAATTCAATTAAAACACAAATGAAATGAGTTTTTAGTAAAAGAAGTACGTAAACCAGATGATCCGGCCGCGAAACCAGGTGTAATGCTTTTATGATTATGCAATTTTTATAGCGCAATGGCGATAAAGATGATAAATTCATAAAAAAGAGAAGAAAAACAAAAATAAACTTATGAATATGAATATGTATGAATATATAAAGTTGCACAGCAACAAAATGGAAAAGATACTAGATAGATAAGTATCCGAAAGGTGTTTCGTCGACTAGCTGTAAAAACAACAAAAATATGAAGAAGAAGCAGAAGAACAAGATACAAGTGGAACGTATAATGAAAATTCGTGAGTGAAGTCAATTAGGCGCCATCAAAAGAAGTTGGCGATGAGCAGACGATTAAAACTGCTCTCAAAACTGAAATTAAACGAGAAAACTGCGCGCCTCCCTCTCTCTCTCGCTCTCTCATCATAGCTTGCGCTCTCACTCTCACTCATTTAACGATGCAAAATTAATTACAAAGTTTATTATCTTAACAACTTGAGGCTGCCAGCCGACATTGGCCCCGCTGGTGATTTAGAATATTTATGGCCTCAGTTAAATGAGGCAGGCAATGAATACTGAATTGTTGCCCGAGTGAGGCAGGAGGCTACGGCCGTGTGGACAATAAGGGTCAGAAGTCAGTCGATGTAGCGAAACACATGCGACTGCGTTTTGACCCTTTTTCGCCTAGACTTTATCTAGCTGCGGGCATCTGCAAAGGACTGAGAGGGGTGATGAAGTGGGCTATCTTTGCCAAAAAGGTTAATTTCAGCAAACAGAAATCAACACGCATATAAATATTACGAACAACCCTCGCAATTGCCACGTTCTACATCCTTTCGATAAAAGCCGGCGAAAATTGTAATATCCCCGTGCATAAAGCAGCAGATAAACTTAAGTAGCCAAAAATCATTGTTGAGCTATGTCACTGGCTGAATACTCTATAAAGTAAATGAAAGAGGAAAGCTAGAGCTAAAACTTGAGTGTCTCTCAGTTGTAGAAGATAATATATATAGAAGTTAGTTTTGGAGCTGACTATATAGACTTGACTTTTGAGGCAGATCAAACAAGTATATATAATCTAGTTGCAAGATGTTTTCTATTTTTACTACAGCCTCCCTCTTTCAGCTCATCTCCTCGTTATACAGCAAACTCTACAACAAGTCGCAGTCGCTGGCATATAAAACTTAATAGAGCATATAATTAGCTCGTAGATTAAGTTTTGAATGAGTTTCTTTTCGGAATGGACCCTTGCACAGCATAACTTTGGCCTATTTCGTTTGAAATATGTGGGTTGGTTTTTTTTCTTTACTTTTTGTTCGTCAAGTGATCAGGTGGGTCACTTTGGCAGCTATCTCGTTATCCCAGTTGTCAGCTGTTTAAATATTTATGCTGACGGTGCTATAATGAAAGCAAATGCCATTATATTTTGCCCCAGCTTCCGCTATAGCCCGCTAACACCCTCTTCTGCTGACCCTCGGCCAGTGCGACCTTCCATTGTCTTCAGAGTAATAATTCAATTGGCCGAAAACGCAGCCACGAGGCGAACGCTCTGCAAAGCGTAATTAATAACAAACAAAGAGAACGAATGAAAAGTAATTTTGTGCACAATCTATCTCTCTCTCTCTGTGTGAAATGAGGATGTGGGCGTGGCAGTGCAGCGGAAATGCTCTAATAAGCGGCGCTTCACAAAAGTGTTGGAAAAAATGCGCGTTAATTGAGGCAAGTTGTTAAGGAAAAACAGTAAACCAATAAAAAAGCAGCTAAAAATACTAGTTAGTAGCTAGGTTAGGGCTAATAATATTCGACAATCAGGAAAAACTTTTGCCGTATGTAAAGTCGCAACGGCGGCTGCTTCTGTAGTTAACTTCCGATTTAATACTGACAAGATATCAAAGTGAATAGCCTGGCTAGAAGAGAGTTGGGAATTAAACTCGAACCCGCTGAGTTTGTTGTCGGATGCTGTCAGGCAAGCATGTTGGCAACAGGATCGTAAAGTTCCACTTGCGACTGACGCAAGTTATGGCCCAGTTGCTTGTGGCTTGGTTTTAACAGACTCCCGTTTTGGGGAGGGGAGCCCTTTACTTTACTTATTTATGCTATTCGCCAAAGGGGCTCCAACAGCAGCCAAGCAACATGCAACAGGTGTGCGTTGCTTCACGCAATGGCAGCAGACCAGATAAAGAGAGAGAGAGAGAGAGGGAGAGAGAGGGGCAGAGCTGTTCAGGCGACCTGGTCAGCTATTTATTAGCAGTGGCCAAGTCGCTGATCTATTTGGGTTCAGTATGGTGCAGTCTAATTGGCAACTCATTAAAATAATTTCGTGCTGGCCAACTTGGACAATGGACGGCTTGCTGTATGTATGGCTCGTCACATTTTGGCATAGAACATGGCAACAAAAAAAGACTTTTGGTTTTCTTGGAACTTTTAGGACTTGACACGAAAACAACAACAGCAGCCGAGAGGCAAAACTGTTGCAGCTGTGCAAATGCACAAGTTTCCATGGAAATGTAAACTGGGCTTGCATGCCACAGTTGCAACAACAACAACAGCAGAAACAACAGCAACTGATGGAGCAGCAGCATCAACAGCAGCAGGAGGCATTCGAGATACATCCATCAGATACAAATGGCTGCCCGCAGATGCAACCGCCGCCAACTTGCCTCGCTCGTCTGTCAGCAATTGTAATAATCGATCTGCGCCAACATGATTGATGATGCGACACAGCCAGCAGCCCATCGCCCCCCTCATCACCCGCCCCAATGTAGATTTATGGCCAGCCAGTTTGCAGTTTGAGCTGAGCTGAGCTGAGCGTGCCACACTCCCTCCTACATTTGCAAGCTCATGTCTATCTCAAAATGTTCAAAAGTCGACACACAATTTCGATTTGGCGACGTTTATGGCGCATTATCGCATAATGCATTTTCCATATGCTAATTTCAACATCAACTGGATTACCCTGCACTCCCCTCGCCAACCCTCTCTACGGCCCAACTGCTGTAAATCATACGAAAATTGGCCCACACGCTGCAACTGCAACTGCTGCTGCCTTTGGCGTTGCAGCTGAGCATTTGCCCACAAACTGTCGCACAGTTGCATTTTTAATTGCCCCACAAAAATGCCGAAAATGAACTGCAACAACAAGTTGCCACAACGAGCGGCAGCGACATGCTGTTCAGTTAACTTTTATCTAACAAACGTATCGAAGGCGCAAATGGGCGTGGCCGGCCAGTCGGCCAATCGGCCATTCGGCCAGTCGCATTCGTGCTGAGGAAAAAAGCGGTCCAAATACGACTCAATTAACAGTCCACACAATTAAATTAAATCGCTCGCATTTGTTTTCAAATTGAGCAATTAAAAAATGATTTAGCGCATTTTTAGCAACCATTTTTGGGGGCCAGAGTGGGGAGCACATTTTAGTTTTTGTGGGCGTTCGATTTGGCGACACAGCACGAAATTTGATTAAATGCAATTAATTAAAAGGAGTTTTTGGCTCGATAGTTATTTGGTATCAACGAGCTGCCTTGAATTATTTATTGATATCAAAAACAATTTAATTAAAACTGTAAATGATACTCGTCGACCAAACAGGCGAATGATTGAAATAAACTAATTATATAGTAAATTAAATTTTATTTAAAGAAAAAGCAACAACAACAACATTTGCCATATTGAGACGGCCTAAAAGTTTAAAACGTTTTTCAATTAAATTTTATTGCATATTTTTACAAGCAATTTGCTTATGAATTATTTCAATGAATTAACCAAATATATGTCACTTGCATTTAAGCATTTACAAATAGGCTTTTAGGCCAAGGCAACTCAACTATAACTTAAAAGAAGCAAAAACTGTCAGCTGCTGCTGCTGCTGCTGCCATTCTTTGAGCTTCTCAGAAGTCAAACGTAAAAAGAAAGCCAGAAATTATTTGCAGCTCATTTTCAGTTAAAAGGAAGTAGCATATGTAGGCCAAAAAGTCAAAGGCAGGCAACATAAAGTTGCGAATGCCCCCCCACATAAGAGACATGCGCATATTCCATTACACACTCGAGTCGTACGCAACATATGGATGGTAAGAAACTGTTCGGACTCTGCTCTCTGGCTCAACAGAAGGCATCAACAGAATTAAATGACAAATTAAATAATGTCAGCAACGCGGCGGTTGGCAAAAGGTTAAAGCCATAAAAATAAGGGCCAAGTTTGCGGCTCAGAGTCCCCAAAAAGTCAATATAATAAATTACACGGCGACAGTGGCGATAATCAAATGAACAACAACAACAACAGAAGAAACAACAAAAGGAACAACAACAACAAAAGTGCAACATGCGTTGGTCAATTCTTTAGCGGCATTTTTTGGCATTTAAATACGCGCTCACAGAGTGAAAGAGGGTATATGGGTTTCAAGGAATGTTTGACCTGAAACTTTATATATGATGAATATATTCTGTGGACATGAGTTCCTCTTCTAAAATTTCCTATGAATTTCAGAAGCTAGGCACAGCTGGATAGTCTTTCATAAAGTACTTAGGGCTAGACTAGATTGAGTTATACCTAAAGTTTTTGTAAGTTAACAAATTTATCAATGCAACTATTAGCCCTGTTTAAACTCATCTTAAACGAGTATTACCTCATCAATTACACCCGCTTGCGAAGTTCCTTCCCGTTTCTTTTTTGTCATTGCCAAAAGTCGTTAAAAAAACGCACAAAAATTTTTGCAGCCGCTGCAAATTGTCAGCGAATTAAAAAAAGAAAAAATAAAAAAAATAAAAATAAAAATTAAATTGAATGCGCAAGCGCGCAGACAAGCGACAGCGCAACAGTGACAGGGAGAGGAACAGTGACTGCGAACAGGAACAGGGGGAACAGGACCCCCAGCGGCGGCGCCACCAGATACAAGATACAGATACGAATGCGAATGCGAATGCGAATTGTCGCTGCGGATGTTGCGTATGCCGAAAATTTCAACAGAAGTTTTGTTCGGCAAAATATTTCACGTGAAATTTTGGAGTTTTTGGTGGCCTTTCGGGTCGGCCGGCCGTCCGTCAAGCTGTGGGTCCCGGTCCCACTTAATTACATCGCAGACTGGCTAATTTTTGGGGCTTGTTTTGTAATTTGTTGCGCTGACAAGTGAGTAATTTGTGCAGCGGTTGTTCGCATTTGAAGCCAAATCCTTTAGCCAAACCAAGCACTGTTTTTCAATTTTAGGCCAGCCAATAACAACAATTACACGCAATTAGGTGAATTGAGTCGTCCAAAGGGTGCAACCGGGGCTGCGCAGAGTGCGGCGTGGGTCAGACAGCCAAAGAGTTAACATGTAAATGCATTTGAATTGAATGAATCCCTGTCTGCATCTGACTCGCCCTCTCTCTCTCTCTGTGTGTGTGGAGTGCAGCTAAGTGAGTTGCTCTGGGCCATTGTCTGTGCCTTTGTGCACCTTTTTGGTCTAATTAAGCGCCACAATTAAGTGCAAATGCGTTCCGTGTGCGTGTGCGTGTGTGCGTATGTGTGTTTGGTAATGTGAGCCGTAATTACGCATTGCAGACGACGACGACGTCGAGGCGAGCTACCACAGGTTCGTTTTTATGGCCTCACTTTAGGCTTTACATAAATTGTTCTAGCCGAGAGCCGACGAAATGTTGCAACTGTTAATTTGTGGTCAATACCCACACTTGGCTCTTCCACCCTTGGGCTGCTGCTTTGTTTATAGTTTTTGTTTTTTGGTTTTTTATTTATTTATTTTTTGGTAAATTACTTTTTCGGCAGGTGAGCGAGAAATAACAAAGGCAACCACCACCGTTGGCTACTGGGCACATCATTAGCTCTGAATATTTCGAGCTCAAAACTACTAATGACTTAATTTTACCACAAAAAACACAATGCGGGGGAAGTTATTTTATATAAAGAAAAAAAAACTTGGTGAAATTATGTATATATATAAATTATAGCTGATAATCTTGTATAACACTTTTTTATTGTATATAAATCAGCGGATCTTATTTCTTTTGAAAGGAGACAATGTCTGTCGCATAGAGCAGGGCCAACTGAGTTGCTGTGGACAGAGCTTAACAACATTGTTAGTTGGCGCTAAATGCCACGCCCTACAATCGATGCAACTCTGAAAGCAGAAATTAGGTGACTCAGTCAGCATACGACGAGCGCTCATCAGTTGGACGTTGACACTCCTTGAATATTTTCTTTGGGGCTACATCGAATGCTTTCAGACCAAAACTCAAGGAGCCATTCCGAAATTTAAAAATCTTTAAAAGCACTGGCCGTGTAGCTGAGCTGCCCATTTGAAGAAGTTGCTCTTCTATACACAATGGCATAAATGTAACATTAAAATAAATGTAAATACAACAAAATATCTTGAAACGTTTCTCTCTTACAGTAATTTCATTTCCAATTGCTCTTGTTCGGTCACCCTGTATCTTTATTTTGCAAAGAAGTTTCAAGGACTCGTCTGCATTTGACTTGAGTACGTCAATTTCTACAAATTTCTCTCTCTCTCTCTCTATCTCTCCCTCTCATTGACTTCAATTCAAGAAGTTTTTTACTCTTCAATGAAATTGTTTAAATTAATTTTGCATCTTTTAAGTTGGCACCCTTGAATTCTGGCAGTTTGAGTCTTCAGCTGCTAACTGAATATGTCTGCCAAGTTTTTTTTTTTCGACTTGATTACTGGCATTTTCTTTTGGCCTTTTGGCTTCTGTACGCCTCGATTGGCGAACTGCCAAAGAGCGAAATGTCTTGGCAAGTAAAAGCAAAAATCTGTTTACTGTCAGAACCAAATTATATATAAACTCAATTATGCAAAAGTATGGCCCGAAATTGAATTTAACTTTTCTTTTTTTTCCTTCTTACTTTGCTTTGTTTGTCAAGCTAGCAAAAGTCAGAGAAAGCTACAATTTGGTGTGAGCCTCTTGGATTTCGGGTAATGTCAACATAAATTATAATTTATTGCATTGCTATGAGGAAATTAGGAAAATTACAGAAGGCATGAAACGTTTCCCACATAAACATTGATTAATTGCCAAAAACAATTAGTGCATTAACACGCTTACGCAAAGTCAGTAAAAAATGATATAGGAGCACGTATATGTTGGGGACGGGCGCTCGCGGTTCCAGTTTGTAGTCGGGGCATTTCACTTAAGCCGCATGCATAAATTAAGACTCACAGTTGCCACATAAATTAGGCATTACCAGGCCGATAGGGATCGGCCACGAAAAGAGAACCAAAGCAAATTAAAATCGAGTGTGTAAAACAGTAAGAAATGAAACGAATGTTGCCGCCGTCATATGTCAAAGCGCGAGAAGCGCATAGAACGGCACCAACGGCAGAAAAAGATCAAATCTCCATATAACTTATTAATATGAAAGAGAACAACAATGTTAAGCAGAAGATTTAAGCCTCATTTCATATGCAAGCGTCTTCAGTATTGAAGTATCATAGTTAGCCTGCCTAGAGATTTGCATACCAGTCTTTGATATGGTCTCTATATATGTATGTACACATAAATAATACCAAAATTCCAGACTGTGCTAGCTAGAATGTCTCAATTATGAGCGCCAGCTGCTAGAACCCATTCCCATGCCCAGGCTACTGGCCATATCTTCTATAAAGAGAAGAGAAGTCTAACCAAATGCATTTGCATAACAATGCCAACAAATTATCTGCTAAACATTTGTGTAATTATTTAGAATGTCAAGTTATGCGGCTCATATATAGATATGTATATTTGTATATATGTATGTATATATATTTTAGAAATATTTCTTCGGCTCACTTCATTTGTTTTTCTTTCAGCTCATCTAATGTTGAAAAATGTCTTAATTGAATTTGATGTCTCTTTCGCTGGAATAAAACCTTTTAGGCATTTCTTATTCTTATTCTGGTTCTATTCTTTCGGCTCGCATTCAAATTTAAATGTCATGGCCATGAAGTGACAACAGTTTTATATGCCACATGGTGCACCCTAGGCTAACCTTAGCGCTCTCTGATGCTTATCTTTGAATCGGGCGGTATACCAAATGCTTTGCTCATTAGGTTTATCACACAAACATTTCACCTTTTGTCCTTTTTTCTCGGTGTGCCCATTGAAACTGAGAGTTAGCAGTAGGAGTAGGAGTAGAAGTCGGAGTCAGGTAGGTTTCGCTTTTCTACAGGTAAATGAAGTCGGTTCCTGTTGCCGCATGATAAATGTATTTATTGTCTTGTATATATAAAATACTCAGGTGTTTGCGTGTTCGCTAAGAAATTAAGAAATTCAATAGAAAGCGGAGACTTTAAGCAAGATAAATTGATTCGGCTGCCTCTTAACTAATTAGAATGGTATTATTTGTAGCATTAAGCAGCATTTATCAAAAACTTGATTCACTTTGGCAGCGAAAGAAACCCAACAAAATAAAAATAACTGAACTGAAATTTATACTCTCGAGTCGAGTCGAGTGGAAAAGTCACTTTGCGAGAGTTTTCAGGCAACCTATCAATGCCAGTAACTCATTTGCCAAGTGCCCAACCCTCAGCTCGCAAAAAGCCATGCTCTTTGCCACGTTCAACTTGGCTAAGACAAACAAAAACTTTGGCAGTCAAATGACAAATGGAGCCGCATGGAAATTCAAGAAATGCTCCACTTGCCAGGAAATGTAAAATCGAGCAAAATAGAGAAACAGATGAGGGTGGGGCGGCAGCTATGTGTGCAGCACATTTTACAATATTTATTGCTTAGGCTAAAAACTTTTTGCCAAGTTGAATTTTAATTAGTTTAGTATATATATGGCTTTTACATTTCCACGAGCTGCTGCTGCTGCTGCTACGCAAAAACTTGGCGCAAATATAAATCTATTGTAATTTCTATAAAAGCCACGCCCCTAACCACCACACACACACACACGCATACCCGTAGTCAAATAGACGCCCTAATTTGTGTCGCAAAGTTCTCGGCAGCGCCAATTAGGCTGAAAGTTATGCACCCACCAAAGACAATATTAATATTAGCAGAACAACAAAAACAAAATGCAAATTGCGCATTTTAATGAAGCGAAAAATCAAATTTAAATATGTCCAACAAAATTATACAGCACTGTTAATTGGTGCAGAAAGTGCTTGGCGCTACTTTATTTATAAGTTCCACAAAAAAACCAAAAAAAAAATGAGTATAAAAATATAAAAATCTATTCATGTTGTTAGGCTGAAATATTTCTGGAATAGCCATATGAAAAATGCATAAAAAATTGAAACACACCCACCCAAAAATAAAATAAAATTTAATGGAAAACTCATGCATCAGTTAATAGTTCCCTCGGCTGATAATTTATATGGCACATTAGAACAGAATTTCAGATTCGAATTGGTTTTCAGCGGAGAAAGTATCTGTGCGGCAACAGTTTTACTTATCTGTGCTGCAAGCTCGTCGGCCATCAGAAATAGCCCTTCCATAGATTGTCTGAGCTGTGTTGACGTAAGTGGGTAAATAATAAACCAAAAGCCAACCGAATGCAACATAATAAAAGACAATTAAATAAACAAGTTACGTCGTAAAAGGGCACAGAATTTAACTGTTGATGCGTATCGCTATGCAAATGCAAAACGAGACCTTAAAACGTCACAAACTGATAGACAGAGGGAGACAAAATGTAACTAGACAAACGCCCAGCCTTGGATATCAGCAGGCACGATCGTCGTCGCTGGCAGGGCCAAAGTCAACAGTTACACGGGGCTTTATCTGGGCGAATGCATCGCCTAATCAAAATTTAAACAGTAGAAGACAGCGGCGAGCGACTCATAAAATGACTTTGACTGACTGACAAGGGGCTGGCTGGCTGACCAGGTGTATGTCAACAGACCACTGAAAATTGAAACTTAACCCAGGTAACGTTCTCGCAGCACTCGTAAACATATTTCAAATTAGTAGAACATTAGGTGTTATAGTAAGCATGGCACCGGGAGCTGAGTTGACTCGATGCGAGTTTCTAGTTTCTTGTTTGTTTGTTGATGTTATGTCGTTGCCGTTGTTGGCAGTTCATAAAAACTTTTTATGATCTTTGGCCAATAGTCCTTCATTGTGTGTGTGTGGGTTTTATGACTTTTCAGTCATGCGGCCACTCACGCATTGAATGAACAGCTGGCCCCAAAAACCACGTTGACCACAAGTCTATGCACACCTGTTAGCTCTTCAGCCTGTGCAACGTTGAGGCCAGCCGCTAATCGCTGTCACTCAACATGATTCCACTGCTAACTGCTAGCAAATTGCAATGCACTTGACAGCTTTTATGCTCATTTATAATTTATTTGCTCGAAGATCTTTAGCTCTGTTTGGCAGCAAAGTGCATGAGTTCTTTGAAATGATATTTGAATTTGAGTAAAATTTAAATGTAGAATTTATATTGAAGAAAAGCATATGCAGATTTGCTAGCGTTATGTAAGTTTGAGTTAATAACTAGAACTAGGAACTATGAAGGTCTTATATAGCATGAAATTTGTTCAGTTTGAGCTCTCTTAAGATCACTTTTGTTGGCACTTTTTATAGTAATTTTGATATTAATTTTAGATATTGAAGAGTCTAAGTCTAAGTCTTAGAAGCAAAAATTGTTTATAAATATATTTTGTATTTTAAAATCTGAATAAATTCGATATAGAAATAGTCTAGGGAAAAAGTCATACAGAAAATGTTGTCGATCATCATAAATTGACTTGTTTAGCTAACTTAATCACTAAAAAAGGTTTTCACAGACAATATTCTTATGGGCTATAGATAATGAAATAAAAAGCTTAGCCAGAATAAATTGTTGCTGAGCACATAAATATATCCCTGTCAGGCACGCCCACTTGATGCACTAATTCATTTTAAGATTTACCTGCTTTGACTTGCCATTTATCAACCCTTACACAACTTCCCAGCTGCCTGCTCGCCACTCTCAACTATTCCATTATAATTTTGTGAATTTCTTCAATTTTCTAAGTAAATAAATAGAAGAAGAGCATCTCACGCCCGCAATTTTAATGCTGACTGACGCTCATAATTATCCGCGCATGGATTTTCAATTAGGCGAAATTTATGTGCATTTTTCGAATGCTCACGGCTCATTAGTAAATTAGATTTTTCAGCACTAAAAATAACGCCCACTTTGCAGTGCGCCCCCAGCCATAGTCCCAGCCACAGCCACAGCCACAGCCCCAGTCAAAAATGTGAATCGAGGCGCGTGTTGGCAGACTTTCAAAGAATTTTGTCGCCTGGCTGCAAAATTTCGAAAGTTTAAGAATACTGAAAACGTTTTCGTGCTGATGATGTGCTGCTAATGAGCTTCAGGGGAAAAGTGTAAAGAAAATTGATTTTTCATTTGTTTTTCTTTTTGCTTTCTGCTGGCAGCCAAAGGCAAAAGAAAAATTGTCGAAGATCAAATGCTCTTCTGGACTAAATAAATAATCTATAAATGCATATCAAATATCATGGCCTGAGCGAGATTATTCAAATCTATTTCAGACAGAGATCCTTATCAGAAAAATATATATGTAGCACAGTTATTTATAGAGAATAGTATCTCTCTCTCTCTCTCTCTCTCTGTGCTGTTAGGGTATAACAAAAACAAATAAGCGTATGTTTATGTTTGGGCAGGAAAACTGCGTCTACGATTTCCTTTGATGTTCTCGCCGCCAATGCAGGCGACAGTGAATGGCAGCGAGAGCGAGAGAGATAGCTAGCGGGGAAGACAATGTTTCGCTGGATTTGTTTTTGCGGTGGCGTGCTGCTGACATCTCCTACTTGAGGCCCCTTTGATCTTGCGTCTGTTTTGGTAGAGTAGGGTGCCGCCTTCGGGGCACGCACCCATTGCCTCAATAATTAGTAACAAAATGAGCATAAATTGTAATTAAAAAGTGAAACTATTTTAATCAGTATTTCAGCAATTCTATTAAATGGCAATGCCAGACCCGCCCACACTGCCTCCTCATCTCGATTATCTACTACTGTCTGAGCGCTGTTTGGCGCCCGCATTTTGCAGCAGCAGCAGCCTGGTCTGTGTGTGGTCCAGTGGTTGCCGTGGCTCCTCTTCCTGTGCTGCCCCCGTTGCACGACTCGCCCTAATTGATTAAATGAGAAACAAAGCAGCGTGCAATATGCAGCAGTCGACGTTGACGCAGCCACAATAAAAATGCAAAATGTAAACAAAGTTAAAAATATTATGCTGGCATACCAACACACACACACACTTGGGCAGACATCGCATATCAACACCCCCATATAACACGAACAATATCACCGCAATATTTTACTAAATGCGCTGCATGTAATCATAATTTGTCGATCTTCGGAGCTCAACTTGTTTACTTTTTACCATAAAAACTGCTAAAAGCAAAAGAAAAAACAAAGAAAAATTGTGAAAAAAACTGAACTGAACTGAAGAAGTTAAACAAACGAAGCAGAAATTATGAAAATTCCATGAAAATAGCAAATAAGTTTTCTCGCTGCTTGGCTGCTTGGGTGTGGAGTACCTCCAACCCAAGAGTTCAGTTCGCACTCTTTCTTTCCCTGTGTGTGTGTGTATTATGTTTACTTTTTTATGGCCTCCGGCCGCAGTGCGTTGCAACAATTATACGACTGAGAGCACAGCACAACAAAACACAAACAAAAACAAAACCAACAAAAAAAAAACACAATCTGCAAAGCAACAAAACATGAGAAGAATTCACTCATTTCCGCTTACAAATTTGAATAGTTCTCGGCCGAAACAGAGGCTGTTTTTAGAGGCTTCACTTGGACAGAGGAATAAAAACACAAAACTCAAAAAAAATTGTGGCTCTTGCGGTTGTTGGTCTCTTTTTTTCATAATCTACAGATTAGACTCATATTATTGTTTTCCTCTTTATTTTGCTTTAGTATTGGCTGAAAGGCAGGCGTTAACGAGCGAATGCCAGTGAGCAGACAGTTCATGAGGCGTAGCCGACCGACTAAACGATGCGGAAAAGCTGAAAATCATAATTGCTTCTTGAAAGCGAGCAGCAGGAAACTAACAAGGCATTCGGATATTCAATAAAATATTTATTTAATGTGCCATATAATATGTATTTTGAGTACTTCTGCTATGAAATGTGCACTCAGTGCGCACAGCACTTATGACTATATATATATATAGAGAGACAGAGAGAGAAAAGGAGAGAGAGCGACATTTCATTTTATGCTAAACAACTAGTCAATTAAGTATTCCTTGTCTATTCCCTAATGAGTTTTAAGCATGCCCCTAAAAAGTAGTTTAGCTTGACTTTAGCTACAGCTAAACTCGAAACATTTCGCTCAGTGTACTTAGGTTAGCTCAAAAGTATGCTATAAATTGATAATGGATATGCTTAAATATCGTTTATTGTTATTGTGCTGGTAGCTTTACAGTTTCGATTCACAATTCAAGCAGCAGCTGCTACTCTCATTCCCAGTCCCAACAAGCATTGTAGCTGGTAATCGAGCTGAAGCACTTTGAATAGCTTTTGCTGTCCATAAATCTGTCAATAATTGTTACGTCTATAGCCTTACAATATTTATGGTGCTTTGTGGCACAATGGCATTATGCCATTTATGATATCAGACCCAGTGGGTGGGCTCGAAGTGTTGTAAGTCTTTACAACATACGCCCCATCATTGAGAGCTTTGGGAAACTTTGGACCCACTGTTGGTTGGGTTCTGCATTAAATAAACAACTTAAATTTATTTATGTGATTTTATGTATATTTCGCCACAACAATAAAAATATCAAAAGTGCCAAAGGCGGCGGCGGGTCCAAGCAGCCTTTAACAGCTGCTGCTGCTGTCGGGTTTGGTTTGCCTTTGTCATTGTTTGCTGCCACACAAAGTCCTTTTTTGTGGGCTCCTTTGGCCAAGTTGTTACATTTTTATTGTGCTACAAATTGCTGTAAATATTTGTGGAATGTCGAATTGTTAACCCTTTTTTTTTGCCTTTGCTTATACTTTGGCTTTGGCTTTGGCCGGACCCAGCCCCAATTCTCACTGAGCTGGTCATAAAAACGACTAAGGCGTAGCATAAATTATACGCAAATATTCCATCTAAGCAATCAAGCCGTGAACTTAATTTGCCATAAACTGACGCTCACGGTGAGCGATGGGCAGGTGTATGAATATGAGTCGAGAGGAGCGTGTGAGACGATTAATATCGTATGTCAAATGAAAAATATTAAGAAATATTGAGAAGATTTTCATTGTTATACCAACTCTAAGTAGGAAGTTCTGGGAGATATCTAATGTACAATATGCACAATATATATCGAGATGTCATTCAAGACTTGTTGAACTCATGAAGTAGGTAGAGTATTTATATCTATTATAATACTATAAATTATCAATGGATTAGTCTTCTATGCTATGTTTTCAAATGCCAATCAGTCTGCAAGCAAACCTTGCGTATCTCCTGTAGATAATATAGGAAGACCATATCTTATAGTTGCCATTAGAACTATGTGCTTTAAGCTTATCTTTCGTGTGAGACTCTTGCAAATGAAATCTCTACCCTTCTCAATCCTCAAGAGCATGTAATCTTCGGCTTGCCACATATGTACATATATCTTCCCAGTTTGCCACTTTGCTCTTGGCCATCTCTAATGGCACCCAATTGGCAACTGCTTAACAAGCGGCGTGCAAAATTCGTTGCGGCTCGAAGTTTTGCGCTCATAATTTAGACATTTCGGGCGGTTTCGACCTTTTGATATTTTGCTAGAATTGCGGAAAATTCTGGGAATTGCCTGCCAGGGCGCCCAAAAAAAAATGTGTCGCAAACACAAAGAGCATTTTGTTGGGCAACATTTTGGCATTGTTGTTGCTATTGTTGCTGTTGTTGTTGCCGTCGAAGCGACAGAATTTCGCATGCCATTTGATTAATTGCCATGCAAATTATGGTGTAAATATAATAACATTTTATTCAGCTGTCAATTTGAGCGGCAAACAAAACGAAACAGAAATCTAGACATGGGCCACGACATGCAAAAGCTCAATTTGCCAGGGCTCCAGCGGATGAAGCGAAGTGAATGGCATTCGCTGCAGCCGAGGCACGACTCGATGTTTGGGACTTGGGCTTGGGCTTGGTGTAGCGCAGCCAAGCGACTGCTCTGGCCGAAACAACCAAAACACCTAGGCACAAAATTAAGACATTAGTCAAATGTTTTTTATTTTTTTTTTTGTGTTTTCTTTCACTGTTGCTGTTTTTGCCAGTTGCCGTATGGAGAAGCTGTTGCCGCTTAATCCCTTCAAAAAATGAAAAGCATGGGCCGCCGCAGGTATTTCCAGGGAACTGACCAGTTATGCCCCTTCCACTAGTCCAGGCGAGTGTTGCAAATTAGTTGACACGTTGGCAGCGGTTGGGGCAAACGCCGGCAGCAGACGGCGCGACGGCGCGACAAACAGTCGGCATGAATAAAGTCATTTATACACACACACATGAACATATATATATATGTATGTGTGTATGTACATATGTATGTATGCATGTAGAGTTCCATATGAGCGCATGATGAGAAATACTGAAATGTTTGCCCCAGTCTATAATTAGCCTAATAACCCGGGCAACGGGCACTGGCAACGGGCAACGGGCAACGGTCTCTGTCTTGTTTTTGGCCGCCAGCTGCAATAGTAGGCTTCGCCTACTCCTGCGCCACAGCACCGTCCCCCGCCGCTCTTCCTGTATAATGACTTCAATTTGCGCTGAAAGCGATTCCTGGAAATCAAATACGCCAAACGGCTAAATGCCATGCCATATATACCCTCCATCCACTCATCCTCATATTTGTTGGGTATGCGAATGTGGCCAACGGTCATTTGGTATTCGCTTTGTGCATTTGCTGTTTGACTTATTTAAGGGGTAACTTCTAACAACTTTTCAACAGTTGAGCTCTGATTGGCCATTGTGATATTATTATGCAGACGAAATTAGCCGGAAAATAATGTAGTGTATGAAGAATTTGAAGTATTTCAAGTATTTGAAGTTTATAAAGTGCATAGAGGAAGTATGCATGAAGCATTTGAAGTATAGTATACAAAGTTTATAAAGTATGTAAATGATATTAGGTATATGAACTATACGAAGTATATGAAGTTAATGAAGTATATGAAATATATGAATTCTATTAAGTCTATAAAGTCAATAAATTTATGAAATATAAGAAGTCTATAAAGCTATTATGCCGGTATACTTTAGAGCCTATATACCAATACTAAGGCAAACCCCGCTTCCATTTCATGCCACTTCCGTTTCCAGGCTTGTCTTCAACAACTACTCCGGCACTTATCTAATTGTGACAAGATCTATTTCAGTTTTAATTTAATACGCCTTGCAGATAGCCGCGTGTGTATATTGCTTTATTTCTGTTCAAATAAATTAAAGAAAAATGCTTTATAAGCAGCCCAGTGGAAGCGTCTTGGCAGAGTCCTAATCTTAAGCATCAGCTGCAGCAAGCTCTGCTGCCGCACACGCCCACTGCCTCATATTTTTCATGATGTTTCGTCTAAGCCGAGTTACAATGAGGTCTGCGGCCCCCCTTTTGGCCGATCCGCCCTCTTTCTACTTTTTACGCGATTTTACAAGCGCAGAGACAAATGACTGAAGCGAGCGATGGCTGCGATAGGAGCAGCCAAGATCACCGAATCCAGGCAGGGAACGCCTAAGCCAAAGGCTGTGCCACCAAGAGTTATGCGCAAAATTAAATTTGCAAACGCAAGTGAAGCGGCAGCAGCAGCAGGCCCAGACCCGACCAAGATCCGGAAAGACTTGGGCTTTTGAAAAATACAGCGCCGAAAAGCAATCGCGCCACGCACGCCCAACATCAGTTTGATAAATTGATATCAGCGATCGATGTGCGGCGATGCGCGGCGTTGCTCGGCTAGCGCTGCACCGATAACTCGTATTGTCTTGTTGAGGATGGGCTGAGTTTTTAATTGAAAAAAAAGAGGCAACAGGAGAAAAACGCAACTACAATGCGGGGCTTAAGGGCCCATTACTCAAGGGGGGAGGGTGGGGCAAGGAAGACATCGGTACTCACCTATCGAACCGTCTAGGGAGTAGGCATTACGCTGCCAGGCCCACGTGCATAGATCACAGGTGGTCAGGCCGTCAGCGGCGACGCTTTCATCCAGAAAGGGTGGACGCGGCGGCGGTGGCACAAAATGTCCATTCCACAGCCCATTCTCGCTGGCATCGAAGGCCAGCGGCGAATCGAACGTGTCCACCTCAATGGCATTGGACCACCAGTCATCGTCCAGCGGATTATAGCCAGCACTGGCGCCGCCCAGTTCGGTTGGATCGGGCGCAGCCAGTTGGCTGTCCATGTTGGGATCTGGTTGATTCGCGGGCGTTGGATGCGCCGCCAGCGAATCCAGTCGAGAGTTGGGAAACGCTGAACGCAGCGTTGTTGTTGCCTCATCCTGATAAATGTCCGCGCCGCCAGCGGCCGGCTGCCGTGAAAACATTTTTCCTCTCACAGCTCAACCGAGCACGCGGCTCACTCAGCTGGGCGACAAGTGTCTCTGCGGAGCAACGTCAATGCATCAGCCACATGGATTGCGTGCTGGGTGTTCCGACAAACGAGACTGCAAAATATGAACAAAAATGGCAAAAATACAAATAAAAATAAATAAATATAGTTGAGCACATTTATTAAAAAACTTGTCACAAATTATTAAAGCCAGCTAAAAATGTTGCCAAATAATGTCAAATTTAAATTTGTAAAGCAACAACTAACTACCACAACGGCAGCTTGTTAGCACTTTTTCGAAAGTTGTTCCCCCAAAAAGTTGCAATTTATTTCATAAAATATATGAATGCATATGCCACGGCTTGTACAACATAAAAGACATTGTTCAGGTTCAGTCCATGCCAGACTCTAGATGCAATGCATAGCAGGTCTCGTTTGCGAATTAATTTGCAAAATGATTTCGAAATAGTTTAGTAGTCACATACACATATATGAAATGTAATATTTTGTGAATTGTGATACTTTAATTAAAGCATTAACAAGTTTTTAAAGTGTTAAATATAATATTGTAGTATGAATATATATTTATAAGTATATTTGTGTTGTATTGCTATTCATTCAAACTCAAGCTCAACTCAACTAAGATTTCTTTAGTATGTGGTCGACAAGGATATATTCGGACTTGTATGCAGATTTTAATCATTTTAAGCTTCTTTTATACAATAATGGCAAGCAATACAAGCAATTCTAAGCTTCTTTTATATAAATACAACAAGCAATACACCCACATGAGGTCTGCCACGCTTACCTCTGCCTGTTTCATACATTTTCTCAACATCTTTCTACCTAGAACTTAAATTTTAAATTTTCCTAAGGTATACAAATCATATTGTTTATTTATTTAAAATATATCTCAGCTCTTTTCAACAAAAGAATTTTCCACATACAAAATAAATGAAGGCGATGTATGAAATGTAAATTACTTTAACTAAACCAGGCAAAGCAGGCTTAGAATCCTTTATGTATTCTACACACAAATATTTTCCTTGGTATATTTAAAATATATATTAACTATATATAGCTATTTTCCTATATTTCCTTCAATTTATTTTACATATACATACAACCACTATATATTTGTCCATTCTCTCCACACATCTCGTCTATTTACTCTAACGCATTTAATTTTCTTGTAGTTTATCTAACAAATTAAACTGAATAAATCTCTCTCTTTATAGCTATCAGGTTCAGGCACATGCTTAGCTTGGAGCGCAAACTAATGATGCAGTTTCCACCTTTATAAATAAAGTGCACAATAAAGACCTCAAATTGCAGGCGACCAACATGAAAGGGGCGTGGTCTATGCAAACATAGCCACATTTGTGAGTCAGGTTCAGGTTTCTAGCCACCACACAGCTGCTGGGTACGTGGAGCTAAGTCTCACAGGTTTGGGTCTGGCTCTAGCTGGTGGTCCATTGCCGCCTTGTTACACGTTTCGGTGCTCCGAAGTTTCCGCCTGACACACATTAATCAATGCATGGAAGGCGTCCGCAGTCTGACACTAATGAAGTTTCTTAACAAGATTAGAAAAATGCGATAAACGCGAAAGCCGCTAAATAAACGTTGGATTGTCAAAGCGCACAATCGAAACCGTTAACTAAGCAGCTGAGTGAAAAAATGGCAACAAAATGGCTAAAAAATGGCAAGTACTGTTGAAGAGTTCATTGGGTCAGCATTACGTGGTTCGTTTTCGCTGCCAGACATATTTGATATAAAAGTGAAACTCCATTCAGCTGCTGGGGAGCTGGACAAATGTGCTAATCAACTACGGTCAGCCGCACAGATCATCTAACAGAAATTATATCTTTTCACTGTGATTTATATGCCGGCAATTACAGCCCGACTCGCTGATCGGCCATTACGCGGCGTAATAATGCAAAAATACCGAAAAATCAAAGAAGAAAAATCAAAATAAAAATCAAAATGGATATCAAACAATGGCAGGCCCGAAGAAAAAAAAAAAAATACAAAAATAGTGAAAACCCAAAATCATTTATCATAATCATTGTGATTGATTCGTTGAGAAAAAAATAAATATCACAAGTGAACGAAAAAAATTGTTATATTCGTATCTTTGGGGTCGCATTCAAAGGCGCCCGCTCATCAGGCATATAAACGTTGCTTATTGTTGCTGTTGCTGTTGCTGCTGCTGTTGTTGTTGTCTCACGTCTTTGGGCTCACGTTTTGCTCCATTGAATCACTCACTCAACTGCGTTACCTCTCTTGGCCAGCATGATCCAAAAATTGTTTTGATTCGGTGACTGACCGGTTAGCAATTTGACCGCCTTGCATAGTTGGCAACTTACAAAAAAAAAGGGCAATAGTGCGAATTTTTTAATATTTTTGTTTTGTTTAAAATATCCATAGCGTAATATATATTGTAGTTTGTTTTTTTTTTCAAGTCGCTTTCGAATATTATCAATCAGGCGTGCAGACATTTTGTGCCCTATTTAAAGCAGTTTTAATGGGCTAATTGTGTTTCTGCTATAATTAGAAACATGAACACTGTCAGGCAACTGCACGCAATTAATTTGAATGATTCGGATTTGGTTTTTGGTGTCACTTGAAGTCGAAAATTGATCTGAAGTGACTTTACAGCTAAGCTGAAGTTTAGATTTCAGAAGCTTGCCACCTTGAAGTCAAGCTACTTAAAAGTAATGTGAGCTATACGTTTAGGCTATGACAGATAGAGAAAATGAATTCGTATTACAGGCAACAAGGCCACTGCCAGCCTTAAAGGTTCAGCTTGGGCTTGAGACTGGGCTTGTCATATGCGTCTACGCCATAATTAAATATAAGAATCAAATTTTTATTTATATCCCTATTTTAAATATAAAGAAATAAATATTGAACAAATTTTTCTCTAAGCAAAATGCAAAACAAACATAGATATCTGCACCTCAAAAGTTTCCCTTTGAAATTAAGCTAATTATGAAAACAAATTAAAGTCAGATTTTAAAATTTGCTTTTAGTTTCCACCTATAGCAAAAATATAAAATACAATATATTTATGTAGTGCAAATTTCGGAGCCCTCGAGTTGATTAAGTTGTCACACACTTCTGTGTCTGCTTTGTCAGCTGCTCGCAGCATCCCGTCTATATCATAAATCGTTGGCCATGGATCTGATTTGGCCATCTTCCATATTAATCACGCCGCATGAGTTGCTTTCAGCAGACAATGGCGCGATATGCCCGTCTGCCTCTGTTAACATATTTTTTGGCCATAGTAATGAAATTTTTGTTTGTTTTTTGTGTTTTTTTTTTCCTTTCGGCAACATGAGCTACGGCAAATCTGTTGACCAACTTTTCAGATATACGAGTCTTAAATACGCTGGCGCTGTTGCGTTAGTCAAGTGGCTTAATTTATATTTATGAAACACAGCACGAACATTAACCGAGCCGCCTTTGGGCCAACATTGCTGTTGACCAGTCCAAGCCAGACTTGGGCCGCAGGCACATGCGTTTGTCGAACTGCCGAACTTGTCGAAGAGTTATGGCTTTGACCCACAACAAAACCAAACGACGAACAGACAGACGGACAGCCAGAGCGACACACACACACACACACACACACAGAGAGAGAGAGAGACTGTGTCGCACACATGTTGTGTGCAGTTTTTTTATGAAGTGGAACTCTGGCTCTGAACCTGCACCGTGGCTCGTAATAACAATTTAGGCTTGTTTGGCGTCTCGGGCGGCAATTTTTCACATTAATTACAAATTACAGATTTATTAGGTATGAGCGCTGGCCGGCTGAGACGTCCCTGGGCATGTACCGCCCCAAAAAAAAAGTGAACAGCCAAACTCCTTGCCACACGCTACAGCTGGCTGTGGGCCAGCTACGCAAAACTTGGCTTAAATATTAATGAGTGGTGTAATTTGTTGCATTGTATGTAATAAATTAATTGTGTGTGTGCGCGTCGCGGCACTCTTGAGAGCCATGCTTCGAGTGTACCTGACGTTTCTAGACCGAGTGGCGCAACGTACATTTGCATATGGGAGAGAGCGCGCGAAACCACTTGCAACTCGCCGACCCAGCCAGCGCCGCACTGGCCACAGTTGCACCTACTCCGCACTCTGCACGCTGCACGCTGCACAGAAGTGCATGAGTGGGCACTCGAAAAGTACTTGCCACTAGACTGATTATAGTCAATTCGTTGAATTGGACCACCAAGTGGTAGCAGCAACAGCAACAGCAACAGCAGCGGCAGCGGCAGCAGCAATCGCAATGCAAGACAGACACATCCGTAGCAAGCGGGCTTAGCCACTGAGCAGGGCAGGCAGCCCAGTCATCGTCAACGTCAGCCTCATCATCGCCAACGACACCAACACAAAATCCACGCGCTTTGCGGCACAGTGGCACCAGGCTATTCAGAATGTGTGGAAATAGGACGAAACTATAAGCTGCAATTGAAACTATGCTAAGAAGAAGGTGTCTAAATGAATATGACAACTGTTGGCTGCGCCTAGGACTATTTGCCTGCCGTTGCCAAGGATTCGGATCCACAGTTTGCGCACATCAATTAGAAATCTTAGTAATACATAAAGATGTCATTAAAGACCTTATTCTATAAATAATTCTAATATTATAAATATATTTATTATTATTATCATCTTATTCCAATTGCTTAACCATTAATTTTTACCCATTTAAACATATATTTTGCCCACTGTGATCTGCTAACAGCGCCAGCGCCAATAAAAACGTAAATGGCGCGTGATTCTGAGGCGTCTTCCTCCACTACACTGGCCTCAACACACACACACACGCACATTCACCTACTCTCACACACACACACACACACTCGTACACACGCTAGCCCATTACAACAACCACTTCAAGATGGCCACAAGAGTAGCATCTTATTTTGCTGGCTTTTGGCTTCGATGGCGGGCCATTTTTACAGGCACTGGACTGCCGGCCGGAGCACGAGGGGCCAGCGGCCGTGTGGCAGGGAATGAAGCCACATAATGAAAAGAGTGTGTGAAGAATTTTAAATTCAAAATTGCATGAAAAGTCGTGAGTCGCAAATAGCTTGTTGCTGTGGCTGTTGCTGTTGCTGTTGCTGCGGCTGTTGCTTGCCCCATTGCTGTACGAACAGACAGATATCCTACTCATCACTTGAGAAAATGAAAAAACAATCATAAACAGCAACAGCAAACCACAACAATAACAACAACAACAATAACAATGCTGTGTGTATAGCAAGCAAAAACCACTCGAAAAAATGGGCAACAGACAAAAACGCTTGTGCCTTGACTTGGCTGTATGTTTGGAGCCATTTGAGTTGTTGCCAATTGTTGTTGCTTTCTTTGCACTACACCTGTTTAGACTGGGCTAGGTGAGAGGGGTATGTTATTGTGTGTGCTCGACTCTGCTCCCACCGAATTCACTTTTGCCCACTCGCCGAGAGTCGAGACTTAATAAAGTTATTATAATTTAAGCGTTTTGATTATGCGCCTGCCAGTGTTTAAAATACCAATGCAAGCGTAGCCTGCTCTCCCCATCCTCAACTCCTACTCCCGCTGCCTAGTTTATGTTTACAAGTTTTCAGCGGGGGCGCTGCCTCCTTTGACTCGTGTGTGTGTGTGTGTGGGGGGGTAATCTTTGTGATTGGTTGCGATTTGCGTTTAATTTTGTTGCTGTAAGTGTTGCATGCACGACGCTTGCCGCTTGCATCCCGTTGGGCAAAATGTGCACAGCCATGTTGCATGCAACATTGCGCAGAGGGATTGACTGTGCCTACTTTGCGGGGGTGCTGCTATGATATTGTTTAAGTCTTTATTAGAGAGAGAGCGAGAGCAAAGAGGCGAACTGTTTGGGGCTAGCCAGGCCAGGCTTCAGGTAAACTGGATTCGCAACATGGCTGTAGCTGGCATAAGGCTTCAGTTCAGTTAATTGGTCGTGGCATGCTCATCGGCTCAGCGACATGGCAACGCTTTGTCAGTGAGATCACGCAAAGATGTGAGCGCACACACGCTGCGCGCGTAGCCTCTGTCACTTTGAAATTAAACATTTTTCCACACACAGCCATCTCTCTCTCTCTTTCATTCTTTCTAGCAGCTTGGCCTCACTTTCAAGAGCTGCCTTCAAGTTAACCTCATTATACAGCTGGCATACACTTTCTTTTGCACTCGCAAAGGTGACAATTACTTTCAATTTTGGAAGCTGCCTCTTGCATTTCTATATTTATATGTGTGTCTCATGTTGAGATCGGCAAGGCGATGCGAGCTTTAGCTGATGCTTCAATTTCACTGTAGCGAATACCGAAGCGTTTGCCACAGTCACAACTCGCTGAACTCTTGCCCTTTATGTCGAGCATTTGTGCCACAGGCACAACTTGCAACTTGGATTGCAGACCTGCTGCCTGGCTATATTTGAAATTTGAAATGCTGCAGAGCAGGCGAGTGCAACATGATCAGAGCTGCTGCTGCTGGCTGGCTGGCTGGCTATTCGACGATGATCGCCAACTTCGATTTGTATCGCCTTCGTGGCACCACCGCAGTCGCTTTCCATTGGCATCGAGTTGGTTTGCTGGCGTCGCTTTCGTTGGTCCGTGCCGCATAGATTTGTAACTAGCAGCGGCTTCATTTTACATTGCGCTTTTCATATTTCATAATGGCCTGGCACGGCCGCAAAAGGAGTCAGCGACGCTGGCCCGGCTTCGTGGCAATGCGACCTACAGCACAGCAATGTGGCCCGGGCCCGGGGGCCCATTAAAAGCGAAAGTCGTAAAAAGTTACCCAGCGCTTTGTCATATGCAAAATCAACAAATTTCCAACTCTGTCTGCTTAATTTGATTTTATTTACTTTTAAGCCATTCGAAGAAACAATGGCCGAGCATTTGAAACGCGCCACATAAAAGTCCAAATCTCAATCCCAGTCTCAGCCGCAGCTCAAGTTCCTAGTTCTGTTTTATGGCAGACCCCCAATATCATAAAACTCTTATGAAAAACCGCTGAAATCTTTATGGGCCTTTGTCATTCATTCGTTTCATTCATTTGGGCCTCCGATCAATATCACACATTTGTTCAGTTCGCCTGCAAATCAAGTTTCGCTTGGACTTAACTTTTACGATCTGTAATATATATGCCAAAAAGTTTTTAAATTGCCAAAAAAAAAAAACTAATAAGAAAAATTAAAAAGAATTTATGTATAAATAGGAATAAGCAGCGCAGATTTTTATTGATTATTCTATTTGGCATTTAATCATCGACTTTACGATCAGCTTTGATTAGTAATCAAATAATTTTAATGTTGGCTTGAAAATATTGAGAAAAACAAAATAAAACTGCTAATGTAGCAGGTGAAAGATAAAAAGACCTTTAATGCCAGAGTGTCCCATCTATAAGATGGTTCTTATAGCCAGCATATGATACAGTAGTCAGATATGAATTAGATATGTTAGAGCTAAATTCTAGATAGAAATTCATGAGTTTGAAAGTGACTATATCTATAGATATTTAGTCTAATAATAAATACTGTGAAGATTGTTAAGATATATTCCATAAGTCAAGCTATATTTGAAGCTAACTTGAAGAGCAACAAGTTTTCCATATAAAACCTTATCTCTCATTCTATCTCCCTCTCTCTCTCTCTTCATCTCCACTCTGAGATTTATAGAGATATATTCGAAAAGTAATTTTCTTATAAGAAATACGTACAACACTTAACCATATCATACCCCACACACAGCCCAATTACTGGGTATATTGGGAAAGGTGTTGGCAGATTCCATGCGTTTGGACAATAAATATGCCTAACATCTTTTTAATAGCCCACGCTTTTTAGAATTTGCTTTAGCTATGCTAAAACTCGTTTCTGTATGCCGCAAATCTATTGAAATATCGAAATTGATGGCTTGTTTTGTCAATTGATATATATTTGATACGCTTTATAGTTATTGGCTACTCGGTGGGTTTTTTATGGCCTTTTAAGAACCAACTGCTTCAGCACATGCGAAAATGTATTGGCAACTTGCCCAACAGACATTCCATTCCATCCCAATTCCAAAAAGTTTCGAGACAAAATCGTGCTCAGACATCTAATCACAAATAGAAAACAATATCTATGCTAATCTAGCTACAAGATCAATGACAATAAAACGGGGGTAAAGAAACAACTAAAAACACAAGAACCTGTAGGTTGCACCACCCCGCCAACAACAACAAGCTTACAACTAACAACAACAACAACAACGACCAAGCACAACAAAAGCAACAACAAGTAGACAATAATGAGCCGTAATGAGCAATGATCGCCACACAATTAGCCAAATTTCGTTTTGTTTTTCTTGTTTGTTGGCCAATTTTTTGCAGACAAATTAAAACAAAAAACAAAACACACGAAATTAAACAAACATTGTAGATTTATATAGCCCGCACTTGGCTCAGAGCGGGGCTAAGGGGTAGAGGAGCTGCGGTGCTATTGGGGGCTGTCGCTTTAAGCCAAGCTTTAAAAGCCAAACTGCGGAAAATTACAAGAAAATCGTGCAACTCTTGTTTGCTCAAAAAGGCATGAAAAGCCGCAATGCACCAGGCAACTAGGCAACAGGCAACACAGGCAACTTGCAACGGCCCTGCCCCGCCCTGACCCGCCCCGCCTCATCTTGCTCTCGCTTCAATCCTGCCACAGCTGAAGACTTTCCAACGCTGATTTTAACAAATTTAAACGTTACATGCGAGCAGATTTCAACGCGATCATCGATTGCTCGTGCACCCGCACACACACACACACACACACACACACAGACATACAGAGCAACAGTTACATTGCTTGCAGCATGACGCAACTGCAGCTCCTTGCCCTCAGGTGTTGCGCGAACGGTTTTCATCTGGCAGCTTTTCACTTTCCGCCTTGGCCAATTGGCCAAACGTCCAAACAGTCAATAGTCAACATGCAACATGCAACATTCAACATTCAATGCCGCTTGTCGAACACCGCTACACCAAAGCGTCGAACAAAGTTAGTCATTTACTGCCTTTGCCTGAGATTTCCAGCGATTGCCAAAAATACAAAAATACAAAAATAAAATAAAAATAGAAATAGAAATAGAAATAAAATAACTGCAACTGTCATTTTCGATTGGCGACCTGCTGGGCTTGCCCCACGTTGCACAAACATTTTTGCTGCCTGTCTGCCTTGTCGAGAGCCAAAATGTCAATTTGCGTTGTTTACTTTGAAAACTTTAATTTTTGTCTGCTGATTTTTATTTTGCTCGCCGTTGTTTGGGGGTCTCTCTTGAGCTGAGTTGAGTTGCATTCGTCGCGCCTTCAATTGCCGCAATTTACCACACTGTAGCCCCGTAGCACCCGCTGGCCCCATTGGCATTAGCCGCGCTATTGAGTGTTAATTAAGCGTTTATTCAACATTCGGTGTCAAAGTTGTCTTTAAAGAGCCCCAAATTAATGCCATTTGCAACTGCCGCAGCTGCCATTGTTATCAAAACAGAATGGAAAACGTTCAACGTTGGTTCGTTACCGATTTCCATTTCCGATTACGTTTTCATTTTCGATTTCGATACCGAATTTCGGCAACAGACGTCAAAGATCAAGACAAGACTTCATCGATCATCGTTCACAATTCGCTCGCTTTGCCATGGATATGAATATGAATATATTGACTGATTGACCACTCACATAGGTATATCAAATATATGCATATACATATGTATATTATATATGTATATATTTATGTCTACACTCACACTCAATCTCCATGCACGGTTTTAATTGACTTTTAATGAGCGTACAGCTTTATGCGGCTTGCCTAATGACAGAGAAATTTTTGAAATAACAAAAATTTACATATTTGCTCAAAATATGACAGATTCGCGTTTAATTTGCATAATATTTATAATTTATGTTTATATTTTTAGCGAAAATAATTGACTGGCAATTATAATATCCTGTCAATTTACTGATATCCGGCTAATTATAAAGTGACGAGATTTTAGCTCAAAATTTGCATTATATATAAATTTATTTTATTTTATTTTTTTTTATTTTATGAGTAAATTTATATAAAATAATATTCCTTATATATTTTTTATATTTTTTCTTTTATTGGTAAATAACGAAATTTTAGCTATAAATTAGCATTGCATATAAATTTATTTTATTTATTATTTAAATTTTTAATTTGTATTTTTTTATAAATTTATACAAATTTTATATATATTTTGTATATTTTTTTTATAGTTTTAGTTTACTTGTTCAAGCTCTAAGGCAGAAAAATATAAGCCCAAACTTAAGCTTCGATTTATGAGTCATTTCCATACACAAATTTTAAGCTGGCTTATCTTAAGCTGAAATCTCTTATTCTTTATATACTGCAGCTAATGCTTAACTAATTTTCATTTCATTCTTAAACTGGAATCCATTGCCTAGCCGAAGCCAAAGTCAACATTCAACCCCATGGCTAGGCAATGTCTGCCTTAACTCAAAATCTAGACAAATTTTCTACACTTTTCTTTCAATTTTCATGACGACAAATTTGTGGCGACTTCTGGTTACGGCTAGGAAATGTGTAGGAAATGCAACGGTAAATGCATATTATCAGCAAGCCTGACTGCGTGTTGAAACTAAGCCAAGCTAACGGACGCGACAGACTGATAAGCATCAACAGCAACGGGCACAATAGCACACAGAAGTAGTAACTGCCCCACCAACCACCACCCACCGCCCACCACCTCTCTGTGCAACACACAATGTGCCAGTTAGGCACTCAACTGAACGTGCGCGTGTGCATGTCTGTGTGTGCATGTCTGTGTGTGTGTGTGTGTGCGTGCGGCAAGCTGCAAGCTGCAACACTTTCAAACAACTTTATCACGACTAAATCTCAACGGTGACTGACTGACTGACTGACTGACTGTCTGTCTGACTGGCATGGACTTGATTGAAATGCGACGAGCGCGTCGACATGCCGAGTGGGTGGCAGCTGCAACGTGCAGCGTGCAGCGTGCATGGTGCATGGTGCATGGTGCACGGTGCACGGTGCGTATGTATTAATTAGTGTCAAGTGTTGTCGCTTTGAGTTACGCGCCCGGGGGATTGCCATTGCCGGCGTCATCATCCTTGCCGCTGCGATAACACAAAGCGATTGCAACTGCAGCGGCAGCAACTTGTTTGTCCAAGCAAATGCTGTTGTAGCTGCCGCTGCTGCTTCTGCTGCTGCTGCCTGCAGCTAGAAACTGCCTGCTTCGGCTCTGCGTAATCGATGATGACACGTTTTGCCTTTGCCCATGCGCAATGGAACAGCAGCCGCTGCCGCTTAGATGTTGCTGCAGCAGCAGCAGCAGTTGCTGGCGTTGCAAATTGCTGGGCAACTGCACAGCAAATGACAGGCAAAAGCTGACTCACTCGCCCGGGTAACCTACCACTATTTCTGCGCATCCAATTACATTTATATGCTCGTAAACTAAAAATTCTGCACAGCTTGCGGTCGACTGCTGTAATTATCAGACAAAAAGAGAAACAGTCCGAAAGAGGGAGGTGGACAGGTGGGAGGAGGAGGACGTTGGCTTGGGCTACTCCTCCAGCCTTATGAATATGCACACGTGTGTTAGCTGCAGAAATCGCACTTTAAATAGATTTTCTACGTTTATTGATTTACAGCCAAACGATTTCCTGTGAGTCATAAAAATATATCGAAATAAAGGTTTCAAGCTGAAAAAGCTAAAGATATCAAGCGGCGGTTAAATGAGCTTTGTACAGGATTTTAGACATTTTTAGCTAGTCAAGACACTTAAAGACCTAAGCCAAAGAGGCTTTGAGATTTCTGTTACTGTTAGCTTGAATCTTGGTTCTAACCAAACAGCTTCTCATATCATATATCACCTTCAAGCGAACAGCCACTTCAACATTCTAGCATTTAGTGGCTAATCATCAATCAATCAATCAGTCAGTCAGAAGCAAAATCTTTTATGTACACCGATTACATTAAATGTAAAGTCAGCAAAAAAAAAGACTTGGATCTAAAAAAACTTCAAGGCCTATAGCGCACATCTTATCTAAACAAATATACAAAGAATAAATAAATAAAAATACAAAAACAAATACAAATTTGAATAAAATGTCTATTAATTATGATTGTGACCAAATTTGAGAAACTTTTGCCGCCTGAGCGGGCAACTGGGAGACAAGAGTTAATTATTGACTGCTGTACGCTGAAACATTAATTATAAGCATTTTGTCATGTGTTAAGATTTATGATTTACAAGATAGTTGATAGTTGTTCTTACTTAATCACAATGGAATGTGTTTTTATCCATAATAACAAGTTCAGATTGCTAGATAAAAGTGTGATTTATTTTACTATATTTTTTGGGTTTTTCTTTACTATGATTACTATGATTTATGTAGGAGAATATGCATAGGCTCTGCAGCTAGTTTAACATTTGATTATCAACTTTTGCCTAACAGTTATTGGGTTTCCTCCTACACTTTCCAATGAACATAATTTGCTGGAGCACATATAAGAGATCTGCAAACGACGCGCCTTGGCAAGCCCAATGGAAATTGCATTGCATTGATTGGTTTTCTACAAAAACATTATATGATATTGCTGTGGTGTGAACATTGTTTGGGGCCTGCAGCAACTCTGTGTGGCTGTGTACCTATGTGGCACCTCCCAATAACAATATACGTCATAGAGGGGCAGCAGCGCAGCTCGTATGAGCGGCCAAAGATATTGCAGTTTTATGGGTTTTTTTCTTGCTTCTTCTAGCTCACTAGTTGTGGTCGGTGGTTGGTGGTTGGTGGTGGTGCCAAGGCTGGCTTTAACAGATATATACATATAGATAGTGGCAATTAAAATGCCGCTACTAATACGATATCTTAAGCATGAAATTAAAACATGTTTTGTTTTTCAATCTTTCATTAGTGCTGAGATTTCTCTATGGCCATTGACGGTTAATAATCAATTACGTGTTGTCATTGACCTTCAATCAGAGCCAAGCGATCTGGCCGGCTGACACGCCCCGGCCTAATAGCCATGGCAATTACCTTATTATAAAGCCGCTTAGCTTTTATTTTTCAACTATTTATGAAATTTTAATTTGATATTTCAACATAGTTGTCAATCACAGCCCGCCTGCTTTTCTCTCACTCCAGCTCTAATAAGACATCGAGCTGCCGTTTTGGCCGGCCTTTTGTATGGCTTTAACTACATCATTTTGGGGCTCGGCCCTTTTTCGCTGATGTTGGAGCCGTATTTAATTTTTTATCGTTACCTTGTTTTCTTCTTCGTCTACAAGTTGGCGGCTGCCGTTTGACATGTTGTTGCTGATGATGTTGATGGCTTTCCGAACACACACACACGCACACACACACACACACGCACACACACACACACACGCACACTCACACTTCACATCATTTGGACAGCCAGCAGCCCAGCCCACGCACTTGTCATAAAAGATTCATTTATGATTTTATCTGCTATTTTATTACTATTATAACTGTCTTGTTGTTGTTTTTGGTCAAACTGTAAGCTGCTTTCAGCTTGACTCTTTAAATATTTAATTTACTTTTTACATACCTCATAAATACATGAACGAACTCTGAAATGACAAGAACGAAAATGATTTTTTAATAAATTTAACAACTGGAATTTTCTTATGCTAACAAATCAATTTGATTGCATTTAGAAACTCATTCAAATTTGATTAGCCAGAAAATATGTTTTGTTTTATTTAAACGCAACTGTACCCGAAAATTTGGAGTATTTACACAGCAATCGAGCACTTAACAAAGTGTTGCCTACTTCGGGGCGTTCAAGCAGCAACTTCAACACATTCTAATGAACATATACTTCTATATATACATACATATATATACAAATTTTTTGAAGTGCATGTCGCGACGATGACGCGACGCTTCTGCCAGCCCGCCACGCCTCCTGCTGCCCTGTGTCGAGGGAATGTCTTGCATTGCAATTGGATTCAGAGTTGAAGCTCTGGACCGTCTGTGGCTGTCTGTCTAGCCAGCAAAAGATTGCGTTAAATGCAGCCATTGTTGTTGTTGGTGTTTTTGTTTTTGCTTTTGCTTTTGGGGGCCTGCTAGTCTCTGAGGCGCAAGACAATTGAGTCTGAGAGCGTAATTTGCAACTGCCTGAGACACGTAACGTCCGCTGACGTCGGCAATGACGAGCCCGCTCAGGATGCAGGCCCAAATCCGACTGGCTGGCAGGCTGAAGTGCAAGCAGGAGCCAAGTGCAGCAGCAGCGCCTAATGACCGGAGCATGAGGCAAGTGCAGGGGCAGGAGGCAAGAGATTTGTCGTCGGGACAGCAGCCAGTCATGTAGACTACGCCTACTACCCCAAGCTCTAAGCTTCGTCAACTCCTTCTGCCTGCCAGCAACTGCGACATGTTTGCTGTTGTTGTTGTTGTTGTTTTTTGCCTAGATGCATTTTGCATCTAAAGCGCTGCTGCTGCTGTTGCTGCAGGCAAATGCACCAAAAAAAAAGTAAACAAAAAACAAAAATAAAACATGCAACGACAACAACATGACGAAAAGTGTGTGCACAGTAGCCAGAGCTGGAGCTGGAGCTGGAGACGAAGCCGAAGCTGAAGCCGTAGCTGGAGCTGGAGCTGGAGTCGGCGCAGACATCGTCCTGTGGCATATCCAACAGGCGTTAATAATAATTTTTTTTTTTTTCTTGTGCAAAAATGCAACGAGTTTTTTTTCTACTTTTTTGTGTGTTTGTGAAGAGGGGGCTGCAGCTCGAATACCCTGTAAAAAGTTGTCAGCTAGGCTATGAGCAACTAGAAAAAGTTTTATATATGAATTTACAGCTTTTACAGGGTATAAGCTATAGCAGCCTTTTGCTCACTCTTCTACTCTATTTTAGGATATATTTTTTATAGTAAACATTAACACAGAGCATGCTTAAGTCGTTCACTTTGAGGCCTAAATGCCACTGCAGTTCATATTTTTGTTCAAGTTTTTCCTTTTGGGCTTTGGTTTTCAGCATTTATTTCGAAACTTTTTCATTTTGTGCAGTCAGACGACGTCGCCATAGAGAGTGCATTGACTGAAGTCTGCAAAACCAACAAAAAACAACGCAAAAAACAACAAAAAAGAGTCGAAAACAACAAGAACAACAACAAGAGCCGTAGCCGTAGTCGTAGCCTGAGCTGGAGCCTAGGCAACTGCATCCTTTGTTGATATGTAGCGACATGCATTTGCTCCACAAGGAGAGGAGAGCTGGCTGTGAGGAGTCTGGCTGCAGACGCTTGTTGGGGTGAGTGGAGCCAGCGGAGTTCAGTAGCTGGCAGCTTTTGTATGTCTTATGGGGAAACACTTTAGACATGGCCTGGCAAAGTTTGCCATAATTAACGCTTAGCTTTCGGCCTGGCGCAGTTAAGTGTTATTAGTTTGTGTGTTCCTTATTTTGGCAGGAAGTGCATGCGAAGTCGTTGCACTTGGCTACAGGCCACCCACACACACACGCACTCGCACTTCACGCCGCACTGAGCCGTGCGAAACGTAGCCTGCAACTCAAACAGTTGTTCTGACAGTCTGACTGCCGCTGCCACTGCCACAGTCGTTGCCACTGCCACAGTCGTTGCCCCTGCTGCCACCAGTCGTCGTGCCACCTGCCCGAAATGAAATTCGCTTAAGCGACGTAAATCATTAAAATGGCAGCCGAAAGCCGCCAACGAAATGGCCAAAAGAAAACATTTGCGAAATTTCAGCACCAGCGAAGCCTGAAACAAAGGAATATTCCACAAAAAATATCCGTAAGTGAAATGCGGGCGCACAAAATAAAATACAATTTAATAGCGGCACTTCCTTTACTTCTGCAGGAAACTTGCTCTGGATTATTTATTTTATTTGTTTGTTTTTTCTCCCTCTCTATCTCTCTCCCTCTCTCTCTCTCTTGCTTTGGTGTTGTCCTCGAACGGCAGCAGTTATTAGTGCGCATTTGCACGCGAATTTGTTTTAGTTTTTTGTTTTGTTCGAAGGTTGTTTTTGCTTTCGCTCTGCTTGCCACCAAAATCCAATTAGCTGCTCAAAAGTTTCGCTGAAAATTAATTAATGTTGACACAAGTTTCGACCATGAATTGAATCTAATTGAAAGATGCAAACGGCGATGGAGTAGGAAAAAGATGAAGAACAAGCAGCATGCTAGTATAATACATAAAGAGAATTTTGAAGTTGTTCATAAGACTTAGCAACAGCTGCATTATGATTACTTCAAATGCGCATCGCTCTTCTTTGCGCTTCTTAAGAGCTTTAGGACCAGCTGTCTCTTCACTACATTAATCCAATTACCTTTGATCATATTTCTTTAATCCTTCCTCACTTTGTATTCTTTACCTTCTCACGCCCACAAGTTTTCTTTCTTTTAGTCAAAGTTTTTCTTTTGTATATTTCAAATCTTCTCAAGTTGTTTTTCAGTTAAACAAAATTCACTTGCCACAAACTTGATAAACCTTTGCCCCACCTTTCACATATTGGCCACAGCCAACTGCCAACTGCCAACTGCCACCTGCCACATTTCACCCTAGCCACACATACCCAAACGATTCACCAATGCCACACTCTCGGCAGTCAATAACTCAACATAAGCCGCAACATTGCCAACATTTGCAACATTTCAGACGTCAGGGCAAACAGAAACGGAGCATTTGCAGAGCCAGAGAACCAGGCGCAGATCTGACTGGAGCCACAGTTGCAGCTAAGGCGGCATTTCAATTGGACTTGCTTTCCCATTCCCCATGCGAGTGGCCGCACAGAGGCCAAAGACGGGGCCAGGCCACCAAAATGGTAGTCGATGGTGCAGCTTTTTCAAGCGTTAAAACATAAAAATGTCATTAACACTCAACAGATTTCTGGTGCGCAGCGCCAATGGCCAACACCAACACCAACACCAGCAACAGCAACAACAAACGGCTTAAATGGCCAATAACAAATTGTTGCAAATGTTCATTGCAACAACAACAACAACAAGAAAAGTTGGCAACAAGCCACAAAGAACGCAGCCGCAATGGGAATAGTTTTAGATATATTTTCTGTTGTTGTTGTGCTCGTTACTGTTGCTGTTGTTGTTGTTGTTTTCCATTTCGCTGTTGTTTCAACGTAGACGAAAATTTATTTGACGCTCGACTCGACTTGCAGACAAGAAAATGACACAGAAACCGAGTTAAGTTCGCAACGCGTTTAGTTGAATTGCGAGCTCAAACTGCGGGCCTCAATGCCGGCCTCCAGGCCACAGAGCCACAGACAGCCCCCAAATATACCCCCCTCACCTGCCCAGCGCTCTGTGCCCCCGCACTAGATCGTTTATTGTCGCGCGAGGTATCATTTACGCCATAATTTTTCACAGTTGAATATTCTGCTTAATGGGTTTTAATGAGCGGTTCGGCACTGTACAAAAAGACCAAAAAAAAGGTGTTGAGAAATATGCCTGATTTATAGAAACTGCAGCCTGTATTTAACGCCCAGAGCCGCAGTCGATCCGCTGCCCAAACCCCACCGATCGCGCCGGCACGCAGCAACCTACATAGCCAGGCCCACAGCCAGTGGTTGTTAATAGTTTTTGGCAGCTCGCAACTGGCACAGCTTAATGGATCTTGCGGCTGGCCGAGAAAGTGAATTGAAGTATTTGATTCTTAAGTGCGGCGATCATTTTCACTCTATATTTTTAGTTGGCAGAGCAAATTATAAGGTTTACGCGCAAGATTTTAAATGAAAAAAATTGTAGTTAGGATAGTCAATTTTATAGCTAAGCTTGACTAAGAGATATTTAAAGATTGTTTGTTAAGTATGTCAGTAAATTTTGAGGTAAGCTAAAGGTGTATGGATTTACAGAGAGAAACGAAGTTGACATTGACTGAATTGATAAGGATCTTTCTAGGTTTTTATCGCTAACTAGATAATGAGCAACAGAACTGTCAGTTCCTAGATGAAACTCAACAAGCACGAGCTTAAGCTATTCGATATTATTGCATTATATCGTATGCAGGTAGTCGGAATTAGCGTTATCAATTGGAAATGTGCAGACTTTTACTACATACATGTACATGGGGTATATAATCAACTTTTTGTAATGTATCATAAACTGTACTAATCTATTGTATATACTATCTATAATCTATATACTATACTAATGTACTATATTTAGTATATATACTATATGAAACCTTTCTACTCTATCAAATGACTGCTGCAATAGCAATCATATGGCCAGAAAATTAATTTATAAAATCATTTAGAGTCTTTATCTATAAGGGTATATAATCTTATTTTCATTACAGTTTATAGTATAATATATAATATTTGTAACAGAGAAGATCCTAATGGAGATAGATCAAATACATGCAATGCTATATATAGATATATTCAGTTATATAAATGATAATATTTCCTAAAACATTTCCTATTAATTTCTATTGTTAAGAAAACTTTTAGACATTTTATCTCTCCATGGACAAAGCTCAACAGTCATAAACTTTAACTAGTTGCAATCCTTCTACTACATCATAATACTGCAATTGCTTGTATATATATAGATCATTTATTCATAAATTTGTAAAACCCTTTTGTCTTCCTTATCTACATGCATACAAGTATATATTCATGCTTTTCGACATTATTCCACAATATCATATGCCTTATATCTCTATCTTCAATCACACCTCATAATTCCTTTCCTCTCCATTTATACATAATATATAGAATCACAACATATTCAACTACATAATTTATGACATTGCTTAATAAGTTCCTGAATCTTATACCTTATAATAAGCACACACACACACACACACTGTCTGCTTGGCAGTTGGGTCACGCCCACATTCTCTCACCTCTGCCCAGCCACCTACAACATTTTGATTATTTGCAACACGCTGTGCGTTTATCAGATAGCAATCTTTAATTAATATAATTAATATTAAATGCGGCTACGTTTGCAGCTCCCATCATTAGCTTTGGCTACGTGTATAATAGTCATAATAATAATAATAATGATAATAATAATGAAATAGCCACTTCCTAGCCTAATGCATTTTGATTAAATTCACCGTTTAGGTATCAAATTAATTTTAATTACGCCAACCAGAGAGCTGTGGCCTGCTGCTGCTCCACAGATGCGGCTAAGATATGCCTCTAAACGGTCTGCCAGCGGAAACAACTAGTGCAACAACAACAACAACAGCAACAACAACAACAACTGTTGTTAAGCTACATCAGCAATATGAACAAGAACAAGAAAAAAGGAAAACGTGGCGCAAGTGAAGCATTTCGTGGCAACCACTCGGATTTGGCAATTGAGCGGGCCTGCACTTTTATGCAACACGGCGTCGCCGCGAGTCGAGTCGAGTCGACCCGAGTCGTCGCGCTGTGTTTTACTCAATATTAATGAAGTCATTAAGACGACATCTTCCTTCGAGATCGCGCGTAATGCGAGCGAATTATTAACAACGCACGAAAACAAACCGCAGAGTAGCTGCGCTCCACTTGCCTCCCGGCAACCGAAACACAACGCAACACAAAACAACAACAACAAAAATTAATATACGAGCAGAGCAAACCAAAGCAAACGAAAGCAACAACAACACAAACAAGTTGAGAAACAACGAAACAAAAAAGTCTTAATAAAAAGCAATAATAAGAAACACAGGGCAAAGCGGCTTTCATAAATTTGCATGTCGCTGCCGTCTCAGGGGGGCTGAAAGGCCGCCGCCGGATCTGGGGGCGTGACAACAAGTCAATTCGGCTCAAATGTGGCACAAGCAGGGGTTTGCTTCGCTTTTTGGCAACGCAAGCGTGGCATACAACACGAACCTCAAATGCTCTAAGCAAATGTAGCTGACAGAGGCACATAAGTATCTGCAGCTAGCAGGAAGCTCAAATATGAATTGCTTAACATATATTTTACTTTAAGTTTCTATATATTTTTAGTTTCTATATATTAAATTCCTTCGCAGTTTGCCAAGAAAAATATTGTTAATTGCAGCAGCAGCAGGAGCAGGAGCACTCAGTCGCTTCTCTAACTTCCTCCAGCAAAGTCAACATTACTCTTCTGTTAGGGTATTCAGAAAGTGTAGGAATAAAAGGGAAGTTGGCACATCCAAAGCAAACACCAACCATGGCTGAATATTTTACTCTCCCTCAGTGTTGGCAATAAAATTGCAGCAACAGCGCAAAATTTTGAACGCATTAGAAGATTGATGCTGGCAGCTGTTTGCACAGCACTTCGTCCCAGCTCTCCTCTCCTGCTCGGCCAGCCGTGGGCCGTAGTCCGTCGCCCGTCGTCCGTCGTCCGTACTCTGTTACCATACCAAAGTGATTGCAATTTTGCCCGTGTTTACTTTGTGCAGATTTTCTTTTTATTGGCACAAAGCAAAAGTTTCTTAGCGACAAACAAAAAGCAAGCACGGAAAAAGTGTTTTCCTTGAGTTCATTTTTATGTTTCTCTCTCTTTACTTTTTTTTTTTTTTTTTTGGGGAAACTTTCGAGGAAACTGGGTTAATAAGATCGCCGTCGTGGTGCTAGCTGGTCCTCGTGGCCAGTCCATTTCGAGCATTAATAAATAGCTGCTTTTAGCTGAAACTAAAAGCGTCTCATTTATTATGCATCAAAGATAAACCTAACTGAGATTAATGTCTCACTTCAAAATGGTCGACGGCAACGTTTGTTGACTCTTTGGGCGCTGCTGCTGATGCTGCTGCTGCCGTTGGCGCCAGCCACGAAAACACCACTAAGCAGCATCTAAGTAGCGATGGCCGAGTCACGCAAAGATCATCTTCCAATCAGACCAATTATGTCGGCAGCTCATAAAAAACGCATTCGATAATTATATTATGCAGAAAGCTGAGACAAACTTGATTGAGGGCGGAGGGATGGAGAGGGCTGCAGTGAGGCAGGATTACGGCAATTATGGACATGTATGTACATGCTTGCAGCTTAAGTAAGTGCTTGCCACAAGTTGCTAGTTTAATTTGTTGCAGTTGCAAATTGAGCACTTCTTTGTTGGGCCCTGTGCAACAGCAGCAACAGCAGCAGCAGCTGGTGTATTTGCAACACGCAACACGCCAAGCGAAAGTTGTTGAAATTCAGTTAACCTTGCTCGACTCCACTTGTTGCCGTTGTTGTTGTTAGTTTTTTGCTAATTTGAATTAATTTTGTTGTCAACACCGTAGTCATATGTGTATGTGAACTGTTGGCAAGCTATCGGAGCAGCACTTGTGCAGAGCAGGCTTAAAAGGAAATTGGCTAAGAAGCTGGCTATTAACAGTTTACAGCTGCTGTATGCTGGGCATGAGGTATCAAACTTATTTGAGGCTTGCTTGGCAATATTAATGGCAAACATATTGGCATGGCAATTATTGGTTGTAGTTCTTAATGAAACCTGTCAGCTGGGCGGTGGGCAAAACACTTAGAAAAGGAAGTTAGATTGGTAGAGAGTGTGAGGCAGAGATGCGTACACGTATATATAGATCTATTGAATATTAAAGTTTGATATATTGTATTGGTTTAGCTCGATAACAACTCTTGAAGTTTTATCAATGATTCGTAAAGTATCTTAAAGGTCATTTTGCCTCCATCAAATTAGGTTTCTTGGTAAAACGGAAGACAGCAGCAAAGCATATCTGCTCTAAAAGTAAACACAGTAGAGTCTGATTAGATCTTAAGTTGTCTTCAATAAGACATACCTTTATATAACTCTACCTAGCTAGTTGGATGTCATACTGAGCCATACCAAATGCTCACTAGGCAAGACCCTTACAGTCCGATCTTGCTTAGGCAAAGACTGGCTATTTTTAGTATATCTTCACTAACAAACCCAGTAAAATAAATTTATTATAAGACAACCCTAAACTAAACTTCATTCTCTTAAAAAAAAACTTCCTTTCAAGCAGCCAGACATTTTCTAACTATTCTTTATTTGTTTGATATCCAGCAGTTGCCTGCTATATATATACAGCCATCTTCCTGGGTATTAAACTCATAAAATGTAATGCTTAATAGCAATAAACACATCAACATGGTAACAGTTCAGCATTCAACATGCAACATGCAACATTCAACTCGCCGCTTGCAACTTGTCACATGCGTGTGACGACATCAAGGCTAAAAAATTAAAATAGCGACATTTTATTGAGTTGTCAGCTGCATGAAGCACATGCAAATGTGATTTATACATATGTATGTTATATAGAGATATACAGCCATGCTGCCACGCCCACATCCACCTCCGCCCTCTACACATGGCCATTAAGCTGCTTGGCTGTTGTGCACAACCCATTTGAAGTACACACCCCAAAAAGGCAGACTTGACTTGACTTGACTGCGAGGAGTGTACCCGCGAGACGCATCCATCCCATGCCCCATATGCTGACATAGGGCTGCAGCTACAGGATGAGGTGCTGACTTTCAACGCCCCACAGTGCAGCATCCCGTCAGTCCGCCTGCCCGCCTGCCCGCACAAACGATTCTATGCCAGAAGTCAAAGGCAATTTATATCGGGTTTTATATGCATGTGTTTTAATTCGTGCCGTTGTTCGAGAAATTTGCAAATATTTATGTTAAACACTTTGTAGGCGTGCGTTTGTGTGCCTTCGTCTATGGGCGTGGCTGGCCAACACGCTGGCTATATATACGAGTATAGATTATTTGTACGCCCACCAAAAGGAGGCTGGCAAACAGATTTTGCTTAATAAATTTCGCTCAGTGTATTGTATGTGCCAAAAGCCCTTTCTAAGTGTATCGCAGCGTGTTTTTTGCATAATTTGGCAGAAATTAAAAACGAGGGTAATATTCACACATCAAATATATGTATATAGGTGTATACATATGGGACTACACTCTTAGGTATGTACAATGCATTCGCAAACAAAAGAAGGGCGTTGAAATTGACACCTCGAGTGTAAAAAACAAATAAAAGCAGCAAAAATAAAAATTTAAACCCTTTTTTTCTTTTTTAGTCCGACAAGCGACGAACGAAGGAGCATATTAAAATTGGGTCTGCCTGCTGTGAAATATCAACTCACGCTAGAGATGGCAGCGTGAGCTCTGACAATTGACTAGAAAATGCTTATAATGGCATGGGAGATATACATAAGGCAGGATAACCTAAGAATAAGTTGGGAATATGCTGTAAATAAGAGTCTTCAGATGTAGCTGAATCAAAAGATGGCAGCGTCAGCTATCAAATATAGGAAGGAAGAAGAAGTAGCAGATAAATTCAATGGCATAGAAAACATACCAAAAAGAACTTTACTGGAAGATGTGTAAAAATATTTAAGCTTTAGCTAGATGGAGTGCAATTTGCTAATAGATAACGCAAGATATATACATAGATAGATAGATAGATAGATAGAGATTAAAGCTTGAGCTGTATATATAAAAAATATGAAGGAATTGGGCTAGGAAATTATTTGAATGAGTTAGAAGACAGTTGAGAGCAAATATGAAATAGCCTGGGAAAATATTTAAGTTACTTTCTAAATAGAGTCACAATTACTATTAGTTGTAGAGAGGGAAGCGTGAGCTGTATACATTTAAAGGAAACACTGGAAAGCAATATGAATGGCTTTGAAGACGTATAAGAGGTTTAAATAAGGTTCAACTATACGCAGCTATACTTCCATAAGATATAACATCTAGAGATGGGAGCTGCGTGAGTCCTATATGAAAGAAATTCCATAGAAATCAATTTAAATTACATGAATAAACACACATAAGAGTAGTCATACTAATAAACTTCAGATAATCTCTTGTAGTTCAGCTTCAACTGTTGCTGAGCTGAACTTCCATAAGTTATTCGTTCTTCAATAAGTCCCATCTCTAATTTACATATTTAAACTATATCTAGTCCATTATAGAAGCAGTAAGGTACAGTACTCACAGACTAGCACATTAGCATAGTTTAATACCTGCCTCTTCTAGCAACTCCCTCTCTTCAGCTCTTAATTAAATTGCTGTTTTTACAAACTTTATCTACAGCTATTTTTTTTTTTGGTATCTCCCATCTCTAACTCATGCTGCCTGGCTGTGGCAGGGTCTGACGAACGAGGCGCGTCTGTTGCCGACACACTTTGGCAATTCGTTTAATTATTATATTATAACGACATACACACACACACGCACAGCTGCATAATAATAAAGAGGAAAGCGTATATAAAACGCTGCCAGGAAACTTGTGTAATTCATATCGCATAAAGCAGCAAGACGCAGGGAGACGCACAACAGCCACAGGCAACTCAAAAGACACAGCACACACACACACACTCACACACTCGCTGCTTGGCATTTACATGGCCCATACGGCTGCCTCGCAATTGGCTTTGACAATCGAATCCAAATTCGTATCTGAGTCCGCCTCATCGTCCGTTCGCTGTCCTCTGCTGGAGCGTATCAATTGCACTCAAAGCTTTTTTTTTTGGGTGCCAAAACCGCAAAATTACATTGAGAGTGGAGAGGCGAGAGTCAGCGTTGTTGTTGCTGACGCTGCTGCTGCTGCTGCTGCTGGCTGTGCCCCAATACCAATCTCTACTTATCGCCGGTTGGCCATGTTAATTTTTAACCTCAGGCTTCGCCAAATCGAAAGCTGATCGTATAAAATTACAACTGACAGCGGACGCTGAGAACCGCAAAAGGTGACACTCGATGGGTGCCGCCTCTCTCAACTAAAAGTTGTTGTTGTTGCTTTTATTGTTGCTGTTGTTGTCGTTATGTGTGCATATAGATTACATATATCGATATTGAACAGTGTGCGATAGTTACAAGCAAATATCGACTTGTTGCGAGTGCAGAAAGTAAAAGTATCTAAAGTTATTTATGTGTTAGCCGAGTGCAGCAGGTCCTTTCTATGTGATTCTCACAGATTTCAAGTGGAATTGAGGTGAGTTTGAAGAGGTTTCATATAGCAGGTCCTTTCTATGTGATTATCAAAGATTTCAAGAGGAATTGAGGTGCGTTTGCAGAGCAGGTCCTTTCTGTATGATTCTTATAGATTTGACGTTCAATTGAGTTCAACTAGAAGATATATATCAGATATACAAAACTCAGATTTCTAATCCTTATGCCTTTCCATGCAATTCTCATGAATTGAAATACAACTTAAGCCTAAATACAAATTGAATATCTCATGTATATACGTTAGGTAAGCTTATAACAGACTTTCTCTAACATAGTCCGCTAATTAGCTTTAGTTGCTGCTGCCTACCTGCGCATGGCTATCAAAATCGAAATTTTAAACATGGCATAGGTGTAGCTAGCCAACAGCTGCTAACTGATGTTAGTCAACGCCTGGGAATTGTGGCAATTGGCCAATGAGCGTCCGTTGCGTGGGAGTGTGAAGCTGATTTTCAATTTCAATTTTCTCTCCACGCATTTGCCTTTTGGGCGCGCTGACGACATCGCAATAGGGCTAACAAGTTTCTCATATTCGACACGGCCAAAAGGCAAAAGACGCCCCGCCAGCTCCAAGCAGCGATTCGCAACGCTCTAATAGGCACATTTATTTGTCATTAAAAGTTGTGCGTAATAAAAATAGTTTTCGTTACCATAAATATGGCCGTTTGAATGGACCCGGCTTCAATAAACACAGAATGTGACACAATCAAGCTAAGCAGTGAGCGACCCATTTGATGATAACAGTGGGAGACTAAGAGGCTAAAAAGCGCTAGAAAATGTTAAGAAAAAAAAAACAAACAAAAAAAATAGCCTAAGCCCCCAACGAGATTGGCCACAAACCGGTTGAAGCTTGGTTTTAGCCATAACTGGGCGTGTTTAGCATTCGAGAGCTGCGGCACGACAAGCTCGAGCCGGCCTTAATAAGCATAAATAGAAAATTTAATTAACAAATCAAATGCAATTTGATAAATGACTCGCTCCGCATTTAAGCGCGAATGCGAATGCGAATGCAAAAAAATGCGAAAAGGGAATGCAAATGTCGATCCTAGCAATGGCAGCATTAGTCGACAGCCAACAGACATTGGCTTTGGCTTTGGCTTTGGCTTATTTACTAAATAAGAGTCACTTTGACTAATGAATCAATTTGCCAGGCCGCCAAGTAAATGATGAAGATGTGTGTGCGAACGCAGCCCTACACAGGGTAGGCAGCCCATCGAGCCGAGTCGAGTCGAGTCGACGTTGGACGCGGCTGAGTTGAGTTGATTAGGGCGGCCCCCATTAATGACAAGCGCACAGGATATGGATACATAGTCGACACAGTCCAGACAAGTTCACATGATGACGTCGACCCCAAATACCCTAACCCTGCCCGCGCCCTAGCGGCGGCGATGACGTCTCTGTTTATCTGTTTGCTGTTTGTTTGTCTGACTTTTAGATTCTGTGAGTCGCTCCCGCTCTCTCCCTCTCTCTTTCTCTTTGTCTCTCTTTTATTTTAACTTTTTTTTTATTCTCTGTTTCGGGACGCTCGTCAATTAATTGCTGCAAAAACAACAAACTGAAATGAAATCAACGGCAACAGCCACAGCCACAGCAGCAGCAATAGCAGCAGCAACTGCTATACAAAAGCAGCTTGAGCTAAAGTTGAAATACCGTTTAATGCCCATTGGACACGCCCACTTTTCCCACACTTCACACACACACACACACACAGAGAGTGAGGCGCAATGCGGCATCGTCGCAAGCTAAGGCTGAGTTGCAGCCAGCGCTTAAAAATGCGTCAAGAGTCAACTTTGACTACACACAACAAATATTTGTGCATATGTATGCGTGTTTGTGTGTGTGTGTGTGTGTTTATGTGTATGTGTGTGTTTATGTGTAATTGCAGTTTTAGCTTTTATACCCTATGCAAAAAGCAAGGGATTAAAGCGATGCGTTCCGTTTTGTTTATGACTTCTGAGACTATAGAAGATGCTCAACAAAGAGTCGAAGTGGTGTGTGGATAAACCTTTGGATATGTTAAATGTATATGTATATATATTTTGTAATATAAAATATATATATATAATAAAACCATAAACTATAAATTATATATTATTATATATACATATATATATATATATATATATATATATATATATATATATATATATATATATATATATATATATATATATATATCTTTTGCATACTAACTTTGCCTTCCAACTTCTGCTCATCAAGCGCATTTCTAGTCCTTAACTTTTACTGAACCTCTATACCTCTCCCACCTTTCTACACTCCCTACTCTCCAACTACTGCCTTTGCTTATTGTAGGGTATTAAATGCTGCACTAAGCTCGACTCTAAACTTTCTTAGTTGTTAGCTTTTGCACTTTGTTTGCGCTGTGTCTGCATCTCGAGTTGATTGCAGCAGCTGCCGCCCACGCTTCGCAGCCAAAGGCTCACCTGCTCTTGCTACACTTCTCTCTCTCTCTCTCTCTTACACTCTCTCTTTCTCGCGCTCTTTTATTTGACTTTTGTCAGCTCCACTGACAACTTGTGCACTGATTAATAAGTTACAATCGTTTTTTATTGTTTTATTTTAATTGCATCAATTTTTGCAGCTACGAATTTTGCTGATTCAGTGAAAAGCGCAAAAAATGAAAAGAAAATTTCGTCTTTTTCGTCTTTTCGTTTTTCTTGCTTGGTTGGCCGCATTTCCATTTCGTGTTGGCAATGACATTTTTGTAACATTGATTTTTAAGTATTTTATGAAAACTGACTTCGACTGCTTAGTCATGAGATTTTCTTCGTCTTCTTCTTCATATTGCAAACTTGGCTAGGTTTTCGCTTAGGGAGCACGTGCTGCTGATTGCTCCTATTCTATCTGTTTTCTGAGAAGCATCTAATAAACAAGTTTGCGGCATGAGGCATGCGGCTGCAATGCTGCCACATGGGGCAGCGACTCTGGCAGACGCGTGCGGCATTTTTCAGCTGCCTGGCTAATCGCTTGCGTAATCTTAAACGCGTCGTGGCAATTGAAATGGATTGCGCTTCGGCTAAGCTGCACTACCTGGTGAAGTTGCCACAGATACAGATGCAGCTGCAACTGCCGCTGCTAAGTGGTCGTCGCGAGCCTGTTTTTTGGGGGCAGCTGTCGATGGGCCTGAGCTGATGCTGACCCACAATCGATGCTCAAATTTCATTGCATTTTTGCGCGTTGGCTGAATAATTTTTTCAATTAAATTTCATGCCATGCCTATGTGTCTGGGCTGGGAAGCTGCAGCGCCAAGAATAGCTGAACAGCTAATTGCGGCAAGTAGGCTGCAGCAGCAGCAGCAGCAAACAAAAATAAAGACACAGTGCGGATTAAGAAAGGGGGCGGGGAGGGCAGAAGCCTGTGCCGTGGGTCATCATAAAAACATTATGGCTAGGCCCGCAAAAACAAACAAGAGCTGCAACTGGTGGAATTTTTCAAAGGAATTGCAGCCACTCACAGAAAGGGGGCGCAGCGTTGGGGAGGGGGGCAACGGCGGTGGCAGGGCGCAGCTGCAGATGCCACAAAGCAAACGTCGCCTGGTTATGTGCGTGTGTTTGTCACTGCGGTTTGACAGGCAACATGCGAGAATTTGATGAGCAAGGCAATGGGGCTCTGTTCCAGCTACCTACCTCTCTCTCTCTCTCCCCCTCTCTCTGTATCTGCCTTGCTACACTGCTTGATGAATGCGCGCAGCTCGTGTGTAGTCTTTTGGGTGGGTGTGTATGGGGCTTTGGGGGCCACAGCCAACTATGTTGTGCACACACACATATTTATCTATATATATGTTTATGCAGGTATGGAAAGGTCATGTTGTCTGCCTATTGTTGGCGTCACGCCGTCGGCGTTTGTCGCTGGCGTGCGAACACGTTTCGCTCACAGATTGGAGCGCACAGGTGTCTTTGGGGCTTGGAGCGCTAGGCTCCAGGGGCTGCGATCAATGGGCAATGGGCAGTGGCCAAGCCACGAACAGCGCTGCGATTGGCCTTTTTATTCATTTCTGCTGTTGCTGTTGTTGCAGTTGTTGCTGCTGTCGCCTGTCATTCTTTTCACTTGTTTTTTTGTCAGACCTTAAACTTATTTCAGTTATTGGCATGCTTATTGTTTACTATTATTATTTATTGTTGATTCTGTTTGCAGTAAAGCACGAATGTGACAGTTTTTAAGATAATTGTGAATGTTAGGAGTTGCCTAACAAAGCTTGATAGATATAAACAGCTAACTCACTAATTAGTAAAGTGATAATGCTTATAGCAATGCAACTTAAGGTGTTGCCATCCAAGCACTCCGAATGTTCATTTGGGTAGGGTAAAACATAAATAAAATATTAAGACTATAAGCATTCTGTATAAATATTAAATATTTTATAAAATTAATTAACTCCGAATTTTAATTACTCCGAATTTTTATTTACTCCGAATTTCTATTTACTCCGAATATTAAATGATCTTAAGAATTTAAGTACTCTAAATGTTGTACTACCCCTAATGCACCACTCCGAATTTTTAGATACACCAAATACTCCTAATTTTACTTTACTGAATCCACTTTCAGTTTAAAACATTCCGAATGCTTAAGTAATCCAAATTACTTACTACGAATACTTAAATACTTGAACTACGCAACTGTAATTAAATCAAATACTTTCAAGATCATTCGCAATTTTAAAACACTCCGACTATCGACATAGTTCCAATACTAAACTCTTAGGCAAAGTCTAGTCTGTTCTAGCTTTCTCTGCTACTAAACCAGTCCGAATATGATCTCTACTCTCAAGTAGCTTTCTCTTAATTCTTATCGTCTTGCTAATACCTTCAACTGTCATAGCTTCGCACTCGCTAGCTACTACCAAAGATGATTTTGTGTTTGATGGCACTATTCAGCGATGCACCTTGATGTGTCAGCACTCGAGACGACTGTTTGCATTCGATAGCCTAACAACTCAATGGCCGAAACTATGAGGCAAAAAAGACTTTTTGCCGAGACACTCGAGTCGGCAGCAACAAATTATGTGAGATGTGTAACAGATGCGACGTGACTTTGATATAGATGCTACCAAATGTGGAACAGCTGTCAAAAATGCCAACCAACAAGCAACAACAACAATAGTTCAAAGCTGAGCCAGACGAATTGGTAGCTTGTAATGCAATTTTAATAGCAACCGAAACGACAACATTTTATGCCAAATTTTTGTTGGCCCTGACCTTGTTGAATATTGTTTTTGACGTATTCATAAAGTTTCTTGCGTGCGTATTTCGCATCCATAATTAAAATGTTTGCTGCAAGTCGCACTTTTAATGGCCAGATATAAAGTTTTTTGTTTTTCAAGCTAAATGCTGATATGCTGACCACCCGGCGGGGGCAACTGCTAAGCAGCTGGCTGACTGACTGGCTGACTGGCTGGCACCGTGGGCAGCATTTAAGCTTTTGTTAATTATCGCGATAATGCAACATGTGGCATGTCTGAGTGACGTCTCTCTCCAGCTGTCTCTTTGTTGGGTCTCCTTCTGCAACAGCTTGTCAGCTGCTGGCCTTTGATGTGCCGTCAGCCTTAACTTTGACCTTAACTCGCTGATAACTATGACAAAACATGATGCCTTGTGATGGATTATGGCTCGTTAAGCTCGTCAATGCTATGCAACTAATGATATGTGAGACTGGCTATAAAACTCTATAATATTTCATTAGCAATAATATTATTCACTGATTAGAAGATATAAAGAGTGTATAAAAGCTTTAATTTCGACAAAACTTATTGGCAGAAAAAGTAGTTAAAGTTAATAACTAAATAAAGCGGAGAATGCTAAAAAAATAATAATTTGTAAGCTCAATTGTACTTAAAAATATTTATAAAAAAGAATGAAATAATAAATTAGAGAAAAAAATAAAATATTTATAAAAAAAAATTTAAATAAATAAATTTAATTAAATTATACATTTTAATTCTATTCTAATATTTATTTTTATTTTTTTCTTCCAGAAACTTTTTTAAGAAATTAGTTTTAAAAGTTATGAATTTAAGGATTTATTTATAAATTTTATAAATTTACTAATATATAAAATATTTATAAAAAATTATAATAAATAAATTTAAATAAAATTTCAAATATTTGTAAATAATATAATAACAATATATATAAGCAAATAAAAATATATAAATAATATTAGTGCAATATTCCTATTAATATTTTATTCTAATATTTATTTTTCATATGTATTTTTTTGTATTTTTTCTAATATTTATTATTAATTATTTTGTCAAAAACTAAGAAATAGTATGAAATTAAGGATTTATTGCTAAATAATTGACAAAAAGCTGTTTGCTATAAGAGCTTAGCTTGCAACTAGCTGTTTGCTATGCAACATTAACTTAATTTCCAATAAAGCATGAATTAAACAGCTTAAATTAGTGAGAAACAAAATAAAAACAATCTGCTTGCTACATAAGGTCATCTATTTGATGTGACGTAAGCGACAACAACCTTTGACCTAACCATCTACTTGCCAATGCTGCTGCTGCTGCCTGTCTAATTGAATTGCATTGCGGCAAAAACAACAGCAACAGCAGCAACAACAGCAACAACAACAACAACATCATACTCAGCAGCAACAAGAAAGAAATATGAAATCTTCTAATTGGCAGCGCCGCTCACCGTCAATGTTGGCACGTTGTTTGGCATGCAGACGCAGCAGCAGCAGAGCAGCGACTCAGCTGAGATCGGCAGCAGCAGCAGCGGCAGCGGCAGCGGCCTCAACATGCATTTCCTTTTTGGGCTCTCAGGCAAGCGACGCATAGAAATTTTCTTTATAAATCAGTTAATGTTGTTGCTATTGTTGTTGCTGTTGTATGTTGTATGTTGTTGCTCTGGCTGTTGTTGGTTGTTGTTCGAGCAACAAGCAAAAGTACAAAGCAAGTTGTTAAAATTCCTGTTTAAAGTTTTGTACGCACATGCAACAGCAACGCAGCTCCCCCTGCAGCCGCCTGCTACAACTTCAAAGGAAGCTGCTGCTGCCTGCCTGCCTGCCTGCTTGCTGCATGTTTGCATTAAAGACGCATTTTGTTTGCGCAGATCCGAAGACGTGGACGTGGACGTGGACGCCATCCGCAGCGTGTTAGAATACACAACATGCCGTCTACAAACAGTTGGGGCCACTCATAATCAGGTTTTAGCCAGAGCTCAGCTTCCAGCTTGAGAGCCAGAGCCAGAGCCTGAGCCTGGATGTTGGGCTGAAAAAGGGAGTAAGTTGCTCTGGCTTTGGCGTTGGCGTTCGCCTATTGACTTGGCTGCACATGACTGCACAAAAGAGCAGCAGCAGCAACAGCAGCAGCTGCAGCAGCGGCAGCCGCAGCCTCAGCAGTTGCTGCTCAGGTGGGCCAAGGCTAGGGCGGTTGCTCGACGCTAACTAAACAATTATGGCAACGGCCTCGCATTGCCCAAGCAACAACAACAACAGCAACAACACAGATGATAATGATGAGCACGTTGCCAACGGCCTCAGCTGCATGCCCCATGCCACATCCTTCGCTCGTCCATCTAACTAGCAGCTCCTATCTATGCATCTATAGTTATTTGTATTATTATTTTGCGTTGTTTTTGCTGCGTGTCTTTTGTGGCTGTTGTTGTTGCTGGCTGAGTCTTCGTCTGTGGCTCAGTTTCAGTGCAACTTTTGATGCATTCGCATGTGTGTTGTCCTGCCTCATACCTCCTCCCTCGCTGCCCCTCGCTCCCTTGCGCACTGCTATTGTTGCCTTTCGGTTTTATTTATAGTTAAAGCTGCTTTAATGCTCGCCGGATCTGTATGCCTGACTAGTGCCTCCCCCTCGCTCTCTCCCCCCTCTCACTCTCTCTACCTGGCCCTCGTCTTGGTTTGGCTGAGCTGTTCGGGTCGCCTGATGATGCTTGCAAGCTTCAAATCATCATAAATGCATGCTTACACAAACACGGCTGCAGACAGCCAGCCAGACGTTGCAAGCGAGGGGCGTGCGAGTAGTTATAGAAAGCACCAGCAACTTAGATATTCATTTTTAGCTTAAGCTGCAAATAACTGTAACTGCTCTCTTAGAATATCCTCTCTGACATTGCAAGCGAGCGGCGTGCGAGCAGTTATAGAAAGCATCAGCAACTTAAGATATTCTTTTTCAGCTTAAGCTGCAAATAACTGTAACTGCTCTCTTAGAATATCCTCTCTGACATTGCAAGCGAGAGGCGTGCGAGTAGTAGATATTCATTTTCACCTTAAACTGCAAATAACTGTAAACGCTCTCTTGCAATATCCTCTTTAGTGACATTGCAAGCGAGAGGCGTGCGAGTAGTCATAGAAAGCTTCAGCAACTAACAGCCTAAGCTGCAAATAACTGTAGTTGTCCACTTAAAATCTACCCTCTAATGCCAGGCAGACACTACAAGCGAGTGCCACTTGTAAAGTTCTTGCTTTAAATTAACTCAAATGTTCGATTTCAGCTTGAGCTACAAAGTTCTGTGTCAGCCCTTTCAATAGTTTACAGATTTATTTAATTTTAGCCTTTCCTTAAGCTGTCAACATCTCTCTTTTGCCACTCACTGCGAACGCTAACAATCTTATACCACTCTTATATTATATTCTAGGTTAATATAAGACGCTTAGCATTTTTCAATTGTTATTTAACTAATTTTTTGTAGCACTGGCAAACTGTTGAAGCTACCCACGCAAGTTAATGTTCTGGGTGAGTGGGGCTGCATTTTAGTTTTTATTTTCGTCATTTTCAAGTGATTTTTTTTCATGCATTCATTTTTTTTGCCCTATCGCTGCACATTTCTTTGCGTTGCGGTTTTCACGTGTTGCCGTTTGCCGTTTCTGCAAGCTTTCCACTCAATGTTTGTTTGTTTTTGTTGTGACTGCCATGAATAAGCAGCATAAAACGAAAACAAAAACAAAAGCCAAGCAAAAACAAAACGCACTGCCGCTGCCGCTGCCGCTGACGCCGCCAACTGACCCGACGCGACGGCAAGCGCTGCCCACGCCGACGCAACGTCAGCGCCGCAGCCAGCGTTTGGCGTGCTAATAACTCAGCATTTGTTTCTATATTTGTTGTTGTTTTTGTTTCTGCTGTTGATTTGTTGCTTTGCTGAATGACTTTTTTATGTTGCGCTTGTTTGACTGAATGTGTGTGTTTGCCAATTTTTTTTTTTTTTTTTTGTTGTGTTTTATTTTGTGTTTTCTTTGTTTTTAGCAAGTTTGTTATTTATTCTATACACAGTTTTTGCCCTTGCTGCCGGTTTTAGTTTTTGGTAAATTATTTTCTGGTAGCCGCATAAATACACACACAATTTATCAACTGGGCTTAGGCGAGTGCGCGCGGCTTTCAAAAGATATCTTAACTTCTTTTTGTTGCTCTCTCTCTCTCTCTCTCTCTCTCTCTCTCTCTCTTTCTCCCGCTTGGCTCATATTACGCTTGGCTTTGTTGTCGCAGCTCGTTTATCAGACTTGAGAACATATTGAACATCATCACTTAATAATATTGACACTTTGTTGCCTCGTTTTAGATGACGATTTAGATTCAGATATACATATATACATATGTATATGTATATATATATATATATTTATATATATTTCTTTGTATGCCCTTTTTACATTTACCCGCAGCGCCCAGCGCCTACGATTACGATCCCAAAATAACAAAAAAAAAAGAACGAGCCACGCACACAATCAGCAAATTAAGTGATTATGTTAACCGGTTGTTGTTGTCTTTGTTGCTTTATATGAAAGGCTGCCAGCCAGTCAGCCAGCCAGCCGGGCCCAAAAGCAGAAATTTACATGAAAATTAACTTGTTATGTGCCAAGCAACAACAACAATAACAACCAGAGCAACAGGCAGCGACAATTTGAAAAACACAAACTGTAACCGAAGAAACCCAAGCCAAAGCTGACTCCAACTTGGGCTTCAGTTGGGCTCCAGTTGGACTCCAATTGGCTAGCTGCTAAGTTGTCTTCAGTTCGTTCTTTCATTTCTTAAAGCCGGCAATAATTTGGTATAATTTCAAAATTAGAGCTCATCAACAAGCCCGCTCCCTCTCTCTCCTACTCGTTCTCTCCCTCTCTTTCTTAAGCCCTTGGCCATGCTCCGCTGCCTGTTGCTTGAGCCATAACTAAATATCATATCATAGAATATATATACTTCTATACATATATATAAAGTTCATAACTCTCCAACCAACACTCATATGTCGCAGCGTTCCCCGTTTTAGATTAGATAAAAGGCAAGCAATTTGCATAGTTTCTGATTGGACTGTGGGAAACACAAACATCTCTCTCGCAGCGACAGCACACAGCAACGGCAAATTGTGTTTTAGTTCAGCCACAAACTAAAACGTGCTCGAATCAAACCAAACCAAACCAAACCAAACCAAACTAACTACCAAAACTTTTCTCTTGCCACAATTATTTTTACTTAGTTTTTTTTCCGCAAAAAAACTGAAACTTTTGCTATATTTTTATGCTTTGCTGTGATTATGAACATTTTGTCACGCAGCATCTAACATTTAGAAGATGATTTCAGTGAGCTCATAAATACTATATATACATATGTGTGTAAACTATGCTAGAAATCATATATGTTTGTGCTCAAATCAAGTTGAATACTATATATATATAAATTATGCTAGTTAGATACTATAGAAATATATACATTAACTATGCTTTAGATCATATCTATTTCTTCTCAGTCAAAATGATTATTGCAAATTTATCTGTCTATCTTAAAGTTTTAAGTTCTTTATGAAATTTTACATTTGTCAGTTTGTCCTTTATAGCAAATAGTTCATATTCATATCTATATTTTACAAATCAGTCTACTATATCATATGGAACATATTTTCTATTTTCTATGTATATTATAGAAAACTGAGTTAAACGATTTGATACTTGCAAAAGAAACTGTTTTGTTGGTCAAAATATCTCAATCAACATATAAGAATATTCATATAAGTCCTATACAAGACTAGTTATAGACCATCTACATATATATCCCCATCAGTCAAATTGATGTATGTTAAAAAATCTCTCAGTCTAAAAGCGTTCTTCATAAGATATGACATAAATTTATTTGTTTATTTGTAGAAATCAGACGGATTGCAGAATTGTATCAACTAAAGTTGCCTTAGGATACAGAATTCTGACTCTCTCTCTCTCTCTTCTCTCCTCGCTCTCTTATCTTTCTCTTTCTCTCTATCTCTCTCTCTCTCTCTCTATCTCTTATCTTTCTCTTTCTCTCTCTCTCTCTCTCTCTCTCTCTCTCTCTCTCTCTCTCTCTCTCTCTCTCTCTCTCTCTCTCTCTCTCTCTCTCTCTTCTCTCTCTCTCTCTCTCTCTCTCTCTCTCTCTCTCTCTCTCTCTCTCTCTCTCTCTCTCTCTCTCTCTCTCTCTCTCTCTCTCTCTCTCTCTCTCTCTCTCCTTTCTCTTTTCTCATCTTTCTCTCTCTCTCCTTTCTCTTTTCTCATCTTTCTCTCTCTCTCCTTTCTCTTTTCTCATCTTTCTCTCTCTCTCCTTTCTCATTTCTCATCCATCTCTCTCTCTCTTCTTTCTATTTTCTCATCTCTCTCTCTCTCTCTTCTTTCTCTTTTCTCATCTTTCTCTCTCTCTCTTCTTTCTCCTTTCTCTCCTTTCTCTGTCGCTCTTCTCTCTCTTCCTTGATTCCAAGTAAACTTTTTGGCTTATCAAAATATATTCATCATCTTCATCATCCTTAACTTATAACCCAAAATGTTATGGCTTATCAAAATATCTTCATTAAACTTGTAACTCAATAGGTTGATCAAGCTATAATAAGTCTTTGAGATCATTAAGCCTTATATATGTCAACAAATTTGTGTATATAAACCCCACTAGACTATAGACTATACAATAACTATAAATATTTATATATAAATATATATTATATACAATATATAATATAGTTATACTAGAAACTATAGATATGATATGATCAGCCCAAACGATATCTATAAGTTTTGTAGACAGTTGTTGTCTTTGTTGCTTAGCTATCAGACGAATCGTAGCACTAAATGACAGAGTTTCTAGAACTATCAACTACACAGAAATAAAGTCTAGGAAACTCGTTTGTTTATATCTAATATCAGCATATCTAAGTCAAACTTCGCATTATCAAACATTCATCAAATAAACAAGATTCCCTAAGTAACCGTCTACAATTTCACATACCACGATTATATCTACTATTTATATATAAACAGATATCTGCACTATCTATACAAATTAACAGTTTACTATGTCTATAGTTCTATATATAACATATAGTTCTTTAGAATCATTTAAAAATTATATTTTATATAGAAAAACCTTTCTTGATTCAAGATTTTTTCATAAAACTTACAAATTTCAAGACTCCAGAAGATCTCAAGAACTTTACTTCTATAAACTAGATTAACTGACTAGACACTGACTCTCTCTGTGTCTCTCTCTCTTAACTCAACGTGCCTTTAACTTGTTCAATTTCAAAAAATTACATAAAGCCACATCAAGCAAAAGACACCAGCGCAAGGTCAGTTGCAGCAACTAACTAGATAAGAAACATTCTTGAAGAACCCAAACAAAATAGGGGAACAAAAAAAGCGAATGTCTAGCAATCGCCCTTTGTGAGCTGTGCACGAACTTTGAGCCGTGTCTATGTATTTGCTGCTTGCGACTTCCGTCTGACAAATTTTTAGATTTTCAAAATGTTATTTGCAACACGTACGCGCAGAGCCCAATCAAAGATGGGTCTCTGTTGCTGCCTCAGCTGGCCAGAGGGGGGAGGGGGGCTTAGAGAGGGAACTGCGGCTGCGGCTGCGGCTGCGGCTGCGGCTGCTGTTTGACTCGTTTAATTCAAATTAGCTCGCTTTATAAACGAAGCCGTTGATGTCTCTGTCGATGAGCTGACACACAAGTATATATATATCTATATCTATATCTATATCTATATATATATATTTGCATATAGAATTGGCTTTTGATTCGGCTTTTTCTTTTGCGGCTTTGCTGTCTCCAGCTCTGGCTAATTTATGACCACAGCGCCATTATAATTCTCACTTCTCTCACTCACTCTGGCTATCTCACTCTGTAGGCCTCTCTGTCTAGCCGTCTAATGTTTATTCAAATCTTCTTTGCCTTTTGCACAATCTTGAACTCGGCTTTTGAGTCTGGAACAGTTGTGTCAGCCACGTCTAGACGACGCAAGGAAGCCTTCGCAAGCTGCACTTGAACTTGAGCCACCCCTACTTTTAATCTGTTGTTTTTTTCTTCTCCTGCTATTAGGGGTACTCCCCTCGCTGGGCACATGTGAACGTTTGAACAAAACATTCATGAATGAAATGAGCTGAGCTGAGCGTTGGTGGGGGGGCTGCTTGGGAGGCGCATTGATAAGCAGCCGAGTATCGTTGTCGCCTTGTTAGGCACTTTGGCTGGAGACAGAGCGACATAGAGACAATCACACACACACAGACACACATACTCGGGCAGCCAGACACCTTTTGTTTTGCCGTAGATCTTGATGTCTGGCTCATTGGGGTTGCTTAGTGGTTGCAGCAACACAGCGACTGTTGCTGCCACAGCCACAGCAACAGCAACGGCTGCTCGCTACGTCTGCAACTATTGTCAAGCTTTTAATTAAAGATTTCTATTGGCATTTGTTAACTATTTGCTGCTGAGCTAGCTCATTTAAATGCATATATATATATATATATATATATATAATTAAATATATATATCTATTAGCAGCTAAGCTCTTGACTCGAAGTTAATTGAAACTTTGGGCTTGTAGCATGCCGCGTATACTTAATACGCTTGCAGTTGGCCAAAACTTGATTCTTGAGTGGCTCAACTTTGGTTAAGCTTTGTGCAACATTTGGCTTAGGGCTAATTGGCACGTGTCCATGGCCACATTACACTATCTGCGGCCCACTGCTGCTCGAGTCGCTCGCTGACTATTGTAACAAGGCCAAAAAACTAATCCAATTGCGATATGTGGCCAAGTTCATGCTGTTTTATCAGCGCATTAAACGTGTAACAGCAGCTCGCAGCTGCGCCAAGACTTCTACTAAGTAATATTCTGCTAAGTCAATTAACTTCAATTAGACTAGCGAGGGGAGTGAGCGCGAGCTACAAGTTCTAATTGGAACAAAGTCTACTGTAAATGAGCTGGAATCTTATGGCTCGCAGCAATGGCAACTGTTGCATGATTCCAATTTGCATTTGCTGTGAGACTTTTTAGTTTCCATTCGCTTTTGATTACTTTTAAGAGATGCGTGCTTAAAGATGTCTTTCAGACAGAAAACTATTCGTTAAAGTTATAAATATTAGTAAATTATATAAGGTTGTCAAAAAAGTCTTGCGGTATTTTTTATTGAATTTTCAATTGTTCATCAAATTGGTTATAATAATGCGATTTAAGTCAATTATGCGCGGTTTTGTTCGATGACGAGTTCCCAACGAGATGCCAACTTCATAATGCTCCTCTTATAGAAGCTCGCTTCCCTATTGTCAAAAAACTCGGAGAGCCACTTTGCACAGGACTCTCTTGTGGACAACTTCCGACTGCCAAGCTCGTTCGCCATGGACAGCAATAGGTGGTAATCACTTGATGCGAGATCCGGACTATACGGCGGATGCAAAAGAACCGAGAACCCATCCGAGTTTTTTGACAAGCTTATATTATATAACTAAACAACAAATTGTTGCATTTTTTGTTTATTCAATTTTAGTTAATACTTAATTACTTTAATTTGAAAAGAACTTAGACAAAGATTATTATTTTGTTTACTTGTAATCACTCTTATTAAGCTAGTCTAGCAACTAAAACCTTTGCCTAAGGCAAACCACACAAAGTTCCTACTCGACTACTCGCCTGGCATTAGAAGCCGAATCTTGTTTATTGTTCAGCTGTCTAAAGGGGAGGATTACTTAGGGAACTCAGCTATCAGGAAATGCTTAACTATATAAATATAAATAAAACAATTTACATATATAACTAAGTGACATGCAACAAATACAAAGTTAGTTTAACTTCTATAAAATAATAAATTTACTATTGCCTTATGCCAAACAATTGAAATAATAAATCAAGTTTTATATGAGTCAGCTGAGCTGTCTATGTCGAGACTTTAGACTCTAAAGTAAATTTTTATAAATAAATTCTATTGACAAAATGAAAATTATCTTTTTTTTTTTAAAGAATTTTCATATCACGTATTAAAAACTTTAAAAAATAAATAAATATTCATTAAATATTATATTATATAACATGATAGTTACATAAATATTTAGCTCTATTAAATAATATTCCTCTAAATTGACTTGACTCAACAAAGAACCAAAAGTTAAGCTTAGAAAATGTTATTTTTGCAGCATTTAAGCGCTGACGGCGCAAAACTTTGATTCAGCTGAAATGTCATAGAAAGTCAAAGTTTTGCACTGCCAAAAGAAAAAAATACTAAAAACACAATAAAGAAAGGCCACGCCCTTGCCAAGTGGGCTAAATGTTGCTGCGCCACTTGAAGTACATGAATTTATAATGTTTATATTTAAGCCAACATTAAGTAGCTTGTAAAGCAAACACACACACAATGCCAATATGCTTATGTGTGTGTGTGTGTGTGTGCTTGTTTGTGTTGCTTGTAAAATGCCAGTTGAATTGTCAATTTATACAAAATGCAAACAAACATAAACATTAACACAAACACAGCAACACGCAGAGAGAGAGAGAGACACTTAAATGGCAGACAGACGGCAAAAGTTGTCAACTGTCAAATTTAATCATGGTTAATATAAAACAAGGCTAACACACAGAGAGACAGAGAGAGAGAGAGAGAGAGAGAGAGATGCATGGCTAGATAAGCGGAAACCAGTCAAAACAAAAACAAAAGCAAAAGCAAAACAATGCCAATTGCATCTAATTAGACTAGAGTATAAGACAAATACATATATCTAATTAGACTCTCGTAGAAGACATCAAGCCACTCTTATATTTACCTCCTTTTAGCTAATGGCGTGCAGACGCTTCCGTTTCCGCTTGGCAAAATATCCAATTAGAATTTGCAGCTGCGCAGGCGTCGCGTCCAATTTGAAGCACCAGCAATTTCTTACTCTTGGTTATATTTTTGTAAATTTGCTACTTTTAATATTATGATTTTTGCACTTTGTTATCAATTTGCACTGTTGAATAGCGAATGCAACAAATTCTCTGTTGCACCGACTAAAACTTTGGCACTTTATCAAATTCTAAATCTATTTTAACTGTAAATGCGATTTGTTACTGAGGCTTAGGCAGCGGTAGCGGGAGCGGGAGCGAGAGCGAGAGGCACTTCTAGGCACAGACACACGCACAACATAAGATTTATAATAATTATTTTTATTTTTTAAATTTGATTTTTCGCTACTAAATTCTCGATCAATTTTTGTTTATTTTGGAATTTGCGAATTTTGTCGTCATGTGCGAAAGACGAACGAAAGGCGAAAGAACAAAACGAGCGGCCGCGCCGAATTTTGTCGTACGAGCGCCTAAAATCAACTGACTCCAAACGCAGCGCGTCGTTTCACTCAAGCGCTCGGTTGGCTGTTGCTGCACTCAGTTGAGCGCTTGCCACTCACGGCTCGACTGCAACCCAGTTGCAATCGAACCGACACGGCCAGCCAACCAGTTCGGCTAGTTTTCGAATGTTCGTTTCAATTCGCAACGTTCCGGCGCGCGCGCTCACAAACCTGTTTGGCCGCTGAGTGGAAACAGGTTTCGTTATGTTGCGAGCGCATTGCGCTTAATTACTCAATTATGCTGCCAACACTCAAAGAGCGAGCATACGATGCGTGCGAGCGAGATGGGGTTAAAGTGAGTGTGAGTGAGTGCAATTTAGCGGTTATAGTTTAGAGATTTATTGTTTTATCTAGCTGAATTCACAGCTCGATGCAGCTGGAGTTATTTTGAGTTCATTACAATGTTGGTTGGAGTTGGTTTTATTACACATGCAGACAATGTTGTTACCTGGCCAAAGGATGCTTCACTCAGGCGTCAATTTGATGATCGTGTGAAATTCGGACTTTAATGAGCCGCGTACCTGGCTGATTATAAATAAAGGTATATATACCTAAAGGTCAATGTGCAGCAAAACTAAGTTCTAAGAGTGTCTTTCTTCTTTCTATAGGAGCCACCACAACGAAATCCTTGAGCACTCATAAATATTTATGCGGACATTCGCAGCGCATGTTCTATGACTGTCCCAACACCCAGTCCCATTCCCATTCCCATTCCCATTCCCATTCCCATTCTCAATTCTATTTCCATTTCCATTTCCATACACATTTTCATTTACCATTTTCATGCCCATTCCACGAACAACTCTTTCTCGCTCATTTTGCATCTCTCGTCAAATTCTTTAACTTGGCAATTTGTTACGGTACTTTTGCTATTTCGCAGCTCCAACTCCAACTCCGACTCCAACTCTGTATTTATGCAAGCCAACGTTGTCGACTAACTTAAAGAAGATGCCGCTTGGCCAAGAGAATGTGTGTGTGTGTGTGTGTGTGTGTGTGTGTGTGTGTGTGTGTGGATATTTGTGTGACAAGTGTCTTTCATTAGCATAAGTAAATCTTCTCGAATCCTCAAATTTATTTGTCAACACTTGACAATTTCATTGTTGACGCTGAAGGCGCAGCTGTAAACGAGACATGAGCTCCGAGCTCCGAGACTCGAAACTCCGAAACTTGGAGCTCTGAGCTTCAAGTCTTGGATAACAAATCATGATTTCTGTCTTGCATGTCATTTTGGCATGGCCTAACTTCCTCTCTGCCCACAGCCGCAACTGTTCCAAGACAATGGCCATTGGCCATTGGTCAACAGGCAGTCTGCGAGCCGTTCAACTCCAACTACGGCTTAAATCAAAGACAAATATTGGCCCACAAGCAGACAACATTAGCTTTGCTTAAAGCCCTTTTTGCTTTTTACAATGTGCGAATATTCAGGATAAGATCTTGAGTCATCAACTCTAATAAGTGCTCCAAGCCCAGTTGCCCAGTTGCCCAGTTGAAAATATTGAAATATAGAAATTTTCATGATTAAGTTTGATCTTAAATTCTTGGCAAGTATAAAATCTTTTTTATTGCAACTTTCTAAAGGAGTTTTTTATTTTTTAATTTTTTTCCTTATTGGCTATATAAATATATATTTATCTGTATACTCATATATATTTATTTATATATATTTACAGCTGCCTTTCACTCACAGTTTTTATTATATTATGACGCTTAATAACGCGGCATTAGGCATTGAATTGGCCTGAACGTTGGCCATGGCTAATTGCTGCTTTGCTGCTTTGCTGCGGGCTACGCCACTTGCCCCAACTCCTCCCATCCTCCCATCTGTTAAACAAAAATTGGCATCTGCTCTGGCTGTTTTGGCCAAGGAGGCGTTAAATTCGACAGCTTGGACTTTTCTTATCGCGCTTATCTGCGCAGTGTCAACGACGTCGTCAGCGTCGCCTTAGCCTTTTGTTGTTGACCATAACCGTGACTCTAGCCATGGCCATGGCCATAGCTGTGGCATTATGGCCCAACACTCCATTACCAACAAAAGCCATTGCCATTCATTAACAGCTGCGGCTTTTGTCTGCTGTCGACGGCATCATCTTTTGAGTCGCAGCAACGTTTTCGGCATGCGGCAAACGGCATGCGGCTGGCGTTCATAATACTCGTAATGCCAAACGTAATCTCAAATTACTGCAAATTTTCGCAGCTCACCTTTTTTTATTATGCATTTTCCCTCTTTTGTATATGTTTGCTGCAAGTCTTGCATTATTTTGATTGTTGAGCATTTTATTATCATGTCAATAAGCCGGTCTTTTATGCCACCTAATGTATCTGTTATGCTGCACACAAACACACACATGCGCACATGCACACATGCACATAGAGTCATATCTTAACGCATTTCCGCCATGTACAACTTGTTGCAACATTGCCCTCTCCCCCTCTTTAAGCCTTGCACCTGCCCCATGGTATCCGCGGCGATTACAGTGTGGACAGGTGCGCGCTGAAGGCCATTGAAAAGCGTTTGATAGCGTCCAAGGCAGTGGATGTATTTTATGATTTGTTTCTGCCAAACACAAACTCGCATGTGAGGAAATGTAAACGCCGCTGGAGAAATACTTAACTTTATCTTAAAGTTAAGCATCTATATATAAATATTTATTTATATATTTAAAAGAGTTTGCACCGACTCACTGACTGACTGACTGATCGATGCGCAGAGGAAACTAGTTGCATGCATGCCATTCAGCATGTATGCATACATGTTCAGGTATGCATGTGTGCATGTCAGTATGTATTTATGTATGCATGCATGTATGTATGTGTGTATGCAATGTATGTATGTATGTGTGAATGCATGCATGTATGTATGTGTGTATGCATGTATGCATGCATGTGCATATGTATGTATGTATGTGCATATGTAGGCATGCGTATATGTATGCATGTATGTATGTATTTATGTATGTATGCATGTATGTATACATATATGTATGTATGCATTTAAGTATGCTTACATGTATGCATGCATGTATGGATGTATGTATGCATATATGCATGCATGTATGGCTGTATGTTTGAATGCAAGTACGAATGCATGTGTGTATGTATGTGTATGTATGAACACTTTCATGTATATGCATACATGTACGCATGTAAGCATGTGTACTTTCATGTACGCATGTAGGCATGTGTACAAGTATGCATGTGTGCACGTATGCATATGTGTATGTGTGCATGTATAATCGTAGGTGTATATGCTTATATACAGGTATGCAGATATGCATACATGCAGATACACCTAATTGCATGTACATATGCACATGTACATGCATGCAACATGTACAATATCGTATGCCAAAAGCTGATCTAGCTTCTATTCTGCATAGCTTCAGATTCCTTCTATGCAATTCTCATAAACATATACGCATGTCTGAATGCTAACCCAGCTTCCATTCTGCCGTGCTACACATGCAAACAGTAAACAATTGCTAAACAGCGCCCTTCGTTGCAATTCTCATAATCATTAATCATAATCGACTTGAGCAACTAATCAATTTCATAGTTAACTCAATGTGTCAGTCCATATCGCACCTTGGCCATTAGCCGATCCTAAATGCTGTTCAAGCACTCGAGGCCTAGGCCGAGGCACCTGCTCCAAGGCATTTGCTTTGACAAACCCCAAGCCAAATTGGGATTGCGACAATTGCTATGTGTACATACATCATACAGAACTTTAATTGTGCCTGGCACTCAATCTTTCAATCACGCCCGTCCGCCGTGCTGCAGTTGCAACAACAAGTTGCCCGACTGCAAGCCGCGTCGCATGCAGCCACGCGGATTACATGCGGCTGAGTGAGCGCGGTGAAGGACGACGACGCATGCGAGTCCAGTCGAGTTGAGTTGAGGTGAGGCAAGGCAAGGCAAGGCAAGGCAACGCAAGGCAAGGCAATATAATCTATATAATCATAAGAGTGTTCCATGTTGTAACATAGCCAGCACAAGAAGAGTAAGAAGAAGAGGCACTGCCCCTGTATCTTGGCTCGCCCCGCCGCACGCATTTGCGACATGTTGTCAACTCGAATTGCGTTCGACTGATTGAAGGCAGGCCCAACCCAGTCGTCGAGGCCGGCACAGCGACAAGTTGATGGCCACATAGCCATAGCCAAAGCCAAAGCCCTGGACAGTGGTGCTTCAAAGCTAAAAAGTAGGCAAGAGCCCAAGTGGTCCATGACTTAAAACTGAGCCACAGACAGGTTTCTCGTCTTCGCTTTAGCATTTCGGGTAGGCGTTGCAGATTGATCAACAGAGTTGGCCAGAGACGTCGCGACATTTGTCTAAGTCGCTGCCTTGTTTACGTTTGCGCTTTGCAGCGTCATGGATGAGCTGTGCAGCTGGGCAGAGCAGCCTGAGCAGGCTGAGCAGGCCGACCAGGCAGATGTGGCTGCCTGCCACATCCACATCTATAAGTTTGCCTCGTACAAACATTTCAAGTAATTTCGCCATCAATCTTTCACTTTTGCACTCGTTTCGGACAGGGCCCATGACCTTGTCCTCATGTCCTCTGCCCACTCACTCAACCTGAACCTGTGCGCTGCTGCATGCGTACAGTTTATTTTGATCTTGGTGTCTCCACGATTTGCATAACTTGTCATCTTCAGCCGACGAACAGAAGGAGGAGGATGAGGAGGAGGAGGCGAAGGCACCAGGCAGAGTTCATTGTCAGTATCAATAAATATCAACGCGCTGAGCGACAACTTCTTTTCAGTGCCCCAAGCACAAGGTAGTTGTTCCATTCTCAACCTCAACGACAGCGTCATCCACATCCACATCCACATCCACATCCTCTCATGTTGATGCCGAGTGGCACTGATGAGGCCATCGTATGTCAGCAGCAGTTTTTCGTGTGGCGGTTAACATTTTGCTATTTTATGAGCACTGATATAAATGATCTTTTAATTAATATCACTTTAGATAGAGCGGCCGGCGTGGAGGCCAGCCGCAGCGAACGCGAATTGATGGAGCATTCTTATTATGCAAAGTGATGTTTACGATTATGCATTGGGATCGGAGTCAAATGCAACGTCAACAAGCGCTTGGCCAATTGTCTCAGTCGTCTGGCTCTTAAATAGCTTTAATGACATCCCAGCCCATGGATTAGGGCTCAAAACTGGCTCTCAGCCTGGCCCGCTCGTTTAGCTGGTCGTCCATACTCGCAGCTCTACTCTGTTCCTCATGTGACCAGTCAATGATAATCGGATCAGATTACCATTCTGATAATGTTAAAAGCTTTTTGCAATTTGCCATACAAATTGTTGTTGCTCTTGCTGCGAGTTATTTTGCACTTAGCCAAGGACGTACGCATACGCATATCGGATGGACTCTACCTATGCCTGCCCATATGGAAATAGAACATTAATTCCACCCAAAATGAGCCAATCAAATGGTTTTATTTTGGAACTGCGCTGCAGCACTTGAACTGCTCGTGTCGCGAGCTGCCGAGAGTTGCTCAAACTTAACAGATAAGAGCCATGGGACGATATATGGAAACTGGAAACGTTTGTGATTTATGTTAGATTGAAGATAAGCGAAACACAGTCATAGAAGCAACAATGTGTTGAGAGATTTATGACGCGCTTAATGAGTGAATATTATGTCTATATATTAAGTAAATTTGAAGATAAAAGATCTTAACAATTTAAAGATGTCATATACATATATAATAGATATATATATATATCTATAATATCGAATAATTTGGAAACGAGTTTAGAACGAAAGAATACGAACAGACTTTTTCGACTACCCAATATAATATTAAATAATTGAGTTTAGAACTTAAGCTATATGTACAGGTGCGGTCAGTAAAATAGTAGTGCGCCTGGGCACTAAATGTTAGACATCATAATTTAGTGATTAACACAGTTTTTGTTAATCTCTCACACCCAGCACTACTATTTTAATGATCGCTCGTTTTTCAAGTCATTTCTCTAAAATAGTCAAAAACAAACTAAATATGACCAAAAGTAAAGGGTTTTTTTCGTAATTCTCTTCTTTACATTCTATTCTAAACAAAAAGTATAAGTTTTTATTTTCTATCAGGAAAAGTATAGTTTTACTTGCTTTTTGTTTTGTGCCGTGCCGCACTACTATTTTACTGACCGCAACTGTATATAGGTAAAATTTATGCTAATAATATGCTTAGGCTTAGATTTTGACTTTAGAATTGGTATTAGCATTATCATTAGTATCAAAATTCTTAACTACTGCATTAGTATCAGCATATAAGTCAAGCTATTAGCATCAGCATTGTAACTAAGATCAAAATGATGAGCATTAGTATTAGTATAAGCAACAGATTTAATATCAGTATTATATTGTAGTTCTAGTGTTATTATTAGCATTAATATCAGTACTAGTATACGCATAATTATTAGTATTAGTATTAGCATCATCATTAGTATTAGCATGGACAATACTATAAGCATTCCTGTTAAAACTAATAATGTCATCAGTAAGAACATGCCACAGCAATATCATTTCTATTAGCATTAGTATTATGAAAATTCTGTCGATATTCTTAAGCTTTACCCTATATTTTATATAATATAACTCTATATTTATAGTTAAAAATAACTGTAAACAACTTTAAGAGTTCCCCCACATTTTCGCATTCTCAAAACTCATCTATCTAGTTCGCTTACAGTGCTGGCCATTCGGCTATGGCCATTCGGCTATGGCCAGGTATCTGTTGTATGCACAGCTCGTGTGATAAGATCGCATTGGTAATGTTAATGGTATGGAAAGCGGCGGCGCTACTTGCTGTCGGTGCTTTGCACATTTCGGAAAATGAAGTCATTAAATGCTATTACAAAGCGTAATTGTTCACAAATTATGCCTCGCGCATTCCACGGCATAGACAGGAACCCGACACTTCCTCCAGATAGTCGTCGCTTACACCCTACAGACACACACACAGATGTGTATGACGCCGACTCTGACTATGACTATGACTCTGACTATGACTGGCTGTGTGTCTGTATATATGTATATACAGACGCCCCAGCAATGTGCATTTACACCACTTAGCTATCTTAATTATAGGCCCAGAGTGGCACATCAACTGCACACGCTTTCTTTCAGTGTAGGGTCTAGGGTGAGCTGAGCCAAGCTCTTTGTGCACCTGTCACACAGAAAATGAGTGTGCGAATGAGTGACACTTGCCCCAGTTGCCACCAAAAAGGCCGAAGAATTAACATATTTATTATAACAACTAAAGGCCACGGAAAATGCTTCCAATTTGGCGAACAATGCGCATCGCATATGAAATTCCAGTTAATATACAATTTATTACGCATCATCGTTGGCATTTAGGAAGAGCTGAAGAGCTGAATAGCGCTGCCGGAGCTCTCTTCATGTTGAACTCTCAACTGTGACGCGAGCTTCGTAAATTGAATTATTTGCCCGATATACCCTGTACAATCTCATTTTATTTTTCTGCCAACTCATCGCACAGAAGGCAAAAGTCATGTGAACTTCCTGACCAAACCCCCGGAGCACAGACACTCAGCGAAGCAGCGAGCGATGCTGGCTGGCTGGTTGGTTGGCTGGTTGGCGGAAATTGTGTCATGATTATAGACTAAAGCGCCTATTTAGTTACGCCTTATTATTTCCTTTGGCTTGTCTGCTCCTACATGCACCAAATTGAATTGAACTCTGCCTAATTGAAGTTGTGTGTGGAAATGACTTGGAATATTTCTGGCCTGAGCCCTTCAGCTTTCGCTCTCGCTCTCGCTCTCGTTCTCAACTATCAGTGCGTTTGGGGCTCATTAAAGTTCATTCGGCTTCGATTCGTTTGTTCTCTGAGCGCATTAGTGGCTGGAGATCTTATTCTTTATGAAATGGAAGCATTTACTAGACCCTGCGAGCAATTTGAGGCTCTTAATTGGGCTCGAGTTTAATTAGCTCGCATGGGCATTGCATTAGGTAATATTAAATAATATTAGCCAAGACTTACTCAGTTTGTGTGTATAGGGAATCAAATAGATATATTTCCATTGCCTCCATAGTTCAGTTAGGCATCATTTCCATACTCTTTGTTGCATATTAATCATTGCATATGAGGCAAACATTTATATGGCAGTTGACTCCGGCTGCTGCTGCGGCTGCTGTGGGCATCAATTAAATACTTTTGGCTACCGGTTAGAATCTCTCAAAACGGCACATTGTCTTAGCCAAATTAAAGTTTACTCAGCTGTGCGAAGCTGTTGACCGTTGCAGGAGCTGGTCTCAGCCAGGCAGCCAGGTAGCCGACACCTGAGTTGAATTTTAGTTTTGCGCATGCGGAAGCGTTTTTCGCGTCATTTTTCATGCTGAAATTTAATAAAGAAAATTAATTTGTGGACATTTGACTCGAGGCGAGACAAAAACCGCGCTCACCATTCAGATTCAGTCTCCCATAGCCAGTTACCCACTCTCCGTCGCCGTCGCCATCTCCGTCTTCGTTTGCGTCTGAGTCTGCCTCCTGCGACTACTCAAACTGCACGCAGACTTTGATCGATGGCACTCACGATGCTGCAGGCGAGTGAAGCTCCAAACGACGACAATTTCAACGGCTGTTGCAGCAGTCGGGAATGCAACATGGTCGCTACATGTGTCGCTAGGCCGTGGCCTATCCATCCAAGAGGGAAGAGCACAGAAGCGAAGGCAACACAAGGGCAATGCAGTTGCAGGACGCAGGGCTGAGCGGCAGCAGCTCGTCCTGTGTGCCGCATGAGTTGCAAGTTAGCGCAATTAATTTATTTCAACACGAATTTAACTCTCATCGTGTGCTGTCTGAGTGCTCGCTCCTCACTTCATTTCATTTCCCAGTGCGTTTTACATCATTTTTATTAAGGCAACAGCTTCGAGACTTCACAAACTCCTTCATTCTCATTCCTCCTACTCCGATGTCCGACCACCGCCTCCCTCTGCTGGTGATGCGTGTGTGCATTTGTCAGTCGGTTCAGCATTGTAAAAATTGTAAAAATTTTGTCGTTACCTTATCTAAATATGGCCATTGCATATAAAGACTTGGCATACGTTGTTATTGTTGTTGTTGTTGTGGTTGTTGTTGTCGTTGTCGTCGCATTGGTTTGTCCAGCTGCTCTCGCCGCAGGATTCACCGATGCGATTTACCAGCGTCTCTGGCTCCTCCACATCTGATGCTGCGTCACTCATTTTTGCACAGTCCATTAGTTCGCGGATGCAGTCAGCTCTGAAGGTTGTATGTACTTGTTGTTGTTGTTCTTCTGGTTGTTGGTTCTCTACCGGTTTGACAGTCGCTCAGCCAGCAGGTCGCGAAAAGCCAAGCGGCAGCTCCATTAGCTGCCCCTGATGCAAGGTAAACGCTTGTTTTCATTGCGGTTCCCGCGTTTATTTTAAGCTCTACTGGGCGCGTCCTAGTTGCATGCAACCAACTAGAGGAGCCCAGCTCCCTTCATTTGTATGTAATTTTCGGTTATGCGAAGTAATTTGAGATCGCGCCACACGCGCCGCTTTTAATGACTTCATTAAATGCTCGGGCCGGCCAGAAAAAAAAACCAAACTAGTTTAACAACAGCTAGTACAGCAGTCAAGCAAACATCATCAGAGCAGGCCAGGCCAGTTCAGGCCAATCCAGTCCAGTCCAGTCCGGTCGTGGTCCGATGCACTAGTACTTCCGATGATGACTATAAAATGATTCCTTTAGGGCATCCTCAGTTACTTTGCACTCGAGCCGGGTTGAGGGCAGCCGAAATGAGAAATGTCTTTGCTGGACCACCTTGAATAGAAATGAATTCCTTTGGCCATGAGTAAATGTATTCGTTAGCCAACATTTGTGTTAGTATTAGACAACTTTCCAAGCTCGTTGCTTATATTTGGCTCTGCCTGCGCTTACAATCAGTGCAGGCAAAAGCCAGCCAGATTCCAGCATTATTTTTGGCATTTCAGGTGGCTTGAAATCTCTTTCATAGTAGCTTCTGTCATGAACCTGCTTAATGGCTTAAGATGTGTTGGGGACTGAGCGTTCGTCACTTTGTAAAATGCAAATTTCTGCAGGGTCTGCGATGAGTTTGACTAAATTCCAAATGGCGCTCGCTATGCGAAGAGAACTGGACACAAAAAAGAACTTCAGATAAAGTATGAAATAAACTGCGTATGTAGGATGAATGGCTGGCAACAGGAGTTGAGTTGAGTTGAAGTTGTAGTTGGGGCTGTGGCTGGGGCTGATGCTGAGGCTGGCGTTGTCCATTTACCGGCACACAGTCGTTACTCATTCTCAGGGCCATGGACGAGGACGTGGATGGATAATTATGACGTTGCAACAATTCCAGCGTGCAGCAACATGCAGCAGCAGAGAGCTTAGGAGACGGGCGACTGTGCCCAAGTGACAGTGCAACATGATTGCTCTCGGGCTCGCCACATGCCACATTTATCATTCGTCGAAACGTTGAAAAATTAGTCATTCCTTTATTTTACACCCAAATGCCGAGAGCTGCCTCCCGGCCGCCCCAAAAACCAGTCCGTGGACCACAGCAAATCCTTCTTGCATTACTTGCCACAACTTGCCACATACTTGGTGACCAGAGCGAGCCCGCGTCCAAGTTGTTGTTGTTGTTGTTGTCCATCGTCTCCCTGCAACACAACATGCAAATGACTCTTTTAATTTTTATGAATTTCTCTGATTACGAAAATTGCTTCTGGGCTTTTGGCCGCACCACAGCGAGGCACCTTGAAGGTGGGTTGCTGCTGTGGTTGTTAGGCAGGCGCGCATGATGCATCGCGCATCTTCATTAGTCGACGCTGCTCCAATGTCACACACACACATAGACACATGCATGGCATGGGTGTGCTCGAGTCTAGGCCATCATTTTTAGGCCCAGTTTAGACAGTTGGTTGTGGAAATCGCTGCCGGCCTTTTACCAGCTTTTGCTTGCTTTGGCCGCTGCTGTGCGATCAGTGTCCATGTTTGCCTTCGCTGTCGCATGTTTTACTGGAGCACATACACATGGGCACACGGATCAGCTTGGCTCATTGGCGCTCTGATCGTGGGCTCGTATGGAAATTACAAACGAATAAATCATTGAGTAAGCTCCTTGGCCTGCAGTCAGCCCACATCCACTTGGCGCTGGGTTTGCGCCCGCTGCCAGCGCACAAAGGTACTGTAATTAGTTGGAATTGTAATTCATGGCGCGATTAGATAAAGATCGGCTGCCAATTAGTAACGCACCAGGCCGTGAATAATATTGGATGACAAAAGTGCATCAAATTGGCCCGATGGCTATTTTCGTTTGTAATCTGAGCAGTTTCTGGAATGTTCAATAACAAAAATCACAACACGAGAGCTTCTGTGTGAATAGCTACTGAAAGAAGAAGAAGAATGGACATTTTTGATAAAAGGGAAATTTCGCTGTGAATACCAAGTGGTGGAAGAAGAAGACAGTATTGGAGCTTCCTATGCGAATATCTGTGGTAGAAGGAGAAGAAGAATTTTAGTGATGGGAGTTTCGGTGCGAATACCTAAAAGAAGAAGGTGCATTTTTGTCAAAGCGGGAAATTTCGGTGCGAATGGCTAGTTGTAGAAGAAGAAGAATGTGACTTTCTGTGCGAATAGCTAGTGTTGAAAGAAGAAGAATCTAGTTTTAGCAAGTTTATGTAAACAGCACAGTTTTTTTAACAGTGTGGACTAGCAATTAGCTGTTTGTGTTAGCTGGGTGACTGGCAAATGGTTAAAGAGGAAGCATTTTAATTTGTGGCCATGCGAATGGTTACATTTGGAAATCATTTCGTCCGCTTCTCAGCCAATCTTAGCCAATTAGATTCTATCGACTGCAATCGGCTTGTCCACATTTTCAGCTGGCTGCCAATTGGGCCGCAACTTGATTTCAATAAAAATCCATTTAATTCGACATTTGTGGCCCGAAAACAAAAACAAAAGCAAAGTTAAAATAAAAAAACAGTTGTCGATTAGCTGGAGCGTTTTTGGCTGCCGGCTGGCGGCGTTTGAACTGTGCGCCTCGTGCGGGTGCTGGCCCCAAACTCCAATTGGGCTTGTGGCAGAGGGTGGAGCGGCTGCAGCAACTGCGTTGCGGTTTCATATAAATCTCTCGTTGTAATTGCCGCGATAAGCGCAGTGGCCGTAAAAGCGGCGGCCTCTTAAAACCGGTGGCCAAAGCATCGAACTGTTGCTACCAATATACATATGTATGTATATATGTATATATATCTGTGTGTATATTGGGCCAAACTACATAAATATCGCGTGAAATGCATTTGCGGCCGATAAATTTGGCAATGGCTGCTGCAACGGCGATAATCAACGCAATTGCAATCGATTTTGGCGTAATTTAGGTACGGCTTAAGTGGCTTTTGGCCAGGCTAACAAGCGGCACTGGACACCTTGATTGAAAATATCGCTGCCGATCTGCATGTGTGTGTGTGTGTGGGCCAACACCTAAGCAACAACAGAAACAATAGCAACAATTTATATCAAACTGCGTTGATCGTCTGAAATTGTTGTTAGGCAAACTACCGTTAAACTCACTTTCACAGCAGGCGGCGTGTGGAGTGTGGATTGTGGAATGTGGACTGTGGACTGTGGAGTGCATCCCGCTCAAAATTACTCATACGCAACGCAGTGACCCCAAACAGAAGAGCGCAGAGGTCGCGGCTGCAGTCACCTTCAGTTGCAGTTGGCCGCTGACCGGCACTCGAACCTTGCGTTCGCTCCCCGTTTCATGCCGCCACGTTCCGTGCCGCTGATTAATTACACCGCCCGCTGTGCGAATTCCTCAATAAAAATCATAATTTCGTGTTTGCGGCCGATGGCCAAAATGATGATTGTTGCCGCATTTATGTAAGCCACGGCTTATTAGCTGCACGAGCTGCCATCTACACAACAGCTCACTTGGACCCTCCCCGCTGCCCACTGCCCCCTTCTCGCCACCGCTACCCCGCAGCGCATGCAAAGTGTAACGAATTTTTGATTGAAACTTTAAAATACTCGTTAGGAGGGTTTCCTCGTCGTTGCGCGTGAGTTTATCTTTTGATTAGATTCGTTAGAGTTTGTATTGGCCTTTTGTAACACGAAATTGGGCAGCTACATTGGAGTCTCTCTCTCTCTCTCTCTCTGTGTGTATGTGTGTGCGTGTGGCACTCTTTTTGCTTGAATGGAGTCATTATTCACAATTTAGTAACACTTGATTTGCGTTTGGCATTTGCTATATACCAATTTTTAGACATGTTTGCTACTATTTGTTTGAAAATGGGTTAAAATGGGGTATATTGGTTTTGTTGTAGATGTATGCAACAGTGAAGCGTAAACAGTTTTGATAGTTTTTCTAGCTAAGCAGAGGCAACTGAGCTAAGCTGGTTTTAATTTTGATTCATAATTGAAATTTTTAAACAAATTTTTGTCCTAAAACAAATATATTTTAAAATCTGAATCCGGATTTGGTCTCACAAACAATATAGTAACAGAAAATAGGTTAAAAATTACGTCGATCTCTAAAGTAATTTTAATTTTGATATATTGATGAAAACTTCAAACTCAAATTTGAACATTTTTGTCATGAAACTTGAACACTTCGATAATTTTGAGCATTTTAGTTATGCTTTTTATGAAATATTTAGAAACCAAAGTCAATAAAAAATACAAATAAAATTTACTACGTTTAAAAACACAAGACAACTCGAAGCTGGGGCAGGAATGAAGACAGAATATCAACCCTAAAAAATATTCAGTTTTAATATAATGAATTTTTTTTTTTTAACTTAAAAACTTATGGAAATCAACTAGTTAGGGTATCTGCTAGTCATGCACATGCAATCTTAGCACGCTTATTTGTATTTTTAGCTATCTGCTGATGCCACGGAAAGAGATACATATTTCAGTTTTATAAAAAAGAGTTATTTCTTAAATGCAAAAAATGTTGTTATTTATTTCTCATTTATTTATTGTTGTTGTTTGCATAGCTCGACTTTTGAATTGACCCACTTAGCCAAGAGCTTCATTCAGACAGCTTGTTAATTATAAGATATCTTTTAAGCATGGCTATACCAATTAAAAATATTTATTTGCCAAAATTCAACATGCCCCAAAAATGTCGTGAAAGTTTAACACCAAATATACTTATATATATATATAATTATTGTTGTCATCAAAATAAAAGTGAATAAAAGCCTGTCGCTGTTGCTGCACGTGGCACTTCTAATTAAGACACCGCAAATGATTTCCATATGTGTCAGTACCCCCAAAAAATGATAAATATATATATATAATCCCAACTGTAGAATGGATAAACTTTGCATTTGTGTGCAAGCCCAGCATGATGTATTCAGAAATCATTAAGAGGCCGCAATTTGGGCCCAGCTCAGCAGCTCAGCGAGTCGGCTGGTGAAAGGTGCAACCAGGTTGAGCGCTGCCATCCGCATATCTGACAAACTGAACCGAAAAATTGCTTTGACGTTGTGTCAAAATTTCACACTTTTGCGCCAGATAAAAGCCAAACACGAAGTCGATGACGAACTGCAGCAGCAGCAGCAGCAACAGGAGCGCTGCATTCTCCAAATATTTGGCATATGCATTCAGAGTATACATCATTAAAAAGAGTGTTAAGTGCAGCATGCAGCAGAGGCTGGGCAGCACAGTTGAGTCGAGTCTGAGCCTGAGCCTGAGTCTGATTCCCAGTCCGAGTCGAGTCCAAATTAGCATACAAGCCGCGCTTTTGCCATAATTTGCATATAAAATTAGCGCAACACTTTAACCGCCTCTCCTTGCGCCTGCTCGCTGGTGACACTTGGCAAGGCAACTCCACTGGCTGCTCATTTAGCGCCTTGCATACGCTGATTGGTTGTACACAGAGTCGGAGTTGGAGTTGAAGTTGGAGCTGGAGCTGGAAACTGTGCGCTATGATAATTAAGCTGAGGAGAAAGGGAGCTACAAATCCTGCTGCACTTGTTGCAGCAATTTGCATTTGCATTGCCGCCAGCCTTAATGACTCACACATTCTATATGCTCAGCCATATATACATACATATACATATAGATATGTATATATATGCATATAAAGTATATATGTCTATGGACAGTTGCGGCGCCTTCACGGCAATTAGCAGCCAGCAAAAGTTTCGTTGCCTGATTAGTCACGCCTCACTGTACAGCAACATTCCCTGAAAAATAGACATCCATAAATAACATCTAAAAGCCAAAAAAAGAAGGAAATAACAAAAAAACAAAAGCTAGAGTTGCTTACTTAGCTAGCCGCATTCCCTTTGCCAAGAGACTTTCTGAATAATTTGTTGATTTTGCTTCTCATAACTTTCATGCGTGAAAATGTTAAAGGTTAATAATAAAGCTCTTTAATTTGGGAATGTCGGATCTATAAATAAAACATTAAAAGTTTACATGGCTTAAGCATTTCTCTTTATATCTAATGATAATGATAATAATAATGAAAGAACTTTAAGCTGAGCGGAGTGAAGGCGAAAATATATTTGATTTGCATTTGATATGGCTTCTGGAGTTAGTTATGTTCAAAATACATATAATGAGAGTTGTATTTGGTGAGTATGATATATATATACTATATACAGTCGAATCCCGATAACTCGAAATGGCAAGGGGATCAGTTTTTTTTCGATTTACACAGAAATTCAAATTATCGAGATTTCTATCATATAGATATCCCCATCAAGGGGATAGAATTTTTTTCGATTTATCGCGATTTTCGATTTAGCGGGGTACAAATTATCGAGACTCGACTGTATATGGATATATTCCTAAAACCATGTCGATGGCAAATCGAGCATATTATAGAATTGGGTTCATTTTGATTCTGTTCGATTTGCCACTTCAGTTCAGCTATTTCTCTCAAGTATGTCTCCTTCTGTCGTTTCAGATCGCATTGCACTTTGAGCTGCATCTCATCTATCTCGAACAGCTTCAGTTCAAACTCCTCAAAGAGCGCTTTTTGTGCTGAGGTGTGCTCTTTCGATTTGCTCTCTTTTGGAGTGGCACCTGCATCGGAGCAGAGGTTTCTGCAACTCATCCAGCTGCTGGCATAGTTCCTTCGTTTGTCTTAGCAGCTCTTGTTTATATAAAAGAGAAGATTAGAGATAAGGGATATAGCAAGATGATTTAAATTAGTCTTTAACCAAAAGTAGATTACATTTTGAACAATATTAGAAAATATCAAATTTTTAGAAAATATTTTTGAAATATCTGCAGTTTTTTCAAACAAGAACTTTAACTTCAACTATGACAGATATATGATATATGATGGATGATATGATATGGTATAGCAATATGATATAGTATAGCCTCGCTACAACTTTCATGTAGTCTAAATCCAACTCTTTGTAGTTTTCTATGACTGACCCACAACAGACTACATAGATCCAAAGAGAGCGTAGGCATAGTTCTATCACTGCTGATCAAGTCTTCTTCTTTGCCCCATACACATTCTATAACCAATTTATAATAATTTCTACAAGCGCATAAAAGGCCAAAAGGAATTTCGAATTAATTGAGTGAGAGAAGCGCATAGAAATGATAGCCAATTAAAATGGTAAAAAGTTATTCAATAAATGGAAATTGATTGGGCAATGAACAATAAAAGTGCATAAATTCTTAATGCTGCGATAGATGCTTAAATTTAAATTATAAATTGTAAATATGCACAATTATTGATTTCGCTCTTACGGTACTTATGCGCTTCGTGATTATCTTGTTGGATTCGGAGCGCGGCCGGGCCTTACGGATGCGTCACTAAATCAATGCAAGTCATAAACTGCAATATGGTTTTTAATTTATATGGAATCTATATATATATATATATATATATATAATTTCGTATTGAGAGTAATAAAAGCTGTAAATAAATAAATTGGAAATTTAAAAATAAATATTTATTTACATATAATTGCATGTCAGGCATGGAAATTAATGCGATTGCAGTTTATGACAAGCGATTAAAATTTAAAATGACAACATGACCGAGTGGAACGGACGCCGCTGGTCGAGCGGTACAGCTGAGGGTAGGTTGGGGGGCAGATGGAGGCGGGTGCTCGGTAGCTAGCCAATAACTCGTTGCATTTACAATGGAGGGGCTTTAATTATGCAGAAGTGTTTTAAATTGGCCGCTGGCTGCATTCGACTTTAGTCGCATTGGCAGTGGCTCAATTAAGTAGCACAGATGCCATAAGCCGATAGCTTGTTTTTACTCAAGCCTGACATTTAGATAGGGTTATCTAAAACGGCCTGGCTACAGCTACAGCTACAGCTTACAGCTACTGCACACGAAGAAAATAGCAGTTGACACTCGTAGCCCCGAAATAGAAGCGTTAAAGAGAATTTCCAATAGTGCAGCTCAGTCGAATGGTTCATTAGTCAAACGTTAGGTGACAATCAGATAGGGCCTTGGGCCGTGGTGGCACCTGCGCCACGTTGAGAATTGGGGACAGTCTGCAGCCCACAGCCCACAGCCTACAGTCGACAGCCTGCAGCATTCCCATGTCAACAAGAGACAAACCAGCTGCTTATCAGCGCTGATAGATTGTGGGACCCGTGGAGAAAGTCGGGGCTACGATCAGACGCGAAGGGCACCTTTAGCCGCAGGCAGATCGCCCGCGGTGCGATAAACACCCAAACAAACGCATGAATTACAACAAAAAGGCAAAGTGTCAATAAAATTGCGTAGATTATTGCAGGCGAGCTCATAAAATTGTTTACAATCCTCCCAGACCAGGGCAGCCCGTGCGGCCCGGGCGACTGTCCATTCAACTGCCAATTTCCTGGTGCGTGTCGTAGACCAACTTCAACTTCAACTCCCAAGTCCAAGTCTAAGATACATGTGCCTGCCGGCATTGTCCACAGTTGCGTTTTTCTTCTTTTTTTTCTATATGTTGTATATGAATTTATTAAATAAATGCATTACGCTATAAAAAGGCTGAGAAAGAAAGCAAAACTATGACCAAGCCGAAGTGTGCATACGCTAAAGTTGAACAAGAAAATTGAGCTATAAATTAAATGGAATTTTACAATCAAATTGTTCTTTTATTAAGAATTTCACATCAGTTTCTTTTTTACTTATGATAAAGTTCCTTTTATCTTAAAGTCTTTAAGTCTCTTTGTCTGAAATGTCTTTTTCTTGTATTCAAAACTCTTTTTCCTCTAGTAAATTTAATTAAAATATATTTTTGTTCTCCTATTTGTTGGCTATTTCCTTAGGAAATTCAGCTTTTGATCAAGACTCTTTTCTCCTTATTTACCCGAATTACCCTTTTGGATTTCAGGATTTATATGATTTTTATGTGAGAAATTTCCTTTCAAAATTCCATTTCTTTGAAATCTTTTCATTGCTTCTTATGAATTTCCCCTGGAATTTCTTGCACCGGTCTCTTCCGGCACTTCCTACTTAACAAAGCTTTCCTTACAAACAAACATCAAATTCTGAGTACTCACCTCGCAGCAGCTAATGAGAATTCTTAAAGAGTATTTCTATGTTGGTGTTCGGCGTAGTTTCTGGTGTGCCCCAGTGTCTAGCGACGGGGTGTCCCGCAACTGTCCAGTTGGCAGTTGCAGCTCCAGTTGGGCATCTCGTGTTGCGCCCTCAGCGCCCATTGCGACAACTGCAATATTATTGTTAATATCATCGTAAATTCGAAATTCTTATGCTTATTGAATTTTCATGTTTGCCAGCGAGCAGGCCAGGCGACACGTACCTCATCCTCTGCTGTTTGCTCTGCGTTGCATTGTTGTTGTTGTTTGTCATTTGTCGTTTGTTGTTGTTGTTGTTGCTGTGTGCAGTAATACATGCAAACGATTTTAGTTATGATAAGAGACGAGTGTCAATAGATGCTGCTGGTCCAGGTCCAAAACTATTGAGCCAAGCCAAGGCCGATGCCAAATTAACTGAAATTGCAATTTTATCAAATTTCCACAATTTCCGTTTTAGTTTGTTGCTATTATAATTGCTTTGCTTGTTCGTCTGTTTGTTTGTTTGTTTGTTTGTTTGTCTATTGCCATATAATAACAATTAAATGTTTACTCAGCAGCCACACAAATTGCCTCTTTATTGTTTGCCATGTGCAAATTTTATAATATTCGAATTGCAGCTGCCATTTATCAGATTCAAATTGCTTTGCTGCCCAGTGGAAAGTGCTTCGGCGTGAGAGACGACAATAAACTGCTGGCCAAGACCAATCAAATGGCATTTATGACTTTTGCAGCGGCTTCCCTTTCATTATGGCAAAGAAAGAACAAATATCAGATCATTAAAATTGCCATTCATGATTTATACAAATATTTGCATTTCATATACAGCGCATACCTGCAGAGCTTTATCTGTGACAATCAATGCGTATGCGTATGCGTAGAGTATCGCCTTACAATGAACAACCGCATTTTGAGCATGCGAACAAAAAAAGTGACAACATCCCGAAGGCCCTGGGACGCTGCAAATAACTCAATCCTTAACAGAACTGACAGAAACCTTATAAATACAAGAATATGTTGGCAGCGTTTGCTGTTTGCTGTTTGCCGTTTGCTCTCTGCGATCATCCGATCACCCGATCTCCCGATCCCGATCCCAAATCAACGTGTGGTTAACATCGCATACATGGGAATGCTGCTCTGTGGGCCTGGCCATAATCATATAAACAGTTCAGCTCGGCCGCTCGCAGAACAAGTTTCACTTAGTTAGAAGCCACTTCTTATCGTTTGTTCTTGTTTGTCCACATGCATGTATTGGAGCCTATTGGAAAATAACAGATTTAATTTGTCTAACAAACTGCTACCCACAAACACAATCAACACACACGAGCACAGATAGACGACGCCTCGCAATGTCAGCGGACAGACAGCCGTCATATTGAGATCTCATCAAAAGACCGCACAACAAGTTGCGCTCCATGCCCAAAGCCCCCGTGATAAAAAAAAAGAAATACTAAGAGAACCCATTGAAATATTTTGACAGCGGCGTGGCAGGCGTTGAAGTTCAAGAGAAATGTCTCAAGTGCATTCGAAGTATTTCGTAGCCGGACCGCCACAGCTGACAGCTGCGATCTCTGCATCTCAAAGCGGGCAAATCGAAAAAGGTGAAGGGGCTCAGAGCACACATGCATAAGCCTGAGCATACATAGCCACCACATTGTGATCACAGTGGCTTATCACGTTGATAATGACAATCGATGGATGATTCTTCCTATGAGGGCTTGGCCCCCGCTGGAACTCGGCTCAATTTGTTACACATGGCTTTGATTTCGATTTTGATTCTCTTTTTTTTCTTGTTTTGTATTATTTTCTTAACATATATTTCCAAAGGTCTGTTACAGTTTTCTTAGTGGGCCCCGAGGTCGAAATTCATTTGGCTGAAACCACTTTAGAAACGTATCTTAAAACGTGACGCGCTTTCATATTTTGTGAAGTGTTTGTTTTAGATTTTGTCGGTTGTCCAAAGTACAAATTGAAGATACGCACACAATGGACCACAAACATATACATATAGATATATATATGTATATATGGTCTAACAATATTTGTAGCGAATGAGAAAATTCAGTGCGAGTCTTAATGAAATTAACATAAGTTTGTTGTTGCACTCAGCTGAGCTTCAAGAGCTCCACATACTTGTATCTTGGAGTCGTCCGTCCCTCTTTGATAATGCTCGAATCGAATTGGGCTATCAGACTATATGCTGCTCGTATATACGCTAATACAAGGTTCAGCTGGCGAGCTGGGCACTTTCAATTTGTTATTATAACAAATTAATTTTGACGGCCTGGCTGATTGCAAAAAACTGTCCAATTGGCATTAAAGCCTACGCCAAACAGCATGCTGCAATCGTAATGCCCGTCTGCCAGACTCGGCTTCTATTGTCAGTTGGCCTTCGTCTGGGTCTGCATCTGTGTCTCTCTATGTCTCCCGTTGCCCGGTTGACAGCTCTCCAAATGCGAAAACAGATCAAAGCAAATTATGTGCAACGCCTCTTGGCTGCTCGGCTGCTTAGCAGCTCTCCGAGCTCTCAAGCATTGGCAATAAACCAAAGCGCTTGGCATCCAGATACAAATACCACTCGTATTCGCATTCGCATTCGCATTCGCTTTTGCAGTTAAACAAACTCAAAGCGTACGATGGCCAATGGATTTTCATTTGCGAGCCGGCAAGTATTTCATAAATCAACAAACTGCGACGTGAACACGTGGTTCGCTGCGGTGTGGAGGGCAGGCCATAAGATGCAACTCAGTGGAACTGTATGATGGCTCGATTAAATGGATTTCAATGTGCAGAACTTGTCTCTAGAGTCTCTCGCATTTCCATCTCATCAACAGCCATCAGCAGCAGCCGCCGCAGCAGCAGGAGCTCAGCTCCAAGCAGAGAGAGACAGAGAGAGAACTCATAACAAATTTGCGCGCTTTTATGCCCACAAATTGCCATGTCTTCAGCCAAGTGACAGCGCAATTATCGAGGGCCTAGTCAGCCAGGCAGCCAGCCAGCCAGCCGATTCTGATGGCTAATGAAACGGCTGGGCTGGGGCATGCCACAAGCGCAAACTGCAGTTGACAGTTTGTTAAAGGGCGCTGAATTGATGAATTGTCTATTAGCAGAGAAGAAGCCCATTTAGCATTTTGTCAGCCCATTAAAAGTTCCTGTCAAACGTTTAGATATGTATGCCCAATTTAATACTCAAATGCTTTGGATGTTAAATGCTAAGTACACAAAATGGGAATCAATCTTCAGTATGGGCGCCTTGCAGCCAATGGGAATTAGTTTTCGGTATGGGCGCCTTTCAGGAACAGATAGCGCAAGTCCTTGGAGTCGGCGGGCGCACGGCACATGGGACATTCCACCGAGGTATTCAGATGCACTCTGATGCACATATCTCCAAAAACGTGTCCACACGCCAGTGCGGCCACGCGATGGCTACCAGCCGCGGCCCACGGCTCTAGGCAGACCGAGCATGTTATATAGCTGGGGTCCACTTGGTTTGCGCCACTTTGTTCGATTTGCGCCTTCAGTTCAACTATTTCCTTCAAATATGTCTCTTCCTGGCGCTTCATATCGCATTCAAGTTTGATTTGAATCTCATCCTTCTCGAACATCTTCACTTCGAACTCCTCAACGAGCATCTTTTGTGCCATGGTCAAGCTTTCGATATGGTCTTTTTCAATTTTGGCCACTGATTGGACAGGATTGTGCACCTCTTCCAGCTGCAGGCACAGATGCTTCGTTTGCATGAGCACCTCTTCCAGCTTGTGGTTCACAATATCCAGTTGATTCAGCGCAAGCTGAGATTTCTCCATGGTTAGCATTTTCGTCAGAGCCTCCATGCCAGTCTGCAGTCCTTTTATGCAACTATTGTACACCTCCTCCAATTTAAAGGAAGATGCCTTTAGCAAGTCGACTTCGGAAAGAGCGTTATTTAGCTTGATTTTGAGTTCATTGCGTTCCTTAATGAGACTCTCAAGTTCCATATTACCCTTGCTTTCAAAGTCCAGGCCACGTTGTTGTTTGGCTGGTGGACCTCCTGGAGTCGATGGACGTTTTGGTTTCATAGCTACCCAAATTTTCACTCTAGAATGTACTTGAAAGAAATCAAATAAATATGTATTTTTTTCCTAAGAAAATGAAAAACGGCTTTAGCCCAAGAAATGCTGTCAATCTCCGTCGAGTCGAGTCGAGAATGAAAAGAACAATTTTTCTCAGTGTTACCAAGTTTTAACTTTCTGCCAATGTATACCCAAATAGTTCCAAAAAATTAGACAGCGTGGCACGGTCACACTTTTTCCAGCGACACGTAAGCATTTATTTGAGTGTCATCTCAACCTGAGATTGGCACTGGCAGAAGAAGTAGTTGAAAAAAAATAATCTGATAAAACTGAAAGTCATCAAATAGTTTTGAAAAATGCCAACTTACACCAGAGAGGAGCTTTTAGCCATAAGGGAAGAAATGGCCAATAAGCTAAACTCTGCTCAAGAAGAGCAGCAAAACCAAGAGGTGAAGCCGGAGCAACTCGCAGATGTAGAACAGCCCAAGTTAGAGGACATAACGGGAACCATTCAGGCATTGCTGCAGAAGACCAATGACATAGAACAACATGTCGACGACTTCTATGCTTTGGTTGATCGAACCCGGTTCATAGATGGAAGAAAAAAGGAGCGCGCCTTGAAAGTATTTCAGAGGGCCAGGAAAAGCCTAGCGAAATTTTATCGCCAGATGAAGGAGCAGATATCCTCTACCATAAAAATGGGCATGTCAGTTCAAAACTCGAGCGATGACTCCAGCCTGGACTTAGTAGCCAAGCTGAAAAAGCAGGCTGATCATCATTGCCATCACGCAATGCTGCTAAGGCAGGTGCTGCTTGACCAGCTGAAGTTGTTGGAGCAGCGTTTCGTGAAAATAGATCAGGACATAGAACAGCTCAAGATCGACTTTGAGAACACTGAATGAGAATCGTTCATCTCTGACAACTCATAAACAAAATGTGAGAGGAATTGTGCTGAAAGCGGCTAATATAATATGCTAAATAAAGTATATTAAATAATAGAAGACTTTTTTTTGTTGTTTTGACTTTGATATACTGTAGATTGTTTATTTCAATAGCTAGCCGAGATATGTTAAATAAACAAACACGCATCACATCATCTCAGATGCAACGTCAGCTTTTCGACGCCCAAGAGCCTAGCAGCATTTACAGACGCTTCGCAACATATGTACGTGTATGTGTATATGTACGTGTATGTATATGTACGTGTATGTATATGTACGTGTATGTATATGTACGTGTATGTATATGTACGTGTATGTATATGTACGTGTATGTATATGTACGTGTATGTATATGTACGTGTATGTATATATACAGAAGCTAGGAGCATATGCATGCTTCAGCAAAACATTCTTCAGTCGAAGGGCTATCGAAGCACAAGAAGTTCTTGTAGCTGCGCATTGTACTTCATACTAAATATTTAACAGATTATCATTTAAAGTCTGGCAAACTTAAAAGTTGTGAAGGTGTTGCCACTGCGCTGCGGATTTCCAAATTATTGGCTGGCGCTGCCACACAATTGTTTGCAACCAGTGAGTACACGCATATTCCCTAGAAAGCTAATACAAAACCCCATCACTAATACTTATAGTGTCGGACCGTTCGTACGTGGAGCGTCTTCTTCGAAATTCTTGAAAAGTTAGTGAAATGCCAAATAAGAAATGAAATTAAACTTCTCTTAAGCAAGTAGTGATATAGCTATAACCGAAATTCATTATAGCTTAATTATTTACTATAATTCATTAGTTCTACAAAAGATCATATAATTGGGAATTCCCAAATAATACATACATACATACATACATACATACATACATATTTTATATATTGTCATTACAGTTGTAAATTAACATCACGCAATTTTAAAACATGGCTGAATCGAATAAGAAAGCGGATGTACAGAATACTGTTCAAACGGATGAGACACCATTGGAGGACAATGAGTTGACGGCAGATTCGAAATTGCATGAACCGGTTTGCTGCAAGGAAATACTAAAGAAGACCAACCAACTGCAGTACCAAATGAATAAGCTGTCCCTCAAAATGGATAGTCTTCAGTTGCAAAACCAATACGGACTTATAGAGAGCTCACTGCAGAACTTTTCGCGTGAGCTGGACAATCAGGTGGCTTCCATAAAAGCAATTCAAAACTTGCAATCTGAAGACTTTCAAGAGAAGATATTGGAAAAGGATCAGATGCGTCTTCAATTGCTAGACAATTTGAATAGGCAGGAGCAGTGCCATTTGCTGGAAATAGAGCAACTGAAGGAGCAGCTCGAAGCCAAGGACAAACAATGCTTGGAGTTGGAGCAGCAAATCGAGCATTACAACAGCAACAATGACCACACTGCCTGTCCCGTTTGCTTTGAGCAGTGGAATTCGTCCACCGATCATCGCCTGATCGCCCTAAAGTGTGGACATCTCTTTGGCGACAAATGCATCAGGAACTGCCTGCTTCAAGTGGCTGAGTGTCCACAGTGCAGAAGTGCAGCCACCTCGTATGATATACGTTATATCTATGGACGTCCATTGTAAAATGTTTAATTTTTGCTCTTGCTCCTCACAAAATTATCTATTATATAAGCTGAAAGATTTCTTGAGAAGCTATTGCCTGTCGAAATCAGATTAATATTGAAAAGTTTTTGCCTATTTGTGCTTGAAGAATGAAGAAAGAATAAAGTACAATAAATATTGATATAGGCTGCTAATTACCTAGAATGTCTTCTTTTTGAGAGAGTCTCAATCAAATCAGCGAATTAGTGAATTGTAATTGATATACAGCTGTTCACAAAAATAGTAGTGAGACTGAAATATTGGACAGTAAAACTTTTTGATATACATATTTTGAAACGAAATTTGAAATATTGTATATAAATTTCAAAATAAAAGACATTCAAAATCATTTCATCGCACTACTATTTTTATGAACAGAGCTGTTTATATATATGTATTTGTCTACCTCATATAGATTCATATGCGAAGCATTTATCACTTGAGTACAGTTAAGCTATGGCATATCTAGCATTTAGCGTAACATTCCTCACATTATGTTGATGTTTGTCTTGTAGGGAATTATCATGCCAGAGTCCACAATTATGCGCTGCCAGGCAGAAGAATGCTATACATGCGATGCCAGAGCCAACAGAAGCCGCCACAGCAAATGGACAATCGAGGCGAACAATGGACACCGGCTGGGCCGGATGCTGTGTTTCTGTTGATGTTGCTGCTGCTGTTGCAGATGGCAGGCGAGTGCCATTTGTCGAAATTGCATTGAATCTGGCCATCGAATGCCGAAAATACAATTATGCTTGCTGCTCGATCAGAAACACGATCTGCAATGCAAAGAGTTAGGAACACACAGCCAAAGAAAGCAAATCAATGGATGCGTTAAACTGTAATCGACATTCCAGCAATGCATAGCTCATTCTAATGCAAACATTGGCTGAGGCACCTTTGGCTAAGCCGACTGCGACGGCCAATTGATGGTTATTGCCAATTTGTATGCAATGGCGACGGCGACGGCAACGGCAGTGCCAGAGCCAGCATATCATTTTCAACTGTAGGATGTGGCAACAGCCAAAGCAGCAGCAACAGCGACAACAACAACAACAACAGATGCTGGCGATAATGGCGATAATAATTGTCTTTATCTTTTTAGCTTAAAAGCCAGCCAGCAGCAGCGGCAGCAGCTTCAGCTCCAGCGACTGGACGTCGTCTAACAATGAATTCCATACAATTGGCCGTTAGCCACACTTTCCCAGACCCGCACAATGGGCCGCGGCTTAGATATTTTATCAGAGCGAGAAAGAAACGTCCAAACATTTCCAGTGTCCAGTTCGCATTCGGTTTTGTGTAAAGCTGGGGCAATAAAATTTATACAAAATATGTGTTGAAAACAAAAATTTAGTTATTTGCATATCAAGCAAATTGGGGGCGCCCAAGAGACCAAAAAGACCAAAAAGAAAAACTAAAATCAAAATAATAAAAATAAAAGCAGATAAATAAATAAATACAAGCACTCAGTCCAAATGGAGTCATAAAACTTGATAAATGCTACACATTTGCTCAACTTTTCCTAAATGATAATGTTGATGGCGACGCCAGGCAGAGCTCTCGGAATGTAAACGGTACCAACTTGGAGAAACAATAATAAAAAGTTAAATTTGTTGTCGACAACGCGGGCAGAGCTGAGCTGAGCTAAGAGAGAGAATATGCAAATGCAAATGAGAATGTTTTTAAGATTCTATGGGTTCTCTGGGTCCTTGGAAGTTGTCAGACATTTCTTGAACGGAAGCTTTTGTAAACAGGCTCCAGCTCAACAAACTTTTCACTCATTTAGATTACTATTTTAAGGCAAGGCATTTGAATTGTGGGTAAAAACTGTATCAAATCATAATTAAGTTGATTTTTAAACATTTCATAGGTGTAACTTGGGTCAACTCTTGTTCGATATGCAATTTAATATTATATATATATAATATATTTAGCCTTTCAAAATCTCATCTGGATTTTTATCATTTCCAATAATTGAATTGCATCTAAATTTAATTTTTAACAGCTTCACTGTAGCTTCAGTAAGTGATGAGCTGGAGTTCCTATGGCTGCATATCTTAAACAGAATTTAAAAAACATCCCATAATTAGTAGAATTTAGCTAAATATATATTATTTTTTTAATATTTACTGCTGAAACTCTATACTTTAACGTAATATAGAAATTAGAGCTAAAGCAAAGGGCAGCCTGGTCAAGACATCAAGGTAGTTGGGCTCAGCCGCTTGGAGAACTTCTACTTGTTCCACCTCGTTTGCTGCATGACACTAAAACAGTTATGACGCCTGTGTCACACTCAAACTACTTTACAATATTTGTGCGCTGCCTCAGCGACGTCGACGTCACTCATAGATACACACTTACACACATGCATAGAGAGAGAGAGAGAGAGACAGACTGGCATTTTATGTCTTTTTTAATTGAAAACTTAAATTTGAAGCGACATGGAAAGGCTTTTATCAGCGCCGTAGTCAATGTTACGGGCGCTGGGCTGCCTCCGTTTGGAGGCCTCCTAACCCCCTTCAATCTAGCCACTCGCCTCCACTTGCAGTTGGCTCCCTCTCTAGGTTCTAAGTGGAGTTGTAGTCGTAGTTGCAGCTACTGCTGCCGCTGCTACTGTCTGCTTGTCAGCGCTGAGCTCCAAATGATGTTGATGATAAATAAAGTAACGAGTTGGCATTAAAATGATGACAGCCACTTCACAGTAGGTGGGAAGGCGGGTTGCCCCAGCCACTGCTGCTGATGCAGGCAGCGCCAAGCCAAGCCAACTGCTTCGACAATGACAACCAATGTTGGCGTTTATTAATAATTAGGTTGAAGCTCTCTTCACTATTCGGCTATGTGCGCCAATTGACATGACGACGATGATGATGATGGTGATGATGATGATTATGTTGTTGCTCATACCGAGGCTCGGCTCATTATAATTAGAAAAGTTTCCAAGTAGCTGAGCTAGTAAAATCGTTACATTAAATTACAGCGAAACTCTCTGTTTCTGACAACTGCAATCAACTGCTGCCGCTGATTTGATGTCCCCTTTCTCTCTCTCCTCTCTCCCCACTCTCTTGCTTTAACGGGGCATCCATAAAATGTTGGCACAAAAATTCATATTCATCAACTTAAACGGCAGCCCAAGTGGCTCATATCATATATGAGCTAGCCAGCTGTGTGTGTGCGTGTGTGTGTGTGTGTGAGCACGCACAGTTCTGTCATGTAATTACCCATCGTTTTTTGGCACAATCTTGACCACCTCGTTAAATGTTGGCGCGGTGCTTTCAAAGATCCAACCCCCCATTTCGGCCAAATTGCATGTTGCCCCCGGTTAGCTGTTGTTGTTGCTTCAATGAGAACGAGTTCATTTGGACCACAATTCGATCGTTGCCCATTTCAATAAAACGCTTTTTCCACTCATATTACGCGGATGCTTTTTCACATTGGTTTCTCCGGCCGCGGCTCTGCTGGTCATAATCATTACGGGAAAGTCGGTTGCGCCTTCAGCTGCTCTTTCGAAGATGGCATAAAAAACGAGAGCTTGTTATTGAAACGATCATACAGCGAACTGGGTTTATTGTTATGTTTCACGGCAACTTGGCAATTTCATCGGCGTGAAACAACAGGCAGCCTCTAGCCCAGGCCAGAGAATCGAGAATTATACCTAGTCGATGGTATATGCTAAACTGGTAAGCTCGCCTGTAAATACTAAACAGATTTATAGCTGTCTACTTAAAATGCTAGATGCTAGTTTATGCTCATGTGACAGCAGAGAGCTTCAAGGCTATAAATATAAAAAAGTCATCATATAACTCTTTTTTCTGTTTGCATGGCGTTTGCGAAGCAGCTGTCCAATTTCTTAAATATCCGACACACACACAGACATACAGAGAGAGAGAGAGAGCCGAGGGATCTGAGCACTGTCAGACGTAGGGCCGCCTGCCGCTGTCAATGTCAGCACATCAAAAGTTGTCAAATATCAGTTATCAGCAGGCAAAGTAACATGCTCGAAACCTACTACGGAGCACAGTCGAAAGGCAGGTCAGGCAAGAAGGAAACGGAGAGCACAGAGAGTGCCAGATAGTCCCATATTGATGTCCAGTTGCATGTCGAGGCATAGCCAGACGAGGAGTCGACCAATCCAACTGACTGACTGACAGTTGACAGTTCAGCCAGGGACTCTGTGCGTTGCCCCTCGTAGCAGCCAAGCTGTCTGCCACAGTCATTCATATTGTCTGTTGTTGTTGTTGTTGTTGTTGTTGTTCCTGTTGCCATTGTTCCTATAGAGAGATAAAAGCAACCTTTGACAATTAAAGCACAACACAGTGCGAAAACCCATCGCAAAAGGTTGCCAATGAGCTGGAATGAAATGTTGCTGATGCCCAAAACAAAAAAACGCTCAAGTCTTATCAGTAAACGCTCAAGTAGAGTCTGATATGCCAGATGCAAATTCAAGCTGTCTGTCTCTATGTCCAACAGCTACCGTGGGTTAGTCCAAAATTAGATTTGCCTCCACAGCAACACAGAATTTATTGTGGTGGAGCCAATGCATTCATTAGACGCTTCCTATGTTTGGGTGGCTAGCACATTCCATAGCCATGGACATGGCCACAATTCACTCAACACGCAGAAAGAGAGAGGGGAAGAGAGAAAGGGAGTGAGAGAGAGAGAATAGGATGGCAGGTATTCATTTCAACGCTGCTCGAGCTCGTAAAACTGTCAAAATGCACCGGCTACCGGACGGCTGTTGCTTCTATGTCCATATACATTCAGCTAGCTGTCTGACTGTCTGGGCCTAGCTGGCGGCTCGCAATGCGAAATGCTATCTGCGCCACACATGCAACAATTAGCAAAACAAACGCGATATCATAAAATAATATTAATTTGTAAAACAATCGCTGGCGTAAACAACAACGACAACATATAGCCTAGCCTAGCGTAGCCTTGGTCTGCTCCGTCGTATCTAGCCAATCCTCTTCGGGCACCCCACAATTAAAGGCTGCGCCGCTGACGTCGCTGCGGACGCCGTCGCGCATGCGTAATAAGCACTTTTCCGTCTGACAACACAATAAAATGTCATGATATGCCCCACGCTCTGTGGGATCCCGTCCGCCCCGGCAAACGTTGAGCCTGCAATGAATGCCAAGCTGGATCCTCACTCTGCCTGTGCTCTGGCCGTCGTATTTGTTTTTAACTTGTCCAAAACTATGGCCACTGTCAGCCAGCCAGCCAGCCAGGCAGCATCGACTCTACGTAGTTTCGGGCCTTTTGCGCATTCTTATAGCATATAAACGTCTCGGATTGCAATTAAAATCAATAAATCGGTAACTAGCCTGCCAGCTGGTTTATAACCGTTGCATCGCGTAGCGCTCAAGATTTACGCAAAGATCGCTTAGATGCGGCTGTCGACTGGTTTAGAGCCATTTACCGGAGATCGCTTTAAAACTAAACGGTAACAGCTTAACATTTTATTGTAGTTTAACGAGCGCTACAAACTACATTTTGTTATTATATAGTGCGGTATCAAATTGTGAATCGAGTTTCTCTTAATTGCAGCGACTCGATTTAAGTATTTATTTTTATTCGAAATTTCACTATTATATATATACAAAGTACTGAGGGAATTGTCAAAATAGGCTTGACTGCGAGTCGAACCTAAACAAAGTTGTTGTCAAAAAAATCATGCAGCTCTTATATCATGAACTAAATAGAACCGATTTCTACAGCCAGTTAGATTTTCATCAAGATTGCTTAAAATTTATTTGATTTTGTTTAGAAGCTTTCACATTATTCAATCAGAGCAACAGTCAAATGGTTAACTACAAGTTGGCGGCTCATATTACATCGCTGACCTGCTGTTATTTGAGCTGATCGTGATGCTGACAAGAGTTGAAGATTGATCGGCTGCTGATGCCCACCTTCAAGTTTTGATATTTGGCCTGATTATGGACGCTGACAGGTGACCGCGGCAGCAACGACTCGCGACTCTCGTCTGTCGACCAGCGACTGATGCATGTGTGTCAATGGCTGGACACGATCATAAGACCACCGGCGACAGCAACGACTCCTTAAAAAGTGTGTGTGCGCCTTTTAATCGCTTCCAATGACGTCTCGAATGATGCCTCACTTATGTGTGAACCTACCGGGCTGCTGTCAAGAGCTGCCGCTGCCTGTTTGTAGCGCGATCGATAGAGATGATCTCGTACACCCGGCCCAGTCGCTGCCAATAGAATTGTTCGTGCGCTCGGGAATTGTACCAGGGTCCAAGGCTGGCCGCGACAGCCAGATCGCCAGCCCCACAACATTTTGTTGATCATGATTTTTGAGTTGACAAGATGTCACCGCCAGCGATCGTTGCTTGGTAGAGACACGTTGCTAGAATGTCGGCCTGCATGTTGCGTCCTTGTTGAGCAACATTTTTTTCTGCTGCTTACCTTTTTTTTTCTTTCCGTTTTGCTGGCATCACTTTCTATGCTGTGGCTGTGGTTGTGGTTTGATCGCTGGCTTAGATCGATCGCCGTTTTTGCTCTGGCAATTTGGAGCGCAGCGCACATCGATTGCAATGCAGCTGATAAGCGCTCTGGGATGCTGTGCCACAGCTCAGAGCTTAATCATGGTCTGGCTACAGCTGCAGGTGCCGCTCCGAGCGATCGACATGTCTGCAATGTTTACAACACTATAAAAAAGAGAGAGAGGGAGAGAAAGAGAGAGAGAGGGAGAGGGGGACAAACAGTTTGTTGCATTGGAATTTTAATCAGCTTGGGGCAGCTTTAATTCAATTACATGCCACGCTTGATATGCTGCTGGGTGTTGGCCATAGGTTAAGCAGCTGCTTGACCCAATGCGGGTCGATCGTTGCGTGGGCCAGAGCGTTCAGCTGGCAACTGGCAACTGGAACGCGTTGTTGCGCTCTTGAATCAGAGCGTAAAAGTTGGGCCCATGCTCGCATTGAATACATTGATTGATTCCGATAAAAGTTGCCCGCCGCACTCTGGTGACAGCCTTTGTAAATGGCTTCCGGCAACACTTTTGATTGCAATTAAAAAACGTAAGGCTAGCACAAAAAGGGCACAGAAGGCGCAACGCCGACCAACTGACTCTCTATCTTAGCCATGTATCTGTAGCTACAGCCTGTTGCCTGCTGCCTGATGCCTTTAGCTATATCTTTGGCCATTGGGCGCACAATTGCGCGATTAATCATTGCGCGCTCAGTGAGTTGTCAGCTGTGACTGGGCAGCCGCCGCCGCCGCCTTAGAGATCGCATCGCATCGGTGCGGTTCGTCCGTCACAAGCGATTGGACGCTCAATGGCTAGCCAGACAGTTCGGCAGTTGGGTAGTTGACTAGTTGGGCAGTTGGCTCTGGGAAAAAGAAAACATTCGAAATGCATTTCAAATGCTATGCGCTCAACACTTTTTATTTCTATTCGCTTGGCTGTTGCCTGCATGTGCCGCCTTTGGCCATTCATGCGTTAAGAATCGCCTGGCGCAACTTTTGTCCACTTTTCGCAGCGCCGTCAATTTGCAGCAGCAGCAGCACCAACAGCAGCAGCAGCCAGACCTTCCCTTCAGTTTGGGGTCTGCTTTGTTTGCACTTCTTGGCGTAAAGTTTTGTGTGTTTTGCTCCATTTGAGCGGCGAGCGGTGAGCTGTGAGCTGTGAGTCGAACTTCCGTGAATGCCCTGCCCATGGGGAGACCGGGAGCTCAGTCGAGCGAGAAGCATTGCGAGTTGTGCTGCGGCGTGCTGGGCATGTGGACTGCGTGTTGCTGGGCAATTCCATAAAGTGTTTTATTTAATGGAAAATCTTTCAATTGTGGAAAATGGTGTTAATTAGCCGCCATTAAGATCATAAATTAGTCGCTACAAACGATTATGACGCGATTGTTATTGTTGTTGTTGCTGCTGCTGCTGCTGACGTTGCCTTTCTGCCGGCATTTCTACAAAGTGCTTTCCTATACCTCCAGCCAGACCCGTACAAACATATATGACTCTATATGGCTAAGTGCCGGCACTACATGTTTGCTTTACGGTACATTTGCTGTTATGACTTTACTTATATAGGTAATGTGCAGATGTTTGATTTACGAAAGTGATTTTTATGAAGAGACAGAGACAGAGAGAGAGAGAGATAGAGAGTGAGAAACGCAAATGAAAGTTGCTCAAAGAGAAAGGCTCTTTTAATAGGGGTTCTAAAAATGCAGTGAGTGCAGCATGAATCATCAAATTAGAGAAATATTCAAACTTTGAGTGTCTAACTGAGCTCATGTAAAAGCTTAGAAATCTCAGATCTTATCTTGCTTTTCAATCAACACTTGAAATAGAAAGAAAACTCAAACTTTTTCACAGCTCATCAATTTGACTAAAACTCACTAAAAGTTCCGCACTAAGAGTTCACTGTCCTGTCGAACAAGCAAACAAGCATCGAACCACATTCCTTGGCTGCACCACATTTACACACACACACACATGGAACAGCAGCTTCATTACGAAGCTTTTGCTGAACCTCAGCCTACACCCACTTGGCTGGACGAGTGCTACATAAACCTAATCAGTGATCACACTTAAAGGCACTACATTGCTGTCCCGTCCAGTCTGCCCTAATTGAAGCCAGCTGTGCTGTGGGCCGGGGGCAGCAGGATGCAGGATGCCTCGTATTTGTAGAGCTCAATCGCTCATTATCAGTTGTTTGTTGCCGCCGCGATTGGTAATCAACGTAGGCGAGCAGATTTGTCAAGCGGCAACAGCATTATATGTAGGTTAATTCCGCGCACAACTCAAGATATCGCACAGAGACAGAGACAGAGAGCGAGAGGGAGAGGGAGGCTGCCATAGTACACACATGGTCGCTGCTTTGATTAGCATTACAAATGATTCGAGTAATGTGCACTTAAGCGGTCGCAGTGCATCTGCAACCCTCTCAACCTCGCAGACTGGCCGTCTGCTAGACGCGACTCGGCTCGCCTGTGTGCTTTATCCTAGACAGAGTGACGTGTGTTCTGGATATGGGCAGCGCGAGGCATTGCATCCCGATGACTTGCAATTCATTTTCGGTGTGTGGGCACTGGCCAAAAGATGCGGCCTCTGGCGCCTCAAGCATATCCATGCTGCATGCCGCATGCCGCATGCCGCATGCCGTATGCTGCATGCGAGTGTATGCAAAATAAGCAACGCTCACATTCACACTTGCCGCCTCCAACGCGACGATGCTCTGATGCATCCTCAGCTCAGGCCAGGGCAGGCCATGGCAGACTCTGGCTCTGGCTCTGGCCATTGGCCATTGGCCATAAAATATCGGCATTTTATTAGCGCGTGCATCCCATTTGCCGCTTTTCATTGCGATTTTAAAAGTGTTCCCGTGTTTTGATAGCCGCACTATCAGTGACCCATGGAAATAAATGTGGCCTATAGAGATTATGCCTTCCTGCGGACAGGCCGCAGACATCTCAGCGCGTCAACGAGTGGTTGCTGTTGCTGCTGCTGTTGGTGGTGGTGGTGGTGGTGGCGGTGGTGGCTGCAGTGGTGCAGCACACATGCCTAATGAAATATGGCGCAATAATGCCGCATAACGGCTATTTAGGGCCACTCATCGCCGTTCCCGACTTAATCATTCGACTGCAACTCCAGCTCTGCGGCTCTAATGCGTCGCTGGTTCGCGCTTCTGCTGTCGCCGTTGCCCGCAGTGCCAATGGCCAAAAGACCACAAATTAACTGCACATCAAACATAATCATTTGTGAAAGCTAAAATCGGAGCAAAACAACACCTACGGTGTGTCCAGTCTGGCAAATTACTTAAACACACGGCAACCTGCCCAAAAAATACAAAAGTCTCTCGTGAGCAACAACAGCCAATGATGAGCTGAACTATATCCTGTAATGGGATATGATATAGGTATTATGCAGATTAAAAGACTCTCATGTGAATCAAATCTAAGAGTTAACTAGAATAGAATGAGTATCTCTGCCCTATAATTAAGAGTTATGGGGTATATTGTTCAGATGTTTAGCTGAGATGAAGGAATGAAAATAGTTCAATAACTTGGAGTATATACATATATAGCAAATGTATCAACTTGAGGTTGAGGAACGTAGCTCAATAGCAGAATATACCGAATATATTAAATCATTTGATTTTCATATAAAAGCGATATATACTTACTCAAATACTTGATTTTCCTGCACTTTCTCTTAGCATTCCCACCCATGTTACCTGCCCACGTTCAAGTATCTCATATAAAAACCATTTATCTCTTCTCCAAGCACACTTCAGCCTTTTCCTTCCCTGCTCTTGAGCGCTCTACCATATGTTACGTACAAGCTTTCCAGTATTATATACCCCATGCTCGCTTATGAATTGCGCATTTTAATAATAAACTCACACTGTCTGACCTTGTTGCCGCGTCGAGTTAGGACTTCCAGTTGAGAACTGCGAACTGCGAACTGCAGTCGGCCCTCCTCCTGCGGCTCCTATCCAATTGGCCAGTTGACAACAAAATTTTTGGTGGACCGCCCGCCACAAGCGATAATTCTTTCAGTGCTATGACAACTAAATTGCCATGGCCGTATTTGCCAAGCAGCCCATAAAGAGTACCAGACACCAGGGTCCGGTTCAGCCCGGCCCAGCCCGGCCCAGTCCTATGGAAAGTTCGAGCCTATTGCCGAAAAAGAAACCAAACGCCGCTGCCCAGTTAATTCGCATGATGATGAATTCCAGCGAAAAAGGGCTAAGTAAATGGCAGAGAGAAGGGTGAACTTTCATACGGTTAGTCCGATTCGAGCGCTCTGGTTCTGGTTCAGGTTCTGGCTCTGGCTCTGGCTCGGGCTTGACTCTAATTGTTGGGCTACGAGACCAAATCGGAGTACGGAGTCCGATTCTGAGCTGGGTCCCACACATCAGTTGCAGCCAGTTGAGTTCTCACTTTGGTATAAAACTTTGCTTCGTTTATTTGAAAATTTCTTCATTTTTCGGAATTTGGTAATTGCCGGCTCTGGCTCTGGCTCTGGCTTCGACTCTGACTCTGACTTTGGCTGGCTTGCGGGTTGTTTGCTGATCTTTCACTGATTTTTCGGCTTTTTGGCATTGCTGTGGCTGCTGGCCAGGTTCTTTTATTTGTTGTTGTTGTTGTTGTTGTTATTGTTATCATTGCGCGCCCGTTGCCAGTGATTGCCACTTAAACCGTTAAGCAAACGCCGTGCGAGGGGCTCAGCCGAAGTTGGAGTTGGAGCTGCAGCTTGGCGACTTTGTTTCGCAAATGACTCTTGGGCTTGGTTTTTAAATGAACTTCTTTTATATTTCTTTTTGGTTTTTTTGCTTTTTGTTGATTTTCTTTGTGTGGGGATGGGCATGCAGCTGCATTCCAATGCACTTAACGCATTCTCTACTCTGATAAGTTTCAATTACAAATTGGGTTCGTTCTTTTTGGAGTTTTAATTGACAATGCTGGCAGCTTGATATGGATCTTCTCGCAGATATCTGTTGCTGTTGAATCAAATCGAGTCGGCATATCTTACCTGGTTTATTTGGGTAAGCACTTCTCTCTCTCTTTCTTTCTCTGGAGCATATCATATTATTTATGATATTCTTTTGCTGATTCCATGTCGTTGATGCCTGTTTGGAGTCCATCTACGACCGAGTTGCAAATGAACTGTGGCTGCTTTATGTGAATGTTTCCTTGGTATTTCGATGTGTTTTTTGTTTAAAAAGTTAACTATCGAGCCTGCTGTTCCCAAGGGCACAAGAGCTGCTCTCTCTCTCTCTCTGTTCCGCCGACATTAGCATTAACCTTCATACAGGGCGCAAGCGCGCACGCTCGCTCGTTAGCTGCCATGGGCAATGGCCAATTTAACTATAGAGCTGCTCTCTATGAGCACGAAAACTAAAGGCGAAATAAAATACACGCATTTTACATGCTCGTAAACGTGTGTTACATATGCACACACAAGCCGAGGCCATGGCGGAAGGGCGGCGTGGAGAGAGGCGCCTCTGGTATGGGGTATACGGACGCAGGAGCTTGAAAATATATAACCTCAACTACTTTATGCATAAATTTAGCAAGATTGCGAAGCTACCCCATGGCGAGCTAATGTTGTAAATTATAAATATGACACCTACTCCTAGCCAAAGCTGAAGCCAGAGCTGGAGCTGGCCTGAAAACCCGTGGGCAGGCAGGCAAGCAGGCAGGCAGGCAGGAAGGCCAACAGGCTGGGTGAGTAGTGCCCTGGCCACGGAGTTGGGCACAGCTGCCTGAAATTTATACGCGCCGACAAGCCCATGCTAACATACTCAAGTGACAGGAAATATCCTGACCAACCAACTTGCCAGTCGTCCTCCTGCTCCTCGCTGCTCCGTCTGGCTGCGGTTGTGGCTGCGCCGGCGGCGACTTAATTGGTTGCCGAAGCAGCGGGAAATCGCCGCCGGAACGCGCTTAATTAACCAAAATGCATTTCCAGTTTAGATCTGCGCTGCGAACTTGGCCAATTGCCAAACCAACAAACAACAAAACACTTCGCACTGACCTAGCCGAGAATTCGCCGACTTGCAGCTTCAACTTTAAGATATGCATTTGAGTTCGAGTGCAGTGTAGCAATTCGAACTGCATTTCCTAGCCCGAAAATCAACTAATTACAGCAGGCAACAAAATTGGACTTCTAAAAGACTTCACCTCTATCTACGTGGGCTGGCGATATACCAAATTTCCTTCTCTATCATAGGCAAATATAGTTTGGTCTGCTTCCATTCGAGTATTGCTCTTAGTTAGCTGACAATCTATGACATATGTAGATGCGTTCCCTTATTTTGCTGTCTAGTGTCTAGGCCAAGGAAACAAACCAATTGGAAAGCTGCGTCTGCCTGCCTGCTGGCTACGCATGCGCTACAGCCTGCGCTTGCCTTGCGCCTTGCGCCTTGGGCTCAATCTTGGTCGCATGCATTGTTTTGTTTGTTAGCGGAAGAATGTAACGGTGCTTTATGGTAAGTTGCTAGCCCCAAGCTGGCCGACTGATCGCCAAACACTCTCCGCCTCTGTCTACCTCTCTCTCTGGAGCGAGATGCGTGCAGTTGGAGCTTAGCTTCGCTTTGCCTGCGTTACGTTTTTTTTTTTCGGTAGCCTCACAGGCTCACGCAGAACAAAGGCCAATTTTCAGCAGATTTAATCACGCGCGAGAGCGCAGAGACGGCAACAATGGGTTAAGAGTGTTGGTAAGTGGCAAAAACGCATTAGAAAAAAAAGCGCTGCCGACTATTGGACCAATGCACCATCTGACCAACTATGACTATCGCGACCAACGACTGCCGACTGCCGACTGCCGACCGTCGACTGCCGACTGCATTCTCTTTGGCATTTCATTTTTCCGCTTTGGCTTTTCCAATGAAAAATAATAATAATTGACAGGCAGGCGCTGCCAATGTGGGAATTTGGATTATTAACGAATTGTTGCTGCCTGTTTTAAGAGGGACAACAACAACGGCGACAACAACAGCAGCAAAACCGCGCAGCATTTGCAAGCAGCCGACGCATAAAATTTATGCCCTAGCCAAGGGCTGCAACAATGGACGAAGGCGGGGGCGGAGGCGGAGACGGAGGCGGGGTTGAGATGCTGCAAATGCTTCGATCACGTACGCGACGCAATTAAATGACAATTCTTTAGCTACTTGGCGGCCAGTTGCCAATTGGCATGCGGCACCAAGGCAACCAGCCAGCCAGCTAGCCAGCCAACTAGCCAGGTTAACTAAGGCATAAGAATGATGCTAACTATTTAGCGCATCCAGCAGATACAGTAGCTAGCAACTGGTAACTGGCAACTGGTAGCTGGTAGCTGGTAGCTGTGTTGCCTCCTTCGCCCTCCCTCACAGCAGATCTTTGCGTTAAGCAGCTGCCACGACAATTAAATCTTTGCAGTTGTTTAGCTTGCTCGGAGCCGAGATTCCTCGATTCCTCGATTCTTCGATTCCTCCAGTGGCGGCTGCCTCTGATTAAGGGCTTTGTCTAGAGGCCAAACGGCTGGCTGTTGGCATTTGTATAGCTTTTCGATTGTTGCCGGTCGGAACAAAGAAATTGTCAAAGTGCAGAGCAGAAACAACAGCTTTTGGCATATTTGAGCTGGCTGCCAAAAGGTTGACTACTCGAGGCACTACCTATGTAAGACATAAGCTACAGTCCAAAAATTTGATAGGGCTGCCTCGTATCGCCGGAGAGACCTCCAACTTACTTTCCACTCGTCGCACAATTTCCATTTAGAGCCCAACTCGGAGTACTTCTAATCAGTGGCTGCCCTGCGGTACACAAGACGGAAGTGAAAAGTGCCTGCAGCCAAATGCCAAATATGGAAATGTTTACAAATTGCAAAAGACGGTTGGGTATATGTTGTAGTTTTTTTTGATGATACGCAGAGTTGCAGTGGTTCGGTGGTGGCCAGTGGTCAGCACATTTGCCTAGTGGTCGTCAGTTGCCGTTGCCTGCGGCTGCTCCAAAAATGAACAAAATCAGCGTACGCAAAAGAAACCTGGACACACACACACAGACACATACAGAGAGAGAGAGAAAGATACTGACACCGATAGATACAGACAGGGACAGAGACCCAGCGTCTCATCATCATCCTCATCCTCGGGTTGAGCTTCAGTTTCATCGTCAGTGGCGGCGCATCCTTTGGCTTGCCTATTTTGTAAATTCGTTAGTGCTGCTGAAATATGTTGATTGAATTTTTCGGGAGCAACTGCATTTGATTATAACGACGACGTGGGGCCTTAGACCTGGCCAACAGCCAACAGCTGGGCAGTTAGCCAGCTAGCCAGCTGACCGTTGCAGACGCACCAAAAATGGTCAACACACAAGGCTGGAGCAGCAGAGAGAGAGAGAGAGAGAGAGAGTAAAAAGCGAGTGATTGTTATCGTAGGCAAATGCGCGCACACTAGCCGCAGCTATCAGGTCAAAGGTCAAAGCATTTGCATATGCCCGGCCATAAGAGAGGCGGCCAGAGAGACACAGACTGACTAAGCCCATTTCCTGCCAAGATTTATGAATTTACAACGATTTACAAGCGATTTACACTTAATTAGTGGCACCCGGCGAAAGTTTTTACATTCGATTCCATGTGGGTTGCCCCGCTTCCGGAGAGGCAGTGCGTCTTGTCGGCGCGAATTAATTGCTTAAGAAACGGTAATTTATTGTTTTAAGCCGTCTTAAATGTTAGCGCTGCGTGGGCGACCAATGCAGGAAATACCAAAATGCTCGCTCGATAAAGTTTTTCAGTTTTCGGTTTTCGGTTTTCGATCATTTCAATTTTTTTTTTGGTTTTCGTTTTTCGAACTCTTATTACAATTAGAATTGTCGCTTTCAATTGGTCATTTGATGTGGGCCGTTGATTGCCGTCTGATAAGCGAGTCGGCCAAGCGGCCAAGCGGCCAGTCGGTCAACCAATCAAATTTCATAATCTGGCTAACCATCTGTAGTCTTCGCATACCTCTTAGCTCTTGAGCTTTTGTGTAGGTGTCTTGCGTTTATTTTTGTAAATCATCAGCTCGGGTTTATATATACATATGTATTTTTATTTCTTTATTTATAATTTGGCCTGGACGTGTGGGTGTGCGGCATGCGGTATGCGGGCAGCGGCTTAGCCGCAAAATGACTTCATTAACTTATATTTCATATTTCAGCCGTTTTAACATTTGTTGTCTCAGGCCGCAGCCGTTGCTTATTTCTGCGAACAAATTAAGCCGAAATGCACCACATGAAGCAGCAAAACAGCAACAGCAACAGCAACAGCCACTACACGGCATTAACATTTATTTCTTTTCTTCTGTTTTGTTTTTTTTTCTTTCTTTTTTTTTATAAAACTCTGTGGCTCTGGGGAACCGTTGGCACTGAGCCGCTAAAAGCGCTGTTAAAAACTTCATTATGGCTGTCATATGGTCAGCGATTTAAGTGTGACATATTCCGGCTGCAGTTGGATGTAGGTCGCCTCCATGGGATGGCACAAAGTGCTGCGTTATTTCACATTAAATATGCATGCGACTCTGCATATAGGATTATATAACAAATGCAAATGTAAATTGTTGGCCCAGAGCGTTAGTAGCTGGTGTAAAGAACCGAATTTAGATCTGCCTATGCATCCAATAACAGATTTGCTCTTTTTATGTTGAAATACGTTATTGTTACTTTGAATTTATGAAAATCTCATTGAAAGCTCTACGAAGAAAGATGAGGGATGAGTTTAGTATTTAGAGAGCTTTTCTCTCTATCTCTCTTTCTCTTTCTCTCTGCACCTTTTAATCCTTCTCGCTATTTCTTTATCTTTCTCGCTTCACTTCTCAATATTTTTATCTCTCTTTCTCTACTTTTTAATATATCTTACTATCTCTTTTTATAGTCTCATTCGTACGCTCTCTTTCTCTCTCTCTCTCTCTCTCACTTGCAATATCTTTCTTTCTTATTCTTTTTCTGTCTTCAATCCATTCTCTCTCTATCTCTCTCTCTCTCTCTCTCTCTCTGTCTCCCTCTCTATCTCTCTCTCTCTCTCTCTCTCTCTCGCTCTCTTTGCTCTCTCTCTCTGCTCTGTCTTTCTATCAGTTCTTTCTCTCTCTCTCTCTCTCTCTCACTCTCTCTCTCTCTTTCTCTCTCTATCTCTCTCTTTGTTCTTTCCCACTCTGTTCTCTCTTTCTCTCTCTCCCTTCCTCTAATACATACGCACACATTAGTCTCTCTCTATTCACATTTCAAGCATTACTATCTCATTCTCCTAGCCTCTACTCTGTAGTTCGAAATGTTTAGAGCATCTTAATACAGGATTCCTTTGTATTCTAGGCGTATTGTACACACGTTCAATTTGAGAACTCATACAATCGTTCCAATCAAAATCTCAAATGAAATATAAACAAACTCGAGCAGCTTGCGAATTTGTCTATCCAATTTAACCCCAGATCGAGACAGCAACTGGAGCGACATTGAGAGAGAGGGAGATGGGATAAGAGATAGAGAGTGAGAGAGAGGGCAGTCATATGCCTGCAAGGGGGCGGCGAACTACTTGAAACGTAATCGAGCAGTGCAGCACTTGAATGACCAACTGGTCGACTGGCCGACGCGTCGTCTGGCCGCCTCTGGTCTGTTGGTCGTTGGGTCGACCCCTTCAATTATTTGCTGCTGCTCGGAGTGCCCGAAAAATGCCGAAAAGCAAAACAAATGCAAACATTGGTCGGTGGCAGAAGCACAGTTCACAGGGCTAGACAGAGACCTGGCTCTGGCTGTGGCTGTGGCTCTGGCTGTGGCTGTAGCAGTGGCTGTGGTTGTGCATTTGATATGGTGGGTATTGAAGGTCTCGCGTCTGCATTGTGTGTGCCGCATGGACGTTCGAAGGTCCCGGTCTCGGTACCGGTCCCAAAGGATTTCCTTGTTATGCGTGCGACGTTTGTTTAACCCTCTCTCGGCTGGCCGGCTGCAACAACGGCAACAGCAATGGCAGAGGCAAGTGGGGAGCGGCGAGCGGCAATCGGCAGTGACTGCCCTTTGTCCAGGCTGCGGTTCAGATCCAGGTCGTTTGTTTTGTCCAGGCGACGTCCCTGTACCGGCTGCACTCGAATGGTTTCGTTTACATTTTACGTGCGAATGTTGCTGTTTTTTGAATTATGGCGACAGAAACACAGCCACAGCCACAGCCACAGTCGCAGTCGCAGTCGCAGCTTCAGTCTCAGCCCTGTTCGCCTCGCTTCCCGTCAGCATGCGGTTTGGCCTTGCTCCTCCGCTGTTTCCTTCCTGGCATTCTGGCAGGCGACCGCAGTCGAAAGTGTTGTGTTTCAACATGGTACGGACGACGTTCCCGTATTTTATTCAAAATGCTGCCACGTAATAGAATTTTTGATGCCAGCATGTCTGGGCCCCATAAAAATGCCATGATAACGGTCAACGCCCGATTCGATGCAGGCTACACGCACTCCTAGCACCTAAATCAAAGCACAGCCAGGCTAACGCAGAGCCAGGCCTTAACTGTGACTAAAGCTGAATGCAGAGTTTTTTCGACTGCCATTTCGATTGCAATTGGCAACCGGGCAACTGGCAACTGGCAACTGGCAACTGGCAACTGGCAACTGGTAAAATAGGCAACTGGGCAACTGGCTACTGGCTTTTGGGCTGGTCAAAATCTCATCATAAATTCATTAGTTGCAACTCGTCGTCGCTGCACGCAAAATGCGAAGCAAATGCAGATACTGCGAGCCAGGTCCTTGGACCTTCGCCTGCTGTCGTTGGAGGTGTGGCAGCAGCAGCAGCAGCAACCGCCCCAATGATTTATGCGCCAAGTTGTTTAGAAAATATGCCAACTGGCGTCAGCGGCAAGGCAGGGGATGGAGGCTGGTCAGTCTGCGCTAAGCCCAGAAGGGATTTTTGCAGACGTTACCGCCGTGGACTTGTCATGGCGGCTCCATGTTTGATTAAGGCGAACAACTTGCAGCCGCTAAACGCAAATCAACGACGGCGTTGATAATGGCCAACGGGCCAACGGGCCAACAGGCCGACAACAACAGCTAAAAGCCACATCCCAATGTCCATTTCAAGTTCCCAGTTCCCAGTTCCCAGTTCATGGTCCACGTCCACTCATGTCATGACTTGTGAAAATATACACCTAGCTCGTGTTTAGTGCTTTGTTGTTGTTTTTTTATTTCAGCCGTTCATTCTCGCATAGGGTCTCCGCTTGGACAACGTTGGCCACGACCACAGCGATCAAAAGCCGCGACAGGTGTTGCTTATTTCTAATCAGAGGCGTGTTTTTAACAGTCTCCCGCGGACAGGTAAATGGGTTGTTCTACTTAGATACTAACAGACTTTCAAATATGCAGACAAACCGAATGGAATTGAAGAAATTCTCATTACTTAAATTGCCTGAGAGAGCGTGCAGGCAATCTGAGAGCAGTTCAACTGGGCACAGTTCCGGGAAGAGATCTATCTTAAAGCAGTTCTACAATATATTTATCAACAGATAAATGTCTCAATTAGCAGCTTGTAGAAATCTGTTGAAACAACTGTCGCATTGATATTTATGATTAGATATAAGTATATGTATTGGGAGTATCATATGTAAATCTGTTTATAAATATAAAAGCACTGTGATGGCATTTCCATTTTCATTTCCATTTCCATTTCGAATCGTTATCGTTAATTTAGTTGGGTCTTTTGTTTTGTATTTTGTTATTTTCATTTTTTACTCTCGTCTGTGGCCTGCATTCGCTTTCAGTTTTGTAAACGCTCTCGAGCTTATGACCATAAATTGCCCAGCAAACCGTGACCATAAATTGGAGCTAACAAAGAAATTATGAAATTCAAATGAAGTGCGTTTGCCATCCACAACATCCTCCGGCAGTCTGGGCTTAAGACTAAGGCGCACCTGCCCCATGCCCAGACCGATGGCCCATGTGCATGGTAATGTCCCATGGCCGAAGGGCCATGGCCAGACCCCAAGCGAGGCAAGGTCTTGCGCGCTCAGATTAATCCCCACCGACATGCCAATAGCCGCAGTTGAGGCCACTTTTATAGAGCAACAATTGGCCGGCTGTTGCAGCCACGGCTACTCAAGTCCGACTTTACAAGAGTAAATTGTGCAACTTGTTCGCTTTTTGCATAAAAATTGTTCATTGAAAATGCATAAATGTGCAATCTGCACAAAGGAAATGCCAGCCTGGACTGACTGGACTGGCTGCCCTGGCCTGGCTGCTCCTGGTCCCATTGAAAGAATTATTATGGGCTGGAACATTGAACCCAGTTCGATATCGATGCAATTGCTGATTGCCGTTGGCCCTAGCTGGCTCCTGTTGCTGTTGTTGTTGTTGTTGTTGTTGTTAGCTACGAATTGTCTTTAAATACATATCATTAAATGGCATTTATAATATATTCATGAGCGATCCGCTTCCCGGTATTGCTCGAAATCTAATGTAGAGACAACGGCTGCCATATCTTCAACTATCTTAGCCAAACAGACAGCGCCGCTACCCCATTGCCGCTGCCCCATTCCGGCTAAGACTTTTAACCGTAAGCCCGGCCACAGACAGTTGCATGGCCCATTTTGTGCGCCCCGGTCAAGTCACAGCTTAACACAATGCAAGAGCAACTAGCCCAGAAAGCGAACCAAGCACCGACAACTGAATGCTCTACAGAGCACGAGGGATCTAATCAAGCAGCTAATTGCAAGTTTTTGTATGCTCTTGTTTATGTGACTGAGATAGAGTATCTCTAGTCTCGTGTAGCCAACTCAACTCTCCCATTTTTGGCTAGCTCAGCCTGGCTGTGGCCTGAGAATTGTGCGTATACGTATTGTCTATTGTCCACGGGGCCACGCAGCTCTTTTTCTATATTTGGCCAGTCGTGAAATCTACGCAATGTCTGCGCCTGAGAGTCCGTTCACCGTCCCGTTTGGGCAGTTGTTGTCGTCGGCATTCCATGTGCCGAGATTTGCCTTTGGTTAGGCTTTGCTGCTGCCTCCATCAAATTCAATTCAATTACATATTTGCCGTTTTGCCGTAGCTGGAAATTGGCTCCATTGTCTTTAGGCGCTGGGTGCGTGAAATTTATAGTTATGACCAGGCGGCTGCCGCGGCGGTGTCGGCATTATGACCTCGCCTTTGTGACATTTGATTTCGGGGTGACAAAAGTCGCTGCCACAAATTATGGCCAGGAATGCTGAAAAGTTGCCACACATTCACTTTACGAATGGGCTGAAAGTGTGCCTAGGTTGGGCCCCACACACATAACGTATGAGCGATAGCCACGCCTAAGGCAACTCTCAACTGAGAGAAAAACATATTTAGATGATGGCTTGATAGAGCTGAATATCAAATGAGCTATGGGAATAGTCAGAGATATTCTCTGGCCACTCGACTGGGTTAATTCTAGAAAAAACTCGAGAAGACTTCTTCAATTATCTGCATTACACTAATCTCTCCCACAGCCAGACATTCCAGCTGATTGCAGCTGTGCAGGTGTTACTTTTACCTAATCTTAAGTTCAACAGGCCATTCCCAATGAATCTTTCGTCTGTGTTCGCTTTGGTTGAATGAAATTCAAATTATCTGCTAAATATACGAGAGTGGCTGAAATCAGCGCAGGAAATCAGCCAGACAAAGGCTGCTGCCGAAAAAAAGTCATTTCATTACAGTCAAAGAGCTCAGCTCGAGCTGAGTGGGAGCGGGAGGTGGACGGAGGCAGCGCAGCTTTTGCGAGTGCAATTCAAAATTGAATTCGAAATCTGAAACACACATCTTGATGAGATCATTATCGCCACAACAACGACAGGCCAATTACATTAATTAATTATTAAGGGAACGCAGCTGGAGCTGAGAGGGATAAGCAGAAGGAGCAGGAGCAGGAGCAGGCGCAGGAGGCGGAGAAGCTTGAACGAGTGTCACGTACAAAGCGCCGCAACGAACATTGCTGTGTTTCCCAGGCGCAGACGCAGACGCAGGCGCAGGCGCAAGGAGCTGCAATCGTTGCCTCCGATATCAAGGAATGCAATCAGCGATCAGAGCGAAATCGAACAAGCTCAACGGCACAGCTACGGCTCAGATTCGGGCTCAGCTCGTTTTCGCTGGGGGCGTTTTTGGCAGCGCTGACTAAGCAAGTGAAGTGCAGCAGGCGGCCCCAAAGATCGATCGCCAGCTCATCTCTGTGGCCACTGGCCAGCCAAGCGACTGACCAAGCGAGCCAGCTTCCATTCCTTCTTATGATTTGCAAATTTTCAAATATGCATCTCCTGCTGCTGCCTGCCGCTTGCTGCTGCCTGGGTTAGGTGTGCAATGATTAATTGCTGCCGGTACACGCAATCCTACAGCTTGCGTGCTTCGCAGCTCGGAAGGTATGGGCTGCTGCTGTTGCTGTTGCTGCTGCTGCCATTGAATAATGATCTCCAGAATGTCTTGTTTCAAAAAAGCTAATAAGATCATTTATAACACAGTTAGTTCAGCTTGTGTTCAAGTCGGGCCAGATCTGGTTGTCGGCATCGGCAACGGCCACTTCCTGCGTCATCATTGGCATCCATTTATTATATACCCTTAACGCAACCAAGTTCCAATCACTGCGCTTAAGGATTATCGATATATGAAGAGGGAATGAGAGAGAGAGAGAGCAAGAGCTGTTCGTTGTGTTAAGAGCTCTGGCCTAATAAAAATGCCAGAGCTCAATTAATCGGCAGCTCGGCATGATCACGAATCATTGAGCAAACGATCGATAGTGGTGCAGCTTAGCGAGCACCCACTGTGACTGACGTCAGCGACAACTTTGTCTATTTTAGCACCTGAAATTCCAATTGCAACAAGAACAGGATGTGGACACATGCGTGCGGTTAAGTAGGACACGCTGACAGCTGATTGGTTTTGCTACCAACGGTCGAGCTGGACCAGGCCGGACCGGGTTAGGGCCAGGATGTGCGTGGCACAATCCAACAATCCAACAATCTGACAATCCGACAAAGTCGTAGTCTCAGTCAATTAAACTGCCAACACTTGTTAACAAGCTGCAATCAGGGACACGCCCCAAGCGCCTGCCCGACCGCAGCCAAAACGAATTATCACAGTTCGAGTTGCCTCTGCGTCTGCAGTTGCTTTTTGATCCTGGCCAAAAACCGTTTTTGACGGGGCGTGCACTGGGCAGTTATTTCGAAAGCGCCTTTTTCGGCTGCTGCCAACATTATTGCATTTGTTTGTTGTTCTTTCTCACACGGCTGGCAGCATTCTGTTTCCTTTTTCCCTTGTTTCCCTTTTTCTCTCTCGTGTTTCTCGCTTTCTTGGTTTATTTTTTCTTTATTTTTTATTTATTTGCGAAAGCCAATTTAAGCCTGGGCCCAAAAACTTTTGTTTCGCATTGAATTTCAATTTGTGTTTCCGCATAAAAATGCGCTTCGTATTTATTTTTGTGGGTTACACTCGCATTTGTGGCTTGTCTCTCGGCTCAGATCTTTTATCGCTGATAAACAAAAAGCAAAAAAAAAATGCAGCCCCAAAATGCCCGTTGTTGACTTCGTTGCCCGCACCCGAAATTGCGCCTGCCAGCGCAGGTCACTCCTCCTGGTTGGTGTTGTTGGTGTTTTGGCTGCAGGCTCCTGGGGGGCGTGGGCGTGCAATCTGGCCACGCCTTTAGTTGTCGTTGTTGCTGTTGTCGTTTGCTGTTTTACAATTGTTTGTTTTGCTGTTTGTTAAACACCTTCCTCTACACGTTCGCATCGAGTCGCCTCTGTTTGCTGATGCCCGTGCCTGGTGCTTGGTGCCTGGTGCCTGGTGCCTGATGCCTGCGCCTGTGCCTTTGCCTGCACATCCTTTGTCATGTTCGGCTGCTAAGATTTAAGGCCCTGCTTAGCCCCTGGGCATCAGCAGCCGGTGACCTCGACGTCGCGCTCTTTCTCCATCTTCTGGCATCTTCCACATCGCAGCATCGCGCTTTCTTGGGGCATCTTCACTAGATTTCAAAAGGCTCTGTGGCAGTGCCCTTTGATGTTGCCTGTTTGCAGCAACGTCTTCGGCTTGCTTCGCATAACTTTGCTTGTTAACAATTGCATTGTACAACAGCAACAGCAACAGCACCGACAACAACTACAACTACAGCAAACGATCCTCTCAATCTGAACCGGCTTTTGCCATTTTTAGGTATCAACAGTCGTCGGCACCCCAATGGCCCTGGTCAGGACACAATGGACACTCTTTGAAAATAGGTGGCTTGATTTATTTGTCTGCAAATTCGCTTTCTCAAAAGGCATTTGGAGCCTTACATTTTGGCTCGAGCAACTACTTAAGGCACAACTTCCTACGAGCCTCGCAAGTTGTCAAAACACATTCGCTGAGCTGTTCCAGATTTGGTGTGTGCGAGTGTGTGTGTGTGTGTGTGTGTGTATGTGTGAAGCTTTGAATATGACGAAGCATCGCTGAATGGCGCATTTATCAAACAAATGCCTTGCATTTTCAGCATGGGAATGTGAAGTAGATTTTGCAGCTTTGCTTTTTGTGCTTTTTCCCTCAATGAAGAAGTCTTGGCAGCCAGCCACTTAGCAGCTCTGCAAATTTCGTATATTGGCAAAGTTCCCATAGTTCGAAATCCTTAAGCAATTAGATTTTGGGCTTTTGCTTGCTTAATTTTTGCATCCTGGCCAAATGCTTGGCTTCGCTTGCTTTGGCTTGGCTTGGCTTGAATACTATCTGCGAATCAGCTGGCAGAGGCATCTACGTTTAACAAGCTTCTGTGAAATCGATCCGAGGCCTGTTTTGCTGTTAAGGTTGCGCTGATGCGATTGCTCCGATTACACACACACACACACACACACATGCATATACCCTTCACTTGACTCCCCTGTTACATGCTTGACTAGAAAACTAAAATGTTCGCTGGGTTGTTTTTTATTTATACTCGGGTTTTTTGTTGTTGTTCATGGCTGAGCGGTTGCCAGCAATTCCTTAAGATTGTCACACTGACAAGCCCCCTTGTATCGATGCTCATAGTTCAGCCGCTTAGGCCAACTCAAGGCGTTCTACTTAAATCACAAACAGAGAACGAACAAAAAAATCACAAGAAACCCTTGTGCGCAGGCAGCGAGCAAGTGTTCGAAATTCCATTAAAGAACATTTACAAATTTGGCAAAGATCAGCAAAACGAGCTAGTGCTCGTTGGCTTAAAGCTGCAGAACAGCGGGCAAAAAGTGCAATCCATGCTAAACAATATACAATATATGAAAAAGACCTGGCTATATCTAGCGACACCTTCGATGGGGGCTAAAAGCAAACGAAAACCAATTGCCACAGAAAGACCTTGAGATCTTAAGCCAAGACAAACAATAACAAAACAGCAGCAAATGCAACAATGCCGCCCCAGCAACAACAACAGCAACAACAACAAGGATAAGCAAAGGCACTTTTGTCTCCAACAGCGTTTTCCCTAACAACCGAGGTGATAAATAAAATTCTTTATATGCAATCTTTTAATGCAATTTACAATAAAATCAACATGGAGTTTAGTCTCTGGCGGCTGTTGGGCAGCAGCAACAGCAGCAGCAGCAGCAGCAGCTTCTTCCTTTTGGCTGCTCTGTCTGCTCGGTCTGCTCTGGCTGGCTAAATAACAAGGGGGCACAGCTTGATTTGACATTAGCACAATCCCACAGATCACCTTCCCAAAATGGTTTTCGCCGCCGTCGCCACTGATGCTGCTGCTGCTGCCAGTTGCCAGTTGCTGGGCCTGAACTTTTGGCGAACAGTGTACAGCGGAAATGGAGGCACGGAGCGCGATGATCATTGCGACCAGGCAATAAATACACCATAGAAATGATGTACGGAAAATGATCGCAGCTCTAACTCTCTAGCCAGCCAGCCAGCCAGACAAACAGACTGACAGACAGGCAACCAGCCAGCCAGCCAGCCAGCCACAAGAGCCCAGACCCACAACTCTTCAGCAGCAGCAGCTCAACGGGGGTGCTTCAATGCTGGTAAGACGCTGACGCACAGTGGCCACAAATCTATTTAAATATGCATGAAATTTAGCTGTTATTAGATATTAATTGAAGGTTGATTGTATTTTTATTTTATTTGTTTTTAACTAATTAAATACTTTTAAAATAAGTTGAACGAGCTAAAATGTGATCAACTATAAAGAATGATCGTAACCAAAAATAATTTGTATAAAACAAAATATTTATTTATATATATATTGTTTTATATATTTTATATGTATATATTTATATTTTTATATTATTTATTATTTTATATAAAATTAGCTTTTGCGCGCATGCAAATTATCTATTTAATTTATTATTCAATCTAGTTTTCAGCACATATTTCCATGTCTTGCCACACTGTGCCCGCTTAGAATCAAGCAGCTGCCTAGATGCGGATGCTTGGGGCAGCCGCTGCTGCTCGTTTGGGCTACTACTGCGGCTGCTTCTGCTGCGGCTGCTGCTGCTGCTGCTGTGGTTGTGGCTGCCGCCGCTGCTGCTGCTGCTGTGGAGGCATTATTAATGATAAATGTGGCTTGCACTCATGATAAATACAGAGAATCGTTGAAAGGTATAAATCAATAATAGAGAAGTTTGTTTTGCAGTTAGACGCAGGATGGAGCCGTGATTTGGCCAGCCACAAGGCAACCGACAGACAGTCCGACAGTCCGACAGACAGACAGACAATGAGTATGCCAAAACATAATTCAAGTTAAGGGCAGAGGAGTGGAGCTCCATTGACTAATTAAATGTGGCAATTACAAGAGAATCGAACAGAGACATAAAAGTGATGAGGCGATTATCAATAACAATTAGCCGACGCCTGCGACAAGCTGCCACCATCAGTGGCGTCCAGTTGCCTGTCCAATTGATGTTCGTCTCATGCATTTGAATGCACGAGTTACGCATCCATCAAATGTCAATTGTTTGTCTTTGGGTGCTCCACCTTCTCGGAGTTGCGAGTTGGCGCTGCAGCAGGGACTGCGGCGCGCTTTGCCATTTCTCATAAATCATTCGAAGGCTCTGGCTTTGGCTTTGGCTCTGGCGGGCATTCGACAACGTCGACGTCGACGTCTCGTGGCTGTCAGAAGCAACTGGGAGCAGGAGACGCCGGAGCTGCAATTGCTTTGATGCCCATCCATGGCATTGAACTTGTCTAGCGCTGAGTGTCAGCCGGTTTGTCCAACTCCGTTGCAGTTGCCATGCCATGGAAAGTATTTGAGTTAGTGCTAAAAAGATTCCATTGCCTGAGCATTGAGTTGAAATATGTTTATAACTGAAACATAAAGAAAACGAAGTCTGCCTGGACTGGACTGCATGGCTCGTAAATGGGAATTAGTTTAACTTTGTGCATTTAATTTAGCTGCTGAGGACTTTTTAATGGAGCCATTTATGCATTTATAAGCCTGCAACTTGATGCACCTTAATGCCCCACCTTTGGCCACAATGCTCACCTGTGGTTTAAGCACCCAACCACGCCAACTATCAACTTTGCACATTAGACCAGATGAAACGAAACGAGCTCTTCGCATTGAATATTCTATGGCGGGCCAACTGAGTCGGCAAACTTTGCATAGCAGAAAACAGGTGCACTCCAGCTAGCTGGCTCCCGCTCCCAGTGGACGCCTACGCCACTCGGACTCGCCAGACACACTTGCCATCAGCAGCTGAGTCATTGCGTGGTGTGGCCGTCCCTTGTTCTTGACCAAGCCAATGACCTACAAGGATTCGTTGGTTGCAGTTTTTTTCGTCTGCATCTCTTCAGAGTTATTTCAATTTGTGAGCCGCAGCCTCCAAAAGTTCGTTGCAGCTCACTTTCTTCTTGAGGCCAAAAGAATTGCGACCCACATAAATCATTCACAATTAGACGCGGCAGCAACTGCAGCAGCAGCAACGGCAGCAACAGCAGCAACGGCAGCAACAGCGGTCACGGCTCTAACACCTGACCGAGTTGCCGCTTGCTAGTCCAATTGGACTCACTCACACAACACCAACTCAAAGAAATGCTCAAAGCAAGCGAACGACTGCTTGAGTGTTTCACTGCCCAAACGTTCCGCCGGTGCTTGCAACATGTTCGAGTTGGATGTTGGCTCTAACCACAGAGGCCTACAGCTAGCTAGATATGGCAAAGGTATATCTGCATTGAGTGGCCGGCCAAGTGATGCGTCGACGCCGCAGTCGCGGCTCGAACTCGCAACTTGTTCTGTTCACTCTGAATCGTCGAGGCGTGCGGTACTGAAAGCCGGACAATATAATACGAATTAAAGTCAATTTTATAACCGGTTCGGAACGTAGCGACCCACAACAGCGGCGCGCGTACACTCAACAACAACAACAGCAACATAAATAAATAAATAAATAACAACAACAACAACAACAGCGATTAGCTTTATATTTAAAGCCATTCAAGTGCTTCGGTTTCAGTGTGTGTGTGTGTCTGTGTGTGTGTATACCCTGTAATTCCTATCAAATTATTTGTGATCCGTTACGATCTCGGTGCCAGTGCTGTGTCTGTGTGTGTGCCGAAATTCGCGTTAATTGAGCTGTAAGTGCTGATTTGTTGTACAAATTTGCATCGCTTGCAACGAGCCAAGTTGCAAGTTGGCTGGCAAACGTTGAAAGGCCGCATAAACAAATCTGGCTGCGCGTCTTGGTTCACTGATTTAATGCCACAAACAGATTGCAGATTGTAGCTGTAACCGCCGTCGCCGTCGCCGACGCAGCTGCCCCGCCCCGCCTCTCTCTCTCCCCACTCCCCAAACCCCACAGCAGGCGCGCCCCTTCTATCCTGCTTGCAACATTGCAACCTGCTTGGAAGCTTGTTTCTGCGGAAGAGCCAAAGCCACCAGCCAGAGCGCCAGGTGAGGAGCGACTCGCAGAGTCAGATCCGGCAAATAAAAAAAAAAACAAAATACAAAAAAAAAAAACAGCCGACGAAGACGTCGTCCAAACATTTTGCCATTGAGCAAAAGAATTTCTTTAAAACAACAACAACAGAAACAACAACAACGCGCAAAGATTTACAACGCGGACCAAGCAAAAAGTGTAAAGCAAGCAAAGCAGCAAAAAATTAGCGCATACTGGAAGTGCATCTATATATGTGTGCACAGGTGTATGTGCATGAGAGTGTGTGTGTGAGTGTGTGTGTGTCTTTGCCAAGTGCTGGCGAAAAAAGTTGTTTAACTAACCAAAAGAAAAAGTTTGAAAAGTGTCAACCTAAGCGGCGCGGCCAATAACCTAACGACAACCAACAACAGCAACAACAACAGCAACAACAACAACAACAACAACAAACAACCAACAACAAAAAGAAGAAGACACTTTGCTAGGCATGCAATGGCGACCCCTTGTACGGGCCAGGCTGCGGTTTAATTACCGTTATCCTTGCAAACACTAAGCCAAGTCTTGGGATTACGTTTACAGCAAGTGAGCAAGAGCGAAAGGACGAATCAACGCGTCGGCAGCTGAACATTCCAATTGGCAAAATACACAAATACACACGGGCCAACAGTCTAATTGGCAACGCCTGACAGGCAACAGCAGCAACAACAACGAGAGCAACAACTAGGTAAGTTTTATAGACTTGCTGCAAGTACTGTTATTAAAAGTGCAGCCAAGTTTCTAGCAGGCACCAGCTATACGAGGGGGCTCTATAAATAGGTAAAAGAGCAGATCGGGAACTTGGCTGGAAGTTAGTTGATGGAAGTTGACTTTCTTACATGCATGTTTCAGTTAGTGTCAGTTCGAAGAAGAAGTATGCAGAATGGGTATATATAGCGTATATATTGTTAAAGTATTTATTATATATAAACTTAAAAATATATATAGATAACTCCACTCATATTTCTTTTTTTAAAATAGTTAAAAGCAACACAATATCCTCTCCATATACACCTCAAATTCTATAATCAAGTAATTCTTTACTCAAAGTTAATTAACAACCTCGAAGAGCTTAAGACTCAGCATTATTAACCCTTATTATGCCACGCCCCTTCTCAATTTAAACACCCTCGTCTTCATTTGTATGCCTGGCTTAATTTCTTTTTAAAGAGTTTCCATCAAACTCGCCACAGGATGCCAATGAAAGAGTGCACAGAGTGAGGGAGAGAGCGAGAGAAGGCAATGTTTTTGTATCTCAATCAATTCGCTGTCAGAGGCAGGCAAACCGCCTTCATAACTAGGCGCTAAGTTGCAGCTAGACATTTGCTTACCACAATTCGTTGCACGCTCCCATTAGGGCACGGAGATGGATCACGGATCGATGCAATGCATTTAGCGTAACATTTGCGATTATGCACAGCAATAAGCAAACGAGCAATACTTGGGGCTTGTTAGAGAGAGACGAGAAAGAGAGTTCTCTTAGCTCTCAGCTTTGATCTTTTGTTCTATGTTTCAGTTTGGCAGATGCTGTGCCTGCAACTGGCTGGCGGCAGATGAAAGGCTGAATGGCTGAAAGACTGGGCTGGCGAAGCTTTGACTGTGGCATTTCAAAGCCAATTCCAGGGAAGTCCACTTCAAAACTAGAAAGAGACGAGACGAGACCTATCGACTCGCTACATGTCCATATGTGTGCACTTGGACTTGGACAATTGTCTGACAGGGCGATGCGATGCGCTGAGCTGCGCTGCGCCCAAAAGGGCAAATGCAGACAACTTGGCTGGGCTTACAGTCTGTCCCAACTATCTGTCTGTCCGTCTGTCCGTCCGTCCGCCTGTCTGTATCTCTCAATTCCATTAGACAGGCTATGTGTCTGTGCGTTTGTGTGAAAAGTGAATTTATGTTGCGCTGCTGCAACAATTGATGCTGAAAAATGATGGCAATGACAAAGTGATTACGCTTAGAAAGCGGCTGGAAAATTGAGAAACCATAGACAAGTGCACAAGCAATCAAAGCTCAAGTTGAAAGTGGAAAACCCCAAACAAATTCAATTCTCAATTTCTCAAATTCTCAATTGAAGACAGAAGAAAAAGTGAAAAGCGGCTAAAGCAGACAAAAGCAGGCGCATCATTAATCATTAAGTTGTTGTTTTTACAAACGCACCTCAAATTTATATATATGTATATATTCCGACTATATATATGAGATGTAGTTACCTAAATCGAGTCGAGCTGAAGGCTCTCAACAGGCGCACGTTCTTGATTTGAATCTCATTCTGCGGCAGTATTTGGCTTTTGTAAATTGCTCATCGTCATGCTTTTATGATTTGGTATTTTACTGTTTTGGTATTTTTTTCTGCTTCTTCTTCTGCTTCTTCATTGTATACACACATTCAGTTGTTGTTCTTGTTGCTGTTGTTGTTCTTTCTGTTGTACAGCATTCGATGCGCCCAACTTGATAAGCAACAGCAAAGCGCTCTGCAGCATTGCTGAGTTATTGTTATACCTTTTATTTATGTGTGTGCGAGTGTGCGACTGTGTGTGTGTGTGTGTGTGTGTGTGTGTGTGTGTGTGTAGGTGTGTCCAAAGCCCAGCCCCTGGCCCAGGCCTCCAAAAACTTTTTTTTGTGAGTGCTAGCGCGATATCAAAATGTAAAATGTCTCGCATAACAAAGTTTTTGGTTTAAACATTCAACTAAAGCATGACAGTTATTGAATACCCTACACAGCCAGCCCGTCGGAGCTGCTCTTTTGAAATATGAGCTGAGGCAGGAGAGCTACAGGAGAGTTAGTGCTTGAAGCAGAGCTAAAGCTTCAAGAATTTTGATATATTAACAGCTGTCAAGGCTTGCTTAAGCAAGACTCTGTTTTGCTTTAATTCAATTATTTTTATTAATTTTATTTTTTCTATTTTATTTTATTTTTATTTTACTTTTTTTATATTTAAGGCTACCATTTTATTATCCTCCTTGAAGGGTATTAAATTTGTAAGCTGTCGACACAGCAACTGCAGCTCATCAAATTTTTTATTGTAGTTACATCAAATTGAAGAACAACTCCAGCTCTTCTTCCCTCTTCCACTCCCGCTCTCCATCTCTCTCGTCTGTCTGAATGTTCCACAACAAAATACAATAATTTCACTTGGCGTACAGTTTATTATATAATTTTTGTCCCTTTTTGACTTTTATCTTACGTTTATTATGCCCCATGGAATTTGCGGATTTCCAAGGGCTACAGCTCCTGCTGCTGCTGCTGCTGGAGGTCAATGTCTCTTACCACCAAGATGTGGTAAGACATAGCATACCCCGCCTTCAATGCTGCCTAGAGTTGTAATAACTTTTGCCCAAGTTTTGTTGTACATTTTGTTAGCCCTGTGGATTGTGCGATGCCACCGCTCCACCCTCTACCCTCCACCCTCCACCCTCACTGCCAAAGTGCTAAAATACTTTGACGCATTCTTTGCACTTCTTTCCCGGAGCAGCAGCTGTCCAAATGCCAAACTGTGAATACACACCTACACACAAGACAACCAGCCCCAACCCACACACACGCTCACTTGGCCAACCCTCGACAAGTAAATGGAGAAGCTGAAGCTGAAGCTGAAGAAAAAAAAACGTTGACTTGTAATAATCATAATCGTAAATTTGCAAAAAGCTGGCCGAGCTGCGTCCTTATACTGCGCGCAAGGTCCTTTGGGGCCATTTAGCATTCGGATGAAGCTGAAGATGCTGCGCCCGGCCGTTGGTGTGGGCGTGGGTGTGCTTTTGTGGGCGTGTGCCACGTTGTAGGCGTCATCATCATCATTTTGGTGCCTCCTACGACTTTCTCGTTTGCCGCATAACAAGTGCGTAGTGCCACGCCCATGCCGCCTCATCAAAATACTTAGCAAACGCCATTAAAAATCGCCCAACAGAAACAAGTTTAAAATTTCATAGTAAATTCTGTTTCGTTATTCAAAGAACTTCGGTCTGTGGCTCGGTTTACCAACTGCCTGAATTGCGTTTTTGTTAATAAGTTAAATAAATAATTTATGCTCTATTTGGGACTAGCTGCTGTTCGCTTGAAGCGAATCATTTTGGCATCAGAATTTCTGGCTTAAGCCGTTTCGGTTTATATTAAAACTGTTGCAGTTGATATTATGTCTCATGTATTTTGTTTTCTCTACAATGTTTGCTTTGGCTAAAAATTAATTCTTACTCCTGCAATGCTTTGCCCTGCTCCTCGCTCCGTCACATGGCACGCCTTGGCAAGGCATTTAAAAAGTTTCCCAAACTTCATTTGGAAGTTTTATTACCAGCTACGGCTGAGGGACTGAGGGAAAGACTCGATGGGCTAGCTACAGCTACTTCTTCTTCACGCATTTTTGCACTGAAATTTGCTCTATTAAAATGCCAAGGCGGCGTTATGGCTTCGCCTCGCTCAGCTTGGCGAAAAGGCTTCAACGTGCAGCAGCTGCCACTATCAATGCAGGTTGCTGCTGCTGCCCCCTTTGGCCCAGCCCAGCCCAGCCAGGCTGCCAGTTTTTCCTCCTTTCTGTTTAAACATGGCCTTATCCTGGCTGCCTGGCTGGCTGTCTGGCTGTCTGGCTGGCTGTCTGTCTGTCGGCTTAGCAGTTATGTTCCACAGCAGCTGCAGCTGCAGCATCCTCGTTGTCTCTGGCTAAGTCTTAGTTATGCGAGGCACTGGCATTTATCTTGTGATAATAGTTAGTTGTGCGTTGCGCACAGTGGCGCCAGCGAAAAGGGTTCGTGCTGGCAAATGCTCTTAAATATGAACTTAAGCTAATGCCCAACATAATGAGCTATGTCTATCAACGCATGCGAATCATTTCATATGCGAATCCCCCTAGACTACGTTCCTGCTGCTGCATATTGTAGCATATGCTGCACTGCACTGGCGCCATTTTCTTTCTTTTCCCTAGCATATTATGCATCCGCAGCGAGTCACACACAATGTGGCTGCCACCCAGACCCAGACCCATAACCAGCACCAGCCACAGCACCAGCCCCAGCCCCAGTCCCACTTTCAATCTATGTTCCTTAGAACCTACACAGACATTCGCCTGCTGCAACTCTTTTGGCTAAAATGTTTATCTATCTAACTGTAAGCAGTATAAACGCAGGCACACACACACACAGTCACACACACAGCCAACAACAATAACAATAACAACAATATATAGATCTGTTTTAAGTACAAATAGTGTGCTCGAAGTTTTGGCCACGTTCTGCTGGCCCGTTTGAAATACTTTTGAGGTTTTCCTCTGTACGGCGACACACACGCGCCAACTGCTATTGTTAAAGTTTAAGGCCGTGTTCGGTGCATGGGGCGGAGGCGTGGCTTTGGCAAATTTCATGAAAATTGTCCACAGTCAGGAAAAGTTTGCTTCTTCTTCTTTTTTTTGTTAGTTTTCCTCAGTTGCTCAGACGAAAGCGTTATTTTATTGAATTCGTTTTTTTTTCGACAAAATTGTTGGCACAAAGTTTTCCATTTCATTTTCCATTCTTGTCCATTTGCTTGTCTTTCGCCCTCTCTCCCTCTGTCTCTTTTGTCTCTCTCTCATTTACTTTGTTGCTGCCTGTGGCAAGTTTTTAAGAACTTGCTAGTTTTTTTGTTGGTTTCGGGTAGATTTTCCACCTCTCATGTTTGGCCTTTTTTTCTGCACTTTTTTGTTGCATTAGGTGGCTGTTGAGGCGTAAAGTTCAATGGCGGGTTAAATGGACTTAATACAGGAACTTTTTAGAACTTTTCTCTTCTATCTTTTTTATTATTATTATTTCGTTATTGTTGCCTGTGCTAAACGAAACTTCTGGCGTTGATCGTTCGTTCGGCAACAAAGTGAAAGTTTTTGTTGCACAGCTTAAAAGGAGATTGGCATTTTTGTTCCTGTTACTCGTTCAGGCAAAAAGGATAACAGGTTAAAATTTCCAGCTACATGCGCTTCATATTCCACACAAAGTTCGCTCTCAGATTTACAAAAAGAAAAAACTCTTTTTTGACGAAACAAACACAAAACATGTTGAAGTGTGATTAAATAAAATTTTACATATATTTTTCATGCTTTTATTTAAAGGAATTTCTCAACTAAAAATTTGTTATATTTAAATGAAATTTCCTTTTTGATGCACCCTAAAAAAAAACCCTTTGCATGTTTTGCTTCACTTCACATTTACAATTTATTTAAAAATTCATTATATATTGTATATTTTACCTGTCCAGCTCAGCTCAGCTTCTCTTCTCTTTTATTTTTTATTTTTTGCCACCACCAAAATTTTCAAACCTTTAACACATTTTGCAAGTCATTCAGTAAACAACAAAGGCATAAAAAAAGTGCAAAACGTTCAGCGCGTGTCTAAAAATTAGTTTCCCTCACGACAGACCCTAGTGGACACCTACTCCGACTCCTCCTCCCATCTGAAGCCGCCGCTGCCGCCAACGTGTTCGCTTACAAAACTTGGCAGCAAAGAAATTTGTAGCCAGTTATGCAAAAAAGGCCAAAGAGAGAGAAAAAAATGTATATATAAAAATAAAATAATGAAAAAACTGAAGCAAACTGCGGCCCGTGTCAACTTTTTATGCTGTTGCCCAAAGGACATGGCAGCAATTTTTTCGTATGCGCCTGCAAGAGGAGGACGGCGGAGAGCGGAGTATGGGGACGGGTGATTGGGGGAGGCACTAGGCGACAAGTTGTTAAGTAAGCAGCGACAACTCAAATAAAGGGCCGTTTGCTGGGCGCCGAAAATGTCGGCTGCCTTTTTTTTGTTTTTTGGCATAGTTTGTGGAGCGTAAAAAGTTGTGTGAGAAAAAAAGAAGTGAAGAGATGAGATGAGATGAGAAGAGAAGAAAACAAGAACAGGGCGGAGGTGTGAAAAAGGTGCCTATTTGGCTGGACAAAAGACCAAAGCTTGTGAGTATTTGCAGCTCTTTTCCGCTGAGATTTTTCTTGTTCGCTTTTTGTTTTATGACAATGCAAACAAAACAAAACAACGGCCAAGTGAGAAAAGCAAGCGCCGCAGACGCAGTCGCAGTCGCACTGCGAGAGAATCGCCCTGGCTGAAGAAGAAACTGCGGAATGTCATTGTATATGCATATTAAAATTTGCTTATGCCAAAGGCAGGCTGCGGCAGCTGGTGCAGGAGTTGGACACGGAGCTGGAGATGGAGATGGAGTCGAAGACGTAGCCCGAAGTGGAAGTGGAATTGAGCTGAAGCTGAACTGAGCTGAGCTGAACTGAACTGAGCTGAGCTGAGCTGGGGAGGGCTGTTGTCTTGTGGCTCTCTACCTGCAGTTTGTCTTAGGCGGCTTTTGTTTGGTTTCCGCTTCACACTTCACTTAAACAGCGGCGGGTTGGTAGAGGGGGGAGGGGGCAGAGCTGCTATTGCTGCGGTTTATGTGACATGCGGGCGACGCGACACTCGCTGGCAGGTGAGTGGCAAGGCAGGCCAAGGCGTGGCAAGCACAGAAGTCATACAACAGACGCAACAACAGCACAAAAGGCACAAACAACAACAGCAGCAACAACAACAACAACTTGTCATACAAAACGGCTGGCGACAATCAATGGAATTTATATGGCCCGGTCGAAAGACCAAAAGACCGCGAGGCACTCGCAGAACCAAACTCGCACTCGGATGCAGAGCCACAAACAGAAACTGAGCCTCAATCCAAAAAAAGCGAAGCCCGCAACCCTCAGCTAACATTTCGCCATGTGTGTGTGTGTGTATCACTATGTGTGTGTGTGTGTGTGTGTGTTTGTACTTAAACATTTTTAACGCCATTTGATGCCTTTTCACACATCGAGGGAAGCGAAAAACAAACAGACAAACTCAAGAAACACTTAGTCTGGCAGCCCCTTCGACATTTCCTACCTCATCGTCTTATGTGCGTGTGTGTGTTGGTATCCTTGAGTTAATTCCTGCACACACTCACATTTGATCCTGCCAGCAAGTCGCTTAATGCTTTCTGTGGTTTTGTGTTTACACTAAACGGAATAGCAAAACCCCAAAATCCAAGTCCAAACTAAGGCAAACCACGCCCTCCTGCGCTGCCTCTGCCCCTGCCCCCAACCGAGGTACTGTATTGAATTTCACGCATCATTTGCCAAAGGCTGCTTTTTGGCTTTGCCACTCCAGTTCCAACTCGGACTCGGACTCGGCCAGCGTGTCCTATGGCAAGGCGGCAACTTTGCGACTTTGCGGCTTAGGCGCTGGGGCCCCAAAATGCTTGTTTAAAATTAAAACAAATAGACACACGTCTGAGTGTGGGAGTGTGTGAGTGTGTTGAGAAGGCGGGGCTGTGGTTAGGTGTTGGCATTTAATTTCAGACAGGTGCAAACTGTGAAAGCCGAGAGACGAGTAGGAGGAAATGCTATATGCTTTGCATATTTGGAAATTCGTTTAGGGCTCTGCATTTGCGGTTGCCAAAAATAAAGTGGAAATGCTTGGGAAATGCGAAAGGCAATATATAACGAAGCCACGCTGAATGCGAATTAGGTGTGTTAGGCACTAAAAAATTAAGGCTGGCTGGTGGCTGGTAGCAAATGGAATAGTCGTAAAAAAGTGTTGAGCAAAGTTTGTATTTCCCCAATTTGAATAATCATAAAAAAGTGTAGACAAAGTTTAGGGTATCTGCTAATCGTATACACTCAGCAAATGAAAGAGTCGTAAAGAAGTATTTCAATAAAGTTCTTGCTCTTAAAGCGGATAATCAATGCAAGGCAGTCATGAAGCAGGGAAGCTTATATAGGCTATAGGGTATAGTATAGGGTATATATAGAGATCTAGCCTGGTACTAGTGTATCTGTATCTTAGTGTATAAAGTTCTTATTCTTAATGGGTATCTGAGACGGTTTACAGGGTAACTGATATTGTAAAATATCTCTTGTAGGATATCTACTAGTCTTATATAACTCTTTTGTTCCTTTTTTTATTTTTATCTCTGTAACAAACCCCAAAAACCACAAACGAACATTTTGTAATTAACGTAACGTAAAGAGACGCACATATATATATACATATATATATTTGTATATATATATATATAAACAGACCATGTATATATACATATATATATATATTTGGGATTGGTATATGTATGTATATAGTTGTTGGCCGTTTGTTGGTTTTTGTCTACCGAACTTTTCCCAATGCTGATTAATGTAGATTGCCAGCCAAATGTGTGCACGTTAGCATTAAAAATTTTTCAACTTTTATTAGAGCAATTAAATTGCGGTTGAACGTGAACACAGAAGAGTCTTTATTATTTACAATACAAATATATTTATATATATACATATATAACACATATATACATCTCTTTTTTTTGTTAGTAAATTTATTTGGTATTTAATGTGCAGTAATTTTCGGTCAACAATGGGACAATCCATGTAAGTGTGGAGCTATTAAGACATGAAGATATTGCGTTCAGCTAAAGTAGAGTAGAGTAGAGGCGGGGGCGGTGACGTTGACGGTGTTGGGGGCGTGGCAGTTGGGTACTGCTCAACTAATTAGCCATCATCATCAGCGGCGGCGGCTCTACACATTTGCCATCAGACACACACAAACAGTTAACTGCAGTCGGTTTCTGGTCTGGTCAGGTCTAACCGCAGGTACATGATGATCAGCTCGCGGGCAGGTGAGGCAGTGCGGAGCGTTAGTAACTAAATTAGCGGCTGGCCAGAGCAACAAATACTTGACGTGGAGATTGCTACGTTTTTCTTTTCATTTTTTTGGTTCTTTCATTGTTTTTGTTGTTTCAGTTCTGTTCACTCTTTCTTCTGGTTGCTATTTGTTTCCGAATGCAACCACAAATTATTGAGCCGCCGAGTGTTTTAGTGGTTGCCTTTTTGGTGGCTCTTCGCTTGGGCTCCCTTTCCAGTTGCAGTCGGTTGGCTAATACAGACATCTTTTCGGTTCCAGAGAGTGGCGCACTTTTAGATAAAAGGTTTTTCATGTCGTCTCCATTTCAAATTCATTCTCATAGCCAGCCTGCAAAAAGCATCTAAAAGTCGAGACCCAGCAGACAGTCAACGACTCTGGCAGCAGTAGTAGTAGCTCTTTCTCCTAACGCTCTCGTCACTCGTGAAAACTTTTAGTGGAAACCGTTGGACGGCAAATTATGCATGCAGTGTTTGGTGGGGCAGAGTGAAGAGTAGAGAGTGGGGAGAGAAAGAACTCTTGAAAGCCCACAGCTTATTAATGTTTGTCCAAAATTTAAGTGTCTGCTGGCATTTGCCCTCGCCCCGAACGGCTACCTCAACTTCGTTTTTTATGTGATTTAAGTTGGCTAAAATGATTTCGTCTGTCATTAATTTAACCAAACCCAACGTCAAAAGCGAGTTATTAGCGTGCGGGTCCCCCAAACACGTTTCCACTGCCAGTTGTTAGCTGTTTTCTGTTTTCTGTTTTTTTTTTGGAGATGAGCAGAGTGGAGTTCGCGACAGAATCGCTGCAGGCCTTTGCCGCCTTATTGCTATCTGCTGTCCAGCGTTGTCCGCTGTCTACTGAAGAAGCTCTTAAACGTGACGCCGACTGCCGAAATGACAACAAATTAGACAGTTAATGTTAACAATCTTTTATGATATTTACTTTTCGGGAAAATTGTTTATGTTGATTCATCATCAGCCGACAGGAATGTGTGAGAGAGAGAGAAGGAATTTTCGAAAGTTATGAAGCATTTAAGAGTTGCTTTTTCTTAGAGTTTATAAACTATATTATGGGAAAACTTGAATGGGCTTATAGTTCTCTAAAGACTGCTAAAGACCTCTGTAGTTAATCTAGCAATTCTGATATATTCTGTTAGTAAGTTTCAAGTATTTGCTCTCGATTTATCTATTGCTATTTCCATTATTTTGTTTGCTTTGCTATTTGCGCCGTTATTTAATGTATCATTTTTTTGTTTATCAGCCCTGCTCTGTTTTGGCCATTTTAAAGTGGAGCAATGGCTTGGCCATCAATCATTTTAGCCGGAAAACAGTCCAACGCGCTTAGCTTCAGCCGCTCAGCTGTCGACTCGAATGCGTATCAGCTATATCACATGGCTGGCTACCAGCCTGCCAGCCCGCCTGCCACGCCCCCCACAGCATGTCAACAATACAAATGATGGGCGCGTTTGTGTAGTGGGGGGGCGTGGCATGGCAGCAGCAGCAGCAGCAGCAGCACCAGCTAACTGTAATAGAGATAAATACGCGTCATTTTTTGTCGTTGTTGTGATAAAAAAAAAAGAAAAGAAAAAGAAAGAACAAGCGCAGCCCGTGTGGACCAAATCATTGGAGTATGGGGAGTCTACTGCCTGCTGCCTGCTCCCTGCTCTGTGCTCAATCAGCGCACCGCCGAGAATGTCATTTGGCGGCCACTTTAATGATGCGCTGACACAAGGTGTTTGGCAACAGCTGCTGCGCATCAGCAAGAGGCGGGGGCCTCAGCCCGCCCTATCTAGGTCTAGCGTGGCATTAGCGTGCCGGCTTGGCCATGACCATCAAACGTTTGCTCCACTGAGCACCACCAGCATCCACTGCAATCCACCCGCTACGTGCGATTATTATCATCAATTTTCTGGCTAGCAGTTGAGTGATGATTGTGCTGCTCTCAATTGTTGTTGTTGTTGCTGTTGTTGTTGTTGTTGCTGTTGTGGGTGGCACAACATTGCAGATAAGAGAAAAACAACTCTAAAGCCAACTTCAACTTGGACTACAATTTGAACTGCCAAAGTCCAACTGACGCGACTCGAAAGCGTTAAAACGAACTCAAGTGGAAAACAATCTAATTTGCTAAAATTCCTTCCGCTTAAGCTTAGCTCCTGTCTCCAGTCGCCTGCCTCCAGTCGCCTGCCTCCAGTCGACTGCCGCCTGCCGCCTGTCGCCTCTCCTCAATCCCATCCCGCCCATCTGTATAGATATTTGTCTCCTCTCCTGGCCTCGCTCTGCCTTCTCAACTCAATTAAAGTTGATGGCAATTTTCCTCATCGTCATCATCTTTGTTGCTGTTGTTGTTGACGTTTTCTTAGCCAATATTGTTGACTGCTTTGGGTTTATTTAGTTGGCTTTTGCTTGTTTTACGAGCTTAAAAAGCATTTGCACAGACCAAGCAAATATATTTATATAAATTTATTTGCCTATAATTTAATTGAAGTCAGTCGACTGAAGTTTTTATGGCCTTTGAATGAGATTCTTTGGCCATATGATAAATGGCCCAGAATTGATTGGCTTTAAGAACTCTGACTAATAATTATTAATTTTAACTAGATGTTACTTTTGATCTTCAGTTTAATATGAATTTAATATGAGTTCCATTGCTTCCACTCTCAAGTTTCTCACTTTCCGCTCAGGTGTATTCATAATAAGATATTTTGACTTTCACATGCTCTCTTAACTACCTAATTAGATCTTTTGACTTGATAGCATTTGCTTATATTTCTGGCCATTTCCTTGACGTACACACGCTTGGCCAATTTCTCTATTAGTCGACGGCGTGCTTGAGCTTTTGGCAATTTGACTGCTGAGCCCAGGAAAAAGCAGGACGAGCGTTAATCTATTGTTGTGGCAGCCAAGCAGGCAACACGATGACATAGCGCCGTGTGGCTCTCGCATGGCCTGTGACCTCCTATTATCACATTTTGCCTGACATAACAAAATACACGAACATATATGTATATAAGACTTGATATATAGCTATATATGTACACATGTGGCTCTTAAATTGTATATGGACTGCTTTTTGGGCATTCGGCCATTAATGTCATGGAGAAATATTTTGCTTGCGATTGGAAATTGTTTGTCTTTTGTCTTTCGGGCCCGGCCCAGCTTGACATTGTGTTATCCTTGTTGACCCCTGACCAGTTGACCAGTTGACCAGTGGTCGGTGGTCAGTTCTTTGGTCTCTGGTTTATGACTTCACGCTCTCGTTGATATATGAGGCATTTGCATGTGCTATAAATTATGCTCGGCCGAGCTTGGCTTTTGCTCATTTAATATTCATAAATTTAGACTTGCGCCACGCAAAAACAACAAACAGAAGGAAAGAAAGAAAACAAATGTGTGTGTGTGTGTTGGTGTTGTATGGCAGACTAATTTCGACTGCAGGATTGTCATTTGTTTCTACACACACACACTCGCACACACACACACACACACACTCCCTACTATAATCCACATAAGCCGCCCCCTCTACTTGCCTGCTAATTGTTTTATGTGCCAAGATTTGTGTCGACTGTCGTGTTGGCTGCAAAGGGAATGGGTGGAGGTGGTTACGCCTTAGACGCCCTAAACATGTTTGCTTGCCAGCCACGCCCACGCCCATAGAAGTTATTGTACGAGGGAGCTTGAGGGAAACCTAGAAAGGGAGAGAGGAGAGGAGGGGAGATAGCCTTGTTTTCACTTGCTTTTCGATTAGAGCTGCTGCGTAGCAGGCTCTCTGCTAACAACGTGGAATTAATTCGTTTTATGTTTCCTGTTCCAATAGCTGCGAATGTATTTATGTATCTGTATATTATGGATACGCGTTGCTTCTGCTGGCTGCTGCTGTTGCTGCTGGCTGCTGCTGCTTACGCCTACATATTGATTTTCGTATTTATCTTGCGCTTTCTGCTGCTTTTCATTACTTTGCGCTGATGATTTCTATTGGCTTTGGACCTTTGCAGAGGCCCTGGACCCGAATCCGATTCTGAATCCTGCTGCCCGCGACTTTGTGAGCTTCCAGCGCCTGCAGCGCTGCCTTTGTGCGTGAGTCTTCCTCTCTCTCCCTGTATCTGTACCTATTTCTACCTATTTCTTTCTCTGTCTTTCCACATCCATTTACGCTTAGCCTCTTCCCATCCATTGTGCAAGAAAAATGATTGCAAGCAAAGTGCCTAGGCAAAAGGTGAGCCCCAGCACCTGAAGCAGAGCCAGCTAGAGCCCTTGCCAGCTCGCTCTTTGTGCTGGCTGCGTGTGTGGCCCGCGGCTGCCTGGCAAATCTATCAACTGCTGCTCCTGCCACACTGCCTCGCCCTACAGCTGGCTGCTTTATTGAGTTTTGTGCGCTAGCAAATTGCATTAGACACTGGGGAAAGGCTATGGCAAGCTTTAAGAGGAAGCAGCAGCAGCAGCAGCAGCAGCAGCTTTATATATGGCTTCAACAGCTGCAAGTCGCAATTCGATTTTCGACAAAAATAAAACATGTCATAAATATGCATATGAAGTACAAAACGTAGCCCAAAAACTTCAAGTGGTTTCGTTTGCTGAAAGACATTTCAAGAAAAATGGAATTTCCCTCAACGCTCTGCCCTAGCTGTAGCTCAACAAGTGTAGGTCGCTTGTCTGTGACTGGCCTGGCATCCTTTTTCACTCATCAAAGGCCGAACAACAAAGCGTGAGCAGCGTAGCGTCTGTAACTCGATCACCCACATCTACAGCTCCATGCCCATCACCAACTCGATTTCGAAATTTCAAAACCTCAACTTCAAATCCTTTTCAAGCGCTGCTACCCTGCAGCACTGGCTGAACAGTTGAGCTGTGTGTGAAGCTGAGGCATTAATGTCTTATTGACAGCTAAGGATTAGAATGAAGCCAAGTGCCTGTCTGTCAGGCTGTCTTCCGTCTCCCCCTCTCTCTCTCTCTCTCTATCTCTCTCTCTTGCCGTCTGTGTGTTTGAAAAGGGATTATAAAGCGATTTGTTTGTTGAAAATTATGAATCTGGGAACACAGGCTGCCTGCTCAGGCAGCTCCCACACGATGTGTGCGTGTGTGCGAGGGTGTCTGTCTCAAGACTTGCCGAAATATGTTGGGAAGCCAGCCTTAAGTTGGATGCATTCCTTACCCACATTTGATGAGTTTTGACTTAAGCTGGAGCTTATGAAAATTGATTTCAACTTACAATGGAGCTAGTTACAAGAGCCAAATTCTCTTTTATAGTAGCTTAAGTATACCAATCACATTTTACCAAGTTGGCTGTGATGAGTTTCCTTTCAGTTTCTCTAAGTCAACTGGAATTGCAATCTTATCTCAGTTTAGTCTCTTTTCTCTTTTCTTTGAGCCAAGTAACATTTTGATTACTTTATTAGGCTTCCCTTTAAACAATGTCTGCTTTAGAGCCTAGTTAAATTGCTTATCTAATCTCAGCCCTCAGCTTTGGGTCCCCACTTCCATTGTGATGCTGTTTCTATTGCCTCGTCATGTGGCAGCGACACAACAAGTGATCAAGTGGCTTGATCTTTTGCTTCATTAGGTTCGTTTATCAATGTTATGCATATGTTGAAAATGCTTACACGCTTCGATCGGATTGAACGATCTGTAGATTTGCTGTGCGACAACCATAAATAACCAAATTTCGTTTGCCCTTCATTGATTTGAATTGGAATTGGAATTTGAATTTGAATTGGCAATAAAACGCTGAGTTTATCAGTTGTCGAAGCAGTGCCTCCACGGAGACGATTTCTTTTTCCAGTTTATCCGCTGACTGGGCCCAACTTGTTATACAACTCTATTAGTTTTTCATGCCCAGACACAGCTGCATACAAATCAACTAATTTGCTTTTGAAATGCCTCTCGAGTCGGTGCAGCAGCAACTACTTGAGGCAATTCCTTGATTTCGTTTCAAGACATTTCCCTTTCTCTCTCTCTCTCTGTCTTGCTAATAATTAATGTAAATCTATTTTTCTGGTCGAGTTTGGCTATTTTATCGCTTTGGCATTTGAATAGATTTTCAATTTTCATGCATTCGTATCCGAAAGTTTCATTGTCTTTGCATTTGACTGCTTGTCATGTCTCTCTCTCTCTCTCTCTCAGTCTATCTCTATCTTTGTCTTGACCAGCTTCAATGTCATGGAATGCTATTATATTTTTGCTAGTTAACTCAATTACTTTGACGCTAAAGCTTTGCCATTACACAGCACACTGGGCCAGGGAGAGCGCTGAGGAAGGACCTTTTACTTCAGCTTTTGGTCCAGTCATCAGGCATGACAGGCCGAGTCTCTATTTCCCAGTTGCTTCATTATTAGTGCAAATTATGGCTGCCCAGCTCCCATAACCTACAGCAACAACAACAACAACAATGACGACAACTTCTGTCCTTTTTGCTGCCTTGTGTTGTTTCATTCCCTGGGAATTCCAGTAGATGACTTGCCCGCAAACCAAAAAACTCAACTCCTGAAAAAATACACAACTCAACCGAATACCGAAAACTGAAAGACGAAAGCCGACAGACCAAAAGCAAAGGCAAAGCAAAAATTCAAGGCACGTTTCTGTGCTGAAACATGAACATCCTTCGACGATGCTTTAAAATGCCAGACAGCTCAGACAAACTGACAGCAAGTGAAATCAAATTTGATTGTGGGCGTCAGACTCGGGCCCTATCTATTGCTCTGTCCCCTGTGTTCTCTGGAATCCTGTGCCTACGCATCCTTCGCCGGAATTTCTTGTTGATGGTCGCAAATTTGGCGCTTCATTATGTAATATTATCCGATGGCTCTCGTTTGCGCTAGGCACTCGTGGGAAAATGCATAAATAGAAAAAATTAATTCAGTCTATTGTGGCTAACCAATATTTTGATTTGCCAAAAATAGAAAAGAGGCAAAAGGAACATTAACAGACCATTTCAAGTCGTTAAATCTTATCGTATGCATATTTTGTTTGTTTAGTGTTAACACGAGCTGTGAGCTCGATGATTTGTTTAGGCTTTGTTCAAGCTTTTGTTGTTGCTTAACTTTCACAAGATTTTGGTGTAGTTTAGAAAAGAAAACTTTCAACTTTTTGAGATGTTTATTGAGCAGATGCAGATACAAATATATATATACATATATATATATATATTTATTTATATATATTTTTTTTTGTAGTTTCCAGAATTCGATTTGCTGTTCTCTCTTTAATTATTTTAGGCTGTTTAAATTGATTGGCTTGATAGGGATTTTCAGCTAATTTTGTTGTTGACCTCATCCCTTCAATGCAAATACAAGTATTTATGACTGTTTTCGTTTCGTTTCGCAGTTCGCAGTTAATTCTCTGTATTAAATGAAAAGCCAACTCGCATTGTAAACATTTGGCAATGCCTCCACCCGAATGTTTATGTAGTTATTTTCTGGCATGTTGGCATAGTTATAAGAGGACCAACTGTGTGTGGGTGTGTGGTGTGTGTGTGCTGCGTCGCTTGGCTTCATATCGTATTAAATTTCAATATGTATGGCCCCATTTATATTTACGCACAGGGCAAATAAAAATATGTGAAATATATGTATAAGCGAAAATAATGTTCAAACATTTGCACTAATTAAAAAGCTGTGTGTGCGCGCGCGTGTGTGTGTGTGTGTGTGCTTAAATGCGAATACAAATACAACATGCAAGGCATAAAGCGAGGCGGGGAGTCGTAGGACATGTGTAATTGCTTTTCTGCCAACAACAATGAAACGCATATTTGTTGTGCGCGTGTGTGTGTGTTTGTATTATTGTTGTGTATTGTCATATGTACTGTTACATTGTATTATTTCTGTTGTTTTTTTTTTTTTTGTTTTTGGTGGTGGGCGTTGTGCCGGCTCCATTCAATTGGCAAACATTGGCTGGCAGCCGGTTTTGCCGCCCGAGGCACGAATCCGCCAAAACGATTGAAACTGAAGACGTTTTGGACATTGGACGACGCCCACGCACTTGGCGGCATGTGGCAACCAGGCAGTCAGGCAACTGGCAGCTGAGGCAACCAGGCAAGCAGGCAACTGGCAGCTGACAGCTGTCGCAACATTGCCCAAGTCAAAGCCACTCGACAGCGACTGCCATCAAAGACAAATCAAACAAACGACTACAGAGTAGAGAGATTCACGTGACTTTACAATTTATTTGAGGCATGCAGCGAAATAAATTTATTAATAGCCGAGCTGCATGAAGCAGAAGAAGAGTAACTGCCACCCACACGGCCAACTGGGAGTAAACAGCAACCCGTTTGCAGCCAGGTACTCTACTCAGGCTCAGCTGTCACGGTGTGTGTGTGTGTGTCTGTGTGTGTGTTCATTCATTCAAAAAGATTCGCAATTCGCATTCGCATTCGCTTGCGTGAGGCGAAATTCTCTTTCTTTCTCGGCGTCAATTTATGCGCATCACGTTTTCTCATTTTCGAGAATGACTAAATATCGCTTACTCCACTCAATTCCGCCACCGGCTGCACCACCTCGGCCCACATTTGGCCTTTTGTGTGCTGCACGGAGTTTGGTTGCAGTTGCAGCCGTTGGCACAAATATTATTTAACCATTTGCCACGTGAAAACTTTTCCAGTTTCTATATGTAACTACATCTATTGCTATAGTTACACAGTTATCTCTGCTATATAGGAGTTTATATATATATATATATGTATATGTGTGTGTGTGCGACGAGGCGTGGCAAGTGCAGCAAGAGTTTTTTTTTTGTTGGCTTTTTTGTGGTAGCAGAGACCTCACCTGAAGCTGCATTTTTCATTTGGCGTTGAAGTTCGGCGACTGTTCAGACTGCTAATGCCAGAAACGTGCCGAATGTTTTAGTGAATGGCTCTCACTCAGACAGAGGCGTCGCTACCAAAAGGGGCACATCATGGGCACATCATTAAAGCAAGTGCTGAAACTTTACTTACATCTGGTAAAGATGGAAATGATGAGAGAAAATCTTTCTTTAAATAGGGCTATATAATGTAAAGCTATATATATATCTATGTCGATTCAAAGTAGATCTTTTCCCACCAATTGAAAGTATCCCACGAGTTGTACCACATTTGCACCTATTGATTAGCTTAGTTAGCAATTGCTTATGAAATACCTAGCAGCATAGCATTCCCAGCTAGGTAAGCCACTGGCATTGAATGTAAGTGCAGCACTTGTCGCTTGCAAATTAGTGTTAATTTATCATGATTATTGTTTCACAACGATTCGCAAATTGAGTTCGCTTAGTCAAGTGATGGCAACAGAGTCAAAGTCCTGTCTCTGTCCCCCTGACCCTCTGTCTGTGTGTGTTTTTTAATAAAGCAAATTCGAGCAGACCATTGAGTAGAAGAATAGCAGCAACTGTAACTAATGCTGTCTTCCAGACTGATATCAAACTGTCAAGCTGTCAATTCTCGTTAGAAGCGTTTGCCATATGGACGATGTGGGGAGCAGAGCTGTGAGCACTGTAAGAGCTGTATCGAGAGCTGTTCAAAAATTCAATTTCCAGCTGAAAAGATACAACGATAGCAGCATGAATTGTGAGATGGGGGGCTGGGGGCTTTCGGTTGCTGTTGCACGTGTATCGAACGTATCTTGGTGGGGGCATGGTCGGAGTTGTGGCAAACAAATTGGAAATAGGTACAAAACAGTCATTGAAAAACGATTGCTGACGTGGCTCTGGCAGGTGATGCATGACGCCAGCGTCAATCCTAGCCAAGGCTGGGCAGGATTAGCGCACGAGCAATAGCTGAGCTTAGGCTGAGCCGAAACATATGAAAAATGTGAAAGCTTTCATATTGACAGCACAATTAAGACTTTAATTGGCTCGACTAACATAGACTTATCTCTCTCTCTGTCTTTCAGGCTATTTGGAGCTGCAGTGAAGCTGGCGTAAATCCGTTCAAAATGTGCACAAGACAGCTGCAATAGACAGAGGCGATAACTGGCAACAGCGCAGTCAAAGGATTGGCAAGAGAACGAAGCAAATCCGCCCCTCCCCTCTCTTCAAACGACTGTCCACTGGCCCCTACCTACCCGCACACAGTATGCCATCAATTGCCAACATCAGTGTCAGCTCGAGCGAAAGCGCCAGGACGACATCGACAACAATGGTCAGCTTCCTGCCTGGCAACGATGCCCGCCTTAGTTACATTGTAAATCAAGTCGCGTCCGCATCCGCTGCCGCCGTCTCGCCCGCCTTGCCCACGTTCAGTCCGCCACGCATTGAGAGCTTGGTGGCCAGCTCGGCGGAGGATTTGAGCAGCTTTGGGGATGTGACATTCGACATCTTCGATGACGATGACGATTTGTTTGGCTCGCCAATGGCCTTTGATGCCAGCGAGCAGGGCCTGTGGAATGGACGCTTTGTGCCACCGCCACCGCGTCCGCCCTTCTTTGTCGATGAGCCCGTGCTGAGCGATGGCCTAACCACATGTGATTTATGCTCCTGGGCCATGCCCACCAAGAGCACATTCATGTTCGAGGGCACGATAGGTGAGTCAACTGTCCCTCTCTCCCTCTCTGCCCCCCTCATTCTGTTCTATTTCTAAATATATTTTCTAACCGGATATCCTTGCTTGTTCCGCTCTTGCAGAGAAGGCCACGGAACTGGGCTGGCCGCTGACGCTGATCATTGTGTCAGTTCTATCGGCGCTCCTGGGCGCCATCATCATGATTGCCGTGGTGCGTTGCCGGCGCAAAAAGTCGTCCAACAATCGCAATGGTGAGTATTGAGCCAACTGCCAATAGCTGGCGGCAGCTGTTCCTCCGACTGTTGCCACAGTTTTGTGCATCTGTGCCCCCATCTCTCTTGTTGCAGACACACATGTTCAGTGGTGGTCGCGCAACAAGCGCGCCCACAGCAATGGAACCGGCACGGGCAACAGTGGCGGTGCTCCAATTGCCGGCAGCAGCGCCCACAACAACAACAATCATCTGAGACGCAGCAATATTTATACAGCACACCCGGCGGACAGCATACGCGGCCTGCATCCGCTACCGCTGCCGCTGCCGTTGCCGCTGCCACTGCCCATGCCGCCCACGCTGGCGGCCACATCTACACCGATGCTGGCCGTGTCGCCATCGGTGGCAGGCAGCGCGCCGCCAAGCCAACAGCAGCTGCAACAGCAGCAGCCACACTATTTCCATCCATATCACCACCATCATCATCATCATCATCAGCAACAGCAACAGCAGCAGCAGCAGCAGCTGCAGCAGGCGCCCCTGCCTCCACATTACCCGCATGACTGCGACGAGGACGCCGCATACGAGGAGCCCGAGTATCACCAGCCACAACAGTTGCACACTAGCTCCAATTCCAATTCCATGTCGTCGGTCACGTCATCGCCAGCGCCCACTGAAGCCGCCAGCCACTGGCCACAGGCCGGCACCATGGTGGTCGCCAGCTGAGAGATGGCCGAGAGCTGCGCCTGGGCGCGTCAGCGTCGGCGCAGCCTCAGCAGCGGCTGGATCTGGCAGTGACATGTTGCACGGCAACATGCTGCTGCAACACTGGCAGCACTGGCAACACGGGCTGCTTAAAATGCGGCACACAAATTCTGGTGCAGATCATAAAAAGGATTACACGTAACATTTTGTGAAGTTTATTTTGTTTTCTTGCTGTGAGCCAGCAAACCAGTCCATAAGCATCTAAGGATTCACTTCAGTGTCTGACTGACAGCCACTGTGTGTATTGGTATGTGTATGCATGTGTGTGGGTGTGTGTGTGAGTGTCTGTGTCTCCAATTGGGAAAACCGAAACGAATTTAGTGTCACTTCCACTTCCGTTGTGCAAACTATCGGAGCAGCCAACAAAACCAAAAAACCGACACCCAGACAGACGAGGTGGGGCTGGTATCCTAGAGGAGAGAGAGACAGAGAGAGGGAAGGAAGGCTTACTCTTGCTGATGGCGGGTTATGTGGCAGCATGCTCTTTACATGCCTTGCACGTTTTATCCTTTATTGCCGTTCGGCATTAGTACAGGGATTTTGTCAGATTAAAGCAAATAAAGGGCGTGCTTTTTGTTTCCAGCTGGCAACTGGCAACTGCTCTGTCGATGATGCCACAAGTTTAAATCGTTGTTAAAGTGTGTGTGAGAGTGTGAGTGTCTGAGTATGTGTGCATTTCAAACACCATATGTGGTAGGGTATGAGAGAGAGGGAGAGACAGTTTATAGAGACTATGTAGACTTTGTAGAAGAGCAATTTAGGCAAGCTAAAGTTCTAGATATGCCAGGACAATGTTAATCAAACTATATATCAACTAACTATGTATGAAACAGGATTAAAAAGATTTTAATTTTACTGTGATGTTGCCTTGCTTAGGCACAGGGTATTTACGAGTCGTTCAATGCAATTGAAATGATACAACTACTGTTTTTTGTTTCCTCTACATAGATATTTTCGTTTAAAGCTTTTGTCAATGTGTGTGTGTGTGTGTGTGTGTTAACTGGTATCTGCTTGTATGGCACTGTGTTTGCTGGCTTGTTCTCGGCTGCAAATGGCACAAAACTTTGTGGCTTTTCACTTCATTCCTCTTGTTTTGTGATTACAAAAGCAAATAGTTTATATATATATAAAGATATATATGTATGTGTGTGTGTCTATTGCCATAGCAAAAGAACGAAGAAAGACAGAAAGATAGAAAAAAAGAAGAAAAATAAAACATAAGCTCAAAAACGAAAGCTTTGCAAATATTGGCAGCATTTTGTGTTTGGGCCTTTTGTACTTTGGGCATTTAATGTCTTTATGCTAGCCAAATGTCCAAATGCGCCCAACAAGTTTTTGCCAAGCTAATATAATCTCTTAAAGTATTTGTAATCCCAGGAACATTTAACATTTGCAGTTGCATTCAATAAGCCTAATACAAAATTCATGTCATGCATATCAAATAAGCTTCAACTACAACAAAAGTACTTAAAACAACAAGCAAACTAGCAAACGCCAATGTAAATACACTGTAAATATAAATATATGTACTTATTTGCAATTCTGCAATTTTTGCTCCAATTAGCAATTAATCCAATGCGAAAAGTTTCTTCAACTTGAGAATAAATAATTTATGTAGAGCATTGTATGAGCGCAAATGGCAAACGGAACATTCCTCTTTAAAGTTCAAGTTATTGTTTTGTTTATACAATATCAACAACAACAACAACAACCAAAGACTAGTCATTTAAGTCAAATTGTTGCTATGTACAAACTATTTAGAATTAAAACGACAAAAAATCAGCTTAAAACTATACAACAACAAAAAAACAAACAAATAATGAAAAATTACTCCTAATAATTCGATTTAATTTTTTGCTTAATTTAAATGCAATTTCGCATTAGTTTTAGAAACAAAAGAAAAACAAAAACAAAAACACAACTGCAATATTGTATTTTAAATATTTATTCATTAAATGCACTTTTCACAGCATACAAATAACAATAATAATAATAATAATTATAATGGTAACTAGCATCGATAATGGGATGACGCAGACAGGCAGCCAGACATCCAGTTTCATAAATAGCAAGCGCCAATTCAACTACTAAATGCAACTCGAAATGTTCCAATCTAGCATACATATAGCCTAACTAATTATGTGGACAAATGGACAAATTGTAAACACGAAATCCAAAACAACAAAAAAAACAAAAACAAAAAAGATTCATTTCAATAAATTGTGCAGAAATTATTCAGCAAATTAAAAAAAAATAGAAAATCACAAAAAAAATAACAAAACAAATAAAATAAAATTCCAAATAAAATAAATGAAATTAAAACAAATATTTAATTGCCTTTTACTATTTATTTAAAACACAGAAAATCAACATTTCAGCAAATTGAAGTTATGAATAAATCATTAATTAATTTATTTCTGTAAAGCTTTCGTATATTTGCATTTATTCTGTAGTTGTTTAATAACCCCAGTTTATCAGCCCGAACCCGGACCTGACATAAACTTCAGCTGAATGCTTCGGAAGACATAAAAATGAAAAACGATTTAATTTCATTTTCAAGATCTGTTCGCTGCACAAGCAAAAGTGAAAGTTTCGCATCGTACATTGTTATAATTTTTCTCTTAAGCCCCATAATCAAGGAGCAGGGGGGCATGAAGTTGAAGGAGTAAATATTTAGGTTGCCCGGTCAAGTTGGAATATTTATGCCATTTATGACACGAAAGGCCCTCGAAACGTGTGCCATGGACGTGCAGTCCCCCTCACCGGGCCTTGCCACAATTTTTGCATATTTGCAGCACGAAGCGAACGAAATGAAATGCACAAAAAAATCAGTTGGCAAGATAAAGCTGAGCCGAAATATAAAGCGCAGTCAGATTGGACAAATGCACTCCCCCGCGCCCCTAAATCTCATACCATGTCTGTGTCTCCGAAGCCACGACGTCGTAAAGCCAATCGAAAGCGAGAGATCTCATGGACGATATGAACATATGAACATATGGATCGTCGTCTTACTACTCCTTGTTGTTAGCTGACGACGTCGTCGTCGCACTGTCTGTGGGTGGCAGCGGGCGGAGGTCCATTTGCATATTGGAACGATCGAGCCGAATGGACTTGGACAATTGTATGTACGACAGCGCCCCAATGCAACACAAAACAGCACAACTGTAGGATCGGCTGACAAACAAAAAGTGAGATCTGTTTTTCGTGGGGCTTTCCTTGGCGTGGAGGTAGCGAAAATGTCATGCGGTTTTATGACTTCATTAGCGAGAACTGGCCAGGAATTTAATGGACGCTCCATGGGCTGCTAACCACGTCTGCCAGTTGGCCTGGCAAACAAATTTGAGGCACATTTTCGTGCATTGCCAGCGAGCTTGATGAGCACTGCCCCAAAACCGAAAGCTTGAAGAGAAACCAATCAGAAGTTTTGGCTACCAATCGAACCTAGTTAAAGTCTAGACACTATGTCACGAGCCAGGAATTGGGTGCCAGCAATGAGAGTGGTTCCAGCTGACGTTGATGATGCATTCACTGCATTGCCTCATAATGAAGTCGTGCATGCCATTTGCGCTACATACGCTACCCTGACTAAGGAGTTCGCCCGACTAAAGAGTTGACACCTTTTTCGCTAACACGGCAATTGGCGCGTATCGGAAAACTGATGTGGGAAAAGAGAGTTTTAATGCAGTGTTTAGATATAACAAGCTGTTGATGATTTCGATGGGATTCTGAAAGGAAATTCACTAGGAGCTTCGGTCTTCTAAGAACCTTAGAACCTTGGCTTTTAAGATTTGTTTTATATCAGAAGTTCGAATTGGTAAGGCCTTCACTAGATCACAATTCGTGTATGAATTTATTCCATTCCTAGTGCCTCATAGATCACACTGAACCGCTGGATTCATGTTATCGTCTATATGCACATTGTAAGCCAATTAAAATTGGATCTGTTTGGCTTAAAGTTTAAAGAGTTCAGCTCAATTGATTTGATTTATTGCTCCATCAAAGTCGAAACCATTGAGCTGTTGCAATATGTATATTTGGGAAAGCTAGATGCAATAGATTGACAGGCCTACAGGCTTTCAATAACTTTCCATTGCTTTCGGCAAGCCCACACTGAGAGATACAATGTCGGATAAGAAGTACAGAGAGCAGCTACGTCTCTCAGCTGACATCTTTGACTTCTGACTGCTAGCTGACGATAATGTCGTCGTCGTCGTGTTGTTGTTGCTGTTGCTGCTGCTGCTGCTGTTGCTGATGCCGACAGGCAAATCATCAGGCTATCGACAGTGCACTTTGTACGACCTCCACAATACCCACCTCAGCTACTCCCATGATCGCACTGCCGCCACATGCATCATCATTATTATCATCATTGTCAGCTGCATGCAAGCGAAAAGTCCAACTACTGCGCATGAATGAATCACACTGGCGTCGACTAAGCCATGGAATCGGGCTAGGCACGGGCACGTCGTCTAACGAGATCGGTTGCACAGATGCTTAGACAAGTTGGAATGGGAGGCAGTCAGGCAGTCAGGCAGGCAGGCAGGCAGGCAGGAGGAGGATGCATCATGCAAACGTCTAGCGAAAGTCGCGACAAAACTCTCATTCAGCTCCACAGCCAAGCAACCGCAACCACAGCCACAACCAAGCAGCCAGCGCCGTGTAGCCATAATGATGAATTAGGCTGCTGTCATGTCATGACAAAGGCGCTGCATCTGCATGCAATGCGGCTGATGTGGCAGAGGAGCACAGAGGGGTTGGCCAACTGTGCTAAGTAAGTAAACACTGGCAAAATGCAATTGCGAATGCGAATATTCAAACGTAAGTAGGAAGTGAAGTTTTAAATGAGCTATGGTCTGACAAATCGTTTGCTGTTCGACTTAGCCAACGTTTACTGTCTGCTGTCCGTTGTCCGTTGTCCGATGTCTGGCGGGGATTGGCGCTCCTTGTGCCTAAGTGAAATTTGGTGTACAATATGCGAGCTTTTTACGTTTTTTTTTTGTTTTTGTTTTTTTTTGCCATGGCACGTCATGATTGTGTTTCTGTGCCCGTTTTTCCGGCTGCTGCTGCTGCGACGATTCTGCATTTCGTGCGCATGCAAATGCAATTGCAACTGCGAACGGGCTATGGCTGCTGCCTAGGCCTCAGTTTAGCGTTTGCTAATTAATTGAGGCTGCTGACTTGTCGCTGGCAATTAGTTTTGGCATAAGCAGATGACATGTTGTGTCATGTGTCATGCGCGTCGCAACAAATGAAGTTATTACCCACGGTTGATTGCCAGGATGTAGCACAGAATTGCTGCTGCTGTTGTTGCTGCTGCTGCTGCTGCTGTTTGGCCTCCTAGCTGCGAAGGTTAATTGCCAACAATAAGATTCAATCAAGCTAATGACGGAGCAGCTATGGCAGCAGCCAAACCAGCTAGCTAACCAGCTTCCACTAAGCACCCTATTCAGCTCCCCACGTTCCACACAATTGCGATTTATGAGCACAGTTATTGGACCTGACTTCAAGCTGGATCGACTGATGTTCCCATTCCCGTTCCCGTTCCCGCTCGCGTTGCCATAACCGTAGTCGAGGCGACCTTACGGGGTCGCATGCATAAAATGCAACCTCGTTGCGAAACTTTCTTTCAGCCAAGCTGAAATTATTGATAAAAATGCCAGAGTACAACATAATTTTGTAAACGTAAATAGTTTTGTGGCCCGGCTACCAAACTGAACCGTCTGCCAATTGGTTCCGTGGCAGCAGCTGCCCGTGCGCATTTAACCAGAGAGAGCGAGAGAGAGGAGAGTCGTCAGGTAGCTTGGATTGCTTTATGGGCAGCGATTAAGGCTTCCAGGCAGAAATTACCTTAACCTTAACAGAAGGAGAATGGACTTCGGTTTTGTAAGTGGTCTACTCATTGGGTATTTAATTCAGCTGAATTCTTACATTAACGTGTGCTTAATCCAGACTCTCCAGCAAGAGTGTCAGTATGCTATAGCACTGCTTAATTATCTGAAAAGTGGAGATTGACATATATATAAGAACTACCAAGTTGGAGGCATCAACTTGACTTACACTCATATAGCTGACCCGATTGAAGGGCGGAAACGGGCTGGGAGTCAGGGACAATGGCCGCTGTGCTCGGTTTAGCATGAAAATTAGATCGCGTCGTATGATTCTTGAGTTTGGCGTCCATTCATAGGCATCGTAGGCGGATTGGGCCACTTGCTCCGAGTGCTCGGAGACCATGTCACCAAAAAAGCAAAAATAGGCGAAATGACTAAACGTTAGAACCATAAATATTATGAATCTGACTGCCACGCTGGGATCACGCCTAGCAGCTAGAGCCTCAAATGTGGACAGAGATATCATTAGGAACTCGGTTAACATTTGCATTGTTAGCGGAGCATAGAAAACTTCGTTGGTGCGATTCACATTCCTATTGAAGCATCAACGATTTACATTAGGTGATTGATATATAGAAGTAATCATGGGTACTCACCTTATGGTTCGCTGATGAAATTTAACCAATCGACCGAGTTCCTTGCGAAACTGTTGCTCATCCTCGTGATGCACCTTGGCAAAGGTGTTCAGCTCAATGCACAGAATTTTCAAATTGATCGCCAGTTGAGCGAATAAGTGCGATGATAGAACGTCAGAATACAAAATAGAGGCCATATTGTAGAATAGGAAATAGATTTGCCAAATGTATATTAGAACGTGTGCTGTGGGATGTTTGTCTGGATCGTGCCACTCAAAAGGATAAATTGCATTGAACGGCAGCTTCTGATCTGTCCAAAGAGGCTGCGATACCGTCAGGACACTGAACAACACTACGGCAACATGCCAGACCAGTGCCAGTGTGGACTCCATCAGAAAGAACCAACGCTGTTCAGTGCGTATGAGCGTTGCCGCCGGACCACTCTTTGCCATGCGATGACAGTCATCCAGATCATTGATAATCTCGTCAACGTCATTCGCACGAAAGTAGAAGAAGTGCCATTTGAATGACAAGTAGAAGCACTGCAAATAGGAAGCGTTCAAGCATAAGGAAAACAAAGTTCGAAATTATAGTAAACCGCAATCAGCCACAGAGTATCCTGACCGAAGTCGACTATATTGTCCGCCGAATCTGGCAGCGCTAACACCATAGTCAGAAAGAAAATGTTGGCCTGTACCAAAACAATTAAATGCCAGATGCGACGAATAGGTAAGCGACGCTGCTCCTTGTTCGGATAGTTCCACAGAGTGCTAAAGCCAAAGCATAAGTAAATCCCTTTTATATATATATATATATATATATATAGAGCATAGATATTACATTAGCTGCAGCCGATTATAATAGAGTGAGGTATGCTGCGGATGCGTTTTCTGATGCAGCACCGACCAGAAGTCCACGAACTGTGCATAAATGCGTCTCCAACTATTCTGGGGTATACGATAAGTTGCCATTGCTCTAACTGAACTGATAGATTGGCAATTGCGTCTTGCTCTTATATAGAGCAGATTACAGGACTTTAATGATGGGAGCCTAGAAACAATTTCCAGGATGATAGTATTTATAATTGTTAAATGATATCTTATTAGAGCTGCATTTATGCATAGTAGTAAAAACTTTCCTCAACGTTACGCCTGCCTCATCAAAATTACATTTGAATGTTGCAGTTGCACGTAGAACTAATGATTGTTATAGCCGGAGACCATGAAGTGTGCTGCATATTGCAAAATTATAGCTTCAGGCGCAATTAGCTTGGCTGTTTCTTGTAGATATGCATAGGATATATATATACTCGAGTTTATGCCATTCGGTTTACTGTCTACAGGCAGCTCTGCCAGTTTACCCACATTTGCACACAGTGGCTGCACTTTTTATCGTGCGTTCAGCTAACTTTTTCCTCGGACCATTTAAGGCGCACAAAAATGCATTTTACAGTTGGCAGTGGAAATCTTTAACGGCTTGCGAAAATTATTGCCTTGGCCAAGTTTGGTACGTAACGATATTTGGGGCCTAGAACGTGGCCAAATAACTTTTGACTTTTGCTATCTTTTCGACCCGAAGTCAATTCAAGGCTCAACAGATGATGCCATCACCCACACACTGGGCTTATTAATCTGGATAGCATTTAGCGTTCAGTTGTCGCTGCATATTTGGCAAATGGCCAAATGGCCGCTGCTGACATGTCGGATTCGTTTGTGGCATGTCCGTGGCTCTGTTTTTTTTTTTTTTGGTTGCCTCAAATGTCGTTGCTTCATTAGGCTGCGCAACATGCTCGACAGACAGCGCCAAGACAGACAACTCTGCCAATTTCCATCAAATTCTGTTGATTTCATACACTTGCAGAGAGTGTTATGAATTGATCGAGAAATTGGAATGTTATTGGTGGAGTATCTAAAAGAAATCTAAACAATGAAATCTAATTAATTAAATTCATACACAAAGTTTGCTCTAAGAACTGTTAACTTTATCTGCTACGTTAGAGTATTAAGAGATCGTTATTTCACGGCCTTTTGTTTCTTTCATATGGCTAGACAAACCGCTGATCGAGATTCGAGCTTTCGCTTTGGCTGAGCGACGGCAGTTACCTGGTAACTGGTAGCAGGTATCTCGTACCTGGCACAGGTAGCACTACAATTTGCGCGCTTGTCAAGTGTACGACAACATTACGCGCAATTGTTCAATGTCAATGCATTTGATGGGCATGAAATGCTACAACAGACACAGACGCAGACACAGCAAAAGACGCTGTTGCATTCACTCTGGCAGTCGATGAATTGTTTCTGCTGCTGCTGCTGCTGCTGTCCCCATTCATTGTTTTAGGCGGCATCTGAGGCAGGCAGGCAGCCCAACAATTCCCATGTGCTGGCATGTTGTGTGATAACGAAGCTGCTGCTGCTCCTTCAAGTGCGCCTTTGTCGCCGCCAGTCAAAGAGCAGCAACTATGTCGAATGGACCAGGAACTCAATTAAGTACTCCAAAGTACTCGAAAGTAACCAAAAGTCAGCATTCGATCGACGCGACGTTACGATACGATCATAATTTACTCAACTACTTGTTTACGTTGCTTTATTAAAAATAATTCAAAGCATTCAAACTATTCATGATGATAGACCCAAAGTGTGCCTTTAAGCCAGCTGCCGCTACTGCTGCTGATGCTGCTCTTAGCCAAGCTTGGAGAATGCCCAACACACAAAAATCAACAGAAAAGTAAACTTTTATTACAACTGATAATAGATCTACGCTGGCCACATAGAGGCCATCGACCATCGACAAACATTCAAGAGCCAGCAAGTGCCCCTCCCTCTTGGCCATTCGCTCTTCTCTCTCTCTCTCTCAACCCCAAGCATTGTTCCCGGGGGGCGCAATACAATGTTTAAAAACCGCTCATTTCAAGTGATTTTTCGGTTAATAAATGCATCAAAATGTTGAATCTAAAACATTTTTATGTCGTATAATTAATCACAATTATATATTTCTATGGTCCGAGTAAATGGCCGGGACAATGGCCAACAAAGCGAAACGACTTTGACTTGAACTTGGACTTGGACTTGTGCTTGTGTGTGTGTGTTTGTGTTGGTGTGTTTGTGGATGCGAATACTCTTGTCCCAGGCGCCACAGGGGGCTGTACGGGTTGGAGGGGGGGATTAGCCAAGCGGCGCACTAAAATTTTATGACTCTATTATGAGAGTGGCGGCCATTCAGTTCCAGCTACGCTCCTCTGCTCCATTGTGCGCGCGCGGCCCGGCTGCTATTGTTCTAGAGACGGGTCTGGAGCTGAAGCTGGATATGGGTGCTGAGCGACTGGAGCCGCACTTGGCTCGGCCTCTGCATATGCGCAAGTGGATGCCAAAGATTTCAGCACACAGATTATGCAAGCAACACACACACACACACACACACACACACTGATAGCCTATGGCCGCTGTAATTTATAACTGAGCTAAAATGGCCGACAAAAAACGCTTGGCGGCAACCAAAAATAATGCACACAAATTTGCGTTGCAGCCCACAGTTAGGCGTACAGTTCTGCCTCTGCCGCATCCCCTCACATATGCCACCTCCCAGTCGCTGCATGTGTCGCGTTTTGCCACGCCTCTGCCCGCCGCTCTGCTGCTGCTGCGGCTGCTGCTGCGTCGCACACAACAATAAACTGCATTCCTTGGATATTAATCACAGCAGCGCCACGCTTATGAACCTCAGACCAGCCTGACTGCAGGGCAGTTGCTGCTGCCACCTTCTTCTCCTTACATGTTAAAGGTTCGATATGCTCTATTGATGTTATTTAAAGTTTAAAGTTGCATCAAACAATCTATCAGTGTGTTCCATAGTTTTCTCTTCATAAATTCAGCTCATTTTGGTCAACATTTCTTATTAAATATATCCTAGTTTTTCGGATTCATACAGGGTATCTGTTGAGCATCTAGCACTAGCTCGTCGAATACATTGTATGACTGCAATCTGGAATATTTATTAACAATATTGGCAAGTTGTTGTCGTTGTTGTCTTTGTTGTTGTTGTTATTGATTCGAGCTGGAGTTTGGCTTAGCCGCTAAGTAAATGCAGCTCGCGTTCGATCGATTGATAATGCCAACAACCAACAACAACAACAACAACAAACACTCGCCACAGGCAAACATAACAGGCGAGACATGCAAAAAATTAAAGGCAGTTCCAGTTCCTGAACTGAACTCCAGCACCAGCCCCAGTCCCAGTACTAGCCCCAGTCCCAGCCGCAGCCCCAGCCTCAGACCCAGTCGCACTGCCGGGCCCCGAAAACACAATTAATATTTATGACCTTGCCTAGCTGATATATTTACCTGGGCGCACACGAGTAAATGGCGCGATTTATCATCGGCTTGGCTCTTGGTCAACGGCTGGACAGCAGATACAGCCACAAGGATAATAGAACTGTTAACATGAAAATAAAATTCAAATCTCTATCGCACATAGTCATATGTACATAAATACATGTGCCTGAGTGCATGCAGCCAAGAAAGAAATTCCATTAAAATGCATAGACTTCACATGCATATAACATGTGCATGTGTGCATGCGTGCATGTGTGTGTGTGTGCGTATGCGTATGTGTCTGTGTGTGTGGAATTATGTATTCAAATTTCACTAATTAGCTGCCAAATAAAAGAATGTACATAACTCGCCTAAAGTTCATGTCATGAGGGCAACCTGCTGCACATATCGGTAGCCGCAGTTCAAATCCGACTCCGGCACAAGTGCTGCACTGTCTCACTGGGTGGCTAATTAAGTCAACTCCCGTGGCAACAAACAAACAACCAACAACAACAACATCAAGTGTGTGCATATTTCAGCATGAAAATATTCATAATTAGAGTGCGTGAGCTCTTACCCTAGGGAGTTGCTACCAGTCGCTGTGTGTGTGTGTGAGTGTGTGTATTATTGTAATGGCATAATTAATTTATTAATTAGTTTTCTTCTTCCATCTTTTTTTTCGACTACCGGCTCACTGAAGCATGAGACGCGGCCACAGCGGGCGGGCCTGTAAGAGCGCGTAATTGAAGCTGCCCACGCACAGGTTGTCGAGTGCCCAAAAGTCTCAGACATTGAGTCAGGTTCAAGGTGGTTGGGAAACGGGCGAGTAAACAGTAGCGACAACAATTAAATGAGCTTAACCTCCGGCTAGGTTGCAAGCCGACAGGCTATGGCTATACCCAAAACCAACTCCATTCAATGGCAATTATCAAGAGCCAAAACAGATTTTTGTATGCAAGTTGCAATTGGCGGCGCTTTTCATTGTCGGCTATGCGCGCAATGCGACGACCTCCATCGTTGTCGTTGTTGCTGTTGCAGTTGCTGCTGCTGTTGTTGTTGTTGTTGTTGTTGTTAGCGCAGACAATTGCAAAATTGTCGCCAGCTCTTAGCCAGAATTGAGGAACTGAAACTCAAGCAGCCAGCCAGCCTCAGCCTCAGTTTCAGCTTCAGCTTCAGCCTCATAGGCATACCTGTCGCGCATACCCCAAATCGTTTAGCAATTGACTGACGATTGTTTCTTCTTCTTACTATACGCTTTTCGAGGGTTTTTTGAAATTGCCATGAAATGTGTCAGACATAAAGGAAGACATCCAAGTAGCTATAGACACATATGCCTTTCTCTGTAGACTAGTCAAAATTTCATATTTCTCTCAAGATCTTCTATGCTCTTCTCATCAAAATCTTAACTACTTTATGCTTATGAATTGAAAATAGAGTATTTAAGCTGCGGCATGACATTAAATTTGTTTTGTTTTTGGTTTTTCGAAGTTCAGCGCACAAAAGGCCATTCGGCTCGGAAATGTGGCTGTTACCTGCTGACGTTCAGGGCCAACTGCAACTGTTGGCCAAGCTCATTGTCATCAGCGTTTGGCAATTCATTGGCAAGAACCAAAATGCGGCAAGACGCGCCCAAATGCCGCCAACTGCCGGGCTTTGGCAAATTACGTACATCGTGAAAGAGTTCGGCAACGCAGAGGCAATTGCTAGACTTCCCACACCTGTAAATTGTTAATAATGAGAGAGAGAGAGAGAGAGAGAGAGAGAGAGAGAGAGAGAGAGAGAGAGGGAGAGAGAGAGAGGCAGAGAGATTTATAAACCGATATACGTATTAGCTATTTAGATACTTTCATAAGTATAATTTGAATCGAGCCTTTCGCTGCGCTGAGTAGTTGTGCTAGTATTATTCATGTTCTCTCACATTATATGCTATCTGAGCATTTCTGATCAAATGTTTCGCATATAATGCCCTCTAAGCAGTAGCTCGAGGCTATGTGCTTTGGGCTCCTAAGCATTCGCCGCGATAATCTCTTGCAGGTGCCCCGGGCCGCTGGCGACGGCGACGTCGACTCATTCAGTCTGTTTCCTTCTCTTTTTTTTGCGACTTGCAGATCATGGCATTTGTGGAATTGAGACAATTATTTGCACATCGTGTATGCGGAGACAAGTTGCAGTGGCAGTGGCAGTGGCAGTTGCAGAACTTGCTGAACTCCGCGCCTTTCGCATGCGTGCGCTGCTGCCTCAAAAATTTGCGAAATTCATTAAATAAAAGTCGTGAAGAGCGGAACAAGGATAAAACTGGCAGCCGCACCGATTGCCCATTGCCCATGCCGATTGCCGATTGCCTGCGCAGGCCACAAATATTTGACAAAACGCCACTTGCGAGACGCCGCAGTCGGAGACGTCGTCAACCATTTTGGACACAAAATGCGGTAGGTAGCTGTTTTTTTTCGTATTTTATTTTTTGGTTCAAGTTCGACTGCAGGAGGTTAGCATAACTCAGAGGCAGCTTTGCAGCACAACATAAACTACATTCAACAGCCTTTTCGAGTTTGTGCTCCGCTTAGCTTAGATTTTCTACATCCGCGGCCACGCCCTTTTCATGTTGCGCTCTAGCCGACTGCTAATTGAATTTTCGTAGTTTCGAGTTAGTTTTATTTTTTGTGTTATTTTGTAGTTCATTTCACAGTTGGCCTTGAGACGGAAGTTGGTCGCCTTCGCCGCCGCCGCCGCGTATTAGCCACGTTTGCATGTTTATGCAAATAGCCGCCCGTCTGCGCCCCGAGGTGGAGCACGAGGCGAGAGTTGCGAGGCGCGAAAGTAGCGCCCAACTATCGCCCCGCAATTAGTCGAAAAGGTGAGCGGGTCTCGCATTGACTTATTAAGGTTCTGCCTCAGGGCAGCGACAGCTGCAAGTCCCGTGCCAACAAAACGCACATGTTGCATATAGAATATAGAATTTCCGATGTGGCAAAATCTAAAATGCAAACGGCTGTCGGACGCGGGGGTCAGACCGAAAAGGAGCTGCGGTCAACTGTTAACGCTTTTGCAAAAATAAGTATAAAATTACAAATGGCTAAAATATTGGTGGACATGTCCATGTCCCAGCTACAGCTACAGCTACAGCTACGGCTACGGCTATAGCCCAGGTCGAGGGACGACTGCCAACTGCCTCATTTATTTGCGCTGCATTTCCTGGCAGTGGCAACTTGTTAGTGCAACTGCCACAGCCGCTGCTGCCGCTGCTGCTGCTGCTGCTGCTGCCACTGCTGTTGTTGGCTTTGCAAAATTCATGCGCATGTTTGTGCCTCATTTTTGGACATTTTCCATGGCAGCAACAGCAACAGCAGCAGCAACAGCAACAACTGCAACGCATCGGAATTGGCATCAAATGTGCAAGGGCAAAAGTTTCGTTGCATTTATGCGAACGACAGCCACGGTCCATAACAGCAACAGATCCCCGGACCCAAACACACAGACCCACGTCCAATGCATAGATACGCGCTAAGCGTTCAGCAAACTCAATGCACAAGTGTTGAACTTACAGATACCCTATAATCACATCTATTACTTAAATCAATGAAACATTTAATGACATATGCTTCGATATACCCTTTCTACAACTTACTCTGCTCAAGCCTGTATTGTAGATGTCGCATCCAATGATATTGTATCTAAATTATTCCATGATTCCCTTCCCACAACTTCAGCTCAGCTAACAGGGTATCGCAATTCATATATGTAGCGCATATAAAGAGTATACCTCCATATAGTATAAACGCATTTTTGTGTATTTGCTGTCTGTTTATTTTGCTGCTTTGTCGTCGGTTTGTTTGCGTTTAGCTCGCACATCGTTTTCAAAAATCGAAATTGAAATATGAGAACCTGGCTGATATTTATATGGAGCAGGAGAGATGTGGTGTGTAGTATGCCTACATGTTGTTGGCTTTTGTTGTTTGTCGCGTTGTTTATGCGAAAACATTCAGTTTTTTTCCCCCTGTTTTTCCGTTTTTATCTAAAACACCGTCAGAATGACAAACAAATGTGAAACCTGCAAAAATTACCAATGCAAAGTGGAAATAAATTATACAGTGGCAACTGGGATGAACTCTGAACCGTATGCACCCTTAATATTTAATCACGTTTGAAATTGAATTGCCACAGAATTCTTTTAAATCTCTTTTTAATTTCTGCTTAAGCTGAGAGTTGATGTTATTCTTGGCTCTGATTAATATGAACCAGCAGTAGACTTAACTAGCTTCTGTTGTAAGAGTGCAGATTGTAGTCGAATCAGTGATCTTCGTTGATGAAGAAGATGAGCTCTTGGTAGATCTTGCCGTTGAGGTGGACGGAGGAATCTTGGTGGAGCTAGCCGTTGAAATAAACGGAGAAGTTTTGGAGGGGCTAGCCGTTGAGGTGGACGAAGAACTCTTGGTAGAGCTAGCCGTTGACGTGGACGGAGGAATCTTGGTGGAGCTAGCCGTTGAGATGGACGGAGAAGTTTTGGAAGGGCTAGCTGTTGAGATGGGCGGAGGAATCTTGGTAGAACTTGCCGTTGAGGTGGACGGAGGAATCTTAGTAGAGCTTGCCGTTGAGGTGGACGGAGGAATCTTGGTGGAGCTAGCCGTTGAGATGGGTGGAGGAATCTTGGTAGAGCTAGCCGTTGAGATGGACGGAGGAATCTTGGTGGAGCTAGCCGTTGAGGTGGACGGAGGAATCTTAGTAGAGCTTGCCGTTGAGGTGGGCGGAGGAATCTTGGTGGAGCTAGCCGTTGAGATAGACGGAGGAATCTTGGTAGAGCTAGCCGTTGAGGTGGACGGAGAAGTCTTGGTAGAGCTAGCCGTTGAGATGGACGGAGAAGTTTTGGTAGAGCTAGCCGTTGAGGTTGATGAAGGAGAAGAGCTCTTTGTGGTGGTATCCGGAGCCAAAGAACTCACTGTAGACCTATCCGTTGTTGAAGAAGAACTCTTTGTCGTATTCGATAATGCTGTGCTGGACTCTGCAAATAACAGTTTGATTAAAAACTAGTTTGATTATAGTCCAGAAAAACATTACCTGTGGTAATAATGACAGGTGGCTCTGGCGTTGTAGATGGAGGTAAAGGTGGTCTTGGCTTTGAAGGTTTCCACAGTGAACCAAAGATATTGAAGATGAGTGGCTTGTGCATGGTAATATTCTGGTTGATGTTAAAAACATTATCTGGACCGCCGCTATCAGCTTTGCCTGCCTTTAACCGCTTATCGATCATACACTTTTGCTCTGTTCCATTGAACCGGAATCCATCATCGCAATGGCTCCACACTTTGCCCAGTAGGCCAAGACAGAGGAAATATGATTTTGGGTCTTTCAAATCGATAGCCTTGTATCCGAATGACTGCTTTGAGCATATATCCGGGGCGTATGCCTGCGATATGCTCAGCAAAGCAATCCATATTAAAATTGCTGCAAATATGAAGTCCCATGAAGAAAGTTCGCGAATTATATTTTCCAGACTTACCAATTCGCATTTCGCAAATTAGTTGCCTAAATGCTATTGTTGATAGCTCCAGAGTTGTTTATATACCCACTCTGAAGCTGTGAAACAATTAGCTGAGAGCTCCAGCTGAAGTGGAACAGATAGGACAGCAAAGTTATCTTAACTTAATTAGCAGGCAGACGAAAAGATTGTAGCTAAACAATTTGACAAGTTGTAGCAGCTGTTTTTTTAGTTTTCTTCGAAGATAAGATTTTACTCAAATGAAAACTTATGAGTTTTTGTTTTAAGTACGCCATAAATGGCCCATAAATGAGCTCAAAAATGGTTTTGTATTCTCATGCTGATTTTCCAGCTCGCAATGAAATGAATTTAAATATCTCGCTGTGAGCATAAAAAGCTAACATTTTTATATTTTTATAAATGCATCACTACAACGAAATTTTGATGGGAAATCGAACAATGTCACAAAACAATATAAAAACTTAGGGGCCAGGTGGAGGGCGTGGGCTGTATGTAGCCCATATAGATTACTGATTTATGACGCTGAACTATTCATTAAAAGGCCGAATTTAAAAATGAGAAAAACATTGATTTTATTTGATTTTAATAGCGCCGCCCTGGGAACTCCGACTAGCTATCTGCAGTGGTCATCGACCATAAATCGGCTGTAAACTGGTCAACCAGATAAAGCGGGGGACAAAAGAACCGCTAACGCCATCACCAAGCAACAAGCAACGAGCAACGGGATGAGGCGGTGCATCATCAGCTGCATGGCAGCCAGAGTCTCGGCTAGGCCATAAATTTGTACAATTAAAAATTATGGTAAGTTTTTACAGTTCATATCGTTGGGGCAGTTGGTGGAAATTTATGTGGCAAGCGCCTGCGCTTTGGCAACATTGGCTCGAATAAATCAGAAACTCAAAATCAAAGTTGAAACCATTTTCGTTTGCCCTTCAAACTGGCCATAAAGTTTGTGGCACTGCGGCCGGGTCGCACCTTCGACTCCAGCTGCAGCTGGGGGCATGCGGCGAATCGTTAAAATGTAAGTGTTAGACAGGTGAAGCGCTGCAGTCGCACTGCCAGACCCCCTGCTGCCAGGTGGGGGCCCCGCCACACATATTTATATATATATTTATTTATATTTATATTTAAGCAATAAATCAAAACACTCTTTATGCAGCGCGACGGATTTTTAATGCTGAGTCGAGCTTCAAATTTTAATTAGAAAATTATTGAATCAAAAGTTGTCTGACGACGCTCGGCGGGCCACACCCCAACTCATCCCATTCCATATCCCATATCCCATATCCCATAGCAGCGACAAGTTCGTAATAAAATAATTAGACCGCACGCAGTGCAACCAACGCAGGAATTGGAAACTGGCAATCGGGGCTGAAAAGGCAGCTTCGATAAGCCCATTAAATCGTGACATTCCTCATGGCTCAATCGTAAATCATATTGTACGCCCAAGCAGTTCAGTTCACTCTGTCCACCAGCCACCCATAGATCAATGTGACTCGATAGTTCGATTGTTCGATTGAGTGCGTGTTCGATTTTTAACGACCCAAGCGACGTGCACCGCATTTGAATGCAACAGCGACGACGACGCAACGTTGGCGGAGTCCATGTAGTTGCAGTTCAAATTGCACTTGAAATGCATATTTATGAGCTGCAACTGAGCATATCAGTTGCATGAAAGGGTTTGACTCATATGACATATGAAACTCTAGAAGCACTAAGAATGCTAACTTTATCTTGTCAAAGAAAATGTTTTATATTGATTTCAAGAAGATTTCTCTGAAAGCTTTCTTCAAGCCAAATGTCTCAAGGTAAGCCAAATTCCCATATTAAAAGTTTGCCATAATCTTCTTTAATATAGTTTACAGTTAAAACTTCTTAAGGAACTCAGCTGCAGCTAGAAATGAGTTTCCATATCATTTATCTTACTGTCAACTCGTGGCTGTGTGTTCTCCTGTGGTGTTGCGAGTCGAGTTGATTAGCTCAGAGCCTAACGATCATGCAACTGTCCGTAGGTAAGCGTAGGGCAACGCTCACGCACGTACCCAAATCTTGCATGCCCAATTTGGAATGTCACAGCGCTGACATCGTTGGCCGATGGCTAATGCCATCCACTTGACAGCTAACAACCACACAATAAATCGATTGAATATCGCGCGAGCTGCAGCCGCGATCCCCTTGCGCAATACAAGTGTGGAGGATTAATTCTTTTTATTTTCTTTGGGTAGAATAAATAAACACGATGCGCATTAAGATCAAATTACCTGATAAGCGAACAAATGCCGATAGAGCCGATAGGCCACCGACGCGTTGAGGCGGGGTCCAACTGCTATGCAGTGGCAATGTTGTCAACGGGCAAAGGGGAGAGCTGGAGGGGGGACTGTGGATGTATATCAACACTTGGCGATCGTCTGGAGCTGGCATACAAATTGTGTGCGTAGGCACAGATCAACACCCGAAAATGGGACGTGCAGTGAAAAATGATTATTAATAATGTCGGGACGAGATTGGGGGAATGGCATTCAAGCGAGATCAAGAGGCCAAATATGAGCCAGAGCCAATGAAAAATAACGAGCCACAGCTAAAATATAACTAAACATAAAATCGAAATGGCAAACCGTTAAAAAAATAATAGAAAGAAAACTAGAAAAGTGGAAAAATAAACTGCACTCAGCTGCAGGACGAGTGCCCGTTGTGTCGACACCAGCAACATATGGCCATGGATATGTGAAAATGTTAGCGATTGAAATCAAACGCCCACTGGAACTCTAACTCGAGCTGGAGCTGAAGCTGAAGCTGAAGCTTGGGCTGGGGCAGTGGTCATGGCCATAGAAGCGCTTTGACTGCTGCAATTTGCATAAAGCAGGCGACGTGGTTGCAAAACTGCGCCAACTGACAATTGACAACAACAGCAGCAGCAGCAACAGCAACAGCAACTGCAGCGGCAACTGTTGCCTGCGCATGCGCAACGAAATTGTCAATTCGGCAACATGTTGGCATGGTGCATGGTCAAGTGCAGAAACAGGTTGCCACGCGGTGGCAGCCACTTCCTTGTGCTTGGTGTTTGTTGCTGCTGCTGTTAGATTTTCAAGTGCAGATTGCTGTCGTGGCTGACTTTTTGTGCGACGTTGAAATTTGTAGCAGTCAGCAATCACACACACACACATACTCACATATACGCGAACACACAAAACTGTCGCAGAAAAAAACATTCAGGGCTTGGACTTGGGTCCAGCTCTGGGTAATTGTTGCCAACGCCAACGAGCAATGTCTTGGCAACATGTTGCTGCCGCCGCCGCCGCCGCCGCCGCAGCTGCTGCTGCTGCTGCTGCTGTTTGTTTTGTCGATTGCTTGATAGGCAGAGACTGATGATGACCATCAGAATGATGCATTTGTACACCCATGAGTTTTGACGTGAAATCTGCACTCGTTGCCCGTCCGTCCACCACTTGGCATAAATTTCGCATGTTGCCGTTGTGGGAAACCCAACAGGCCTAGAGTCTAGCGCCAAGATTAATGCGCAAGTCAATTGAATACTGTACTCGCTCCGCTCCAGCTTCTGGCCTGTTGCCGTTGCCGTTGCCGTTGCAGCAATTGTACGCCGGAAGCGACGATCTTGTTAATTTGATAGTCCTTGGCAATGTTGCCAGCGCCAGCTGCAATATATCATCATTAGAAATTTGTGAGCTTTCGACGCATTCGAACACGTACTTCATAATTGCAATCTTGTTGCCCTCTTTTGCCCCCTTTTCGAAACACACATGTGTGTGTGTGTGTGTGTGTGTCTTTGTGAAACGCCCACTCGTAACTCTAGTGCCCCACATTCTCGACAGCAGCAACCACCTGAGCCACTGAATGCAGTTACAGTTAGTTCATGTCCACACGACCATGTTGATGACGCTTCCTTCTACTGGCTCTGCCTCTGTCTCTGGCTTTGGCCCGGTCTAGTCGTGGTCTGGCAATTAACACTAAAGCAGCAACAAATCAATTTGGCGCGCTGTTGCTTGTATTGCTGTGGCTGTTGCTGTTGCTGTTTCCGCAACATGTTGCAGGAAGATGCGTACCAAATCGATTTGAATGCGGTGCCAATGTGAATGTTGATGTCGATGCTCTGGCCAGGCCAGCCCAGCACAGGACAGCTCAGGCCAGGCGTGCCCCCATGTGATGATGCATTACCCCACACACCGAATGCCAAAAACTTTCAACAGCGACTGTTGCTGCCGCTGCTGCTGCTGCTGCTGCTGTTGCAGTTGCAATAATTGCTCCACTTGAAGCAGCAACAAATCGCCAGTGCTGGCGTTTGAGCTGCCTCAGACTCTCTACGCGGGCCCAGGCTTGAGCCTTGGAATGTTCCCTCTCAGGCAAACGCCTCGCGCATACGAAATGAGACAGCCACAAAGACGAAGACAGAGGCGGTGCTGGAGTTGGAGTTAGAGTTGGAGTTGGAGTTGGAGCTGTAGCAGGAGACGGAGACAGACGACTTGAATGAAGAGGTTTTCCGTTGCCATTTGGCTAGCGATTTTTTTCGCTCTGTGTTCAGTTTTTTTTGTGTGTGCTGTTTTTGCGTTCATTTCCATGCTCAATTTTCCAATGTTTCCTGTGCCCAGCTAACAGCAGCAACAGCAACAGCAACATCGACGACAGCAGCAACAGCAATAGCAACAAAGCAGACGCCGGAATGCGTTGAGTTGTGCAGCGAGGCTGCAAACAATTGCGATTATCGAACATGCCTGTAGTTGCCAGCAATACACTAACCAACAAGGTATATCAGCAACCCTATGAAGCGAACATATAGAAGGCAGAAATATGAAAAGAGTATGGCTGATCAACTGACTGCCTTCTATATGGTATATACCTCATAGACTATCCAGCTGACTAGATTTAGAGTGTTATGCAAGAGTATTTCAGACTTGGCTATTTGTCTTTAGCTTTTGTTTTACTTGTTTCTTCAGCGAGATTCGCCAGGTACGCCGGTGGCAGTTGAGGCAGTTCAAGCAGTCGATGCTTGGATAGCAATCGTATTTGTGTTGCTCTGAACCTGGGCTGGTCTTTTTTTGTTGTGCTATTGTTGTTGCTGTTGCTGTTGCTTGTGTGTGGGGCATCGAAATATAAATTGCAGATTTCTAACGCAATTTTCATAGTTGCATCCTCGCAGCGTCTTTGACATTGCCATTGTTGTTGCTGCTGCCGCTGCCACAACAGCAATTGTTGCCGTTGTGCGCAATTGGCGCTGCCTTGTTGCAAATTTCCAACATTTTTACCCAATTGAATATCTGCGCATTTCCCTCTGAATTCACAATAATTTTTAGTTATGATAATTTTTGGTTACTGCCACAACAATTGCAGATGCCAGCGCCTGCTATCTCCAGCGATCTAACCCACATTTCTGCTCAACTGGAAACTAAGTATCATCCATTGTTGTTGCTGTTGCTGTTGCTCTTGCCATATATCGATATTTTAGTTGCTTTTATTTATAATAAATTGCATTTGTGCGACTTTAACTCAAGATATCCTCTTTTGCCGAGTGGAGTTCCTTTACCTATATTGCACTTCCTTTTGCACATTGTGGTTGCAGCACTCGTAGAACCAATATTGATTTAATTTTCTCATTACTGTCAAAGAGCTTATATAAGCAGGCATAACTCTTGCCAGCGGCTGGGCAGCGTCTCACTTCGGAGGGACACCTCCTAACCACATAATTCAGCAAATTTGCAATACGTGCATGTCTTGCATAACATTTCCTTCATCAAAGGCCTGAGATACGGTAAGTCAAGCAACTCAAGATATTCAAGATATAAAGCTAACAGAAAAATGTAAAAAAAAAAACTAAGACTCAGGCACACGCCCACGTTAATATTAATTGGCCATTTGCTATGCAAAGCGCAGGCGATGCAATAAGAGGGGCCGCAAGACAGGCGACAAGACACAATGACAAAATACAGCAACAGCAACAGCAACAATAGCAACAACAACAGCAACAACAACAACAATGGCAACAAATAATATAAAATATTGAATATACGACAATTGCCATTCGCTGTTCGCATTGTTTGGTCGCGGGTGGCTCTCGACTTGGCTCTGGCTCGGGCTTTGGCTCTGGCTCTGGCTATGAGTTTCTGGGTTCCTGAATTGCTCGCTTGGCTGTTGTTGTTGCTGAATGGCAAACACCTTTTGACGGCGTCTGACAGCAGCTGTCATTTTATTAAATATGATTTTTTATACTCATTTTTACTTGATTTTCCGTAGCGTACGCCCAGCCGCCCAGTCGCCCAGTCGCTCTGCTGTCGTCCATATACCATTACAGACTTTTATCAGTGCTCAAATCCCGTTGTCGTCGTTGTCAGCGCTAACAAGTTATGAGGCCGCGGTGTGCGGGTGGTGTGAGGTGAGGTGTGTGTGTGTGTGCGCTGATTGTGGGTTTGGCCAACGGTAGCGCATTGGCAACAGGTGCTTCTCAGGCTAAGCCTGATGGGTTGCATCACGTAGGCTGTGGACGTACGTCAGGAGCAGCTCCGGTAATTGAGCTGGACAACTGCCTTGGCAACGGTATTTCCTTTTGATATTCAAGTGCAGTCAACAGGCCCCCCATCGCCACTCAAGTGTTGTGGAATGTTAAAACGTCCGTCGCGACGGCCATTTGCTGTCAGCTAACAACAGGTGTTTTGGGTCCGACTGCTCATGAGTGTCTGATTAGGCAGAGCCCACGCAAACGTTTCATCAAACGCTCAACGTATAGCCAGCATTTGGTATTCAATAACCTCGAGATGTTTGCCTTTATGAACCCAATCAGTGCTAAGTACATGGCTCCCACAATGGGCACAGACTCGGTCTGCGCTGGCTGCACTAATTGCGCTAATAATGGGGATTACCTGCAGTCGCAGCCAAAACCAGACCACGAAAAAAAGATGGCAACAAAACGATGTGAAACGCCAACGCACTAATGGACGCTGCTAACGACGCGACGCTTGCAACTTGATGCAAGCAACCCAGCTGCAACTACTCCCCCTGCTGCCGTTCGGCTGCTGCTGATTGCGTCGACAAGCCGCGGCGGTGGCGGCGGCTGCTTTGCATGCGACGTGCGTTTATTGTAATTTCATTAAACGAGAAATAGTCGCAAAAATAGCCACAAACTCGTCCCACAGTTGCGCACAGTGGTGCAATTAGAGCTGCGTTGGGCTGCGCTCAACGAGGCCAGGAGCTGCTCAGTGGAGTGGTGGCCCCACCAGCGCGCGCTTTTAAATAGGTTACAATTTATGAGTGGCAGTTGCAGAAACCGCGTCTGTCACTCGCCTTGTGTGGCCCCCTCTCTCTCTCTCTGTGTGTGTGAGTGAGTGTGTGGGCGTAGGCATGGGCGTGCGCAACAGCTACCGTCTGGAGTTGCCCACACCCAGCCAACCAGCTGCTGCCGTTGCCGATGCCGATGCTGGCGACAGTGTTGAGTGAAAGTGGCATATCGAATCTTTAATTTGACCGATCTCTTGGTCACTTTGTGGCCGGCACTTTGACAAGCATTTGCACAATTTATCACTGGGGCACTGCTAACCGCAGTGCAAAGGCAGTTAGTTGCCGCCCTCCCGCCCTGCTTCAACCACATCGAGCTGTAGCTGCAATCCGGCTCAGGCTTTCGTCATCATAACAAATTAAAGTGCAATTTATTTTCAATTAGCAATTTGCGTGTCCGAAAATGCCCAGCAAAATGGCAGAGCCGGAAGGCCTCCAACTGCCCTGCGTCATTTTGATGCAGTGACAAACTAATATCACCCCACCTGCCCCTGGCCCCTGCCACTGCCCCTGCCACTGCCCCTGCCACTGCCCCTGCCACTGCCCATGCCACTGCCCCTGCCACTGCCCCTGCCACTGCCATGGCCACAGCTCATGCTGTCGGCCCTTGTAATGGAAAAGTTGCATGCAAATTGCGCAAAACCGCAGCAAATTCATTAAAACAATTAGGGCGAACGCAGCTGTTGCATGGACACACGCCTATATAACCAGCCTATATGAACCTTAGGAACAGGTCCATCGGTCAGCTTTCAGCTCTGCCGTCCAGTGGCCTGTCAACCTTTGGGCGCATTGTAACTGCACTTCAATTAATTGGTTTACGATATAACTACTCTGGAAGTTGTTAACTCTCTTCGAGGGTTTGTCTCAAGTACTCAACTTAAAGCAGCAGTTGACCATGCAAAGCATGAGACACCACACACACAGACACACATTGAGTCTTAACTCAACCATTCACAGACAGCTCGATGATTGGTTGGGAAACTTGTTGAGCTCGACGAATGAAGAGCAATCAACACGACAGCACTTCCGATGTTCTCTAAGGCGGAGCTTATAAATGAAATGAGAAAAACTCCGATTCGATTCAGAAAAATACCAAAGTTCCTTTCAAAATTTAGCCAAATATGAGAATACTCAGCTTTCCCAAGGATTATCTCTACCAAGTTACTCTTCACAATTTGATGGCTTTTCAACATGTCGCTGACATCTAAGGAAAGCATCGAGAGGCGAGTTTTATGGCCTGAGTAGGCCCCCCTGGTGAACGGCGTGTGCAGCCCTGGACTGGGCTCCGGTATTCACCCAATAAATGTCAAGACGTCTAGTTTATGTGACTATTAAAGAGGCGCGCACTGCTGCCAGAGGCAGCTTCAAAGCGCCAACTCCAGATAATCCCCGGCCAACGATGACTTAATGGCACAATGCCTGACCAACTCGATGGCGATGGTGATGGCGATGGCGATGGCTGGATAAGGACGCGTGCGAAAAGTCAACAACAAAGTTGAAAACTGCTGGGACAGTTGGGTCGGCTTCGCTTGCCTTGGCTTGGCTGCATTCAGAATTGGTGGATCGATGGATGCGCAACGGGGAGCTGCAAAAAGGCTGCAATTAAAAGGCAGCAGACAACAAGCAACAAAGCGCCGTTGGCAACGTTAACAAAAAAGGCAGCCACAGCTGTCAATTATTTCGAGTACTTTTCACCAACGCCTCACGCAGTGCACTGGCAACGAGCAGTAGACAGGAGGCCAGAGACAGGAGCAGACAGAAGACAGCAGACAGCAGACAACAGACCGGAGATTGAAGACAGACGAATGCAACAGCAGCAACAGCAGCAGCAGCAGCAGCATCATTTGACAGCAGCTCATGGCCAATGCAGCAGCAAAAAAATATATAAAAAACACAAGCAGCGAGCGAAGCAAACATAAATATTGGCAACATACTCGCATGTTGGCCCAAACTGTCAAATTATTTCGATTCATGAATATTAACGCCCAACCAGCCGGCTGCCACAAAAGGCCAGCTTGGGAATACGAATGTGGAAGGGAAGCCCGCCGCATCACTTCCATCTGCTGCAGCTTCCATCTTCCAGCTCTCAGCTCCCAGCAAGGAGCTATCGTGGCTGTTGTTGTCCTCGTAATTGACAGCCGCACTTCTTCTGCCTCGGCTGCTCTTTTTTTTCTGTGTTTGTGGCTGCTCTTTACCGAATTTATCAATTAATTAAAATTCGTGCATTTCATATACATTTATATATATATATATCACGTATATGTATGGGAGAGTATGGATTGTATAAAAATGAATTCATATATATGTAGTATATATACATATGGGTAGATATATTCGTGGCTGGGCACTCGTAAATGACATTTTATTGCCGGCTCGATGCAGTCGCGATGTCACACAAATTATGCAATTTTTTCGCCACAATTTTAACTCGTTTTCGGTGTTGGTAATAAACCAAATACGATTTTTAACTGCCTTCCTTTATATGGCCAACTGTCCAGCGTTTGCGGTTATTGAACTTTATCGCAGTTATTAAATGGCCCACATCTTGTAATTGTCGCTAGGGGAGTTATATAAGTAGCTCTGCCGCAGGCTAGCGATAGCGCATCAGCAATTCCAGTATTTATAGTAAATATAATTGAACTATTTTTAAAGCGGAACATAAAGCGAATTGATCTTTAGAATGTGGCTCCTTTAGAAAGTGACTTGTGCTGGCTGGCTGAGAGTTGAAGTTCATTGACATGCGGCAGCTTGTTGCGAATGTTAAGAAGGTAGCTGCAAGAGCTGTGACCAAACATGGCATTGCCTAATTTTCCACGAGTTCATAAATCAATGTCAGCAAGCGAGCGAGCGAGCGCATTGATTGTCTTCAATTTCTTCATTGCGCGCCTGATGGCTGTTGACCCAAAGCGAAAGCTGCACCACCGAAAGGTGCAACTGGGCAGACAGTCCTTGCACGAGCTACGTACGTGTGGCAATTATGTTGCCTGCCGGCATGTTTGCATCTGCGGCATAAAGCAAAAATCTCTTCTGAAGCTAGGCGAACGCGAGGCGAGGCGCGCAATTGGCAACTGTGAAGCTGGCATTAGAGCCATTTGCATATTTGGCCATTTGCATTAACACCTTCGTCTGGGGGCATTATGTAATTTCCTTTAGACCAGATTCGTATTGCTGTTCCATGTCCACAGCCATGTCGAAGCGTGACTCTGCTGCCTGGCCTTTCCCAAACATTTATTGTCCTTGTCCGCAGCGCGACACTGCCACGCCTCTCTCTCTCTCTCTCTCTTTGTCTCTCTCGCTCTTTGCGCCCAGCTGAATTATTACAACACTTGACGTTGTTCGGCGCGATTTCGTGAGTGCATCTTATAATGCTATTAATTATTTGCATGTTGCACCTTAGGATGTCAGCCAACTAAGCCGAGGAGGCGACTCCAGCGGCTACCAGCCTGGCAAATGCGTACACAGCCTGGGAGCAGCAGGCGAGGATTTGCACATGCCACAGCTCAACTCGAAATTTATGCCGGCAACACGAAGAAATTGTAACAACATGGCAATTTATTCCAAGGAGCTGCACAGATAGAGCAGAAGCAGCATCAGCAGCAGCAGCAGCAACAGCAGCTTGATTATCTTTTATTGTCGGTGCTCTAAGCAGGCGGAGCGGGCGACTTAAACTGCCCCAGTGACAAGTCCCTGTGCCAAGGTATTCGCCTGGGAGCTGCATAACATTATCACAAGACCATTTCCACAGCCAGTTGCATCTACATCTACATAGACACTCTTGTTACTGAATATTTCGTTGCGAGAAGCGGGAAAGGCGGGAAGACAGAGAGAGAGAGATATATATATTCGAGCTATAGATTCGCGTTTCTCATTATACTTGCAAGCCACAAGAATAGAACTGCCTTTTGTACGAGTCGCCTTTCCATGCGATTTTCATAAATTCAAGCAGTGCGAACAGATTTTGATAGTTTTATTGAATGGCGTGTGATTGGATGTGAAAAGAAAGGCAGAGAACTTATGAGAATTGTACAGAAAAGCGATACAAATTCGTATTTCTCTGAGTAATTTTATGTTTCTTTGGAAATGCAGAGATAGAGAGAAAGAGACACAGGCAATATCAATTCACTTTGCTATGTTTCTAGTTATTTCTCAAATTATAGCATTAAACCTGAGCCTACTCTAATTAACTTGATGCCACAGCACCAAATATCATTTGCAAGAGCACAAACCAAATACAGCAGCAATTTAAGCATCAGGTTTTTCACTGATTAGATTGAGGACAATGCCGAAAATCAACAGTTTCCTTGCCACAGCCACAGCAGCAGCAGCAACAACAACAACAACAGAAATGGCAGGCTACAAACCAAAATCCAAAACGAAAGCAAGAAGCATTCATCTTTGCCAATTTGCATTTGCATTTGCAGTGGCAGCTACAGCCAGAGTCACAGCCAAAATGCCATATAAGCCGCCCACCTACACACACCTCTAGCTCTGGCCGTACTCACATGTAGACATGGCAATAGTAGTCGTAGTCATAGGCTTTGAGCACACTCTGCTAATTAGCAGGAGGTTGGCGCGTCGAATGTGGGTTAACAATTGGTAGCACGGCAAAAGGCAAATATTGTCAGGGCAACACGCTCCTAAATGGAGCCACGAATGCACTTTGCCATCAAATTAATTAAGACAAGAATGCGAACGGGCCAAAAACCAAAGCCAAAGCCAAAGCTGAAGCCAAGGCAAAGCAAAGCGCGAGCTGCGCTAACTACAAATAGGGCCAACAAGGCAAAAAGGGGTTGGGCCAAAGAGAAGTTGTTTGTCGTCTAATTAGGGATTATGAGGCGCGTTGACAAGCACAACTAATTGAGAACTAAAACCTCTTTGGAAACGCACAACAGACCGAGAGAGTGGACCACACACGTCACAGCCAAACATTTTTGGAGGACGACAAACGGCAACAAATTGACCTGCAACATGTTGAACAACGGCCATAAAGACCAGCAACAGCAACAGCAACAGTCGCAGCCAAAGCCACAGCCACAGCCAGAGCAACAACCACTTGAAACGCCGAAAAAGAAACATGTTGATTGCTCTATCCGAAAAATTAATTGGACCACACACCACGAAGCAACAGCACCACCATACAAGCACCACTCGATGCTTGATGCTTGATGCTGGAAAGAGATGGCACAGGGCACGCGCAACCGCGTCTAATTAGTGCGAGCGAGAGAGAGAGAGAGTGCCGACAACTACTACTCGTAGACATCGCATCGTGGCTCTGGTGGGTGTCATATATATTTTAATGACCGCTACGGCACTGGGATTGCCCTCGGCTCCCAACTGCGGGCCACATCGATGGATTTTTGATAACCGCAAGCGACCGAATGAAATGGCAAAAATAAAAAATACAAAAAAAAAGGAAACCAAAAAACTGGCGCGAATGACTGCATAAATCCATGTGAAATGCAACCAAGTGACTCCCTGACTCCCTGACTGACTAACTAACTGACTGACTGACTGACTGCCCTGACTAGCTGTCGTCTGTTGTTGGACGGGTCTATCTTAAAGATTTGCCTGCAGCTCGAGTGAATGGCAGCGGCCCTGACTCCAGATCCGCCAAGCTGTCGTCGTTAGGCACCGCAAATGCAAATGCAAATGACTTTTTCGCATATGTAGGTCTCCTGGGTGTCACTCTTAACCCTATTTCCAGAGTGGCTCATAACGTTGACAATGGGTGGCCAGTCGAAAGGAGCTCAGACTCCAACTCCGACTGTCTGCCTAATTAGGCAGCTGCGTTATTTATTTGGAATTGTGAAACCTGATTTCAATTTATATATGAAATATATATATAAGATCGCCGTTGGCGTTGGCATGCAACGAGCTGCGTGTGTTGCACGCATGTGCAGAAACACGTGTAAGTCGGCCTTAAATGTAAATAGAATACATAGCCAACAGGATACTCTAGCCGCAGCCATAGCTATATACGTGCTATTGTTGACTGGCCTCGCCTGTGACTAGCAAACGAATACGCCCACTTTGCAAGCGGTTGGCGGTTACGCCCCCAAGCACAGTCGCAGTCGCAGTCGCAGGCAGCAGTTGCGATCGCAGTCCAAGTCGAAGTTGGAGTCGCATCGTAAACTCAGCACGTAAATTATGATCAGCCAACGGCGTTGAATATTAATTGCACCGCACCAAAATGAACAAAAGCCGACACAGCAGCAGCAGCAGCAACAGCATCCAAGAGGCACATTCCAGCTAGATGATGCCAGCTCCTGCTTCAGCTCCATACTTGGTGGCCAGCTCATGTGTGTGCGCGCGCATCTGTAACGGGGCCTTTGATAAGCGTCGATAATTATTGAGCAGCCGCTGGAGCCGGCTGCAGCTCTTTGCTCAGTTAGAGCTTTAATTAATTTCCAGGAAGTTTCCGATCGCAAGGCATAGGCTGTGAGTGCGACTGCGACTGCGACGGCGACGGCGACTGCAGCTGTCTGGCTGTTGGGGCTTTCGTTTTCGCCGATTGTCGTCGGTCATCACTCAACTGGAGCCGCCTGGCAGCGCCTCCTATGTCAGTGTCAACACAGCGACGACCCCCGTTGCTCATTTCTGTCTTGCTGTTTGATGTATTGTCCCTGACCAACTGTAACCAACAGCAACAGCAACAGCCGAAGACAAGGTGTGGTCCAAGTCCTTTGAGCACTGTCATAGCTGTTTGCGTCTAACTTGAAATATTTGCTACGGATGCGTTCCCCAACTGAGTGCCAATGAGCAGCAGCAACATCAACAACAGCAGCAGCAGCAGCAGCAGCAACAAATGCCAAATTGTGTCTTAAATTGTTGACTCAACTCAAGCAGCAGCAACAGCAACAATGTGATTTGAGGCATGGCATTTTGTCCTGCGGCCACCAGAGCAGAGAATGCAGTAGAAACAAAAACTAAAAATATATATATGTATTTTATATATATATAGAACAGACCAAAAAAAAAACCTGAAACAGTTTGCTGTTTGTGTGTATTTATCATGGCCGACAAAGCGGCGCAAATCTTTCAGAAACAAAATCACAAGGCTATCAAGAGCTACCAGCCAGCCAGCAGCAGCAGCAGCAGCTCTGGCAACAGGGCAAACAATAATAAAAATGCCAACCACAGTTGGTGGCTAAAACAAAGCCAAAGTCTACAGAAGTTGTCCAAAGAAACAGCAAAAATCGTAAAGCCCGGAAGCGGGTTGAAAAAAGTTCAGTTTATTGAATTCTTGTTTCGATCTGCGAAACAGTTGGCGCACACAATCCATATACGACAAGACCTATTGCAGACACACTGCTAGCTAAAGGTTCACGCACACTCAGAGCTCAGCGAACGTAGATCTTAAATACAAATGTCGAGCATCAAAAACATCCACTGTGCATATGTTTTCTATCTATTTAGTTTACCTTCTATTTATGTTTTCTATTAATTGAATTCACCTGGCCACATACTGTTTGCAGTAGGTGTGTGCACAATCTTGAGCCAAACACCATTTTGAGTAATTAGGCACGATTTTAAGAATAATTACCACCTGGTCGCCGGGCCCACATGTTGCGGCAACAAATTGCCGCCGTTTTGCTTGCTAAACTGATTTTCATTTTGATTTTCATTCTTTTTTTGTTGATCGTATTTTGGGTTTTTAAAACTGTTCCAATCGTATCGGCCTCGAGCGTACACAAACTCACAGTTCGGAAGCGAATTATGCGGCAAATAATAAATAATTTGAGCTCATAAAATGCAATAAAAGCCGCTCACAGCGCCGCGATTTATTTCACAAGATAATTTCAAACTAATTTGGTAGCATTTAGCCGGAGAATTATCGCCCAACCAACACTCGGCCAAACGGCGCTGCGGGAACCCCAGCTGACAAATGGCATTGAAAACTGCATAAATTGTTGCGCTGCCATGTGCCACGCCCATTTCGAATCAGTCAAACGAGCATGGCCATAAAATAAAATATGCACACCAAAATATGTGGAAACTAGAATAAATAACTATGAAATATGATTAAGTAAACAGAGACGAAATTCTTCAAGAGGGAAATGTTTTAGATATAACACTAAATAGTTATATAGAGACTGCCCATCGTATAGCTTCTATGCCGACAACCTTGACCAATTTCACATCTGGCTGTGTGCTGTAATCCAGCTGCATTTGACGTTGGGCTACGCCCCTTTTCGCTGAGTTACGCCTCTCAAAATGACATCTCCGAACTGTTATGTCAACTTTCATGAGAACAATTGCATATGGAAGACTTTCTACATAACATATAAAGAAATGCATTAATTTGTAAACAGCCTGGACAAACTGATATAAAAAGCCTATTCGGTTAATAAACCCTTGCAGTTCTAGCTCAGGTTTCATTCAGTCACAAAGTAAACTCTCCTAATATGCTATTCGAGTACATGAGACCGCCATCATTTGGTGACTTGCTGCCATCTCGGTACGCATTCAAGTATTTGGAGCGGGGCATGAGATATGTTGGCTGGATGCCGCCATCGAGAGACAATCCCAATTACTGGAGATATTGCGCCTATGGCGTCTTAGTAACTACGTTCTGTGGCGCCTATTTGCCCGTTGGCTTCTTCACCAGCTACATCGTCGATTTCAAAAGCTTCACACCTGGAGATTTTCTAACTTCCATACAGGTCGCTTTCAATTCGGCTTGCCTCGCAGTGAAGATCGGCATTGTCCTGCCAAATCTGTGGCGCTTTGAGAAGGCAAAGAAGCTTCTCGATATACTGGATAAGCCGTGCTTCCAGGAGGGAGCAGGCGATGAAGTACATCGTTGCGTGGCTCGCTGTAATTTCGTCTATATGGTATATCAGGCAGCGTATAGCTCGTACGCCGCTCTCACTTGCTTTAGCTCTATTTTAACCGGCTCGACTCCGTGGGGATTCTACATTCCGTTCGTGGACTATCGTTCGAGTAAGGAAAGGTTTTGGGTGGCAGCTACCATTGAGATTATCATTGGATCCGTGGCTGTCACTTTGGATCAATTTGTAGACGTTTATCCGGTAATCTTTGGCTTAATATTACGAACTCATATTAAACTTTTGATCAAGCGCGTTGAACGATTACGTAAAAACGAGAGCCAAAGCGACGATGAGAGCTATGCAGAGCTGGTCAACTGCATCAAAGATCACAAAAATATTTTGGAGTAAGTGGAGCAGAGTTCTTCTTTTGATCTAAATTAAATATAATTTATTTTCAGGTTTTCGGAAATCTTTCGTCCACTGGTATCGGGTACTATATTTGCCCAGTTTCTAGCGATTGGCTTGTGTCTGGGTCTGTCGACGGTTAATTTGCTGTTCTTTTCGACTATCTGGACGGGCTTGGCTACGTCCGTCTTCATTATCGTTCTGATGATCCAAACATTTCCCTTTTGTTTCATCAGTGAGCTGATTGAAGACGATTGCATCGAGCTGACGCATGCCATATTTCATTCCGATTGGGTAACTGCAAGCAAGCGCTATAAGGCGACTCTCATATTTTTTCTGCATCAGACACAGCAGACGATTGCCTTCATTGCTGGCGGTATCTTTCCGATCTGCATGAGAACTAACATTGAGGTAAGGGCTATCATAGATAAGTATAAAATAAAAGCAATTCATTGCATTTCCCTCTCTTACAGATGGCCAAGTTGGCATTTACAGTGGTAACTGTTGTCAAGCAAATGAATATTGTCGAGAAATTTAACTGAAATCAATTTTCTGAAATTATATGCACACTAAATTGCACGTAGGTATGCTCTAAACACCTGTTGAAACACAGCACAGCAATCGAAAAGAATAAAATATGCTTCAGCTTGGAGATTTACTGGCAAGCATTTCATATGACCAGGAATCGTTACTGAGCCAAGCTGGAAACAATGCAAAGACGATCCCTAATCGCGTATTTGCTGTTTGTTTCTTGCTGTTTGCTGTTTGTCGTGGAATCGATGGCCTTTAAATCTCTTCGACAATAGAATTGCTTTGATGCTTGTTGTTGTCTTTGATCTTTTGAGTGCTGCCGGGCATTTCGAATGACGCATGGCAATGGGTTTTGCATTGAACAGCAGCTGGGCTAACTTCGCTTGTCGAGCTATTCCGATGGGAATTGCTTTGCTCACTGGATATTGCGTATACGCAGAGGATGTCAAGTGCTAAGCCTTTAAGAGCTGCAACAACTATACAGCTTTCAGTGGGAAATAAGTGTTGCTTGTTAAATGACATCGTTTTTCATTTGTACAGCACTGAGGAGCAGCCTGTAGAAGGCCGACTCATGTGCCAGCCAGCCAGCCAGCCAGCCGGGAAACTGAGTAAAAGTAGTACAGGAAATTGAATGTTAAGACCGACACGTACAAAATAAATGCGGTATTTGGTACAAGCTCACACACTGAAGCACTGATTGTGGGTTACAGATACAGATATGGACACCGAGCACACGCATACACACACACACATACACACACACACACATGAAGATGCTGCATAAATCTATCTTTTAGATTTATGGCGCACCAGAGCAACGTTAATAGGCAAATGAGAGAGAATGAGTATGGCGAAATGTGTATCTTTCTGTGTGTGTGTGTGTGTGTGTGTGTGTTTAGGCCAATGAAATGGCATAGAGAGTGGAATACGTATGGCCAACTTGTGAAATGGTAATAAAACTTTGTATGCGCATTTATAGCTGTTTTATGCCTGTGACCAGGTCTGTGTCTTCGAAATGAATTATGAAATATTTTGGCAACGCTAAATGCGAAACGAGTGAGGCAACTCTCGCCGGCTGGCATTAATCATGGCCCAGTCGGTAAAAGGACATGGCCAAAGCTATCTGCACATAGATAAATAAATAACCATAGCCGAAACGAAGAACCTGTAGCCAGGGCCATAAAATTGAGTTATTAAAATAAACAGCGACAGGTGCGGACTCAAACAGAGATTGAAAGAGAAAGAGATGGAGAGAAAGATGGGGCAAAGGTTAAACTATTGGCCAAACAGCAATCAATGCTTTTCTCTCTAGCGAATGCAGGTCAACTGCGGACAGTTTGTGTCCAACAAATATTACCAATGTTTACATACGTGGCACAAAAGCGTACCAAGCGAAGCAGCAACAGCAACTGCGAATTTGTTAACTGACATGCGGGAGAGCACGAAAATGCAACAGCCAAACAATTACAGCTGCCAGCTGAACGTTGCTCCAATTACGGATGCGCATCAAGGAGGTGGAGGCACTTGGCCTGGCCAAAACCAGCCAACCAGCCAACCAACCAACCGAACAGCCAAGCCGTCTGTTTTGGCTCAGTCAGGCATCGCTCTAGCAGTCGCTTGCTAGTTGAATATTTCCCGCACAAGCGTTGAGAAAGCGCGATAACATTTTAACACACTCACACAGCCACGCAGCCATGTTTACACATGGCCAGGCCAGGCTGCTGAGTTCTCATGTGCTTCTCTTGCACTGAAGGTTTTTATCAACAACAGCAACAGCAACAGCAACATCAACAGCAACAACGACAGTAGCAGCAGTTGGCAGCTGGCTGCCGAAAGCACAATATGACCCTTTGCTCTGCACTATTGGGATAAGATATGCGAAAATGAAATTTCAGTTCATTTTGGGCAGCTCGATAAAGCCCTTAAGTGCTGTTGCTGATAGCACTCGAGGCTGTTAGTGAAAATTGGCCACTCTTAAGCCACTCCACAGCAACTAGCTGCCAAATCAATGGGCCAACCATATTGAGCTAAAAACCTTAGCAGAACTAGCCAGCCAGCGCATCCTTATAGCAATGCATATGAGAGAGCAGAAACCTTCGACCACACAAACGGGTTGACCCATTTTTAACATTTCACTGCGCCGCACTGCCAATAAATTAGCATATAAGAGCAGACAGGTAAGACACAAAATAAAAAAAAAACAAACAGTAAAACAAGAAATATGTATATGGATAAAAAACAAAAAAAAGAAAGAATCATCACATAAAAGGATTTTTCCTCAAATGAAAACTAACCCAAACGAGTGAGCGTCTATTGAAAGCTCTCGAAAATAGTACCAATTGAGTGTCATCCTAAGAGTAGGCCACACTTTTTGTGCGCACGTCTGGCAGATGAAATATTCCCATAAGAAATACTTTTAAGTAGTGTAAATAGCATTTACGTCTGCCTCTTTAGTGCTGCTCCTCTGCTGCACAGACACAGAGACTGACAACAAATAAGCATTCGATTACAGTTTTTACAGCTGTGGGGCATAAAAATGTAAAATTTATTTAATCCAAATATTCGTGGTGCACTTCCTTTGTGCCTTTTTATGGTGCATATACAAATTGCCAAAAGGATTTTCTTGTGGAAAATCCACATTGCATGCATACAAAATACGAGAGATACAAAAAACAACAAAGAACATCTTGCTGTAGTTGAGCGAATATTAAATACCCTGTCACGAGTTCTTATTATATATCGTAGTTTAATTAAAAGATAATAGAATATAGTCTAGGATAAGCAGCGATGCGTTTACCTAATATATAATATAATATATATCAAATATAATATTATAATATAATATCAAATATTGTAAAAATTGTTGATTCCAAAAGGAGTCCGACTATATCTTATCCAAACATTGTCATATCTTTAAAAACTATTCTTTCTAAAGCTCTCTTAGATCTCTGCTATAGCTGTGCACTTCGAATTCCTATCATAGACTGAACAAATAGTACTTAGGACTCGCATCTGGCAACTGGTGCTATTCCGAACATTGAAATCTAATGTATGAATAAAAATTGGAAAAGGCTGCTAAATCAGTTCCTCAAATCATTAATCATCAATCCAAAATTCTTGTCATTGCCACTTGATAATCTGTATAGCTCATACTCACAACTCTCAGCTCGTAACTACAGGGTATACATAGTCTACTCCTCGCTACATTTGCAGCAAAATCAACTGCACACACACACACGCCCACATGCATGCACAGTAGACAAGTAATGTCTGTAAAAAAAAATAAAAAATAATAAAAAACAGTCAACGAACACCGAAATTTACAAATAACTTAACAATTTGCTTTTGGCCCTGTTGACGTGGCCCACACGGGGCCAAGGGTGAAGGGCGAGCAAGCGAAGTCATCACGACGATGACGACAACAACAGCAACAACATCGAACAGCAACTGCTGGTGAAAGTTAAGGCCAATCATTGCAACAATGCCAATCCAGTGACAACAACAATTGCTAACAGAGACGTGAATTTCAATACGAATTACATATGTATGTGTCTGTGAGTGTAGTTGCCGCATGTTGCAGCAATGCACTGATGATGAGGATCACAACGTATGATCCAGCTACCAGATGAGAAACAGATATAAGCTACAAGAGATACGCAGTCAATCTGCAGTCTCATCGCAACAAAATCTTGTCCTGTCGCCGTTTCGTAATGCTAATTTCTGACATTCTCTGAATATATGATCGATATGCCATATAGGGACAACGTACAGTAATGGACTGTATGCATAACTGTTTCTACTCAAGAGCCAAAAATTTAAATTAAACTTAGTTTTTACAAAAGCAAAAACAACATAAAAGAATTAAGAAAACACATGTAGAGACACGGCGAAACTTTCCTTTCACTCTGCTAACAAGAAGTAGAAGAACCAACTGAATTTGTTGTTAGCTTATTTTACACAAAGTGCATATAAATTACATAGTTGGAATTTAGATATATATATTTATATCCCTTGCATACAAAAAAGTGGCAAAAGAGTGTATATATACTTAGATATAAAAATATATAAAATATTTCAAAAGGAATCTAGAGATATATAAATATAAGTTAAACACATATCAATGTCATTCTTCTTCTAACAATTAAAACTGTTATTATTATATGAATTTTTAATTCATTTACAGGGTATTTCTTAACCATAAACATGCTTTAAATTCGCATATGCTTATACTTTTTATTAGTGGATTTTCTCAAACCGCTCCTATCTCTCAATCCATCGCCCATTTTCGACTTGAACTCGTCATAAATTTTAATACACATTTTGGTTTGCAAATTGCTCAAAAGATGCATTTCTCGCAGTCCCTCTCAATCTCTCTTTCTCTCTCGCTCTCTCTCTCTCTCACACAGTTTTTTGTTGTCCTTTTGCAGCAGAAAGCACAACAGCAGCGACAACTGTGACGAGCCCGTCAACTTTTGATTGACTGGCTAAGTTCAACTGATGTGGCTCTTGGCTCTGGTCTCTTGTATCTTGTCTCTTTGCTGTTGGCTGGCTGGCTGGTTGGCTGGTTGGCTCCTTCCCTTGAGTTAGTCCACGCACTCACATAGAACGGCAGCAAATTGCATAATTTTTACATAAATATGCTGACGTGCATTCATAATCATAAAAAGGGCTAAAATTCTTTGTATTGTTGTTGGCTTTTGTTCTCCGTGTGGCCCCGCCCGCCTCCAGGGCCTCCTGGCCATCTCGTACATTGTTGGTCTGTTATTTATTTGGCCTGCATATATATATATATATATATGTATACATATTTTTTTAATATGCAGCCTAATAGGCATTCGTCTTTTTTCTCTCTCTCTCGTTTTTTGTTTACTGCTGGAATTGCGCGTTTCGAGTTCCATTCCCGCGCCCGAATCCGAATTGACAAAATGTATGCAAAGTTAAAGCAGCAACAGAAGGGCAAACGTATAGTGCATAAAATATTTATGATATCGAATTGTATTGGCATTATTTCAAGCTTCAATGCCGGCTTATAAGTCAAAAACCAAACTAATGTACATGAATTACGAATGCGTACAAATTCAGACATTCGCTGCATACAGAAGATGGCCATACAGGTGCAAACCAAGGGAAGCAGTAAAGCTTCAAGGATTTGCTGACTAATCTACAAGTAAATCTATAAAAGGTAAAACTTATATTTTAGATATTTCTATTTGAAAACAAGTTTATTTAACGCAAATGTCAGGCATCTGCTGGCAGCTGACTTAACTTTAAGTAAACTCTGGAGCATAATTAATATTTAAGGTATTTCTTTCTTCAATTTAATAATGTTGATTTTACTTTAATCTTAACCATCTACATGCTCTACCCTCATGGCTGTTTCTATATGCTCATCCTTAACGCACATTGGGACAGTAAAAAGCAACGAGCTGTGAGAGTCAATTGCATGCAAAACTGTGCCATTGTCAGATGCTGCGCTGACAAAAGGGGTAACTGGAGAGCGGCAGATATGTAGAGGTGGCCAGGCCGTGACTGTGTGTGACGACCCACGGCCGCACAAAGGGCAACAATGCTGGGCGGTGGACAAACAAGGACAGCCACAAAATGGCCACCGCAAAGGCAGCAGCGTTGGCCATAAACGACATGCGGCGGGTCAAAAGGACGCCCACACAACAGCACCAGCAGCAGCCGCAGCGACAGCAACAGCAATTGCCTGGTCACAAGGATGATGGCGAGAACTTAACGCACAGGCAACAGCAGGCAGGCAGGCAACCACGCAGGCTGTGCCATGCAACGCCTCTGGTTTGTTGTTGCCTAGCCCGACTGCCTAGCAAATGTCGTTATAAATGGCAGTCATAATAAGTGGGTTAAATGGCCAGACGCACGACGTAAAGGGACCGCATGCAGCACTGGGTCTCTGTGTCAGTTGTTAAATGGCAAGCGGAGCAGGCGGTCATGTGTTGACTCGCTGTTGATTTTGTCGTGTGTCTTGGCCAAAACTAATTACCGATAGTTCAAGGGGTCACCTGTCCATGGCAAACTCTTTAAACTGCAATTAAATGCCACTTGGATGGCTTGGCCAAGGCGTCGGCCTGGCCACAACTGAAGCGATTATAAAGCAATCAAGTTGCTGTTGCTGTTGCTGTGGCAGTGGCCTGTGCAACATTTCGCGAACTGCTTGGCTCTGTTTGCCACATTCACATCATTTGCAAAATCATAATTCGCGTGTTAAGCGCGCATTAGTCTCACGTTGATTTATCACAGCAGGTACCACGGAAACGGCTATAGAAACTGGGTCTGGGTCTGGGTCTGGGTCGCAACTGGTAACTGGGTCCTTGCGCCTCCACCTCCTACTGCTGCTCCCCATCCATCTACTCCATCGTCTCGGCTCTGCCTGATCCAGCAATGAGCCACAAATTGGGTCCGCTGCCAGCAGAGAGTGGTATGCGGTTTTAATAACCGAATTCGCAGCTAATTTCGAGCTGAAAGTTCGGTTGGCCAGTGCCTGCGGCGTGTGGGTGCAGCGTGGATTAGAGATGAGCGCGTGAGTGCTACAAATTTTGCTATAGATCCAATTAAGATTATATGAGAGAGCATGAGCGGAACATTGGTGTTTGTTTTCAGTTGCCAACTCATCCTGCGCCACATGCAGCAAGGCTCATCTCTAAATGGCATTCATCAAGAAGCGCCTCTTGAGCACACACAAACAACCTTCCAACACTCGACCGACCAGCTGCGCATTCGTTAAGCCAACGACTTACTTTCGGCTGCTTCCAGTGGTTGACGGTTCAGCGAACGAAGCTGCTGCTGCTGCTGCTGGTGGTGGGGCTCCATGGCAAAGTGGAGCAAATTTATGCCCAATTTCATGCGAGTGGCAAATGATTTATGCGACAGCGCGTTGCAATTGCCAAAAAGGATATGTGCGTTGATTTCGTTTGGCCCCAGGACAAATAACTTCATTACGTTCTCTCGCTGTTGCCCTCTTTGCCTGTCGTGTGTCGTTCCGCCCCCGCACCATCCACAAAGGTTGCCCCCTTTGGGTAATGATGTTTCATGTTGTTGCTGAATGTTGTTTGGAATTGGGATTGGGTTTTGGATTTGAGGATTGTAAAATATATGCAAAGCAAATCGCACGATTCTCGTGATGTTGCTCATATTTGGGCACCGTAACAAGCGCAGCAACACGCGACAACAACAACAGCAACAGCCGCAGCAGCAGCGAAATCAGCTAGCTGCGACAACGCGCGAAAATCGCATTCTACTTATGGCGTGAATTTCGCGATCGTCTGCTAAGCTATTTTTTTTTCGCTCTTTTCGTTTGCCTTGGCACTTGGCACAGCCGAAATGCGATTCAAATTCCCAAATTCAAATTTAAATGCAACAGCAACTGCAACAGCCACATACAAATCGAGATGCATAGAGCCTGCCAAAATGTTGTGCCTAGAAATTGGCAGGAAGTCACGCCATTTGAACCATTTGTTTGTTAACAATAAACCGTTAGCAACATGACGCTGATTACACATGCATCCACAGTAAATGACAACATTTATCATTAGGCCAGCTGAAAGCAGCAACAGCGCAGCACAATTTGCAGTTAATTGCAAATGCAAATGCAACTGCAACTGCAACAACAACAGGCCACAAAAGAACTTAAGATCGTCGAGCAACTGTCAGCTTATGGGATTTCATTGACAGCCTTGCGTTGGTCCAGTCAAAATGTCCTTAAAGCACGTTTGCAGAAGTTTGCTGTTGCTGTTGCTGTTGCAGTGGCTGCTGCTGCTGCTGCTGCTGCTGCTGCTGGCAGCGAGTCGTTGCACGCACTTAATTAAGACGACAAGTGAACGACCCCAGCTGTCAGAGAGGCATGCGGCAAGGGCTTACAGCTGCTGGCAACACAAATATTAAATATGGTCAAAATGTAGCATAAGACCCGCTCAATGGCAGGCGAGATATGCAAGATAAGATACCATCCGACATGGCTAAGACACACCAAAAAAGCAGCAACAATGACAAATCAGAAAAACTTTTTAGGCTTAAAAGAAATTCAAATATATATGCCAGCACCTCTATATGGGAATGGAATGCCAAATCTTATTGGCCACAGACCGTCGTTTCGTTTCCAATCGATCAGCGTGCGTTCGCGATCTGCCAGGCCACAACAAATAAAATATGTTTTGTGTATTAATAAAAGCCCGAAACGATTGCACTTCACACCTCATTGAGATTGGCCATAAAGATGCCTTAATAACTCAGCTAAGCTGGAGACGACGAACGCAAGTCCGCAAGTTCCTGCCTGACTGCCTGCTGCTGATGCCGCTGCTGCTGCCGCTGCTGCAGTTGTTGGCCAGACTGGGCTGTCAGTATCGTTTATGGGTGCCCATATTTAATTTGCCGCTTCGCTCGATGGCCAATTGAAGCGTTTCGATAAGGGGCCAAATTCATAAATATGAAAATGGCTTCATTTCGTGCGCGATTCAGACTGGATTGGACTGGACTTGGACTTGGACTTGGACTTGGACTTGGACCTGGACCTGGGAGTTGCCCTTCATATCGCTTAAATTAAAACTTAAATTTCAACACTCGCTGCTCGCGATACGGGACCATATTTTATGGGCCCAAAGCAAACACAACAATAACAACAGCAACTCAACTCGGTGGCAGGCTGACAATGGGAAAGGCGTTGCAGCTTTATCTGACAAATGCGCGTATATCTCGAAAGTTGTTGCTGCCGAAATGAAGCGGCAACAGCATTTACAGCAGCAGCAACAGCCCAAACGAAACTGACCCTCACATTCATTTATCAATGCTGCTGCAGAATATGTCGCCGTAGCCAGGAAGAAAGTGCCAGCCAAAAGCCGCACCTCTAACGGCTGCTGCTGCTGCTGCTGTTGCTGCTACTGCTGATGTTGCTCTCGTAACCATTCAGCTAGTCAGCCGGCGATCGTAGAACTAACTGAGTGCCGCCTTGTCTTGATCTACCGCCGTCGAGGCCCGGCTACTTCATCATCATCTGAAATGTGCGGCGCGTAGTCATGGCCTGACATTTTTGAGTTGCCGTCGCTGTCTATGCGGCCGGCACCGCAACGGCAGCAAAAAGGTAGCAACATCCACAACAAACAGCAACAAACATACAACGGCAACAACACATCATGAGCACACAATAACAAACAAAAACGGCCAGCGAAGCCTCCCAATGATTAATTGACTTTCAAAATTGCTGAAATTTTTAATTTATTATACGCGCCAAAGTGATTAATCAGTAGACAAAGCTGCGGCCAAGCACAAGGCGAAGAAGGAACCAGAGGGTGAGGGCGAAGGCGAGGGCGAGGGCGAGGGCTGCCCAGTCGAAAGGTAACAGCGGCAGCAAGAAACTGTCTGAGCAGTACACGTAGGCAGCGACTGAGGCTATGAGATTGAAAGTGCTGGGCAGCAGCCAGCGGCAACAGCAACAACAGCAACAACACGACAGCAGCAACATACAACAACAACAGCAGCAATACTTGTCTGTTTTTACTTGTTCACTAAGTGAAATGAGTATATTAGTCTTGTGCAGCATCCGTTTTGCTGTGTGTCCATCTATTAGCAACTTCAAATCGATTTTTGACTACAACTTAGCTGAGCTTTCATCGTGAACAAGTATTATGCAGTCGATTGCACCCGACTGCTACGTTTTTACTGGTTGTCTTTATGTCGCCTGCAATCCTTTGAGCACATCAGTCAGCGTCAGCAACGTTAAATGCTTTTAATTGCCGCCACTGTAGCTGGCTGTTGCCTGTTGGCTGCTGGCTGCTGGCACCAACATCTGGCAGTTACATTCAGCAAGATAATTTAAATTTAGCTTAGAAGTCAGTTGAGCAGCTGAGCAGCTGAGTAGCAACTCGTTGAGATTTTGTAAGAATTTAGCCAGCAACACCTATGCTAACGCTCCCATACAACATAACAAAGGGCGTACTTAACTTTTAGCGACGTCTGCCACGCCCCGTGGCCCAGTTTAAGGAGTGCGTATGCATTAATTATAGCCGAAAATAACAAAGGAAACATAAATTTTCCAATAAGACACTTTCCTCGTGTGCTCGGCTGATCTGCTGGCTGGGCCCAGGTCGTAGCCAGGAACCAGAACCACTGGCAAAAAAACAACCGTTAGTTAGCATTTTGAGTGGTTGTGCGTTCCGCTGCTTTTGATGTTCGGCGCACAGACACATTAACATAAATATGAGCGAAAGATAAGTGAGGAACAAACACACCCAGCGCCCCAAACTTGAGGAATGGGAAAAAACTGTTGCCAAAAGAAAATATCTGGCCAAGGCTCATTGACATGCGTTAGACAAGTAAGCGAACAAGAGAGAGAGAGAGAGACAGACTGAGTGAGAGAGAGGGAAAGAGGGAGAGAAGGAGAGAGCGCGCGATAACAGGCCAATGGGCGGGCGTGTATCAGGGGCGTGACCTGTTGCATCTGGCAAGGCAAGAAAATCTCAATAGATGATCGTAAACACAATTACGTTTTGCGGTCAGAGCAACAACAACAGCAACAATAACGACAACCAAACAAGTAAGAACATTGCAGTCGGGCCTAACCGACTGCATAATACGCACTAACGGACCAAAGCAAGGAAACAGATAAGCTTTGCCATGACCCAATGGGCAGACCATATCAATTGTAGATCTATATGTAAGAAAGGTCAACAGTAATCTATCTGTAAGACTTGAAGATCCTAGATCGAAAAGTGTGAAAGATATAATTTTTCCAATTTGCCACGGCCTGCATATGTATATATAAATATACTGGTGTATATATATTTATCTAGTATTATGCATACTCTAGCTTTGCAAGACAATCATTCCCAGAAACTTTATATACTCTTTTAACTTTCATGCACGAGTATGAAAAGTGGGTGTGCCCGCAACGACTGCAAACGCCAGCAACATATATTTGACGCATCGCTGGCAACATTCAAATGTTGCAACAGCAACTTAAAGATGTGGCAGGCATAGCACAGCATAGAAGCAACCAGCTACATACAGCTGATGATGATAATGATGTTGCTGTTGCTGTTGCAGTCGCTGTTGCTGATGAGTAGGACAATATCAAGGCTTGTTGCCGTTGTTGATGGGCCAATGTTTCGGTCAGTTGCCATAACGAATCGCAATGCGGTACAGTGCGGGCAACACATTAAGGGTTGTCTTCCAGTTTGAGAGGCGGCGGCAACAACGCGCAATTTATAAAATGTCTTAATTTTTTTCCATTGCCATTGCCAGCAACAGCTACAACAGCAACATTCGGGCGGGCGTCAAGCGAAAACGCCGCAGGAAGGCCAAGCTGGGTCCATGTCCATGTCCAGGTCCAGGTCCAGTTGGCTAAAATGACTGACGCTGATGCCTGTCAGTTCGTCGGACAGCCGGCAACTTGTTGTTGCTGTTGTTGCTGCTGTCGCCGTCATCAATTTTTCGCAGGATTGTTGCTGCTGCTGTTGTTGCTGTTATTGTTGTTGGTGGCGATAAATTGCATTTTAAGCGTATTTTCCCTGGCATTATTATGACTTTATAAACTCTGCGGGCTTTATGCCTTTGCACAATGGGCACTTTGCTTTGCATTTGTTGTTGCTTTCTCATGGAATACGCCTATTGGCGCAGTCAGTGCACAAGGTGTGAGAGCTATTTATATACATATATATATATATATATATATATATATATATATATATATAGAGAGAGAGAGAGAGAGAGAGAGAGATAGATAGAGAAACGAATACCCTTTGATTGGCGATGATGAAATGCACTGCAGGCGGAGGTTAGGAGGCAAGGGCTAGCCAATCGGCCCACTTGATGTGCTGCCATGTTGCTCGTCTGTGCTCGTAACAAGATAATTGCTTAATTTGATTAGCAATTGTTGCTGTTGCTGTTGCTGTTGCTGGCGGCCAACGCACCGCTGGGCGTGCAAATTGCTAACAATTTTGATATTTAAATTATTGAGCCTGTTGCCGAGTCGAAACGAGACGAACAACAGCAACAACTGAGCAACATGACAGCTCAATAAACATTCCATCAAGAATGGAGTGTAAAAATCCAATTTTCATAAGTGGCCGCCAGCCGGGTAACTGCTGCTGCTGCTGCTGTTGTTGCTGACCACCAGCTACTGTCCACATAGCCACATAGCCATGTCCTCCGGTCTTCCTTCCGATCTGCTGCCCTTTTGCATTGGCATAAATTAGCAACTGTTGCCGCTGTTGCAGCTGCAGCCGAAGAGCAACATAGCAACATAGCTCCTAATTATGAAATGCCCTTTTTATAAGTGCACTTAATTTGACAATTATACGGCATCTGCACAGACAATGAGCGAAAATGAAGTGGAAAATATAACAAATGCATTTCCTAATTGAATAAATAGATAAAGATGTACAGAATTGATAGACTGTCTGAACACGCTTAATGCACTGCCATCGCTTACGTCGAGGAAGTTGCCAATGCCTGAGTGTCCAATTTCAGTGGAGCTTATCGCGCCGGCCTCGATAAATTGGCTACCACTGTGGAGATCAGCTACGAGCTACAAGCTGCTGGCCATGTACTTAAATTTGATATTTTAATAAATTAAACGCAACGAAACTAATGCAACCAACACCCGCCGAACGTGCACGAGAGTCGAATGAGAAGCGCCCAAATGCCGACTGCTGCGGAGCGAAGATCAATGTTCCGGTAGCTGGTGCAAGTGGTTGGGGCCTCAGATGCCTGCCAACTGATTGCAATTTGAAATATTCAACGAGCAGGCGCACAACAAGCAACAGGAACAAACGACAAGAACTTCTGTTGCGGCCAGACAGCTGGGCGGACAGCTGAGCTGAGCTGAGCTGGGAACGCAGACGCAGTCGGGACAGCGACTAAGTAGAGTGGACCCAAACATGATTGGCATGCGCCCAGTGCCCAGGACCGATGAGCTGGCCAGATCAACCTAAGACTGTAATGAGCACTTCTCTCTGTCTCTCTCTCTCTCTCTCTCACACACTCTCCAGCTCACTCTGTGAATGTGTCTGCCCACCAAGCTATGGCTGCGAAATCTACTGTAGTACCTACTACACACTACCTACCGGTACGATCAGCGATAAGTGCATGCTGCTCATATACGAAATGGTTTTAAATTTTTCGTCTAGTGTTTGATTCTTATTAAAAGATTGGCGAAAGCGTCTTACAAGCGTCTTTCCATTGCGAATTGCAAATGTCGTTTGCCCGCCTGCTCCATCTTTCCCGCTTTTTGTCTCTCTCTCTCTCTCAGTCCCTCTCTCTGCCTTCTAAGATGCCAAAACTGGATACACAAACCGCACTCGTTCGCCTACCCAACCCAAATCACACTCCATTCACATTCACATTCGCATCCACATCAACGGGCAATGGAGAGAACTGTAGCCGGTTGACTCCTGCATACAATTAGCCCACAACATTTGTGCAACAAAATGCGCTTGTAATTTATTTAAATCCCGCTCCCCATCAACAGGTCCATTCCGCAAATGCGGTCTTATGAGCCATAAGCCTAATCGGCCAAATGATCAGCGAACAGTTAAAGACAAAGACAAAGCCAAAGAGGCAACAGTTGAGCGAAGCTGGCGAAGAATGAGGGCTTGGCCTTTCAGCTCCATCCAAGCACTTGACATTGCAGATCCGGAAGAAAGATGAAAGGCTGAAGCAGAAAACCTATTGCCAAATAATTCTCGAAAGTGTGGGCAGGTCTCCCGCATGAATATCGCCTGAGATTGCAAAACTCTGTCTATATAGAAATAATTTGTTGATTAGCAAATCAGGAACTCAGTCTCTTCATGCTATCAATAGCTCTCACATCTCACTTATTTATATGTGTATTCTAACGGCTTTAACAAATTGCTTCTCATGGGCCACTTCTAATAACAAGAAACATTCAATGCCACGAGATATCTTGGCAATTTATGTGGTCACAGATCGGACAACAATTTCGACTCCAACTGCAACTCCAGCCCCAAATCATGAATGAAGCTCTGCGATAGTGTTGACCTGCCCCAAATTGTGTGTGCGAGAGGCTCGTGTGGAACGCAATGCAATTACTTATCACAGTATGCAGCCCAGCTGGGGCAGCAGGAGGAGGCCAAGAGTATCTGGCAGAGTGGCATTGAAATTACTTCACAGTACGGTCTGAAACCTATGTGTATGCAAATGCAATGTTGTCTAGGTGCCGTGTCGTGGACACGACTATTACCTGTCACATTGTCAGGTGATTGCGAAATTGTTGCGTTACGCCAGCGCCCAGCGACCGTTGCCCATTGCCCATTGCCCATCGTCCGTTGGGAGAGTTGGCCTTAAATTTGTGGGAAACATCAACTGAAACTAAGTGCCGGCCATTGATGAGGGGTCCCCAGTTGGAAACGTGACTCGAACGTGACGTTTGTGCAAACAGGAAGATTCAACTGACAGCAGCCGCGGCAACAGTTGGCGCTCTTGGGACACCACCAACCGAGTACCAAGTACCAACTTCGACTCACTGTCACAGTCCCAGACAGACAAGAGTTAATACAGTTCAACTCGAGCTCTAGCTGTAGCTGTAGCTGTAGCTGTAGCTGTAGCTGTGGCTGTAGCTGCAGCTGTAGCCGCAGTTGAAGCTAGAGCTGACGTGATTGCCGGCGACGTTGCTGGTGGTCAAGGCAGAAGGCAAACTCCGCTGCCTAAAAAAAAACCAAAACGGTATTCGCCAAATTACTCGTACTTAAACGTTTGTTGTTACTGCTGCTCTTGGCCATGACTTTGATCAGGGCGTTTCGCCCTGTATTTGGACTTTATCAGCCGCTTACATCATAGCCCACAATATGCCATGGCTTTCAAATCAAATTTGCATTGTCATAATTTACAATTGGGCTCCGCTTGGGTTGGTTGGCTACGATGCGTAGGCCGAGCTCGGGCCAGCATGTCCCATGCAGTCGGGACAAAAGCCGTGTAATTGATGAAAGTCTCCAATCGCTATTAATGTCATCGATAACAACATGGCCGAATGGCTGAATGAATGGCTAGCTGGATGGCCGTTACCGGTGAGCGGCCAACTGGCCCCACACCGACGACATATCTGCATTTGCAGTGGTCGAAATGGTTTCGACTCTGTGGCTTTGTGGCTTACAAGCTCATAAACATTGGCGACACAAATCAAAACATGTCACAAACAGTTGCTACGCCTCAAAAATTCTTGGAAAAGCGTTTTACTTCCTGGTGCCAGCGCTGTCAACATCTGCGCCTTGCGGCCCTTCCACTGATTTATGAGTCGCGTCAATTGCGCCAAACTCTAAGTAGCTAGACAAACAATTACCAAGTCATAAACGTGGCCTTAAACAGACAAACAATGTGAAGAGCTAACCTTACCCCTTCAAATGTTACCTGATTTATGCATAAGAAAACTCACACACATACACAGAATGAGGCACATACCATAAACAAATTTTTTTTAAATAATCAGATGTCCTGTTTCTGAATCTTTCGTATGCTCAGTTAACTGAGCAACGCCTTAAAGCGTCTTGAGCAAACACTTAAGCCTAAATGCCAGGCCTTTGTGTCTTATCGAAAGAAAGTCGTTTAATAACTCATATACATAATGTGTGTGAGTGCGACTGTGCCTGCCAGAACATAATCACTAAATCAAAATTTCAGACATGAGAAATATGAAAATTGAAAAACCGTTTCAGAGCGGTCTGAGCAACAACAACAGATTCCAGGAAATAAGCCAAACAGCAACAACAACAAGAACAACAACATCAAAAGCAGAAACAGCTCCATTGATGCAACATGTCTCTGAGTGGAAGCTGACTGGCGGAGCTGCAACTGAAATGGCCCAAAGCGCGATACTCAACACTTCAAACAAGTTTTTGACACCGAAAAGCCCAAACAGAACTATTCTCTTCGGCACACCGACAATGCTATGCCCTTCGGGACATAGCTCGTTCAGCTATGTATAAAATATATATCGAAAGTGGCCTTAAGACAAGTTGCTGACAATATTTTGTATACCGAGAGAATCTCTCAGATATCGACTCGGCTTTTAGCTTCTTTGTGTTACATGTTTACTGACTGGTTTATAATACCCAAATGCAAGGGCATTAAAAAGGGAAAACATTTTTATATTGGCCATTTCAATTATCTTAATGCACTTTAATATGCCAGGGCCAGTTGAAAACCTTTTTTACCGTTCTCTGACGCACCTCACTCTATCTCACTCTAACTCTCTCGCTCTCTCTCTCCCTCTCTGTATAGCGCTGTATGTGATTGTGATTATCAGCTAATAAGGCATCAATAAATTTTGGTAAGCAGCAACAGCAACAGCGACTGCAGCCGAAAATGCCATGGGGTCTCGGGATCGCCTCGAGATTTGAGCCGTTGATTGCGCCACGCAGATTGCAATTAATTTGCAATAACTTTTGATAAATGCTCAAGTGTTGCCATTGTAGTTGTTGTTGCTGTTGTTGTTGTTGCTTATTCATTTTACTTTTTGGGTGTGCAGAAAAGTGGAATTGCAGTCGTCTGATAAAAGACGGCATTATCGCCAGGTAAGAAACAGCGTTAGTGAGCCCTTCACATACTTTGTAACCACTGTTATGAAGACAAATTTCCTCAGAGTCATTTGAGCATATCAAGCTAAAAACAAATTTAAATATTTCCAATTCTTACATACATTTTAGTAGAAGCAATAGACTTTCTTTGTTTTGCAACATTGTTGCAATGTTATTATTACTTTTTATTAAAAATAACTCATGAGCTGTCTGTCGTAGGTCGTATCATGACATATTGCAGCTGTCAAGAATATTTGCTATTTAAGCTCGACGGCTTCTTGGAGTCCTCATTCAAACTTTTACATTTCACCATGGAAAATCTTCATCTTAGATGGCAGTTGCTCCTTGTGGCAGTACTTTTCTGCCTGTGTCATGTGGAAGCTAAATCCACACAACTGGAACGTATTATCAACGGTGAAGATGCAAAAGCCCAACAATTTCCTTATCAAGTCTATTATGATGTCAAATTAAATAAGAAATGGGAGCCGAGGTGTGGTGGAACTATAATCGGAAAGAGGACCATCCTAACAGCAGCTCATTGCTTCGAGTTTCCCCCTAGCAACTTGTAGGTAAAAGCTGATTAGGTGTATGAATCAACTATTCTAAAAATGTATATTTCTTTGTAAATCCGAAAAGTGAAAAGATCAAAATTTATCTTGGTGCCGTGGATAAAAGTAATAGCAAAGAGACTGGACAAGAAATTGTGGTCGTGGGAGCTGGCAGTTATGTGGTTCATGAAGAGTGGAATCATTGTGAATCAATCAACGATATTGCTTTAATCAGACTACCAAATGATCTGATATTCAGCAAGTATATTCAACCAGCTAAATTGCCAGAGCCCGATAACCTTTATGTTGACGCAAATGTTGTTGTCTCTGGTTGGGGTAATGTTGAAGGTATGTATCGAAATCAACTATCAACGGTTCTACAGTGCAGTATAACTTCTTAATATCCTCAGGTTTCAAAGATACTCAGCATTTGCAGTACATCCAAGTTAAAACTCTATCAAATCAGGAATGCAAGCTCTTACAAATTTCTGGTCAAAAGTTTTAATCTCAATGGCTATGCATTGCGACTAATGAGAAAAATGCATGCTCTGGAGACTCTGGTGGTCCATTGGCTGTGAGAAATGTTGATGGCTCGAGCACTGTGTTGGGTGTCGTATCATTTGGATCTCTAGGCTGCTCTTTTGGTTATCCGACTGTTTTTGCTCAGGTTTCATATTTCCTAAACTGGATCGCTCAACACAGTGACAAGTGATAAGTGGCATTTGGTGGCTTAGGACTTGGTACAAAACAGACTTATCAAGCCCTTAAGGTACTTTGTAGCCCATGTTATAAAAGCTAAAAGCCATTTGCATTCAGATATATGGATGTCTATATGAACTTCAATGAAGTAATGATATATGAAGATATACACATATAATAGTAACGCGAACTCTTAGTTGAGCTTTTTTGTTATTTTTACATACTTTAAATGTCAGATTTATAGAGAATCGGAATAAAACAGCCAAAGGCCATATCATTTTATTAACTTGCCATCAAATTTTATATGCAGCCGCTAAGAAAAATGCCGAACGATCAGCATAAAAATCGCATGCGACAAATTTGCCATTGACGTTGGAGGGAAGCATTGTGGGAATGCTGAAAATTTGAAAAATGTCATCAATAAGCGAAAAGTTAATAAAAAATAATTAATTTAAGCGAGCAATGCAGCAACTGCAGCAACAGTTGCTGCTGCACAGGGAGGAACGGCGCGGCAATCCGAGTGCTGGGCGGGTCTATCCACACACATTGGTGCTGCAAGCGCATTTAAATTGAATAAAAGTTGCTGAAAAGCCAAGCTCGGGACCAGGAGACCCACTGACAACGCCTCAAACGTGGCACAACAGCAACGGCAACGGCAACTGTTGCTGGCTGTGGTTGTGGTGCAGCAGAAGTTGCTGCTGCTGCTGCTGCTGCCGTTATGCGCTTAACATCTTGGCATCCAATCAATTAGTTTTTATGCGCTTCATTGCCAAGCGCTGGCTGCTCCCGTCCCGTTTAGACCTGGCCAAGCCTCTAGCCCCGTCTCCGGCGTCAGCTCCACTGCTGCTGCCAGTCGGGCTACAGGCCAAGTCGTCAGCAGTGTCAGCAACAAATTGGCGAAGGGACAACGACAACGACAAACGGCAACGGCAACGGCAACGACAACTCGCAGCTGGCAACCAGCAACCAGCAGCATTTGCCGTCAGCGTCTACTAAAATGTAATGCGCCATACTTTCTCAAAATATATCGAGAGCTGGATGCGATATGTGTGCCCAGGGACAAGGACAGCAACAGCAACAGCGACAGCGACAGCGAAGGAAATGTATTCAAATGGCTTTCAAATGCCAGCGAAATGCTGTGCGCAACTTTGCGGTATTTCTGACGATTGACAAATCAATTTGGGCTCTGACTCTTTTCTCTCTTTTGTTAGCAGCAGCAGCGAGCTCAGTAACACCTGCTGGTTGCCAGTTGTAGTCGGTGTTGATTTTTGCCAGCTGAAGGCCAAGAATATACCCGCTAGCCGACACCTAAGCACCCAAGACAGTCACGTCGATCACACAGCCATCGAACACTTGGCAAATAAATATATGCGCATTACATTTTGGGGTAACAAGCAAGGGGCCGAGGGGAAGGACAAGGGGGCAGCACAGATCGACGACAAGCTGCATAAATGCATGAGGATGGGGCTACAGCAGCAACATCTGCATTTGTGCTGCCAATGATTGTGTATGCATATATTTTGGCCAAGTCATTGCCGCTTGTAGCTGTTGCCATTTGTAGGCTGTTGATGTTGCTGCTGCTGCTGTTGCTCTTGCCACATTGTTGCCGTTGTCCAAACACAAGCAAAGTGTTAAAAACATTCCCATGTCAGGTATTAGCAATTTAAGTTAACCCCAAACGAAATGACGTCTGCGAGCTACAAACAACACAAAGTCAGGGTTAAGCAAACAATATCGATTTCCAATTGCAACAAAGTTGCAAACTGTTAACTAATTAGATAGCAATAGCTTTGCAGCCAATAATCCTCTCTTTAATATTGTTCTTAGTCGAAAACTGTATTATCTTGCTTCATTGGGTAGAACTGAAAGAGCGGAGGAGAGCATAATCCTATATCCTATATCTAATCTAGATCTGATTCAATATATTTGTAAGCTTCAACGCCTGCAAAGAAAGCTTAGAGCCAACTTAAATGAAAAACTTTAGCTGCTGGCAGCATTTTGTTGCAGTTTATCGTTAAGTTGTGGTTGCTGCTGCTGTTGTAGCTTGTCTACGAACATTGTCTGTTTGCTCTTCCATAGCAATTAGTGTTGTCTGTGTACGCTGACAACTATTTCTATAGTTGACAGCAATCGCTGTGTCCTGTTCCTATTCCATAAATATATACAGCTCATCTGCCTGTTCCTCCTTCTACATCAACTCTATTTGCTGCTGCTGCTCCTGCTTTTACTATAGCTACTTCCTTTAGTACTGTTGCTGCTGCTGGAGGTTCTGCCCGTACTCCTACTCATGCTTCTGATCAATATCCCCATCTCTTCCACCAGCACCGCCTCTTACTACAACTTCATCGCCAGCTCCTGTTGCTGCTCATGCTCCTGCTGATGCGTCTATTTCTGCTACTGTTCCTGATCCCCCTACATCCACATTCATCTATATCCCCTATCTATCTTTCTACAGCTTTTCCTCCTACTTCATCTTCATATTCTGCTCCTGGTTCAGCTCTTGCCTCTACTCCCACTGTTGCTTCTGCTATTGCTTCTACTACTGTTGCTGCTGCAACTGCACCGATTCCTGCTAGCACCTTCTTATGTCTGCTTATGCAACGCTCATGAGGATTCATGATTCACATTGCTCGCTTGACATGCTGACTAATATACTGGATTATCTTTCATGTTGCAAAACTGAACTGTAAGTTAAGCAACTGAGCGAGAGCAGACGTTGAATACTCTATCTAAACCATAAAACAAGAAAAGTTCCTCAAGAGTTAGGAAATAGAATTATATTTCAACTCACATATATATCTATGTATTATAAGTTTGATTAATACTAAGTTTTAGTAAACATTTCTTTTACTAAAATACACATAAATCTAGACAAGATTTCCATGATTTATTATTATTATATATAGTGTTCCAGTCTTCATACAGTAAATAATAGTTCATATTATTTGTGAATCTTAAAACCATCAAGCTGGTCGTTTGGTAAGAGTATTGGCAAAACTCACTTGCACACGCCCCAAAAAATTTGACACAGACAAAAGCATAAGCAAATACTCAGCTAGCAACCATGACAGCAACAACAATAACAACTGAAACTGCAACAACAACAAACGTTTTGTGTCACAAAATATTTTTGAATGTAAAGTGCGCAGACTGCGACTGGGCTGCTGTCTCTATTCCTTTGGCAAGTGCCTGCCTGGGCTGGCTGACGTGCGCCTGTGCGACCGACCAGGTAACCAAGCAAACTCACCTGCGCCCTCTCTCTTGCTCTTTGCTTTGCCGCTCCAGCTGCTATGTCTGCACCCGCGTCCAATGGGTCGGCTCACTAATTGGTCACGACAGCAGCAAGCGTTGAGTTTTTGAAAAGCGAAAAGTAAAATCCATTGAATTTGGCAACGCTCCAAACGTTGCAACTTTGTTGTTGTTGTTGTTGTTGTTGTTAGCCCGGCCAGCTGAAAAGCCTTCAATTTTGGTAGCTAGACGAGGCAAAACAAAGCCCCCGCCCTGCCCACCGCCCCCTACGACAGCCGCCTGATGGGGTCTTAAAGTTTAACGTCGCAATTGATTTTAGTCGTCAGTTTTGTGGGCTTTTGATTTTTGTTTGTTGTTGCTGTTGTTGCAACGATGGCGCAAAACTTAAAGCATTTTAACATCGATTATTTTTAGTCGTTTATTTGGCCAGTTTTATTATTGTAAATAAATTTCAATGCATTTTTAATCAGGCTCACAAAAAATTTCAAAAATTGTTACTCAAACTATTATTAATTTTTATGTTTATTGTTCTTTAATAGTGCGCAGTAGATTACGTAATAGTTAAACGGAGATTGAAATAAAATTGAATTGAATTGAATTGAAGTGTTGAGTCAGCTTTAAAAAATGTTAATTTAGTCGGGCTTTGCTTAAGACTTTAAGAGTTGAGTAAAGATAGTGAAAGAAGTGAATAGAATTTGTGATAAAGCGGAGTAAACTGAAATGGGGTTTTGGTTTAAATTTGAATTCTTTTAATATATTCAAAGTTAACATCTGAGTTGTTATCCCAGATAGATATGGAAAAATATAAAGATTTTAAATTACTATCAGATACATTAAGTTTCTCTGTCTGTTTCAAGAACTTCAGCACATTTAAGCAAAAGAGATAAGGGAAAGCTGAAGACGTGTCGATTTTGCTGTAGATCGATTTCTCGCTATCTTTACACTTCCAGAGATTGTTCAGTTTACATATAGAGAGATTGTTCAGCTTTAGTCATACAACTTTAGATTCGACAACTTCCCGATTGCAACCCCGACGCACTCCTCATTTGGCAAAGGCCCATTAAACACTCTGTCTGCTGTAAAATGTAATTTTCGGTGTTATTTATTGGCTCGTTTGTTGCTGTTGCAGCAACAATAATCAAAATTTCGGCAGCCGCCAACGGCAACTGCTTAGCAGAGAAACAAAAAATAAAAAAAAATAAGCGAATGCGGACAACGTCATTCATCAAATAAAATTTACTTAATGAAATTAATAAATAAATTATGATATAAATCTTGTACAGTCGCCGCATGAATGCCGCCGCCAATGTTTCTGCTGTTGCAGCAACAGCAACAGCAACAGCAGCAGCGGCAGCAACATTTTTATTAAAAGCTCTGAATTATTGGCAGTTGCATGCAACGGCGGCAACAAAGCAATCGAGGCTGAACGGGCCAACGGCCAGCCAACGGACACATGGACAATTCGGAACAACTGGACAGCCACTTGTGGCCCGGCCACATTAACGACCAAATGTCAATTTCGCAGCAATCTTTGCAGCAAATTTTGTGTTTTTTAGTTAATAATTTTTGGTGTCCGACTGGCGGCAACAACGGCAGCAGCAACAGCAGCATTGACCACAGCAACAACAAGAATTGCTGCCGTCGTCTTGGTCAGCGATGCGCGTGCGCAGAAGCAACGGCAACAACAACACCTGCTCTTACGTAATGTGTTAAAATATTTAGGTCTTGTAAAAAATTAAGTTAATTTATGATTTTTTATAATATTAATTAAGTTTTTATAGAGAATTTGTAGAATTCATTGAATTCTTTATAGTTATATAGATATAGATATAGATATAGATATAGATATAGATATAGATATAGATATAGATATAGATATAGATATAGATATAGATATAGATATAGATATAGATATAGATATAGATATAGATATAGATATAGATATAGATATAGATATAGATATAGATATAGATATAGATATAGATATAGATATAGATATAGATATAGATATAGATATAGATATAGATATAGATATAGATATAGATATAGACAGAGTATTTTGGATTCGCTATTCTCTTAGCCAACTTCTGATAAAGTTTTGAATTGCCAACATTTTTCAAATGGATATTTTTTGATTCTTTCATTTTTGCAATCTTTGTTGGCACGTAAATGTGTCAAATATTGACAATTTATATAAGTAATGCACATACAGCGCATAGGCAGGAGCGAAGGTAGCCTAGGCGATATAGACAGAGGGGGAGAGACTGGCAAGAAATATGAGTTAAACGCGTTTTTTAGGTCGATGGCAGTTTTTTTTATATACTCGTATATATATATATTTGTTGTTGTTGTTGCTGTATATGTTGCTCGTATTGCTGCATTGCAATTTTGATTGCTGTTGTTTGTTAGTGAACTGTTGCTGTTGTTGCAGTTGTTGCAGTTGTTGCTGTTGCCGCTGTAAACAGGAGATTGTTATTTGCAGCCCGCTGTGCGTACACCGCAAACTGGACAACTTAATTTGGCTAAAGTCGCTTGTTAGTGTTGCCTGTTGGTGTTGTTGTTGGTGTTGCTGTTGTTGCTGTGCTTGCTGTTGCGGTTGTGGTTTGGCCTGTGATTGCAGTTGCTGCAGCAGCAGCAGCAGCATCGCATCGCTGTCGCACATATGAGTGCAGCATGTGAATAAAGATGAAGAAATCTCCCGCCTGCAGCTCTGCAGTTGTCAAAATGGCAATGGACAAGTTTATTTTATATTTCTCTGCTGCTGCTGCAGTCATTGCTGCTGTTGTTGTTGGGAAAACGGCAACAATTAGAGGAACACGCAGTTATGAATGTTGGCAGGCCTTGACTTTCTTTGCCATGTTCAAAGCCTGGGAATGTTTATTGGCAATATTTCCAATAGCTCTGACAACTAGCGCTTAATTACTTTAATAGAACTAACAAGTTGTCGTTTCTTACAAATCCTCCGTCATCCTTAGCGAACGAAAGGCTTCTTAATTGCGCTCTTTTCTTTGATTAATTCGTTGACTTGCTTAGCTTAAGAATTGCATTGTGAGCAATAAAAAGAAAGAAAAAAAAGAACTAAATAAATGCCCAACTGCATTGCGGCGACATTTTGTCATTTGCCACGCCAAGTGTTGCAGCTACAGCAACAACAACAACAACAACAATAACAATTGCAGCAACAGCTACAACAACAACTGGAAAGTTGTCGCGTCACATGCAACAAAACGACATTTATCATGTTAACCTTTGAAGTGCATTTGTCTAGACGTCTTCAACGAGAGTTGTTGCTGTGGTTGTTGTTGTTGTTGTTGCCGCACAACCGTTTCCTGCTGCTGCTGCCAACGGTTATGACAGCAAACGGCATAAAAAATCACGGAAAAAAACATCAGAAAGCAACAAGGAATCATAATAATTTGTAATAAATTAACGCCTCGTGTGCGCCGCGACAAGCAACAGCAACAACAACAACATTGACAACAACAACAACAACAACACCTTGTAAAGGCGGCATCGGGTCTAGCCCAAGGATTAAAACACGCCCAGGTCTGGCAATGTCTCTACGTCATCTTCATTAAGTCAAGGCGCAGTGTTTGTTGCTGTCGAGTGCACAGTCAACCCGCCAGACAGGCGCACACACCAACACACACACACACACAGGTACACTTTTGCCCAACTCCCTCTGGTCCATATCCTTTTGTCTAATTTCACGCTGTCGTCTCTCATCAAAGCCTGACGCGCGTCCCCGGCGAGTAATTCATCATTTCGCGTGACGTACTCGCCTCCAGCTCCAAGAAGCAGCAGCTCCTTTGGCACACACACACGTGAGGCAACACATAAATTCTCAAGTGCCAAATGGATTTTTTATATATATGCTTTTGAGTTGCCTGCAACTGCTGGCCATGGCGTGACAATCGACAAGGCGACAGTTGAAGGCAGCCAGCGCCAGTTGCGGCCATGTGGCAAGTGTTGCATCCTGGCCGCAGCGCGTCGTTAGCTGCTAATTATTCAAATTAATTGTTTTGGCTCGAAAGACACGCGCACGCGCACCTCAAATGCCAATCAAAGGCGACAGTTGTTTAGCCAAACCAAAATTGGCAATTGGCTGCAGTTGTTGTTGCTAGCAATTGTTGCTGCTGCACTTAAAACTTGCTCCGCGCTGGCAAATCTGAAAGTCGCAGCACACTCTAGCTGGCTAACAATTTAATTGAGTTGTTGTTTTTTTTGGGCGTCTGCCGAGTTTGTATGTTAATTGTGTATTACATGCGGCAATAATTGCTCAACGCCCTGCGGGAAAGTACTCGACTGGCATTGGGGAGGGCATGGGCTTTCCAAACTGCCAAACTGCTAAAATGGAAATGCAATTCGAATGCAAAGTTTGAACCGTTTTACTACCAATTCAGGTCGTTTCGAATGGCATTTGGTTTGCTAGGTGGGTTGGCAAACCTGTCACAAGCCACAAAACTGACAATGGCTAAGCCAACCATCTAAACGAAATTCTCCCACTGCAACTCCAGTTGCTCCTGCGTCTGCTGATAGATTGCCAGCTAATTGCCTACAATGGGCGTTCGAGTTGGGCTTAATAAAAAAAAAGTAACTGTCTGTCGAGTTGAGTTTGGCTCACATATTGATTTACACCCAAACTCAAGTCAACTGTTGGGCTCTAGCGTTTTTAGTGCCCCTCTTTAGGAGCACAGTCCAAAGTTGGCCAACAGCTGCATAATTCCTTAAAATTGAGTTGTTTTTTTTTTCTCATTCTTTCTTTCTTCTTCTTCTTTTTTTTCGCATTCCAACGATTTCTCATATTTGTGATAGAGCCCAATAGCAGGACGAATGCAAAGCGAGCGAACGACAACTCCATTTATTTGCTTTAGCTGCGAGCAGTTGGTTTATGTACTCCACAGTGAGAGACAAGCAAAAAATGATAAAGCCAGGGGTATGCTAGACTTGTGTATGCCCTATGCAGTGAGATATTGCTATGGAGATAGAAGAGAATGATAGAGTATAAAAAGAAGTTGGCAAATGCAGACACAACTTCTGAGAGCAGCAGTTTGACTTTGAGCTGTGCACCCTGAACTCTGGATCTTTGATCTTTATGCGTGCAAGTTAAAGCCACTACACTATACATATTCCAGGCTATTGTATATAGAGAGGCCAAGCAAATTGCTATCGATTTCACCTCTAATGCTTGGATAACTAAGCTGCGAAGGCTTCTCACATACACATGTGTTATATAGTCTTTGGAGTTTCCAAACTCTATCCTATATTCATATATAGGAAGTGTTTCAGAATTAACTCAAAGCAGCTCCCACTCAGATCTGCACCTACTGCGAATACTCTTTACAAACACTTTGCATCATTTACAGGGTATCTACGAAATTAAACTGGAAATGGCGTTCACATTTTTACTTCTGCCCGGCTAAGATTAGCATCGATTTCTGGCTACTGTTGTGGCGGCTGTTGTTATTGTTGTTGTTGTTGTTGCTGGCTTAACAGTTGTTGTTGGTGTTGTCAAAAGCGGTTATTTTGTGCTTAAATGGTTTTCGGAATCAAGAAATGAAATGAAATCGGCGGGAATACAAAAAAAAAAAAATATTTTCGCTGGCTGCGGCCAAAAATGTCGACGATTATGACGACTTTTTGAGGCGCAGCGCCGGGCACACAAAATGTTGCAAAGACGACAGCGAAAACGTTTTTGGGGATAAATGTTAAACGAATGTTTATGCAAATTAGAAGCGATCGCCGCAACTGTTTGATGTCCTTTGCAACAGCAGCAGCTGCTGCCGCACAGGAGTAGCACAAGTGGCAGAAGGGTAGACAGACGCCTCCAGCTGCCGCCTGATACAAATGCTGCTGCTGATGATGATGATGACGATGATGCTGATACTAATGATGATGATGATGAGATCAAACAGTAGGCACAACAGCAGCAGCAGCAGCAGCAAGCGTTGCCAAAGCGATTTTTGGCAACACGAGTAGCAGCCGTCGTCTGCCAGGAAGAGATTAAATGCGATACCAAAGTGGCCGCAACCAACCACCGGGTGGGTAACTGTGCAACTGTCTGCCAAAAACAGTAGCCGGCAACATTTGTGCCAGCGCAGGCGAGGAGAGGGGAGCAGAGAGGGAGTCAACTGAAACTCAACTGTGCACACAATCAAATTGCAATTATCGAAATGGAACGATTCAGCGATATTCGAGACATGGTAATTATCTTATTGGAAGCTGCAGCAATGAAGAGTTGCCTGCACAGATTAAGCCGAAACTGAAGTGAGAAGCTTGAAAGAGCAATCACCAATTGAAGAGCTCGAGCTGTACAGCTGAAAGTTTTCGAATGTAAACTGGTTGGCAGGAGGCAGGAAAGTTGGTTCAAATTGAAGTTATTAAGTATTTAGATCTTGAAACTTTATATTAACTCAACTTTTACTAACTTGACATAACTTAACTTAATATATTTGTACGTAGGCTGAGCAGCAGCTTCACTGTTTACTCATATACAAAGGATTGGCTGGAGCGTGAGCTCCAATCCACACTGTTAACTCAGACCTCTTTGTCTCTTAGACAAACCTTTTCAGTTATTCCTATTAGAAGTTTAGTAACTATCTGGCAATATGTAATTAAAATTATCTGACACTCATTATTAGATAAAGTTGTCTCTTTAAATATTCACTAAGAAAAGTCTTTTGCAATTTACTGCCATTTATAGGTATTGCTAATGCAAGTAAGTGATATATTTCTAAGCTTTTTCCAATTCAAATCTACGTTGCCTTCGAGACTCAGCCAGTTAGAGAGCTCATCTAGCATAGACCAGAACTTCAATATCTAAAGCAAATCTAATGCACAAACTCCCTCCCTCAGCACATTTATGCTAACTTCATTTATCATTCAGTTTCAAGCAATTCATACACAAACATCTAGTTATACTCTTCATCATCTGCGCCTTGGCTAACAAGCTTTCCATTAAGAGAAGCCACACTAAAAATCGAATGCTATCGTCTGGGCATCGTTTAATCTATGCCGACATTTGTTACAAAATCGAACCTTAAAAATGTCACAAAACCATTAACGGGCAGCGCCAAAAGAACTCGGCAGGCTGTAATCGACTCTTAAGGCAGATAATTTGCGATCATTTCGCGTTGATGATGCCACATTGATGATGAGATGATGGCGCTGATAGCGCACGCCGATAACGGTCTACAGCTTCGACGTCGAGGCAACTTGCCATGCAAATATTGTCACATATACAGAGGCAGAGAGAGATAGAGAGAGGGGTGAGAGGGGGGAAAGAGAGTTGGAGTAACTGGCTGGAAAAAGAAGTCAAAATGCATTTGGCAGCGAGTTCTGCGTGCGACGATCGACGCTCGACTGCCGACTGCCGACTGTCTGGCTGCCTGTCCAGATCGTGTAGATAGTTAAGATCGCTTATCGGCTTGAATTATGGCAGAGCTAAAAGCCTGCCAAAGTGCCTTTTGATCTGAGTGTCTCTGTGTGTGTTGTCTGTGCGTGTGACAGAGGCAACGACATACAAATTTGTTATGCATGCAATTTTGTCGCCGAAAGACGACCTTGGCGAAACATGCTTTTGATCTAATTAATATACAAGTTGGACCTGAGTGGACGCCACTCAAATGCCTTTCGATTTCAGCTACGGGTTCTGCACCTGCCTTCCCCAGATTGCAGGCAATTCAATTAAAAGTCTATCCCAAATGTCGAAATGTTATCGAAATCGAAGACAAACGAATGCCAACAAAAGCTGGTTCAATTGTTGCAGTTGTTGTTGCTGCAATTGTTGCCTGCCCCCATGCGGTGCCTGAAAATTGAATATCGTGCCTAAAAGTGAAGTTGCCTTTGCCTGCTGATGTTGCTGTTGTTGCTGCTTTCCGCTGGCTCTAATATGACATCTACTAATAGCAACAACGCTCTTTGTTGCTGTTGACTCCTTGCCTGTCCCCTGAAAATCGAGGCGCCGTAAGGGCACTGCTGATGCTGGGCGGGCTCAACTAGCGCCATTCACTTATGGAATCGAGGCAACCAACAACTCTGCCTCACTCACAGTGGAGTGCAATGGTGAAAAGTCATAGGCGAACAAAAAAAAAGTGGAAAGGGTAACCAACTTGGGTGTGCCGAATAGAAAATGCCCTAACAGGTGTTGAGTAGAGGCAGGAGCTGTAATTGCTGGAAGATGTTGTTAGAGAAGTTGTATATAATATATGATATATGATGTATGATGTATGATATATGATATATGGTATATGATATATGGTGTATGATCAAAGTGACATATAAAATAGTAAGCTGATATTGAAATGAACTTTAGTGCTTATAAATTATAAGTATGCTATAAATAGGGACTATAGGAACTTAATTCTTCAGAGATAAACAAATATGTATATTTTAGTATAAATAAAAACTAAATTCACAAAAAGATTACAATATATAATTATTATATAATATTATAAAATAGTAAAAAATTAATAATAATAAAACTAAATACTTCAAAAATTAAAAGATTTATATACCTACATTATTGTTGTTGGTTTAATAACAAATTATATTATTATTTATCTACAAACTAAATTTTGTATACATTAAAAAAGGAATTATAGTCAAGTTTATATAAAAACTAAATGCCTCAAAAATATATAAATAATATTTCTTATATAAGAAAATATATTATAACTATATTATTATATTATTAATATGTCTAATACTTTTCCAATATATTTTATCACATGATATTAATTGTCAGCACTTTTGCAGCTTCTACCTTGCACCACCTACTAAATATTTCCTGGCAAATCTCATGCACCCGCCGCTAGAGTATACCAAAAAGGCAAACCGAAATTCAGCAACAAAATATGGTTTGTGTGTTTTTTTTCTTCTTTTTTTTTTGGCTTAAGTTGTCTTTTAATGGCATGGAAAAATGTCAAGCTAAACATTTGGCTGGAAGGTCTGCCCACGTAATTGACAATACGATTTGCTATGTGGGCTGCTCATGAATTGCAGCTGAAAAGTGTGTGAATAGATAAAAAAAAAACAAAACAAAATATGAAACTGAACTTAACATTTCATATTTAGTCAATTAGTTATGAGTGCCCTAAGTCAGAGCGAACTTAACTCCAGTTGCCTATGTATTAATTAATCTAATGCCTTTTTAAAGCACTGAGTCGACTATAAAACTCGTTGCAACTGCAACTGCAACTGCCGACTTGAGACTGCTGCAGTGGAGAAGAAAAACAAGTGGCCATAAAATATAATAAAAGGAAGTGCTTAAAACTACGAACAGCTTCTTTGGCCAGTTGCCTCCATTGCTGGGCACTGAACACAGGGAAGATTGGAAGCTGCAAGCTGCAAGCTGCGAGCTGAGCGCTGGACGCTGCGATGTTGCTGTGGCAGGACTCCTTTTACATAGTTGAGTGTCTAAATTTATTACCCGCGATCTAACACGATTTCTCGCACTTGTACCTACAATAATCATTATATGTAAACACACACATACACACACTCGCACACACACACACATACAGCTACAGGCGTGGAAAAGCTTTTTGCATATTTGGCATGCAACAAAAAAAAAAGTGGAAAAACGTAGCAAGTGCACAGCTTGAGAAACTGGTCTGATCCATGATGCAGTTGCATCCCAAGACATAGTATATGTATAATGCATATATATATATATATATATATATATATATGTATATACATATATAGATAGTTTATGTATTATATAATTTGTTTGGTAGCTGCGCCAAGTGTTGCCACCAGGCATAGCTGCTGTTGCCTTAATGAGCCACATGCAAACAGTCAGCGTATGAAGTCATATGCCAAAAAACTAAGTGAAGAGCACACTTAACTAGAAAATACTAAGAAAATAAGGTTATTTTTATAAAATTTTAAATAATATACACAATATTGAAATTCAGAATTTATTGCAGAAGAAAATTTTTAGAGAAAATGGCAAAAATTCATGGACAATCGATTTAGTTTTGGTAAAGTTAAAGGACTTTTAATGCGAGAGCTTTATAATTTTTTGATTAAAACTAGCTTTAAATTTGTGGAACTATTTGTAAAACCAATTTTTGTTTACTTTATTAATTATGCTATAAAAAAAAATTAGACAATTTTATATTTTGAAAAAGGAAAAAATAAAAATTTATAAACAAATAAGAGCGGAAATACTACACATTTGTCTATTTTCAGTTCAGAACTGGCAATAATTTAAACATGAGATATAAGTAAAGAACAAGCCATAAAGAAAATGTTGCCAGTCAATCAAATCCATAAAGTTTTGCCAACATTAGCTGGAATATAACAATCAACTTTATCTGAGATTGCTTCGTTTATAGGGTATTTGCTAGTCAGGCAGTGTCAACTACATCATAAACTTATTTTTTTTTCCTTTTGTATTTTAGTTTCGCTTAATTTGCTGGCAGGCCAAAAAACCAAGTCAAGCGATGGCAACAACAACAACAAAAAACAGGGGCGTCTTGTCTATAAATATTTTTGTTGCTGCGGCGGCTGCTGCTGCTGCTTGCTGTTGTTGTTGTTGTTGTTATATATATATATGTATATAGTATAAAGAAATGCTGGCATGAGATTACAATCGCTTGTAATAAATACCTTAAGTATCACATATATCAGTAACCCAAGGACGTGCATCGTAAGTCAAGCTGAACATTATTATTAAGCGAAGCCACCAAGCGCAGACGACGGCGCGACGTTGAGGCAGGTGGATTGGTGGGCGGGGATGAGGGTAGGTAACTGCAACCAGGCAACTTGACTTACGTGCAACAATTTAACAACTTAATTATTGCTAAACTACGTCAACAACAACAACAACAGCAACAACAACAGCAGCAGCAGGACAAGCAACACATAGACATAAATAAACAACGGTGCGTATGAGTAATATTTTGTAGCAAAGTCGTGGCTAGAGCCCAGCTGAAATAATAATAATAAGCCTGGCTGGCCTGCCAAAAAAGATTGCAATGCGCGATATACACAAAGATGAACATCAGCTAAAACAACAACAACAGCAACAGCAGCAGCAACAACAATTGCAAAGGCAACATGCGCAGGCAGCACGAGGAGCAGGGTCGGGCAGGGCATATGGAACGTTCGCTTGTCATTGAGTAATCTATCGACAGCTTGCCCAACACACACACACAGAGAGAGAGAGAGAGGGACAGTGTGTGTGTGTGAAAATTAGCATAAAAACGCAATTTTTGAATATTAATGTGCAGTTGGCGATTGGCTGCTGCTGCTGATGCTGCTGGTGGTGGTACAGCGGCAACTGTTGCTGCTGCGACATCATCTGAGCCTGGGCTGGGAGGCGCATTGCGTGCCAGCCAAGCAGCAGTAAAAAGAAGAAGGCAACAGTGGCAGCAACAACTCGAAGCACTCCATTTGTGCCACTTGACTTACTCGTTTCAGCTCCAATTGCAACTGCAACGGCAACAACAACAGCGAGCGGCAATCAGATGCTCTGGCCTTGATAAGAACACTTCTCGCTTCTCGATGCTTGGCGCTATCGCATAAGTTGCATTGGCTTTTGCATCTTTCACTTTTTCTGTTTTGGCACGCATTGCCAATGGGCGAAATACAGATTAAGGATTATTATTGGACTCTGCTGCTGCTGCTGCTGCTGCTGCTACTGCTGCTACTGCTGCTGCCGTTGCACAGCATGAGAAATGTTTGTGTCATGTTTTTGTAGCTGTAATCTAGAAAACGCACAAGTTCTCTTGCGTAACCTGGGTTCTTGTATTCCGTATCGTAAACAGGTGGAATGCATCTAGAAGAGTTGTAAAAGAACAAAATTCCTATACTAATCGTTAAATTTCTTGAAAATTAAATAAATAAATAAATCAACTGTATTCAAAAGCAGCTGTAAGTCATGACAGAAACAGAAATGGGGCTTAGAATTGGCAGAAGAAATATGAGTATATAAATTTATATTAATAATATTATAATAATATATGTGAAAATAGTTTTTGCTTAAATAAATTCATATATTGAAGTCGTTTCACTAAAACAGAATTATTTTCAGCAATAAAAAGCATAAAGCCGCATTGAAATTGATTGACTTTGACTTATTTACACAATTAAAACTTAAGGTAAAAAATTCAATATTATTTCCTTTTAGCTTTTAGATATCTAATGTAAATTTAATCTAGGAATTTCTTAGTTTCATTCTTAACAAGGCTCTAAGCTAGAGAGCCCTGTATGAACATGACTATAGAGCAAGCAGTGTAAAGCTACTGCGCTAAGCAGTTGTAAGTAGTGCACTGCTTAGTCAATCGTTGCACTTTATAAAACAACAAGCAGTTCAACGAGCAGCCCGCCTTGTCAGCAACACAAGCATTGAATATAAAGTCCATTTAAAATATGCTTTATATTAATATAAACATTAATTGTTATTGCAGCCAATTAATAAAAGAGAAATGCTTATTAAAACGCCACCAAACGGTCAGTAGTGTAACTAACACAGTAATGAACAATACAAAGTTACACAAATAAGTTCACTGATTAGCCGCCAGGTAGCGCCACAGTAAACGCTTAGTCATTGCAACAACCAATTCAAACTACAAATTAAAGAAATAATCAGTAAAAACAGCCAACAACAATGAACACCTTTTGTAAAAATAACTAGTAAATCAAAACAATAAACAATATGTACCAGAAGTCAATAAATATAGCAAAAACCCAAGCCTGTCCCAAACTGAGACTAAACAAATCTCATATTCAACTTGGAAAATTCACCTTAAAAACATTTCAAGATAAACATAGAGGAAATCAAAGCCCATGCAATAAGACAATACTTATATGAAATAAGCCAGCAAACAAACACAAAGTTCAATAACCCTCATGAAACACGTTTGGATGAGTGCACAGTAGGTACTCGCTCCAAGCTGTTGGCCACATTTCACAAGCTATGTCATTGACGGCGTCATTGGCCCAGCGCGGCCGAAGAGTGTGTGGGGCAAATGTGGGTCAAAAACACTTTCACAAGCTGAGCGTCGATTGCACTACCGGCGGATGTGTCAGCCGAGGTTACCCCTACCTTACGCAGCTACAACTATGACGTAGTCGCAAGAGTTCAACTGCAGTTGTGCAAGGGCAGCGGAGAGAGGCAGGAGGAGCGTGATTCAAGCGAATCATGAATCAGTTGCACACACGAAGCATGTGTTGCTAATCACGAACGCCGCCGCCGGTTGGCAATGCGGCACTCTCAATGTCACATTCACTCTCCCACTCTCTCACTGTCTCTCTCTCTGTCTTTCTCTCAAGTGAGCGTAAGCTCATGACGTCACAGCTGTCTGAGCATTATCTAATTTATGTTAATTCAATTATTCAATTCGCTACACTGAGAAAAATTGTTATTGTTGAGAATAATAATAGTAAAAATATTAAAGTTAACGATGATAGCAAAATTAAATAATATTGATTTTATATAAAAAGCTATAAATGCTCATAGCAAGCTGTACTTCGAGGAAAGAGGATGCTGCAGCTGATAACTGTTTTGAAATTGAACCGGTTCGAGACTAAAGCACAGAATTATGTTGAGTTTCAAATGTTTTTACTGTAACAAACTATACTTAAAAGTTAAATAATTATAAAAAAAATTAAAAAAATAAAAAATAAAATATTAAAAATATTAAATATTAAATATAAAATATTCAAATAGCTTAATATTAGAATATGGTAAATCAAGTTTATAAAGCAACTAACAACTTCTTTTGGGCTTACAAAGCTCGTTGGAGTTGAGCCAAGAATGCTAATGTTTTCTATGCATAGATAATGGATAATATCCTTTAGATATTCTATAACATATAAAATGCAATACTATGGAAATTTCTTGAAATTGAAAACGCTGCATATGCAGTAGAAACATCTGGTTGCACCCTGGCAGTTGGCCAATTTAAACAAAGGAGAATGTTGCAGAGAGAGAGAGAGAGAGAGAGGAAGGAAGAGAGTGAGCGTATTCCAGCACTCTGCCTGCTTCCGTTTGGCTGGATATACACAAGTGTGATCAATGGCACGTGAGCTACACACACAGAAGACCAATGATCCACGTAGGCAGCTGCTGCTGCTGTGGCTGCTGCTGTCACGCGGCACAGACGCAACCACCGTTAGAGAAATGCAGAGGCAAGAGTCTTTATTTAGATACATGTTCCAAGCACAGAATTGTAAATGATGGCGCACGTGGCGAACTCCCCCGCAACTCCTGGAATAACTTAACCAAATAAACACGAGGCGCAGCTAAAAATAAGAACGAAACGCCCAAAAAAGCAGCAACAACAGCAAAGCAATGCAAAAGGTCACCTTGACAGAGGCCCAGTTAGTTGGGAATGAAGTCAAACAAAAAAATTTGAGAGTGCGTGCGGAGAGAGATAGACAGAGAGAGAGAGAGAGAGAGAGAGCCAGAGAGTGAGAGAACACGAGCAGCAGGCTGCTAGCTGAGCCGGCTTGCGTTCGCTCGCAGTTTCACAATGTCGTTTAGGCCATTTCGTCACTCATCCTGACGCCAGCTGCCGCCGCAGCAGCAGCACCAGCAGCAGCGACGGTGGCGGCAGCAGAGAGCGTAGCGGCTACAAAATCCAGCAGCGGCCGCGGCATTCCAACGAGTCTCGCATCAAGCACAAACAGTTCGCAACGAACGCGCAAAGTGAACGGAACGTCGACGACCTCAACAAATCCAAACAGAGGCGCCAAAAATATATCCAGTGAATCTCTCTCAGTGTAGACCAGACCAAAAACCAACAACAATCAAAAGTAAGCAAAAGTAAAATATAAGAAAGCACCAAGCAGACACTGCAACACATTGTGGGCCAACATTGTTGAGCTGCTGCCCCAGACAAAGTGCATTCAACTTGCCAAGCTCGCCCTTGGCCTTGCACACACTGAGCACTTCCTGAGTGTAGACTGTAAGAGTGGGGTAGGGAGGTGGGTGAACCAATTCCAATTGGACGACAATTGCTTTCACTTTCGTTTTCATTTTTGGCGCATGCGCCGTTGATTCGAACCAACAGCTGTGCGTTCAATTATGTCGTTTTTTCCCATTTGGAACATAATTTGACTTTGAAAGAAGGTCATTCGCTTTTTGGACATTTAGCTAGATATTGTAGTTTTTGACTATTTTTTTTATTCTTTGTGACAATTTTTGTGCTTGCAACAAGTGAGCTTCAGCCAAGCTTGACAAAAAAAACAGAACAATTATAGATAAAATATTTGCAAATGATCTCACTGCGTTGTGAACTTTCTATAATATATAGCAAATAGTTATATGTATGTATGTTGTCTATTATCTATTATATTGTGACGATTTTAGATAAATATGCCGGGAAGTACTATGGGAAGTGCAAGGTTAGAGTGGGGTTGATTGAAATGTATAGGCATTTGGTCGAAGGTGTTTGAAAGCAGACTTGGCAAATACCCTATGTGTTGAGAAGAGAGCGTATATATGTTATCATTAATCTGCAACAATAGTCAAGTGTGCGTCAGAGACTTCTTATATTAGTCGTACGCTATTGACTGCCAGACCACATTTTATAGAACAGTCGAGCTTAACTGACTGCACAATACTCGTTTACAGTGCATAGATTGATACAACAAAGGCTGTTAAGATGCAAAGTATTATCAAATGCATCTGTGATAGGTTATTAATAAACTTTTTTATCAATCTAGATTCAAGCTTAAGACTAAGGTTTTATAAGATATATTTGTGTTTACTCAGCCCAGTAGATGTAGTCATATATACATATATGTATTATATGAATCAGAAATTCAAGAGTCTTGCTGCTAGATGCAAAGCTAGATCCAAGTGTTATACATATATAATTATCAAATAGACAGAAAACTTGTGAGCTTTAATCAATAACTACAGCTGATATGCCCTTTATCTGTTAGTCTTAATATACCCACTCTCTTAGTCAACTACATATACAGAAATGGCAACAAATTGGGGAAGAAATTACCAAAAAATTAGTTAATTCGATGCCAAACCGCTTATCAGCTGTAATAAAAGCCAAAAGCTTAAGCACAAAATATTAATTATAGTTTTTAGTTATTTTCTTAGATCATATTTTTATATTTTTGTAAGTTTTTTTGGCTATTCTATTTGGATAATTGTTTGTTTTATCAAAAAATCTTTTAAAAAGACTTAAAAAGTTGCTATCAAGTTTAAAAAGCTTGCTGTGCCAATAATTTTGTTCGTCACTGCATAAACTCTTTAGCCTTTCAGCCAAAGCCTTTTACAACACACTTCAAGTAGGGTATCTCCTAGTCTAGCCAACTCGCGCAGCTTTATATGACTTATTCGTAATACCACAAACATTCATAGCCATTAGCTTATTTAAAGCTCAATTAATTCACGGTTTTTTCGCCATAAACCGCACTTTTAATTAGAAAACTCTCAAGTTCAGGGTAAGGGCAAAATAACAAAAAGAATTCTCAGCATAACGTGGGGGCATTTCTAATTAAAAACGTGCACAGAGACAGTAAAAGCTATATTAATCATATATTCATAAACAAATATTTCCATGCAGATAAGCAGCTGTTGCAATTGCAATCTTATCTGGAAATCTATATGAAATATTTACAGTAGATCAACACAAGTTCAAACTGGCGCTATACGTCATTATAACTCTGTGTGTGTGTGTATGCATGTAGATCGGTTCAAACTTCCTCATTTGAAGTGTGCAAATTTATAGAATGTTCGTAATACCCATTAACAATGCGAATGAGTTATCAAGCAATCAGTAAAATCTATATTGATTGCAAATTGTGTTTGCTTTGCTGCATGCGTCAAGTTTGAGGAGTCGTTGTGACATTGCCCGAATCCGTGGAACGCAATTCGCTGAAGGTTCTTTTGATAAAAGTGTAAACGTAGACACATTAGGGCGTTAATTAGCTCTGATAGCAATTGTCACAAGTGCCAACGAGCCACAAGCTGCCATATAAAAATGACAGCTGCCCGAGAACTGACAATTATTTGTTAGTTTTTTTCTTTCGGCAATGTTGCGTATGAGGTTTTTTCTGAACGCGGCGTGTTGCGTGCTGGGCAGTCGGCAAATTTATATAAATATGACCTTCGTGAAGGTTAAACAGTGCCGACACATAGGTCTGTGTCTGTGTGTGTGTGTGTGAGTGTCCCAAATTTTCGCAGAGCACGTGACATGCTTGACTAACATAAATCTTGCGGAGAGCATTGACTAAATTAGCTCTGATTCTCTTTGCAGCAATGGCCTCCGTTAAGGATAGTCTCTTGGCCCAAGTGGCTGAAACTTTGCCCAGCTCGGGCCACAAGATCACCGTGGTGGGCATCGGCATGGTGGGCATGGCCAGCGCATTCAGCATTTTGGCCCAGAATGTCTCCAAGGAGGTGTGCCTCATCGATGTCTGCGCCGATAAGCTGCAGGGCGAGCTGATGGACTTGCAGCATGGCTCAAACTTCCTGAAGAATCCCCAGATCACAGCCAGCACCGACTACGCCGCCTCGGCCAACTCGCGTCTGTGCATTGTCACCGCCGGCGTGCGCCAGAAGGAGGGTGAATCCCGCCTGTCCCTGGTGCAGCGCAACACCGACATTCTCAAGCACATCATCCCCAAGCTGGTGGAGGTAAGTGCAGCAGCTACATCACGCACATAGCTCTCCAACTAATCGTTGACTCTTTGCAACCACAGTACAGCCCCGATACCATTTTGCTGATGGTGTCCAATCCCGTGGACATTATGACTTATGTGGCCTGGAAGCTGTCCGGTCTGCCCAAGAATCGCGTCATTGGTAGCGGCACCAATTTGGACTCGTCCCGCTTCCGTTTCCTGATGTCGCAGCGTCTGGGCGTCGCACCCACCTCCTGCCACGGCTGGATCATTGGCGAGCACGGCGACAGCTCGGTGCCCGTCTGGTCTGGCGTCAACATTGCCGGCGTGCGCCTGCGCGAGCTGAACCCCACCATTGGCACCGGTGAGGATCCAGAGAAGTGGAATGAGCTGCACAAGCAGGTCGTCGATTCGGCTTATGAGGTCATCAAGCTAAAGGGCTACACCTCCTGGGCCATTGGCCTGAGCACCGCCTCCCTGGCCTCGGCCATCTTGAGGAACACCAGCAGCGTGGCTGCCGTCTCCACGTCCGTCTTGGTGAGTCTCACAGAGATCTCGTCTACATAGAAGTAGCTTTACTTACATAACTCTCTCTGTCTCCCTCTCTCTTTCTCTATCTCTTCTCTTTTAGGGCGAGCATGGCATTGACAAGGATGTGTTCCTCTCGCTGCCCTGCGTGCTGAATGCCAACGGCGTCACCTCAGTGGTTAAGCAAATTCTCACCGAAGTCGAGGTGCAGCAGCTGCAGAAGTCGGCCAACATCATGTCCGAGGTGCAGGCCGGTCTAAAGTTCTAAATAGAAACTAGCACAGAGCTAATTTGTAGTAAAACTCGTAACAGCCACGCCCCCTTTTTTAGTTTTGGGAGGGAGCGAAGCTAGTGAAGCAGAAAGTATTTTTGACTACCAAAATGTTTATTTTAAGTCGAATACTCAATTTATTTATTATTTAAATCAACTTTGTGTTCGTTACAAATAAATTTTTAAAACTTAAGTTCTATTTTAAACAAGAGAAAACAAGTTCTTTTTATTTTTGTATCTCTATGTTGTTGTCACCTAGTTTTAGATATCTTTGAAGGTAACTCCCAAGGGGAGCTCACTAACAGCCGCCGCTACCTCATTAGCAAAAGAATATATATATAACTATATATATCTAGTAAAATTTACATTAAGCACCTAGTTGTCTTTTCGCACTCACATTTATATACATATTCAATATATATATAGATATCGATAACTGTATAATCAAGAGTAAAAAGTACTTCAATGAAACTTATCAGCATAAGCAGCTCCCAAAAACAAGCGTTTTCTTCTGGTGGCACGATCCGAGCTAATCGATCGACTGCGAATCTGTTTATAGACATAGATATGTATGGTATATATGGTGGTCGGCCGACTTATCGTTAACAGCTCGCGAAACGTGCAGTGGCAAAAGTGCTTATCTGGCAGCTTGAGTCGAGAATCGAGAGTCGCGAGTCGAGCATCGAGCATCGAGTGTCGAGTGTCGAGTTGCCTCTGCAGACAACTGCCAGACAGAACCAAAAAGAGTACCGAGTCGCATCCAATCGAATTGCTTCGAACGTGCTGCAGTCAGCAGTAGATCAAATTGTAAACGAAAACTGAAATTCTGTAGCTAGATAAGCGCTGCGGCTGGCCAGAGCGATAAACACTTTCCGCTCAGTCTCAACTGGGCTATAAAACCGCGCAGTTAGCCGCTGAGCTGCAGCAGTCGTCGCAATGCAACAAGCAAGCTGGAGAAGATGGCTATGTGGACTATGTCTGATTGCGCTCTGGCAACTTGCCGAGGCAGCTGCCAGCATAGATCGCATACAGAAACACAATTTGGAGCTGTTGTCGCAGCAGCTGAATCGCGGTTGGCGTGCATTTTGTAAGTTGATTCTAGCCGAGTTCGGGCAAACAGTTCGCTAATAAGTTCCGTGCAGGTGATGCGCCAGTTGATGAGGGCGTCATGTCGCTCTACGAGGGCATCAATCCCAGCGATGCGCGCTTGAATGTGATGACCATCACCAATCAGAGCATTCAGCTGCCCATCAAGTCGATGCCGGAGCTGCGCGAGTTCGATATCAATCCGCAGCGCAAGACTTTGATCTATGTGAATGCGTTCCATACCGCCGACAGTTATTTCAGTGTTCAGGAGCATTTGATGCTGCTGCAGACGACGCGTCGTGATCTGAATATCATCATCGTGGACTTTGCCACGAATGTGGCACAGCTGTACTACACAGTGCGGCATCATCTCTCCGTGCATGGCTATTCCATATACAAGCTGTTGAGCTCCTTGACAGAGGCTGGCATTGCGGCGGAGGACATTACGCTGGCAGGACATTCGGTGGGCGCAAACATTGCTGCCTTGGGCGCTGATTTGTATGCCAAGAGCAGCAAGCGACAGGTGGGTCAACTGATTGCCATCGATCCAGCCACCATGTGCCGCACCACCGACATACTCGTCCGACACAATGTGGCCGCACGCGTTGTGGTGCTGCACGGCGAGGGCGATGTGTTTGGTGTGCGTGTGCCAATGGGCCATGTGGACGTCTATCCCAATGGCATTGGCTACTTTCCGCGCAAGAAACTGCAGCCGGGCTGCGACAGCAAGATATGCAGTCACATGTACCCATTCGTGCTGTTCATGGAGGCGCTCATCGAGGGCGTCATGATACCTGCCACCAAATGCGAGAACTGGGCCAAGTTCAGGCAGGGCGATTGCAGTTTCGAGAACACGCTCAACATTGGCCTCATCTATCCGGCCAATGCGAAGGGCCTGTACTTCTGCATGACTCAACCGAATCCACCTTTCACCTACATGGAGCATGGCTTGAGGTATCAGCCAAAGCAGTCAGAGAAATCGAGTTCACTTAGCGCTTGAGATGTTAAACTTAAGAAATACCTTTTTTTATTATATTATTAATTTGAGTATAAGCTAAATATATGTTTATTTTTATTGAATTGATGTAGAATTGTTCTCTTTTTTTATATATATTTGAAGATATATACACTAAATATGAAGGTTTACAAGCTATGGATCAATTTAGCTTATTGTAATTTGATTATTAAAACAAGTTGCCTAAAAGTATGCAATGATTTGGTCGGCGCAGCTTACCAAGTTTTATGTAAACATAGATATGGCCATGATATTAAACAGATTTTTATTTACATTTATTTGTAAATATTATCTTTTGTTTTTTGGATATACAAATATTAAATTGAACTAGACTAAGACTAGAACATACTACTTGAATTTTTTTTAAATATTTTTATATGATAAATATTATTTTAATATAAATTTTATTTTTTATTTCATAATTTTGTATAACATTTTTATTATTATTAATAAAAATTAAATTATTAAAATTATAGATATGATATAATTTTTATCATATTAACTTAATTTATCAAATTTCTAGTTCATTTTTATGTTAAGCAGCAGCCCTGGCTTTAAGCTTAACTCCGCCAAACTCAAAGTTTGTTGCGCTCTCACACTCTTTAGCTCCCACACACACACACACACTCCCTCTCTGACTCCCTCTCTCTAGTTCTCTCTCTCACACACTCTCTCTCTCTTCTTCTGCTCGCTTGGTCATTCCATTGCTGGCTTACAAAGAAAAAACAGCTGATGCATAAGCTGCATACAAAGCCCACACACACACACTCACGCACACAAACTAAGACAATCTCGCATAGAGAGCGCCAATGCATGCTCAGCAGCTACGCTGCACTGCTCACACACACACGCAGACACACACTGTTTAGAGGTAGCGGGAGCGCAAGTTTTGTCTACCTGTTGCGAACAAAAATAAAAAACAAAAAACGTAACTGAGCCTCAGCGCTGTTAAAAATGTGAGTTAAGAGCCGCCTGTGCTCTGGTCTGGAGCGCAGTTTAGTTGAGTTTAGCGTGCCGTCAGGTTGCGACCGTTGCCGCACGGAATCGAAATCGAAATCGAAGTCGAACTCGAAGTCGAACTCGGAATCGGAACGAGCTGCCCAGCGATAAACCCGTCGTCGGTATGTTACAAAGGCAAAGCTAAAACTGAAGCTGAAGCTGTAGCTGAAGCTGAAGCCTCTCGCCTCGTTGATCGTGCGGAACAATCAAATCAGCAAAATAAAATTAACCAAAAAAAAAACAGACTTTTTGTAGTTGTTTTTGTACCAACAACTAAATAAATGTCTAAGCAGTTGAGTGTGATGGACACGCACGCATATATTTAAATAAATATTGAACACGCGTTCTGTGTGAAGTTCAACGAAAAGTATGCGCAAGTGCAGTATATAACATATATACATATAAGTATATATCTAAATATATATGTATGTATATGTGAAAGATCGCGCAAGATCTGCCTGGTCAGCATAGCACACAGCGACAGCTGGTTAAGCCCAATAGCCACAGAGTTACAGATACACGTAGCCGATGCGTGTATCTATTGGCTACGAGTATCTGTATCTGTAGACGTAGCCATAGCTGTATCTGTATCTGTATCTGTTGGTGTAATCGTGAGCGCGTGTCTGCAGCACGTTATGCCACTCAAGCCAAGCATAAAACTGTGCTTGGCCAGCTCTTTAAGGTGTCGGCATTTACAGAACGCTCGCTGCTCGCCAAATTTGGCAGCAATTTTTCAATTGAAAATGTGAAAATGAGCTGGAAAACTGACATCAGATCAGACCCGACCGAGTCATAACAAAAGCAATAAAACAGAAATTGAAAGCCAATTTCAATTAAGCAATTACATGCAGTAATGCAACAAGAAATACAATAAAAAAGATATTAAAAAAAACTCAACAACATTTAACAAAAGTAAAAAGTAAAAAAAATAAATTTTAAAATTTCAATTTCAATATTTGAATAAATAAAATAAAATATGTAATAAATGCAGCAACATTTTAAAAACTTCTAAATTCATGTAACTAAAAGGTAAATATTTTATACGATGCACAAACTTTTAAAGTAATTAAAAGTAATTAAAATGTTTATCAATTTCAATTAATATAAAAATACAAATATATTAACTGCAATATCATAAAAAAAAACTTAACTAAATGTGACTAAAAAGCAATTATTAGATTAAAATGCAAATATCAATTTCAACAGATTTAATGCCTTTTAATATGTGAACTGAAAAAAGCCTTAATTCTAATGGCCGCATTTACAGCTTGAAATTCGAATAGTTTAATGAGCACGTTAATTTTGAATTAATTAAAGCAAATACATTTATGGAAAATAATAAATAAATAACAAGCCGCAAGCAGAAAAGTTTCTATCCACTTTTATTGTGTGCTAATCAAGCTAAAAAATGAGTGGAAAAAAACTCCCACTGCTCAAAGTCAGCCACAAAAAAGTGCAAGTGTGCATATTTCGAGTGGGAAAAATATAGCTATATCTACATATAACTCTCTATATAGCTAACTCAAATTTAGTAATTGTGTAAACAAATTGCGAGCGTTTTTTGTTTGTTTCTTTTATAAGCAGCTCGAATCGCGTCGTCTTTTTTGCGTCAAAGAAAGTGAAAAGCGCGCTGCTTGGCTGTGGCACAAATTTGAATAAAATTCGTCATCGATCAACGTCTCTCGAATGTTTGCTTTGAGGCCATGGCCAACATTTCTTTGCGGGGATGCGGGAACGGGTTGAGACATCGTATACGCAATTGCAATTTGTGGCCTACGACAGTTTCTTATCTCACAACTCTTGAGCGACTGTCAAGTCACAAACTTGTTGTTGATCCATCGCATTGTTTAGCTGTCCTCCAGCTGTCAGACATCTTTGAGACAGTCTAAAGGCTTATCTTTAACTGCAGAGTTTTAATGTTTATTATTTTTGTCTAAGGGGTCAATGGTTAGTTTTGAAAGAGAATAGAGCGGGAGAAAGATGGTAAGAGAGAGAGAGAGAGAGAGGGAGAGAGATAGAGAGAGAGAGAGAGAGAGAGAGAGGAGAAAGAGATAATTTGATGCCTTATAGCAACTAATATGCATAGCTAATTTGCTTGTGAGCACGTAGCTGGCCTTAAAAACAGCTGAAAACTCATCAAATAAATTTATAGTCAGGTGGAAATAAAAGTTATAAAATTACAAAATATTTTGTAGAACTGAATAAATGCGAATCTATAGAAGATCAGTGGCAACTCTATATATGATCTGTAGAAGATCTGTTAAGCAGCTGTATAAGTTCTTTAGAAGATCTCTAGAAGAACTGAAGATCTGTAGACGATCTTTAGAAGTTCTGTAGAACATCTGTTGAAGATCTGTAGACGATCTGTAAATGATCATTAGAAGATATGTAGAACATCTGTAAAATATCTATAGATGCTCTGTTGATCTGTAGATCTTTAAATCGAAATATTTCTTAGAATTGAACAGAAGCGAATCTCTAGAAGATCTGTAGATCTGAAGATTAGTGAATCTGTATAAATCTATAGAACTATACAGATAGTATAGTATATCTACTTGGAAGCTAGAAGTGTGTCAAGAGGCTGTGGGTGGAGTTGGATTTGCTGCCAACGACTCCATTGCTGAGATAAGGCGTAATTAATAAGACGGCGTGACTAAATTCAAGATGCCATGCATATTCATTTACCCACCGAGATACCAGCCCAAGCAAGCGCTTAGCTGTTACCTGTTAGTGACTATAACTATTCAAGCTGCATATATACATATATACATATATAGATATATAGATACAGACTTCGACTAGATACACTGTCACTGCGAACGGACTGTGTTTATCAACGAAATTAACGCGACTTAGTGAAAATTCAGTCTCCTCTCTTTCCCAGCGGCATGCGGGCCTGGAACCTGTTTTCAGCAATGAATATTGACGGTCAGATAAATATGTTATGCAAATATTTGCAGCTTTTAAGGTGCTCAAAAGATACCTGACTAGGCGAGACAAAGCTATATAAACATGACTGCAGGGCAACAGGTTTACGTTACGAATTTCAATTCAAGTGAATATCAGAAATATTTATAAACAGCACAACTAATACAACTCCGATCAATTTAAGCCAGCCTCAGGCGTTCAATTAATCAAAATTGAGCGAAAAAAAACAAAAGCTCAAAGCAGAAGCAACAACTACACAAAAACCCAACTTCGAAATGGGAAGCTTACTTATATGTTTATATATATACATAAAAAAAAGATATATATATATATATATATAAAACTGTTAAAATTTTCGACAATCTCAAGGTTTTCAACAGAAAATACCCAAAAAATAAAAACTCTCCATTAATGAGTTAACAGAAATGCTTACTATATAAGTAAAAGTCTCAGTGTGTGTATTTGGGGGAAATCCTGTGCTCAAGTGGTTCATTAAGTGCGGATAACAAAACAAAGGCCAACAAGGGCCCAAGGCAAAAATAATTTGCTTTAAGATAAATTTAAATCTTGTAAAATTACAAAAAAAAAGTTTAAAATTTAACAAAATTTCGCCCATTACTAAAGCGCAAAATGTGCATTAAAAAAGCAAATAAAATGTAATATAAAACGTATAAATAACAAAAGAAAATACAATAAAAGACAAAGCAACAGAAAATAGCCGTCGAATTGTTCGAAACGTGCTGGAATTTAACTAAAGTAAACTGTTGTTGTTGTTGTTTTTTTATTTATTTATTGTAATTATTTTGTTTGCAGTGTATTTGCATGAGTTGCACTTGTGTTGGTGAATAATTTTACAGTTATATGAACGTGTGTGTCGCGCTTGTCGCTCTCACTTATTGTTTTTCAGCTGAAGAAGACGCAGTTAACGAATTCACCTGCTTTACTATAACAGCAACAACAACAACAACAACAACAACGGCAGCAGCAACAACAGACGTCAGACGCAGCCGTCAATGCGGCGACGGCGAATTCGATGCCGCTGTCAATGACGCGTAGCCGAATTAAGTTCGCCTAACTTAGCCGACTCCAAATTGAACTCAATCTAAAGTCAACCACAACAACAACAACAACAACTGCAATATGACTGTGTCATATGCAGGCGAAGTGCCCAATGGCAGCAACTTTGGCTGCTTCTGGAAGATCCTATGGAAGTGAGTACAATGTCAGCCATTGAGCTAGATCTGCAGCTCAAACTGGGTCGCACAGTCTCTGGAAAGTAGTATGCGTATAATTTTCGCATTAGTCATAGCCCGCCGAGTCGTATAGTGTTTACCAGCGTAATTAACATCGCATATGTACATATATGTGTATACAGTAACTAGTCACAGTGCCCACTGTCAGCTGTTGTTGGCTTTTATTTTATTTGTTTTTTGTTTTTTTTTGTTGTTGTTTTTTTTTTGAGCTCAACTCACATTAATTGTTTCCAAAGTGCAGTCACTCGTAACCAGATTCGCCGTGGCTGCTCAGTACTCGCTTGTACCATCTCTAGCTAGAAGAGAGGAGAGCGCAAGTCTCGTTGGAATTGAAAGTGACAGTTATATCCAACTGGAATGCAGTTGGAACATTCTTGAGTGCGTTTGCACCAATCAAAAAGCAGCTCGAATGAAACTGATAGACAAATAAAGCTAAAGGCATAAAATAGAGTATCTGTTAGCCGATCATTCACTTTTGCTCATACAAAATAATAGTAAATCAATTGCTAATGGAAGTCTCCAGTAATTAATTATAAAAATAGGGATACAGCAGAACTAAGTGCAAAGGTCTAAAAGTCAAAAATAAAATGCTTAAATTTATGAGACAGCTTTATATTGTCTGGCTGCTTGTATTACTTTTCAGCTAACAAACTTACTCGAAATAATTAATTTCAGCATAATCTAAATGTTAAACAATTTTTTAAATATTTATCTGGATGATCTAAAATGAGAAACTTATAAAAAAGTTAATACACAATGCGTAATCTGTCTCTAAAAATAAAACAAATTTCATTGCTTTAAAGTTTCTGCGAAATAATAAACTTTTAACAATTTCGATTTGTCTTAAGTATAATTTCAGTTTTAATAAAAATTGCATAAAAAAGTTTATTAAGATGCCAACAGCTGTAGCTAATGATGGCCTCTAGAACCAAACAAATCTGAGTAGACTTTAATTAGCTTCACGTGTGCTTCGTGAGTTCTGAATGCTCGAAGACTTTGATTAGAATATAATAATATATTATACAACAGAAATGAGGCAGCAACCCATATATTATATTCACATAACGACCTGGCCTTGATGCGGCCAGACAAAAGCACAAAAGACCCCCCAAAAATTTCAGCTACAAGTCGCAATTCCTGTTCCATTCTCAGCGAGGTTAGACAGATCATTATGAAATTAAATTGAATAAAATATATCAAAATAAATTCAGTGGAACTCAAAGATGATCAAAATAACAATAATAGTTGCAGAACTAGCGAAGCATTAAACACGAAATATCCACAAAAATGAATTTGAATTAGTTGGGGTGCTTAGTGGAGTAGCCACAGCTATAAGGAAGTAGATTTCAAACAGGCGAAAACTGGATAGTTACAAGATTTGCATTTTTGTGCTTGGGCATAAATTTAACGAGTTTCATCTTAATATTTATTTCTATTTCCACTTCCATTTACTTTTTTGATCAGATGGCGCGGCAGCGTTTACAAATTAGTATGGCGTGAATTAATCGCCTATTTGTGTTTATATTATACCATTAATGTCATCTATCGCTTCGCCCTGACGCCGAATCAACAAGCGTGAGTTCGACTATAAGCAATTCAAAGTTTCAAATGCATTTAAATTTAACATTGATTTTGTTAGGATATTCAATCGCATACGGCTGTACTTTGCCCAGCAGGGCGAGAACATACCCATGTCCTTTGTGCTGGGCTTCTATGTGAATCTGGTGGTCAAGCGCTGGTGGGAGCAGTACCGCCTGCTGCCCTGGCCCGATACGTTGGCTCTGTTCATCAGCGCCGCCATACCCAACTCCTCGGGTGGCGTTAATGTGAGTCTGTCACGCCTTAATTGCTCGATAAGACAGCCGCCTAATCAACTCTCTCTCTCTCTCTCTCTCTCTCTCTCTCTCTCTCTCTCTCTCTCTCTCTCTCTCTCTTTTCCGCATAGAATGAAACGGGTCGCCTAATGCGTCGCAATATTATGCGCTATATGGTCTTGGCCTATGTTATTACGCTACAACGCATATCGCTACGCGTGAAGCGTCGCTTTCCAACCACGCAGCATCTGGTGGACGCGGGTCTGATGCACGAGTCGGAGATGAAAATCTTTGAGTCCATGAATCAGAAGAGTCCCATGTCCAAGTACTGGATGCCTCTCGTCTGGGCCACCAACATCATCAATCGAGCGCGCAAGGAGGGACTGATTGCCTCCGATCATATTGTGCAAACGATACTCGTCGAACTCTCGGATATCAGAAGACGTCTGGGTGGCCTGATTGGCTATGACACGGTATGCGTGCCGCTGGTCTACACACAGGTGAGAATTGAAAGGGAAAAACCAAACAAAAAAGTTATTTCCAGGGGGCACCCGGATTTGAACCAGGGACCTCTCGATCTGCAGTCGAATGCTCTACCCCTGAGCTATACCCCCACGATGATTTTATCGATTTCCAACAACTATTTCAAGCTCAGTAGCTCGAGTTCAGATAAGAATTTTTGGAACGGATGCGCACACTTGAAGTAAACCAAAATCAAAGTCAAATGGAAAAGAAACCATAAATTTATGACTGCAATCTCTTTCAATTTATCTCTGAGCTGTAAAGTTAATTAATTTTCTACTTTTATAGGTAGTTACCCTGGTGCTTTATACCTATTTTATTGCCGCGCTGCTCGGCCGTCAAATGTTGCCCAATATCTTGGATCGCAGTGGACGCGAAGATCCCGATTTGTTCTTTCCATTCTTTACAGTTTTGCAGGTGAGCAAAAATCAAAATTTGTATTGAAAAACAAGAAGAAGAAACGAAACCCGGAATACAAAATGTATTTATTTAATTTGCACGTTCCGCTTTATTTGCTATAAATCATAGAAATTTTCACGTCTCGCCATTGTGTAGCAAAAAACTTTGCGGTTTTTGTGGATCATTAACGCAGCTGCAATCGAAACTTAAACGTAATTTGGTTGGCTATACCTTGTCAGCGATATGACTATGATCAAAGACATCTATATCATGTGGCGATATGTGCATATATACACATACATATACTCATATCTACCTATCTGGTTGTGTTTTTTTCCCTTCTATATATTATATATTTTTATAAATTTTACTGTCGGTTTTTGCGGTTCGAGGCTCCCTTTCGCATTTGCAGGCAGATTTCAAGTGTTTTGCGTTATGTAAACGAGTCGCAGTCACGTTCGATATAATAAATTGCCATTTTCGCTGTGTTTGTGCGAAAGGCATTTCGCGTACTCAGATAAAAATCGGCGACAAGTGTTTTAGCGTTTTTTCTCTTATATTAACCATATTTTAGGCGCTGCCATTAATAACTTTTAATTTTGCTAACTACAAAGTGCAAAATACGAAATGGGAAATGTGAAAAACATGTACAATAGCAGTAGAAAACAAATTAGTGTGCAAGAGTTGGGTGTACGCGACTCGTAGATACCCTGTAACACCACTTTCCATCATTTTAGTATAGCATATATGTATGTGCTGTGTCTTAGAAATCTTCAGTTCTAGATATACTAACTGGATGAAATATGTAGATAATAAATTAACACTCAAATGGGTATATAAACAAAGACTCAAGTCTTTAATATGTACAGAAAGTTTCAAATTTAAAATTTGTTGGGATTCACATCATCTTTCTACTTAACATAGACGTCTACATAGTAAATTTGTGGTCTCTAGGTAGCAAGTAGAAATATCTATTTAGTGCGAATAAACGAATATGATTAGAGCGATTCAGCTTGACATCCTTTTGCCTGCCACGCCTACCTCAGCCTGCCGCTACACTCAAAACTATTATACCCTATTTACCTAGCAACTCTGTATACGGTATAAAAAGTGAATGGAAAAGCTCCCGACGTGCCATTCATATGAATTTATCGCTCATCAACTTCACACATAAACTTAGCTTTAATTAAAGTTAATTTTATGTTCATTATTTAGCATTATTTTCTTATGATCTTATCGCACTTACAATTTGCAGTTCGTTTTCTTCGTGGGCTGGCTGAAAGTGGCCGAGGTTCTAATCAATCCCTTTGGCGAAGATGACGATGATATTGAATTGAATTGGCTGATCGATAGACACATCAAGGTAAGATCAATAAATTGCAAAAGTAAATAGATTTACAAAGAGAATACGATTTCTCAAGAAATCATCGTGACAAAGTTCTAGCACGTCTATAGCTTCCCCATATCTCGCTTCAAAAATACCCAAAGGTAAAAAACCGGAATCAAATTCGTGTCAATTTGTGTTTAGCACGAATTTGACCAAATGCAAAAATTGTAGTTGATAAGTTTTAGTTGTAGAGTGAGCAGAGTGAGCGCTCACATAGCTTTAGCGTGATTCCTATATAATATGGAGTCTATAATTAGTTAACACCAAACCAAATAAATAACTGAATAGATAGCTCTAGTTAACTCATATTGCTGTCAGCTTTAGTTTTTCTTTTTTTTTTAAATTTATTATCAACTTTAGTTTGCTCTGTGGAAGCATTTGCTTTATGCCCTCATAAATTGGGTTACTGTGTGAGATGTGTGTAATTATGCAGAGGGTTTATTTATTTGGAGTCAGTGAACAGTTTTTGTTGTCTTTTTTCGTGTGTGCTGAAAGGAAGAAAACACTTTTGCCACGCGCTAAATATAAAAGGCGCTTAGCTCTGGAATGACAGCAAAAACCTAAATGAAGTTTGAAGACGGCCATGAAGACTTTAGAGAGTGCACTACAGTGAGAGGAATTTAGAGACTTTGTATTATATATATAAATATATATATATTTTAAATATATAATTTTAAATAGAAATCATTAGCCGAATCACTTCGTTTTCATGCTCATTCAGTATGTAAAATGAGTATATTCGTTTCGTGCAATGTACGCTTTACTATCCATTGTTTCATCTTGAAATTTTGAATATATAATCGATTGATATCTTGGGAAAGCCCCTTGGAGACGTGTCAAATCGTCATTTACTATATCTTTTAGAACAAAAACGTAATTATTTTTTTATTTATTGAAGCTAGAAGTTTGATGTTTATTTAAATTCGTATAGATCAGCGTCATATACTGCCCTGTCTGGGGAATATGTTAAACTATTTTGGATATGTCACAGCAAAACTGTAACTTTTACAATTTTATAGCTAGAACAATTAAATTTGTTGTTGTTGAAGTGAGTTTTTGTTGACTGACACTCTAGAAAAACCAATAATATTTATGTCAGCAACTTTTGGAGATGGATTAGTAAAAATGTATGATAGAAGTATAGAAGTATAGAAGTTTTTACCAATCCAAAATACAACTATGCCTTACTATAAAAACTATTATGCTAGAAACTTCATCTTCCACAGTTTTAGAACTACGATTCGTACGTTTTACAGATAAATTAGTGTTGTAGATAGAACTACAAGTGTAATTACAGACATTTGCATATATTTAGACAGTTTGGTGAGCGAGTATTGTGCAGTTGTTTATGCCTGACTGCAAAACTCATACTTGTTTATGTTATGTTACTCTTGAAAGACTTGTTTATAATATCTTATAATTATATAATACTGCTCTTTAAATACAATTTAAATTTAAGATAATGATCAGATTAGTGTAGGGTATGCAAATATCAAGTTTGCTACAAACTTAACGAATAAGAGAAGCAAATCTCTTGACTTATACATGTCATAGTTGGGTATATCAGCTAGTTAGTATACTAGACTTATAAATATTTTGTTTGACAGCCAATTAGCTAGCCTTAGCAGGCAGCCCATGTCGGCTAATCCAGTAGGGTATTCAAGTTAGTCGACTTCAGCGCACCTTTTGGCATTTTGTTACTTGAAGGTGTATGTTGTGTGTGTTTTTTTGCAGCTTTTCGCATTGGGCTCTGAACTTGCTGCGAGGAGTTACTTTTTTTTCTTTTTTGCATGTGTACAGATGTGTGCATGTGTGCATGTGTGCATGTGCATGTGTGCATGTACGAGCGACATGTATGTGCGGCTATATCTCTGAGTTTGGGGTCTGGCTGTTGCTGGCTGCTTGCAATTATTTACAAAGCCAACGGCAGCACCAGCTACAACTACAACACAACACATTGGCAAAAGTAAATTGAAAACAGGTTTTTCTGTTTAAAATAAAAAACAACAACAACAACAAAACAAAACAAAAATAAACATTGAAACCTCTTTTGTAGAGCTTTTTATCATTGAGTATTTTGTTTTTCATGTTTGGTGATTATTTTTTCTTTTTTTTTTAAGAGCAGATTTTTGGGTTTTACATTGAAACTGTTTTGGCCCAGAATTGGTACGGATATGCATAAATGGGTTAATGAATAGTTAATTATTGAAGCGACAGATTTTTAATTGGCTTCCGTGGCGCACACAGCAAAACGTGACACTTGACAGTGGGCAAGAAACAAGACATGTGCGAAATAGAGCAGAGAAAGAGAGATATGTATATACATTATATATATTTGATATATATTTAATAAGCTTGTGGGCAGCTTGAAGTCTCTCAGTGTCTTATGAAACAATTAAAAGTCTTGGCAACAATTTCACTTTTTCGCCACTTGGTTTTGTCGAAGTGGGGAGTGGGCCCGATTGTCTCTGTGATGTAATTAGGTGTTGAGTTTGAAGTGCATGTTTTGTGGGCAGACAGTAAAGTGTCGTCGTTCATCTAAAATGGCAAACACGTTCCACGTTCCATGCCACTGACCGCTCCACTTTTATCATCATTTTTGGCACGCGCTAATTTCTATTGTCGATTTCTACAGGCCGCCTACATGATCGTCGACGAGATGCACGAGGAGCATCCGGAGCTGTTGCGCGATCAGTACTGGGAGTGTGTGGTGCCCAAGGAGCTGCCCTATACCGTTGCCTCCGAGCACTATCGACGCGACGAGCCCAAGGGCTCCGCCGAGAAGTACAAGGTGAAGAAAGAGGATGCCATGTATGCGAATATCATACCAGGCGGTGGCAAGCGCATGCTCAGCGACGATGTCTATGCGGACTATGTGAGTGGCAGAAAACCAAAGACAATCTCTTTATATTTATATGCATTGCCTTCTTTAGGAGAGCGTGGACACGCCCATGGTGGAGCGTCGCAAGAACAATTGGCTGGTGCGTCAGCTCTCCCGCATGGGCTCCATGCGCAGCCAGTCGACGGCCTACTCCTCGGGTGGCATGCCCTTTACGCGCAATCGCCTGAACTCCGTGTACTCTAGTCCCGAGTCGGGCATGCCATTGTCCGTGTTGCAGCAACAGCAGCTGCAGCAGCAAGTACAGCAGCAGCAACTCCAACAGCAACAGCAGCCCGGTGGGCTGCAGCAGCAGCAGAGCAAACCAAGTCTCTACGAGAAGTTCGTGCATCGCAAATCGCTGCGTGCACAGCGACAGCTGATCAAACAGAGTGAGTTTAGTAATGTAAGCCCAAGAAACAGCCAGCTTATGGTACTTGATTAAACAGATTCCAAGTTGAATGGCCTCAATATAAATATGGCCAAGACACGTCCACGCATACCCACGCCGGAGGTGACTAAGGATGGCAGCACCAATACAGGTAAGTCGATGCGATTCTATGTATGCACTCGGTTTAGTTATAAACGAATTGCACTCACTGTAGCCACGAGCGCCGTTATCATGGCCCCACAGCAGCTGAGCACCCAAAGCACTAGCGGCATGTATCCCTCGTATAGCACCACTGCCAGCAGCACCAATTTGCACCAGGACAGCGGCCAGGTGCTGGGCACACTGCTGCTGTCGCCCATCAAAGAGATGGATAGCTCATCATCCAATAATACTCTGATTCCAGGGCATCCAGCCACAGCGGCGCTAGCTCAGGCCGTCATGCCGACTCGATTGAAGGATGGCTACACAGCCAGCTGTAAGTTGTCCTACAATACATTGCCTCAGATCTACTCATAACTGAACTTCTCATCTTCTCTTGCAGCCATGCCAGCGGAGACAAATATAACCACGCTCTCGTTTCCCTTCACGGTGTCCACCAGCAGCGAGTCGATGCCAACGGGCACGCTGAGCATTTTGCCACTGACCGCCAATGCGCAGTTGCCCACCATAACGACCACAGCGAGTGGCTTTGATCCGAATGATGTGATCACGACAATACCCGTTTCGCTGTCCATACAGCGCACGCCCTCCAACCTGTCCATTGTGGAGCTGAGCGGTGTGGGCGATGGCGTGGATGCACATGGCAGCAGCGGCTCGAGCAATGGCAGCGGCGGCATCACCACAACAGCCTTGCTCTCGGTGAAGCCTCTCAATGGCCACCCCAATATATCGCGTAACAATAGCTTCAATGTCAGCCTCAATCTGCAGGATCCGAACTTTCAGCGCTCCTCGGTGCGCTCGGCGGGGCCAACGGACTCAGTAGATGCGACAGCAACAATATCTCTGCCCCGGAATAAGGATGGTTCCAGCATGACAGCCAATGCCTCGTCAGCGCCCTCCACGCTGGCCAAGCACAAGCCAGAGCCGAAGACGGGCGAGGTCTACGTCTGAGCACGGATCACATCATTGTTATGGATAGATAGCTTTCTTGGCTAATTCTCGCTCTAAGCCTATATATTTCTTGAACAGAGTTGAAACTAGTTTTAAGTTAGGCTTAAGGCTGCAGGCCACCCGGAACCATTCTACGATATTATATTAGCTACAGTTGTGCAAACCCAAAAGAGAATTGTTGCATAGTCTTTAGTTATCGTCATCATTATTATGTATAGATTGTGTTTAAACAGAGTACGACATATCAGTCCTTAGGCATAAGTACCGAGGAAAGAAAACACTTCCTATAAATAGTCTTTGCTTCCCATACGATACACGTTTACTCGTCTATGTACTATATGAATGTTACCTAATCATAGATATAAATTTTAAACTTTTGTTTCTTTGGCGCTTGCCATATTAGGCTAGACCTAAAGATTACTTAACCATAATTTTATTGAAAATCCCTATCGTGTAGGCAGTGTATATATAAACCAACACAATATGTGATATGCGATTTGTACTTTTAAGAGTCTTATACATAAATCTTAGTATAATATGCAATGAACTATATATATATATAGATCAACTATATAAACTGTAAATAAGTTGAAGTATAAATAAAAATCTAGATTCAATAAAACTGTCTAATGTATTGTACTAAAGGTCATGGCCATCTATCATGAATATCTCAATTAATTTAATTCATTTGTGATTGTTTTAGAGAAATTGAATAAATAATTTTAATCAATTCTAGATCATAAACATTTGCACTTTACTTTTAAGATGGAAAGAGATCTTCAAGACTTAGAAAATATATATCAGAAATTTGTAAAATCTGATTTTTGCATACATCAAGTCAATAGTAGCATGTATAAGAGCATGAGTATAAGAGTTGATCAAACTGAAGATCACTTAGACGAAAGCGTCTCTTTGCAGGTTTAATTGAAGCTCTTTCGAGTAAGATCAATTAAGATCGGGAAACATAGCACAACGCACTGAAACTTAAATGGACAGTGCTCAAGCGATCTGCAGTCAGTCGCGCTATAGCGATCGAGTGTGACGATCGATAAATTGGACAGAACAAAACTGGACTATAAAATACGAATCAATACCACAGAAAGGATAAAGTGCTAAAGGTGAATATGCGTACGAGGACACGTGAACCAGTGAAGATCACAGAGATCGGCAGAAATGAGAAATGATCAATGGGCTATATCTATATATACTATTGAGAATCTGTGGAAATATTTTCAAGCAACTAGTATATGGCACCTCGTCAGTTAACCTCGGAGGTCAATAGCAGAGCAGGCGACAAACTTGCAATGCCAGTTGGAATGATTCTTGAATTGCCGTCTAATTGAATTAACCTTTTTGGCGTCTGTTCGTCTTTCTATGTGTTCTTAGTGTTGTTGTTGCTGTTGTTGTTGTTGTTGTTGTTGTTGTTGTTGTTGTAGTGCGTGCATAAAAATCTTGTTACTCAAATCGATGGCCCATTGAATACTAATAGCACTCTGAATTGTTCAACTGTCAGACATGGATCGGGATCGCGACGAGGCATCCATCACGACCAGCGATGCAAAGTCTGGGGAAGAAATACCAGTGGCCGCTGGCCTGGAGCCCACCGAGCCGATTAGCTTCTGGCAATTGTTTCGCTTTTCCACATATTGCGAACTGTTTTGGCTCTTCATTGGCTTCTTCATGTGCTGCATCAAAGCGCTGACGTTGCCCGCTGTGGTCATTGTCTACAGTGAATTTACGGCCATGTTGGTGGATCGTGCCATGCAAGTGGGCACCAGCTCAACGGTCCATGCTCTGCCCATCTTCGGGGGCGGCAAGAAATTGTGAGTACCTCGCAGTTGACAGGAGTTAGATAAAGAAAGATATATGATGTCTGATTTGATTTGATAACCTGCAGAACAAATGCCACACGCGAGGAGAATAATGAGGCCTTGTATGATGACTCGACATCGTATGGCATTCTACTCACTATAGTCTCGGTGATCATGTTTATATCGGGCATATTTTCTGTGGATATATTCAATTTTGTTGCCCTGAGGCAGGTGACGCGCATGCGCATCAAGCTCTTCGAGTCGGTGATGCGCCAGGACATTGGCTGGCATGATCTGGCCACAAAGCAGAACTTTGCACAGAGCATGACAGAGTAGGTATTGGGGAAAAGTTCCATAGGTCCTCTATATCACTTATCTCACTTCGTCTTAGCGACATTGAAAAGATACGCGATGGCATCTCGGAGAAAGTGGGTCACTTTCTCTATTTGGTTGTGGGCTTCATCATAACGGTGGGCATATCCTTTGGCTATGGCTGGAAGCTGACGCTGGCTGTCAGCTGCTATATACCACTTGTCATCGCGGTCAACTACTATGTGGGCAAGGTGAGTTCAGGTGACCTTAGCCAACACCAATACTAAAGCTCCACTCATGCACAGACTCAAGGCAAGCTGACGGCACGCGAACAGGAATCCTATGCAGGCGCAGGGAATCTGGCAGAGGAAATCATTGGGGCCGTGCGCACAGTCGTCTCTTTCGGTGGCGAGAAGAAGGAAGTGGAGCGTTTTGAGAGCTTCCTGGTGCCCGCTCGCAAGGCCAGTCAGTGGAAGGGCGCCTTCTCTGGCCTCAGCGATGCGATTCTGAAGTCCATGCTCTTTCTATCCTGTGCGGGCGCTTTTTGGTATGGCGTGAACCTTATCATAGACGATCGCTATGAGGAAGACAAGGAATACACGCCAGCTATATTAATGATTGTAGGTTTGGCCATGATCAACTCTAGAAAATCTCCACTCAACTCTAAATACCTCCACAGGCCTTCTTTGGCATCATTGTGGGCGCAGATAACATAGCCCGTACGGCGCCGTTCCTCGAGTCCTTTGCCACTGCGCGTGGCTGTGCAACGAATTTGTTCAAGGTCATAGATCTGCCCTCGAAAATCGACCCACTGTCTACGGATGGCAAACTTTTGAACTATGGCCTGCGTGGCGATATTGAGTTCCAGGATGTCTTCTTTCGCTATCCTTCGCGTCCAGAGATCATTGTGCATCGCGGCTTGAATATCAAGATCAGATCGGGTCAAACTGTGGCTCTAGTGGGTCCCTCCGGCTGTGGAAAGTCCACTTGTATACAGCTTCTGCAACGCTTTTACGATCCCGTCTTTGGCGCTGTGCTGCTGGATGAGCTGGACATACGCAAATATAATATACAATGGTTGCGCTCCAACATTGCTGTGGTGGGACAGGAGCCGGTGCTCTTCATGGGCACCATAGGTAACTATGGCAATACACTAAGACATAGCTCTCTATTGATCTGATCTCTTGTTAGCTCAAAACATTAGCTATGGCAAACCAAATGCCACGCAGAAGGAAATCGAAGCAGCTGCCACACAAGCAGGCGCTCATGACTTCATTAGTCAGCTACCAGAGGTGAGTGGGGAGTGGAGATCTTTGCGATCTTTAGCTGATCCTTATTCACTTTTCCTGCAGAGCTATCGCACTATGATTGGCGAGCATGGCTCCCAACTGTCTGGCGGTCAAAAGCAACGCATTGCCATTGCTCGTGCGCTTATACAGAATCCCAAGATCTTATTGCTCGATGGTAAATAAATCAGCTATATACATATATATTTCCTATATAACTTCTACCAAAACTATTCCAACAAATTTAACAACACTCTTTTCAAACAAGCCTTACTATATCACCTGTTCAAATATATAACGGTAAACCGTTTAGGTGCGAAGTTGGCTGCAAAATAATTCAATAAAATCAGCTGTTGTCATCAAAGGAAATTACTTAGTGAACGAGCCAATATATGTATATTTCCTCTATAACTTCTACTTCTCATACAGAGGCCACCTCGGCCTTGGACTACAACTCCGAGAAATTGGTGCAACAGGCTTTGGACTTGGCCAGCAAGGGACGCACCACAATTGTGGTATCCCACAGACTTTCAGCTATACGTGGTGCAGACAAAATAGTTTTTATAAACGAGGGCAAGGTAGTGGAGGAGGGCTCGCATGATGATCTGATGGCATTGGAGGGCGCCTACTATAACATGGTCAAAGCAGGTGACTTCAAAATGCCAGAGGAGCAAGAAAACGAAGAAAATATAGATGAGGCCAAGCGTGAGTCAAACAAATATATTTAATCAACAATTGTCTAAAGTAAAACTGATTTGCAGGCAAGAGTCTAGCGTTGTATGAAAAATCTTTTGAGACTAGTCCGCTCAACTTTGAGAAGAACCAAAAGAACAGCGTGCAGTTCGATGAGCCGATTGTCAAGTTCATCAAGGACAGTAATAAGGAGCAGAAAATTGTGCCAGCGGAGAAGCCACAATTCTTTAAAATCTTTGCAAGAATTATAGGCCTGGCGCGTCCCGAGTGGTGCTACCTGATACTGGGCGGCATTTCGGCTGTGGCTGTGGGCTGTCTCTATCCGGCATTCTCTATCATCTTTGGCGAATTCTATGGTGCACTTGCTGAGCGGGACGAGGAGGTGGCGCTCAGTCGCACTGCAGTGCTGTCCTGGGCCTGTCTGGGCATCGCTGTGATCACCGGGCTGATCTGCTTTCTGCAAACCTATCTCTTTAACTATGCTGGCATCTGGCTGACCACCCGTATGCGTGCCATGACCTTTAAGGCGATGCTCAGTCAGGAGATTGGCTGGTTCGATGAGGAACAGAGCTCAGTGGGTGCGCTCTCAGCGCGCTTATCTGGCGAGGCAGCGGGTGTGCAGGGTGCCATTGGCTATCCGCTGAGCGGCATGATTCAAGCTCTATCGAACTTCATATCGGGCATATCGGTTTCCATGTACTATAATTGGAAGCTGGCATTGCTGTGCTTGGCCAACTGCCCCATTATTGTTGGCTCGGTAATAATAGAGGCCAAGTGAGTACATTTGTAGACGCGCTACTCTTCGTATACTCTACATACATATGTGAATTTGAAACTTGTAGAATGATGTCCAATGCATTGATTAGAGAGAAACAAGTCTTAGAGGAAGCCTCCCGCATCGCCACTGAGTCCATTACCAATGTGCGCACCATCGCTGGCTTGCGACGCGAGGCTGAGGTTATTAAGCAATACACCGAAGAGATTCAGCGTGTCGAGATTCTCATTCGACAGAAGCTGCGCTGGCGTGGAGTCCTCAACTCCACCATGCAAGCTTCGGCCTTCTTTGCCTATGCCGTGGCGCTCTGCTATGGCGGCGTTCTGGTCTCCGAAGGTCAGGTGCCCTTCCAGGATATTATCAAGTGAGTTCAGTCTTACCTCTAGGTTGGTCTTACATTTATTTTATTCGTCGTATCAAGAGTATCTGAGACACTGCTCTATGGTTCCATGATGTTGGCCCAATCGCTGGCCTTTACACCCGCCTTTACTGCCGCCTTGGTCGCTGGCCATCGTCTGTTCCAGATTCTCGATCGCAAGCCGCGCATCATCTCGCCCATGGGCACTATTAAGAATACGCTGGCCAAGCAACTGAATCTCTTTGAGGGCGTGCGATATCGCGACATCGAGTTCCGCTATCCCACGCGTCCGAATGACAAGGTTTTGAATGGCCTGGACTTGGAGGTGCTGCAGGGTCAAACGGTGGCTTTGGTGGGGCATTCCGGTTGCGGCAAGTCCACATGCGTGCAGCTGCTGCAACGATTCTACGACCCAGATGAGGGCAGCATTGTAAGCCATTAGCGTATCTACGGTTGTTCCTTAAATATTTCATATGCCCACAGCACATTGATCAAGATGACATTCAGCACGACCTAACACTGGATGGCGTACGCCGTAAGCTGGGCATTGTCTCACAGGAGCCAATGCTCTTTGAACGCACCATTGCCGAGAACATTGCCTTCGGGGACAATCGTCGCGCTGTGCCCATGGCAGAGATAATTGCAGCTGCCAAGAGTGCCAATGCCCATAGCTTCATCATCTCATTGCCCAATGGCTATGAGACGCGCATGGGAGCACGAGGCACTCAGCTGTCCGGTGGCCAGAAGCAACGCGTGGCCATTGCACGTGCTCTGGTAAGGAATCCCAAGATTCTGCTGCTAGACGAGGCCACCTCAGCGCTGGACATGCAAAGCGAAAGGGTAAGCAAGAATTCAACATCTCCCAAAGAAATACCCGAACTGTCGTCCACTTCTCCTATAGTTGGTGCAGCAAGCTTTGGACTCCGCCTGCTCTGGACGCACCTGCATTGTGATTGCCCATCGCCTGTCGACGATCCAAAATGCTGATGTCATTTGTGTGGTTCAAGCCGGCAGAATTGTGGAGCATGGCACACATTTGCAGCTGATTGCCCAGCGCGGCATCTATGCCAAGCTGCACAGGACCCAGAAGGATCATTGAAATTTTAATAATTAATTTATTAAAATTAATTATTTAATTAAATTTTTGATATTTTGTATTACAATATCTACTTCCACCAACTATTATTCAATAAACTTTCTTATAATTTTCAATATTTTATCATTTTGTGGGCGCTTAAGCGTCTGTAGCAGAGCTTGACAGTACTGTGAGATATTACAATTTCTCGCATTATTTCCATTTAGAATTTAATTAGAAGAATATTCGTAGTAGCTCGCATAGCATAGAGCTACCGATAAGCCGAACCACAACAAAGTTGAGCTATAGGAAACTTAAACCTCAGTGCAGTCCAACAGTGCTACTCAGCACAGAGACAACAACGCAGAACACATATGAGGTACCTAAAACTAGCAGAAGCGCATGCTTTCCAGCGACTACGCGTGAAAGAGCCGCTATTCACCATCAACAGCAGCGTAAGACAACAACGTAAAAGAGCGCTGCTACTCACCATTAGCAGCAGCGCATGCACCGCGAAATCATGTAACGAGGTAAGCCGCCTACTCACCACAGACAGCAGAAGAGATAGAATAGGAGCAGCAGCGCATGCGGACACTATTAACATATTTTAGCCAATGCAACGTTAACTTAACAGAGCATCTTAACTTAACATTGGGACATTACTAGCCTATGCAACGTTACTTAACAGTGTATGTTAACTTTACATTATCGAGCATTTACTTAATTAAAAAACAATTTTACTTCAATAATACTCTATTAAACAAATAAATAAGTATAATAAAAAGTTAAATGTTAAGTTACAGTCCGCTGATAGATGTTAAAAGGCATCTCATCTCTGGGAAGTGCCATCAGCATATAGAGTATACGACAGGTATTTCTATTCTTTCCATGAATTCGAAACTTTGGCTCGAGATGTATTTTCAGAACATGGAAAAAGAAAATGAAAAATTCTTATTAAAATTCTTAAACTAAAACCCAACAGCTTGCTTCCGCATTTCAATAAAACTAAAAAAGCTTCTCTGATCCCACGTTAATAGTATTATAACCTATGCTTATCAGTCAGCAAATCGTGTGTTTGATAAAGTTCTACGCATCTAAAAATGCACTTTACATGATGTTTAAGATGTCGCTCTGCTGTAGATAAAGTTTAATCTTTATGCCAACTATTATACAAAAGACAATTAGATGTCAATGCCGCGATAATTGGGATTATATGCAAATATTTAAATAACAGCAAGCATTGATAAGACTGAAGCGTGGCAAAGCATTTATCGAATACACCGAGACAACTAACCCTTTGGGAGTAGTCGAAGTAATGCTCTGATGATCTAATATTGACACATTTTATGAAATATCATTGGAAAACTATGCACACCTTAACGACCGAACATTGCATATTTCCTTGTCACTCTGAACCTTGAGAAAAATCAATCCAATTGAATTTTATTAAAAATAAAATAAGAGAAATTCTAAAAGCTGCGAGCGTAGAAATGCATTTTCACTCAAAACTTGTGCGCTCTTTCAGCCATTTGAACATTAATAGAAACGAAATTGATAAAAGACGAACCCCTCCGTAGCCAAATCAACAGTTCGAGTTCGCATTTCAAACGAATCGGTACAGCGCATAAGAACCCGAAAGAAATCGAGTCACGAAAAAAAACACAAATAGACGCGTTATGCCAAGCGAAAATATAGCAGTCGAGATCATATAGTAAACAGATCTAGCGAGCTGCCGGGTCGCCCCCCAGTGTCCACCTGCAGTCAGAGATTGGTTGGTTGGCAATATATGCACGCTAACTATTAATTGACCCCGAGGGTAAATGTTTATAGGCGAAAAGTTAGCTGCCTTTAACTACGTCAATGGCAGAGCCCAATATGCAGAATGGCGATGCTGACGATGCTGGCCAGGCGGAAGCAAAGCAAATTAAATCGAAGCAGCCCCAAATGGAAACTGTCAACTATCACAAGCTCTTTCGCTATGCTCACGGCATCGACTATCTGTTGCTCGCCTGTGCTCTGGTAGCAGCTCTCCTGCACGCTCTCGTCTTTCCCATTGCCATCATCGTCTACAGCGAGCTGGTGGCCATGTTCATTGATCGTAGCCTGGGCGTGGGCACCAGCTCGGGCACCAAAGCCCTGCCTCTGTTCGGTGGCGGCAAGCAGCTGTAAGTCCAGCCCCAAATATAGCCAAGTTTCCGCTATTAAAGCCATTTTTCATATAGCACCAATGCCAGCTATGAGGAGAATATGCAGGAGCTGCGCAAAGATAGCGTCGCATTTGGCATAATCATGACCCTTGACTCCCTCCTAATGCTTTTTTCCGGCATGACCTTTGTGAATATATTCAATCATCTGGCTCTCAAGCTGACGGTCAACATGCGCCGGGAGTTCTTCAAGGCGACCATCAGGCAGGAAATCGGCTGGCATGATATGGCCAAGGATCAGAACTTTGCTGTGCGCATAACCGAGTAGGTAGACGTGTCACATATCAGAGAGAGCGAACTTTGTTTTCAATAAGTGACTTTCAGTAATATGGAAAAAATACGCACTGGCATGGCTGAGAATCTGGGACACTTCCTAACCATCATATGCGATGTGGCTATAAGTGTTATCATAGCCTTTGTCTATGGCTGGAAACTGGCTTTGGCCATGTTCTTCTACATACCCCTGACCATGGTGATAAATGCAGTTGTTGCTCACGTAAGTTTCTCTTATCAATGAAATAGAGTCTCTAATGATTCCCCCACTCAGTATCAAAGCAAGCTGACTGCGCGGGAGCAGAGCTCTTATGTGCGCGCCAGCTCCGTTGTGGAGGAAGTAATTGGAGCCATACGTACTGTGGTAGCATTTGGAGGCGAACATTCCGAGTCGACACGCTATGATACTCTGCTCAAGCCCGCTCTCAAGGCTGGCAAATGGAAGGGCGCCTTCTCCGGTCTCAGCGATACGGTCATGAAGGCCATGATGTTCATAGTGGGCGCTGGCGCCTTTTGGTATGGCGCCAATTTGATCTTGCACGATCGTGCCAGCGATATGCCCATCGAGGATCGCAAGTATACGCCTGCGATCGTCATGATTGTGATTTCGGGCATCATCGTGGGCGCCAATCAACTGTCACGCACGTCACCCTTCCTGGAGACCTTTGCCATGGCTCGGGGATCAGCGAGCGCCATTTATGATGTTATCGATCGCGTGTCTGTCATCGATCCGCTCTCCAAGGCGGGCAAAATCCTCAACTACGGCCTGAAGGGCAACATTGAGTTTCGTGATGTGTTCTTTCAGTATCCCGCACGAAAGGATATTGTTGTGTTGAGGGGACTCAACGTGACCGTCAAGGAGGGTCAAACTGTGGCTTTAGTGGGCTCCTCGGGCTGTGGTAAGTCAACCTGTGTGCAGCTGCTGCAACGCTTCTACGACCCAGTCTTTGGGCAAGTGTTCTTGGATGGCGAGGACGTGAAGAAATATAATCTGAACTGGCTGCGTTCCAATATAGCTGTGGTTGGTCAGGAGCCTGTGCTATTCCAGGGCACCATTGGTGGGTATACGCATATGGCAACCTGATGAGAATCTTTAAGAGAAATTTCCTTTGTATTCAGCTGAAAACATACGCCATGGCAAGCCGCTGGCTACCCAAAAGGAAGTAGAGTATGCTGCCAAAGCCGCCAATGCTCATGAGTTTATCATTGCGCTGGATAATGTGAGATCTCTCTGGCAAATCATATACAATATCTAAGCTTCTCTCTCCGCCAGGGCTATGACACGCACATTAGCGAGAAGGGTGTTCAGCTCTCCGGCGGACAGCGTCAACGCATTGCCATAGCCAGAGCTCTCATACAGAATCCTAAGATACTGCTCCTGGATGGTAAGTCTGTCAACATACTTTCCCAGCTCTAGAAGCTACAGTAAACACTCCATGCAGAGGCCACCTCCGCTTTGGACTATCACTCTGAGAAACTGGTTCAAGCTGCCTTGGACAAGGCTTCCAAAGGACGCACCACGCTCGTTGTGTCCCATCGCTTATCTGCCATCAGGCATGCTGATCAAATTTTTTACATCGAGAACGGCAAAGCAGTTGAACAGGGCACTCATGAGGATCTCATGAAGCTGCAGGGACACTACCACAAAATGGTGGCAGCTCATGAATATGATGACAAAGCTGATGAACTGCTCAATGATTGTGAGGAGCTGCCCAAGGAACGCAAGCAATCCAAGGATGTCGAACAGTTCCATAGAAACTCGCTGAAGTCCCTAGACAAAAACTCGGAGTTTCAAATGAAGGGTTTGAATCAACCTAAAAAGCAAACAACTGAAGAGCTAGAGAAGGCTGCAAGTGCAAAGAACATCAGCTACCCGCGCACATTCTTCCGTGTCCTGGCCACAGCACGTCCTGAGTGGGGTTTCCTCATCATTGGCACCATATGTGCCGGACTTTATGGCTGTGCTATGCCAGCCTTCTCCATTGTGCTGGCGGAGCTGTATGCCTCACTGGCCGAGCCCACGGACGAGGCAGTATTGGAGCACAGCTCATCCATGTCCATCATCACCGTTGTGATTGGCATCTGTGTGGGCATCTTTTGCTTCGTGCAAACCTTTTTCTATAACCTAGCCGGCGTGTGGCTTACCTCGCGCATGCGGTAAGTCCATAGATATTCTACAATATTTTGTATATCCGTTTATTCAGCTCCTTTACTGCACAGCTCCAAGACTTTTAGCTCCATTATGAAACAGGAAATGGGCTGGTTTGATGAGAAGGAGAACAGTGTTGGAGCCCTCTCTGCTCGCTTGTCGGGCGATGCAGCCAGTGTCCAAGGCGCAATTGGCTTTCCCCTCAGCAACATGATACAAGCGCTCACGAACTTTATCTGCAGCTTTTCCATTGCCTTCACCTATTCCTGGGAGCTGGCGCTTGTCTGCCTGAGTACAGCTCCGTTCATGGTGGGCTCCATAATCTTTGAGGCCAGGTTTAGTGAGAAGTCAGCGCTGAAGGAGAAGAATGTGCTGGAGGAAACGAGTCGCATAGCCACGGAAACTATTGCACAAATACGAACTGTGGCTGCTCTGCGCAGAGAAGAGGAGCTGATCAAGGCCTATGATGCGGAAGTGGAACGATATCGCCTACAAATAAAAAGCCGTTTGAAGTGGCGAGGATTGGTCAACGCTATGGGCATGACTCTAATGTTCTTTGGCTACGCCGTCACCTTGACCTATGGCGGGTTTATGTGTGCCGAAGGCAGAATCAAATTTGAAGTGATCATGAAGTGAGTTGATCCATATAGCAGGCCCCTTTCTATATTTATTCGACTCTCTTCACTAGAATTGCCAACACAATGCTCTATGGTCTGTTCATCTTGGCTCAGTCCTTGGCCTTCACGCCGGCCTTCAATGCGGCGCTGCTTTCGGCCACACGCATGTACGAGATCATAGATCGCCCGCCTCTCATACAATCTCCAAATGTGGTCGATCAGAATGGTAATGGCCAGATCTGCAAGACGAACGTTGTGGAGCAGGGCGTCAGCTATCGTGGTCTCAACTTTGCCTATCCATCGCGACCCGACAGCTCGGTGCTTCAGGACTTCAATCTGGACGTGTTGCAGGGTCAGACAGTTGCTCTGGTTGGCGCCTCCGGTTCGGGCAAATCCACCTGTGTTCAGCTGCTCTTGCGCTACTATGATCCGGATGAGGGCAAGATTGTAAGTGAGGTCAAGCTCTGCAGCAATCATTACAATTTCAATTCCTGCTGCAGCTCATTGACCAGGAGTGCATACATCAGGACATGGAGCTGAAGACCTTGCGTCGTCGCCTGGGCATAGTTTCGCAGGAGCCATCGCTCTTCGAGAAAACAATCGCAGAGAATATCAGCTATGGCGACACCTCACGCAACGTGCCCATGCAGCAGATTATTGACGCAGCGAAGATGGCGAATGCTCATGATTTCATTATGACACTGCCCGCCCAATATGAGACCATGTTGGGCTCCAAAGGCACCCAGCTGTCGGGTGGACAAAAGCAGCGCATTGCCATTGCCCGCGCCATGGTACGAAATCCCAAGATTCTGCTGCTAGACGAGGCCACCTCAGCGCTGGATATGCAAAGTGAAAGGGTAAGCGTGGCACGTAAAATTCTTGTAATACAATCCCAATACTCAAGCTGCAAACTCGTTTTCCAGGTGGTGCAACAGGCGCTAGACTCCGCCTGTTCGGGTCGCACCTGCATTGTGATTGCCCATCGCCTGTCCACGGTGCAGAATGCCAATATCATCTGTGTGATACAGGCCGGGCGCATCATTGAGCAGGGCACACACTCCCAGCTGCTGGCCAAGAATGGCATCTATGCCAAATTGTATCGCAGTCAAGCCAAGTCCAAATAATGCACACAACTATGCAACAATAAAGCAAAAAGCAAATGTTTAGTTTAGCCAAGACACAAACCACAGCCCGCAAAAGTAAACTACGAATTTTTGTAAACCAGCTAACAATAGAAATATATTTAAACCAGCCAAACTTGATTTGTGGGTGGCAGAGCGAGGGGATTTTGAAAGTATTTTGAATATTTTTTAGTGCGACTATCAATATGTTGTATATATAAATATATATTCGTTTGGTATTTGGAATTAACCAACTACAATTCTTCAAATTGATTGATACAGCGTTTTAAGTTTTATGGAACACATTAATCTCACATTTTTCTTTTATCTTATCTGAATGAAATTGTTTGCCTTAGACAAATAATATCTTCCACTGTGTCTGAAATAAGCTGTGGAACACCCAGTTACGCATTGTTCTCTATATAGAACGGTTATCCAAAGACTCCCAAATGTTTATCAAAATGATTGCCTTATTGCTGTTGTGTAAGCAAATCTAGTTACTAACTCTCTGGCTTAAAATTTTAATTAATAAATACATAAAAATGTCTATACAGTGGCGACAGCTGACTGCACAGTTTGTCCCTTGGAGAAGTTCTGCGGCAAAGCCAACGAAAGCAGCGCCATCTGTCGCCTGGATGAGCAAACTATGTGCATACGAAAATATGCATCGAAGTGCCATATGGATATAGCAGCCTGTCGCGAAGGAATTCGTACGTAGCAAACGTTTCCAAATCACAAAATAGCTCAACTTCATAAGTGTGAAGAAACATTGTTGATCTGCCTGCAGCCACACTTAGTTAATCATGTCATCAATCATCAGTCAAGCTGAGAACTTTCCATGCGTGCTACAGTTAGTGGCAAAATAATCATAGCCACCGCAAGGGTATACCAGACTCTTAATCATTCATTGTTGCTGTGTAGCCCGCAGCATCTTTTTTTTTTTGTCTACCGAAAACTAAACAATCAAAACTTGTTTCGTGCAGACTACACCGACTACAGTGACGTTTACTGCCAGATGGAGACATATCTGTGCGAGGAGACGGCGTCATATGAGCGCTGGACCATATTCTTCGGGCACGCTAAAGATTAATACGTATTGTCTATAAATATAGAAACAAAAAGGCGATAACTTTTATTATTATTTGAAATATCGATAATTAATGACCAGCAACACTTTTTTCTTCACCTTTTTTTTTTACGTGTCTCTATCACCAATGACGTCAAACGTATTTGCCCAGTAATCTGCGAAGCAGCGTGAGACAAAACGACGCCTCGAGCCCCCCTTTTTGAGCTTCTTTTTCTCCATTATTTTTTCGCCTGTGCTCTTTTGCATAATCTTCGCATGATTTGCCAAGATTTGGGAAGAGCCGGTCAATAGGTTGGCGCGCGAGTACGACCCATGTATATAAATTGTGGGATTCCTCCTCCAGTCTGTCAGTCAGTCTTTAATAATGCGTCTAACAGTAGTCTTCGGTTAGCTTCTGATTGTTCACAGTTCGTTTATCATCATTATTCATATCACTGTTCCCTTTGCAGTGCTTAGCATAGTTGTGGGCGTGGTCAGCTGCCTGCCCATGCGAACGACACGCTCGCTCGACAGAGAGCTGCAGGTGCAGCTATTTGAGCAATGGCCCGGTGTGGAAGATGAGCGAGACGCCGATGCTGAGGTGGACAATGCCTACGAGCTGTACAAGCACAAGACACGAAAGCCCAGAGTCATACAGGATATATCGAATGAGATTACCAAACGCTAAGAATTGAATTGATAATGATGATGATGAATCAGATGAATACAAAAAGGTACAAAGAGGTTCCAGCACTAACGGGTCTACAGTCATTATAGGTTATGGTAACAGTTAAGTTTCGAATAAAAGGCATAAGTCCAATACAAATTATGTCTGAGCATTTAGGGGTACAAGGGAATTATAGGGCATACGGCAAGCATTTCAGAAAACCCAAAAAAAATCATAGGTTATGGATATAGCATAAGAGTTCAATAAAAACAAAAGAAGCAAAATACTTGTATGCAGTTATTCTAGAGAGTTGCAGCTAGGCACTGACAACTCAAATAAAACCACAAAAAAAAACTTTTGAAAATTATTCGTTTGGAACGTGCAAATAAGTTTGTTCCTCTTGCATTCCGCTCGAAGATCACGTAGATTGTCTGGCTGGCGCAAGACTTAGTATCTATAAAGCAGGTCATTGCAGTTGCAGTTGTATTCAGTTGAATTGAGTTGATTGTCGCTAACGGAAATGTCACTGGCCAAGCTCTTATCAATCTTTCTTATCAGCTGCGCATTGCTGTTAACTGGTGAGCTCAAGAATTTGCACTGAATTGAACTTAAACTCAAGTCGCATCGCATCCTCTTTCCTATATATGTATATACAGCTCAGGGCAGATCGTTGTTTGAGTTCAGCAGTGAGGACGATCGCCTGAACGAGATAAGCGTGGAGGATTTTGGCCGCAAAGTGATTATACCCAATCTGGAGCGCTTATTCAACAGTGCCGAGATCAAGCAGAGATCCAGCAGTGCAAAAGGCACAAATAAGATCAAGCGACAAGACATGGAGACGACGCAGAGCTCCAAACATGCCCACGGCATGATCACGTCCATGCTAAGCTTTGTCAGCAATGCCCTTGGCTTTGGTCGCTCCTTCCTGAGCAATGAATAATTGAGAATATCATTTAAGTAGTATAATAATTGTAGAAATTAGTCTTACAGCTAAAGCTTATTCTATCAATATGAAGTTAGTACTAAATATAAACACAAATTATAAACTCATTTATATTTTGGGTTTTTTTTCACAAGTCATTCAAACGTGACATTGTATGCTAATTAGCCACACGACTCGAAATTTGGTTGTATGTGACGTCACGACTGTCTACGATATATACTATATACATTTATATATATATATATTATATATATGTATATACTCCATACACATCTATGTTAATTTCTTACTAGGCATACATCAAGTTTTTGTTTTGTTTGCTTTTTTTAGCGTTTTTCTCTTATTGACAAATTCATATGCTTTCGGCCCTTGCGCTCCATGGAAAAGTTGCGTTAGGGGATTTTTTGTAAGAATATTTGATTTATTTCCAAAAATATATATTCTAATAAGTTCTCGGAAAATCCAATTTGAAGCACTTTATAATTATACTTATTTGCCAAAGATTGCATAATAATCAAAATGAAATCGAAAGCCATTGATGGAAGTTGATTGTGCAAGCAGACAAGGTCATTCACACATCATCAAGTTTAAATATAATACAATATATACGACGAACAACAACAATTAACATTTGTATAACTGGATATATTTGTGCTGAACAGTTACTTATACAATATGTTGTGTGCTTATTTACTATATATATTTGATACATCTTTCGCAATTCAATTGAACTTGGCTAATGCCCCTCGAGCAGCTGATATTTGAACATCTTGTTAAGTGAATTCATATTCTGGGACAGCTCGTTGCAGACATGAACCACGCAGCCTAAGTAACAAAAACAAACATTTTATTTCAGCCAAGATATATGAACACATACATTTGTATGTATGTCTGCATGCATTGACACTGTTACACTGACCCACTAGATATTTGATCACTTTCAACAGCACCATGTCGAGAACTGCGTCGATGCACACGCGCCGAGGCTTAGAACGAAATTGAGCACGAAAACCGAAAATCGACGGCGAATAAATAAATGAAACGTAGGTGAACGTTGACGCCAACGCTGGCGTCAGCGCAGTGCGCACAGTGGGCCCAGGCTGGACTGGTTTCAAATGCAACAACAAATTATACGATTTATCGTATTAAGTTGAGACGTTAATTGATTTGCTTTTGTGTGAAGAACATCATCAAATTGAGAGTTAAATTTGATTAAATATGTGAAGCTTTTAAGTTACGCTGCTGCTTTTGCTCCAATGTGCAATGGAGTTAAGCTAAGAACTTCTCGCTGATGTTGCAATCGATCTGTCGTATAAAGCACACATACATACATGCATACAAACACAAATATCTATTCAATTTATAATTTTGTATTTTTTTTCTATTTGACCAAGCACTTTAACGTTCATTTGCGTGAGTTGCAAGAAACAGCATCGACAATAGCAGCAACAGCAACAACAATAACGTCAACGTTGCGTGTTACGTCATCAGAACTCGTTTGCATCCATGGGGCGGCCGCCTGCACAGTGTGGCCAGCGCAGCTGGTAACGAGCCAAATTGAGGGCAAATCAAAACTTTTGACACTCACAGCCGTCTTTATCAATGCGATTATTTTTGTCATTGCAAAAGCTGCAGCAATGCAATTGCAACCAGTTTCGAATCGTTTCGTTAAGTTTCGTAGCAAATGCCAACCAGCTGCCGCCATCGTCGCCGTCGACTGCGCTGCCGATACATTGGTCATGAATTTTAACTGTATTTTGATCGTGATTTTCAAAGCAACTCAATGCAGGTTGTCCGCGCAAGCCGTTTCTTTTTTGGCTGTTTAATAGCTCTAGCAATAAACTTCAAGTTTTTAGTGATTGTACTAGGTTGAGTTTCGATTTATTTTCATGTTGGCTATGCCTGAGTGCGAATTGGCTATTTGAGCCGTTATTCACCTTCAGTTCAGTTATTTTGCACAAAGTTATTATTATTATGTATTTCAGCAAAACTAAACCATGTGTTAACCAATAAATAATTGTTAATAAATTAAATTTAAGTTCAAATTAAACGATGCTTTTAGTATTACTTGAAATTGATCAACAATAAATAATTACACATATCCCTATACACATATTCATATAGTTTTATTATCCAGTGTGACCAGTCTTATGGTTTTTATTAAATAAATATTTATAGTCGCTAACGGCTCTTCGTTTTCCAAGAGCACAGTAAACAAGCTGCTTCACTTGTTTTGATTTGTCTCACTCGTAATCTCACTCTCATTCCACTCGCAGCAAAAAGCCGGCCGGCTTTTAGCAGCTGAGAGCTCGAGCACAAGATAATGAGAGAGCGGAATAAAAAAAACTGGAAGTGTTGAGAGAAACATAAACGAATAGCGGAAGCACAACAAACGACGTTAAGTGCGTTATCTTCGCTCTCTCAGCTGTGCGATGAAGTAATAAATGGGCCGGGATCAGCGACAGCCGACAACCGACAGCCGATCTTCGGGTGAGCCGAACACTGTCGCTGCCTCCGTCAGTTTCCGATGCAGACACTATTTGGTTGGGGTACCGAGGAAAACTTCTCACTGCATGAAGTTCAGTTGCTCGCGACGAGCCATCCAGTGCGGTTGGATGGGCTCTGAAAAGAAAAGTGAATAAGAATCGAAAAAGTGAAATTAAATAAATAAAAAGTGCCAGAAGATAAGAAAGTGGAATACATAACTGTGAACCGGAAGTGAGACCAGATAAAGGACATTTCTTATTGCTGTGCGCCCGGCTGTGCGTGTGCGCAAAAGAAACAGAGAGAGACAGACAGTGCGCAATGGGGCTGCGTGCGACCCCAATCTGTGCCATGGGCGTGGCCTTTGGCCTGACCCTGCTTATCGCGCTGTGCCATGCTGAGCTAACGCCGCCATATTTCAATCTGGCCACTGGCCGCAAGATTCAAGCAACTGCCACATGTGGCGAGGATACAGACGGACCCGAACTCTACTGCAAACTGGTCGGCGCCAATACGGAAAATGATCACATTGATTATTCAGTTATTCAAGGACAGGTAGGATCAAATGATATATAATACATAAATCAATCAGAAGAGCTCATACATTTTGATTTTCTCACTTTGAGTATACATACAACATTTCGAATATGTTTCTTGTGCAGCATGTTGAAGTTCTTTCGTGCCACATGTGTGGAACATTCAAATTTGAATCTATTTATAGCCACAAGACTGAAGTTTTCTATAATAACACGTGTTTTCGTCTGTTCTAGGTCTGCGACTATTGTGATCCCAATGTGCCGGAGAAGAATCATCCGCCAGCGAATGCAATCGATGGCACCGAGGCCTGGTGGCAAAGTCCACCCTTGTCCCGTGGCATGAAATTCAACGAAGTCAATTTGACCATCAATTTCGAACAGGTAAACAGCAATCAGAACCGACGCACAGCCATCAAAGAAAGGTGTAGCCAAAAAAAAAAAAAACAAAAGAGTGCAGCGGCAGAGAAGGGAACCACAAAAAAAAACGAATCAATGCAACAGTTTGTGTATGTGTGTGTGTGTGTGTGTGAGGTTCCCATATGTGTGCTGGTTCGATCATCGTGAACTGCTCCTAACTCAGACAGCGAACAGGGACAGAGCTATGAGACGTTCGTTCGGACAGGCTCGTAAAATTAGTGAGCGGATTGCTTTAAGAAAACAATTTTAATGGGTTTTCATTTCATTTTCGACGTCCACAGCGACGACGACGAAGAAGAAGAAGAACCCTGATTCTTTCTTCTTTTTTTTTTGTATTTTTGTATTTTTTTTTGTTGCTCAGTTTGAAGCCACAGCGAAAAATCTTGCTGAGCTGTTGAATCGCTGTTGTTGTTTCCCCTTTGGAGTTGGCGGGTTATCAGCTTGTTATGTACCAGACCCCAAACATACACACACACACAGACACATATACATATATATGATATATGTATGTACACATATTTTTATGTTGGCTTGTCTCAGTTTACATACATGTTCACTTAGAAACTGCCACACAGAACGTTGACTCTTGTTTGATATTTATTTTTTTCGTAGCGATAAGTAGCTAAAAAAAAGGCTTTTTCTTGCTTAGAATTTATACAATTTAGTTCTTGATGCTCTATATACATATATATATATTTGTATTCTCTAACTACTGATAGCACTTGCAAGTATTTTATAATGTCGCAGCCCACGCTTATCATTAGTATAGTCTGAAACTGTTCTATATAAGAGCTTTGGGGTCACACTTGGCGCTCGACTTATCGCACTTGCAACGGAAACGCTACAGATCATATAGCTGTAGCTACTTATAGTCCATAGACTCTATACGAAGCGTTACAGATGTACATACATATATATGTATATGTATATATGTATATATATGTATGTTTTCTACTTGAGTTGCTGTTGAGAAATGAAATGAGATCATCTAATATCTAAAAATGCAAACGCCTGCAACATTCTTGTTAGTACTTTGAATGCATTTGTAGAAAATACATATAGATATATGCAGAAATGAATTATATATGTATTTATGTATACATATTTATATATTATAATTTGAACTTAAAACTGAAATTCTTAGTATGTTCTTCTGCCCAAAATTCTTTTATATAACAACATAAAACTCACTTGGTTTAGGTCTCAGCCATGTGTATCTGCCAAAATTTTGTAAGCATACCAGCCACAGCCACTGTAAACAATCTTTCATATATGTATGTATCTTTCTACATACATACATATATCTTCCGAATATATAGTAGATATACATATACATTTGGTTCCTTTTCAATTGACTTCAAATTGAAAAGCAAACGTACAAAAAAATAACAAAATAAACAAACATTTGGTGGACGCAGATAAATTTAGTATACTGGAGAGCATAGAGTTAATTCTCTTCAATGATCTCATGCAAGCTCTGTGTACACATGCACAAACAAACACACACAGATTATATTGACTACACAGATCTCGTGTGTACACGAGGCTAATGAATTTTAATGAATTTGCTTGGCCTTTGAAAATCGGCTGGTAAGAGAAGATTCAATTGCTCCAAGATTCTTAAGATGTATGGAAGCCTAAGAGATCCTTAGTTGGGAATGAATATAGAAATATTAAATATGCAGAAACATTTATGCCTTATCAATCTATAGCTAAGTCATGACAAGAGAAGTGACGATTGTGTCTGTAGCCTAACCGATCTTTAGTTTAAAACGAAAATACTATTAAAACTACTTATAAGAAGAATGTCCATCAATAAAATTACATTCTTTGAGAAACTATAAGAAATAGATTGTTTCAATATTTTTGATCATCTTCAACTTTTCATCTTTAGGAATTCCATGTCGCCTACTTGTTCATACGCATGGGCAACTCGCCGCGTCCAGGTCTCTGGACTCTGGAGAAGTCGACGGATTATGGTATGACCTGGACACCCTGGCAGCATTTCTCCGACACGCCCGCCGATTGCGAGACGTACTTTGGCAAGGACACCTATAAGCCAATAACGCGCGACAACGATGTCATTTGCACCACGGAATATTCGAAAATTGTGCCGCTAGAGAATGGAGAAATACCCGTCATGCTGCTCAATGGCCGTCCCTCGTCCACCAACTACTTCAACTCGACTGTGCTGCAGGAATGGACACGTGCCACCAATGTGCGCATACGTCTGTTGCGTACCAAGAATCTGTTGGGTCACTTGATGTCTGTGGCACGACAGGATCCGACGGTGACGCGCCGTTACTTCTATTCGATTAAGGACATCTCGATTGGTGGGCGCTGCATGTGCAATGGACACGCCGACACCTGTGATGTCAAAGATCCACTGAGTCCGGTGCGCATACTAGCCTGTCGCTGCCAGCACCACACCTGCGGCATTCAGTGCAACCAGTGCTGTCCCGGATTCGAGCAGAAGAAGTGGCGCCAGAACACCAATGCGCGTCCATTCAACTGCGAGCGTGAGTAGTGAAGAGTTTCAGTTGAATATCATTTTATTGAATCACATTTATGCAGCCTGCAATTGCCATGGCCACAGCAACGAGTGCGTCTACGATGAGGATGTGAATCGCAAGGGTCTCTCTCTGGATATCCATGGCCACTACGATGGCGGCGGCGTCTGCCAGAATTGCCAACATAATACCGAAGGCACCAACTGCAACAAGTGCAAGCCCAAGTACTATCGCCCCAGGGGCAAGTACTGGAACGAGACGGATGTCTGCAGTCGTAAGTGCTTTGAGTGTACCGTTGAACCAAATTGGGCTTATCAACTAAAACTTGCTTGCAGCCTGCAATTGCGACTTCTTCTACTCGACGGGTCACTGCGAGGAGGAGACGGGCAAGTGCGAATGCCGTGCTGCCTTCCAGCCGCCCAACTGTGACTCCTGCTCTTATGGGTGAGCAAATTCAGCTCTCATCTTAAGTGGATTGTAACTAAGCTAATTTGTAACTCCTTCCAGCTACTATGGCTATCCGCAGTGCCGTGAATGCGAGTGCAATTTGAACGGCACCAATGGCTACAATTGCGAGGCTGTCAATGGCATTTGTCCCTGCAAGACGAATTTTGCAGGCGCCCTATGCAAGGAGTGCGCCGAATCGTATTACGGCTTTCCCGAATGCAAGGCCTGTCAGTGCAATAAGCTGGGCTCCATCAACAATGACTGCGATGTCATCTCCGGCAATTGCACCTGTCTCAGCAATTGGGGCGGCGCACAGTGCGAACGCTGCAAGGATGGCTACTATAACGAGCCCACGTGCTCCTGTAAGTAATAGAAATGGCATGCTAAACCACATTCTATGCTAAGCCACTATTCCATCTACTCCTACAGACTGCGACTGTGACCATGAGGGCACAGAGTCGGAAATCTGTAATAAGGAATCCGGACAGTGCATTTGTCGTGAAGGTTTTGGTGGACCGCGTTGCGATCGCTGCCTGCCCGGATATTTCAACTATCCATCGTGTCAGCCCTGCAACTGCTCCACCACTGGCAGCTCGGCAATCACTTGCGACAACACCGGCAAGTGCAACTGCCTGATTAACTATTCCGGCAAGCTCTGCAACATGTGCAGCGCCGGCTACTACAACTATCCGGACTGCTTTCGTAAGTAGTTACATAGAGAAGTGTTTAATCGAAGCCAATAACACATAATTTACAGCTTGCAACTGCGATGAACATGGCTCGGAGGGCGTCACCTGCAATGAGGATGGTTGTTTCTGGTATGTTGAATATTCTATACCTATATTATATATCCATATCTATATTAAATGTATTCCAATCCTCATTCCGTTTGCAGTAAACCCAATTTTGATGGTCGTCAGTGCGAGAGATGCAAGGAATCGTTCTACAATTTCCCCGCCTGCGAGGACTGCAACTGCGATCCAGCGGGTGTGATCGATCAATTTGCTGGCTGCGGCTCAGTGCCCGTGGGTGAGTTGTGTAAGTGCAAGGAGCGAGTGACGGGCAGAATTTGCAATGAGTGCAAGCCGCTTTACTGGAACTTGACCGTAAGCAACCCGGAGGGCTGCCAGGAATGCGATTGCTTCATTGATGGCACCGTTTCGGGCCTAGATACCTGTGCCTCCAAGTCGGGCAACTGCCACTGCAAGCCCCACACCATGGGCCGGCAGTGCCGCGAATGCAAGGATGGTACCTTCGATCTGGATGGCTCCTCGCTGTTCGGCTGCAAAGACTGCAGCTGCGATGTTGGCGGCTCATGGAAGAGCGAATGCGACAAAATCAGCGGCCAGTGCAAATGTCATCCGCGTATTACGGGTCTTGCCTGCACACAGCCATTAACAACTCATTATTTCCCCACGCTGCATCAGTTCCAATATGAGTACGAGGATGGCCAACAGCCATCGGGCACGCAGGTGCGCTATCAGTCCAATGACCAGGTCTTCCCAGACTTCAGCAGCAAAGGCTACGCCGTGTTCAATGATATACAGAACGAGGTGCGCAATGAGCTGACTGTGGTCAAGTCCTCGTTATATCGTGTTGTCATACGCTACATGAACCCCAACGAGAAGAATGTTACAGCAAGCATACTTATACAGTCCGAGAATCCCCTGGAGGTGGACCAAAAGTGAGTGCAAACTAACTTGAATTTAGAATCGTGTTTTTAATATTAAATATTTCTTAATCCATACAGTGTCAAGGTTCTGCTGCGCCCAACAACCGAACCAGAGTTTGTCACCGTTTCTGGACCCAAAGGCAATAAGCCTTCAGCTGTGGTCCTCGACCCTGGACGTTACAACTTCACCACCAAGGCCACTAAGAATGTGATGCTGGACTACTTTGTGCTCTTGCCCGCTGCCTACTATGAGGCATCCATATTGACCCGTCACATTGCCAATCCTTGTGAACTGGGCAACATGGAGCTTTGTCGTCATTATAAATACGCGTCTGTCGATGTCTTCGAGTCAGCGTCAAAACCTTTCATTATTGGCTCCAATGATAAACCGACAAATCCCACCGAAGTTTACAGCGACTCAGAACATTTGGAGATCGTTAGCCATGTGGGCGAGATCCCTGTGCTTAGCAACACCCAAAAGGAGCTCAACTATATTGTGGATGTGCCGCGCAGTGGACGCTATATCTTTGTCATCGATTACATCAGCGAGCGAAACTATGCAGTGCCGTACGATGTGAATCTCAGGCTAGGCAATGATCCAGACACTCAGTCTTCCGTCTATCTGTATCCATGTCTTTACTCTACGGTTTGTCGCACTCCTATCAATGACGACGGACGCGAAAAGACCTTCTACATCAACAAGGATGAGCTGCAGCCAGTTACCATATTTGTTAGTATTTTTGCTGGGAAGCTCGGATAAATAGTTTCTTAAAGCTAAAACATTTTGATTTTTCAGGCGGATATTGACGATGTCTTTCGCGTGCCCATTATTTCCGTAACGGCAATACCAGTCGACCAGTGGTCCATTGATTACATCAATCCAAGTCCTGTATGTGTTATACATGATAAGGTATGCGCCACGCCGAAATTCCGCTCAGTGCCCGACTCGAAGAAGATTGAATTCGAAACTGATCACGAGGATCGCATTGCCACCAACAAACCGCCATATGCTGCATTTGATGAGCGTGTGAAGCTGGTGCACTTGGACAGCCGACAGGAGGGCACAATTGTGATTGAGTCCAAGGTGTCGGAGCCACATCGTTATGTCATTTTGGTGAAGTACTATCAGCCCAATCATCCTAAGTACCAGGTGCTCTACACACTGACCGCTGGCAAAAATCAATACGATGGCAAGTTCGATATACAGCATTGCCCATCCAGTTCTGGCTGTCGTGGTGTCATTGGACCCGCTGGTGATGAATCGTGGTTCGATATTGAGGATGATTTCAAGTTCACACTGACGGTAAGCTACAAAATTGTAGCTCTATTGCTATTTTATTCATATGATTGTCTTTGTCATATAGAACTCGCGTGCTCAAGGAGTTTGGCTGGACTATTTAGTGGTGGTGCCTGTCGATCAATATAATGACGATCTATTGGTTGAGGAGACATTCGATCAGACCAAGGAGTTCATCAAGAACTGCGGCCAAGATCATTTCCACATCACACACAATGCTAGCAAATTCTGCCAGAATGCCGTCTTCTCGCTGACCGCGGACTACAACAGCGGCGCATTGTCCTGCAATTGCGACTATGCCGGCTCCACCAGTTTCGAGTGTCATCCATTTGGTGGACAGTGCCAGTGCCGTAAGAATGTCATAGGACGTCAGTGCACGGCTTGTCGCACAGGCTATTATGGTAACATTTAACAAAGTCAGTTCGAATTCATCGCAATACTTAAACATTGTTCGTCCTTTTAGGCTTCCCCGATTGTAAGCCTTGCGATTGTCCCAGCACTGCAATGTGTGAGCCAACTACAGGCGAATGCATGTGCCCACCAAATGTGATTGGCGCGCTGTGTGACAAGTAAGTATACTCACATGTAATCCAATTAACGCATATTATACTCAAGGAATTTCCACTTTAAAGATGTGCTGAGAATACATATGGCTTCCACCAGGTGATTGGCTGCGAGAGCTGCAACTGCAACTATATGGGCATAGCGCATGGCAATCAACAGTGCGACATGTTCAATGGTTCCTGTCAGTGTCGCGATAACATCGTTGGCCGTGCTTGCGATAGCTGTGCCCATGGCTTCTATGAATTCCCACGCTGTAACCAGTGCAGCTGCCATACGCCCGGCACTGAGCTGGAGGTGTGCGACAAGATCGATGGTAGCTGCTTCTGCAAGAAGAATGTGGTTGGACGCGATTGTGATCAGTGTGTGGATGGCACATACAACTTGCAGGACAGCAATGCCGATGGTTGCACCACATGTTTCTGCTTTGGCAAGACATCGCGCTGCACCAGCGCCTATCTGCGCGTCTATAATGTCAGCCTGATGCGCCACAGGACGATCAACTCGGCTGATTTCAACAACAAGAGCATTGAATTTGAGATTTGGGATGTGTCGCAGGAAGAGCTTATTGTCAATGAGACCACCCTGCAAGCGGACTTCTCCTACAGGGAGGCGAATGATCAGCGCGTCGCATACTTTGGTGTGCTGGACTATCTGCTCAATCAGAATAGTCATATATCTGCATATGGAGGAGATCTTGCTTATACGCTATACTTCACAGCAGGCTTTGTGGGCAAGGCCATTGTTGCACCAGATGTCATATTGCTTAGCAAGGATCATTTACTTGTGCATCAGAGCTACGAACAGCCCAGCAGCAATTTGCCCTTCAAGAATCGATTGCAAATGGTGGAGACTAACTTCCAGACGCAGACAGGCAAATCTGTGAGTCGTGCTGACTTCATGATGGCCTTGCGTGATCTCCGAATGATCTTCATACGAGCCAACTACTGGGAGCAAACTCTAAATACACAGCTGTCCGATGTCTATTTGACGCTGGCCGATGAAGATGCCGACGGCACGGGTGAATACCAATTCCTGGCCGTGGAGCAATGTCAGTGCCCACCCGGCTATACCGGACACTCGTGTGAGGACTGTGCTCCTGGCTATCATCGTGTGGAGAATGGACCATATGGCGGCTACTGCGTACCCTGCGACTGCAATGGCCATGCCGAGACCTGCGACTGCGCCACTGGCATCTGTAAAGACTGCCAGCACTCGACGCATGGCGATCACTGCGAGCAATGTGTGGCTGGCTATTATGGCAATGCCACCAATGGCTCCCCGCACGATTGCATGATATGCGCCTGTCCACTGCCCTTCGATACCAATAACTTTGCCTCCGGCTGTGAGATTTCAGAGTCGGGCAAGGAGATCCATTGCGAGTGTCTACCCGGGTACACGGGTGCACGCTGTGAGAGTTGTGCCAATGGCTTCTATGGCTCACCCGAGACACCGGGCGATGTGTGCAAACCGTGCGAATGCTCCGGCAATATAAATCCCAGTGAGCAAGGTGCCTGCGACACACGCACAGGTGAATGTCTGCGTTGTCTGAACAATACCTCGGGCATGGCGTGTAATCTGTGCGCACCTGGTTTCTACGGTGATGCGGTGCAGCTAAAGAACTGCCAGAGCTGCGACTGCGATGAGCTGGGCACTCTGGAATGTGATCCCTTCGTGGGCAAATGCAAATGCCATGATAATGTCATTGGCGAACGCTGCGATCGCTGCAAACCTGATCATTATGGCTTCGATTCCGGCATTGGTTGCCGCGCCTGCGACTGCGGAGCTGCATCCAACTCCACCCAATGCAATGAACATACGGGACACTGTAAATATTTACCTTAATCAAACATAACATCTAGACGATCTCAATTAATCTTTCTTTGTCATTTCAGGCCTGTGCAAGCCGGGCGTAACGGGTCGTCAATGCGATCGCTGCACCGCGGATCATTGGAAGTATGAGAAGGAGGGCTGCACGCCATGTAACTGCAATCAGGGCTATTCCCGTTCCGGCACTGGCTGCAATACGCAGACGGGTCAATGTGTCTGCTTGCCTGGTGTGATTGGAGATCGCTGTGAGGCGTGCCCGAATCGCTGGGTACTCACTGAAGATGGCTGCATGGAGTGTAACAATTGTCATCATGCTCTCCTGGATGTGACCGATAAGATGCGCTATCAAATCGATGGTGTCCTACAGGACTTCGAAACTGTCAGCATGGCCTTCTTTACCAGTCAAAAGCTAAACTACTATGACGACATGGCGGACGAACTGGCACCCAAGGTGCACGCACTGGATCCAACCACCGTGAACTTATCGCCATCGCAACAGATCAACAGCCAGCTGGAAGCGGAAAGCAAACTCTATGCCAAGCAGGTCAATCAAACGCTCGCCAATGCTGTGGACATTCGCATAGGATCTGGCGTTTTGCTAAGCAACGTGTCCGCTGTGCATGAGAAAGCGCTGGCTAGCGCGCAACACGCCAGAGATGCCATTAAAGCTGTCGAATCTTTGTCAGAGAATCTCGAGGCAACGGCTAGCACCAAAATTGATGCCGCTCTGGATCAGGCCCAGAACTTACTCAACCAAATCAATGCCACCACCATTGAAGTGCAGCCCAATGAGCTGGTGCTGGAGAAGGCGCGCCAACTGTACGACGAGGTGGACATATTAGTTGATCCCATCAAAAAGCAGAACAGAAGTCTCATTGCCCTGAAGAATGAAATTGGCGAGTTCAGCGATAAGCTAGAGGATCTATTCAACTGGAGCGAGCAGTCGCAGAATCAGTCCAGCGATGTGGAGCGCTTGAATGTATTGAACAAGCAGGCATACGATAATTCCAAATTTGATACTGTCTCCGAGCAAGAGCGGGAGGCGGAGAAGAATATTAAGGAAGCGGTTAACTATCTGAAGAATGGAGACTTTACGCTCACACATATTGACAAAAAGCTCGACGATCTGCGCACTGCGCTGCAACAGCTGAAGGCTGTCAATATGGACGTGGATAATTATCTGCCGGAACGCGATGCGCAATACACTGAGGCGGACGAACTTACACAGCAGGCCGAAGAACGTGCAGCCGACTTGACTTTGAGAGCCAAGGATTTGGCTACACAATATTTCGATATGACATCCAGCTCGGAGCCAGCTATGCAGGCAGCTACCGCCTATTCCAACATTGTTGATGCTGTGCAGTCGGCTGAGGCATTGGCACAGGATGCCAAAATCGCTGCAACCAATGCCACTCAGCAAACGGATGGCATTGAGGATCGTGCTGGTGATGCAGATATTAAGTCTATGGATCTGTTGCAGAAGGCACGTCAGGCGCTGGTTAAGGTCCAGGATGATCTGGAGCCGCGTCTCAATGGTTCGGCTGGCAAAGTACAGGAAATCTCGCAATTGAATGCCGCCACCAACGATCAATTGAAGGAGATCAATATATTGATCGAGAAATTACCAGCTGAAACGCAACGGGATATGTGGAAGAGCTCGAATAGCAATGCCAGCGATGCTCTGGAAATTTTAGACAATGTGCTGAAGATTCTGGAGCCAGTTAGTGCACAAACACCCAAAGAGCTGGACAAGGCACGGAACATTAGTCGCGACTTGGACATAACCAACAAGGACATCTCGCAGGCCAACAATCAATTGGAGAACGTAGAGACGACCGTACCCAAGCTGAAGCAGCTTGCCGATGACATTGGCATTGAACAGCTGAATGTGAACGAACGGAGTCAAAGACTCGGCAATGACATTGAGCATCTGAAGCGACAAATTGAAACCGCCAGACGCGTAGCCAACAATATTAAGGTGGGCGTTCACTTCACAAATAACACCGTGCTGGAACTGAAGACACCCGAAAAGGTGCCGCTGTTGGCCACTAAGACCAAACTGTCGACGGCATTCAGAACGAACGAACCAAATGGATTCCTGCTGTATTTGGGCAACGACAACAAGACCAGCCAGAAGAACAATGACTTTGTAGCCTTGGAGATACTCAATGGTTATCCGATAATGACCATTGACTTGGGCAACGGACCGGAGCGAATCACCAGCGACAAATATGTGGCCGATGGCAATTGGTATCAGGCCATATTTGATCGTGTGGGCTCCAATGCCAAGCTAACCATACGGGAGCAGTTGAAAAATAAAGAGGTGAAGGATCATACCAAGTCCGCCTTTTTGGTTGGCGCCAACAATGTGCTGCATGTGGATCGTAACAGTCGACTGTTTGTTGGCGGTTATCCGGGTCCCTCCGACTTTATCGCTCCTGATGACATTAACTTCAGCTCCTTCAATGGCGACATTGAGGATCTGCGCATAGGCGATGAGAACGTTGGCCTCTGGAACTTTGTCTATGGCGAAGAGAACAAGCAGGGCGCCAAAGAACGTGACGTTCTGCTCGAAGACCAAATGCCAGTCACTGGTCTGCGCTTCAAGGGCAACGGATTTGTCCAGCTAAAGGCATCGCAGTTCAACTTTAAGACCCGTTCGAGTATTCAGTTCCGTTTCAAGGCTGCTAAGGATGCCGGTAACGGTGTGTTGTTCTTCTATGGCCGTGGCACGCATTACATGTCCATCGAGCTGGTCAATGGGGCAATCTACTTCCGGTTCAAGCTGGGTGAGAGCATGGTATCGTCGGGCAGTCAGCGACACTACAATGACAATCAATGGCATCGTGTGGTAGCCGAGCGAGAAGGTCGCCATGGTCTACTCAAGGTGGACGATGTGCTGATATTCCATGAGGAGGCGCCCGCCGGCGGTAAAGAAGACATGCCCAGTTTGAAGCGCATGTATTTCGGCGGCTATCCGGGACCTCGCAACTTTTCAGAAATTGTTGAACAGAACTTCGATGGTTGCATCGATGACGTTAGCATCGCTGCGCAGAAAGTGGATCTGACACAGTATGTAAATGGCACTGGTGTGGCTGAGGGCTGCCCCGACAAGTTCTCCACAACGCTATCCTATCCGGCGCATGAATATGGCTTCCTGCGCATCGCAAATATCTCGTCCAACAACAATTTCGATGTAGTGTTGCGCTTCAAGACCCGCCAGCCCGATGGCGTGCTCTTCTATGCAGCCAATCATGACCAGAGCTCAACCATAGCCCTCACCCTGGATCGTGGCTATCTCACGCTGCGCAGCATGGGCAGTGAACTGGTCATCAACAATCAACTGTACGACGATGGCGAGGATCATTCGGTCACCGTACACCACGATGCCGATCAGCTTCGACTCTCCGTAGATGACAGTGAAGATAAACGGTAAACTAATCCTTGTCCTTATAGTCGTATATCTGAATTTATTTTTCTAAATGATCCTTGACAGGCTTGGTTTGCCCGCACCTCTTGAGATAAGTGGTGGGGATATATTCTTTGGGGGACTACCAGACAATTATGTGCCACCCAAGGGTGTCATATCCACATTGGCCTACTTCGTGGGCTGCATCAGCTATGTCACCGTCAACGGGGAGATTATCAACTTTGCGGACAGCGCAGAGAAGAAGAATGGCAACATTAATGGTTGTCCTCAGGATATACTAGGTAAGCGAACCAAGCGACTGCTTTTGCTGCAAACTTGAATTCATCTATTTATCTCTTTCAGTTTACGAGCCGAGCTTATTGCCCTATTATCCTAGAGGTAGCAATGAAGTAGAGCCGCCAGCAGAGCCTAGCCAACCACATAGGACTAGTAATGTGGACATGTTTATGATTTCACCAACTGAAAATTTAACAACGACTTCAACAACCACAACAACCACAACAACTACAACAACAACGACCACCACAGCATCGCCCATAATAGACAAAGATCCACTCCCACCATTGGGTCCGCCCACCACACCAAAAGCTATTGGAAAACTGCGTCCCCCACCCATCCTCAACCAGCCCAGTGATCCCAGCTGCAAATTGCCCGTCAATCCCAATTATGACGTAGACTTTGTACAGGCTGGCTATCGTTTTTATTCGCTCAAGGATCAGCGTCTGGAATTCGGAACGCTGCCCGTTAAGCTGCGCAAGCATTACGATATCAGCCTGTCCATACGAACCAGTTATCCCAATGGTCTGCTCTTCTATGCGGCTGGCCAGGAGAAGGATGACTTCATAGCGGTCTACATGTCGGATGGACGGGTGTACCATCAAGTAAGCGTTGGTGCCACCGTCTCGGCGAAAATTGCCAGCGAGGAGGATCTATTGGATGGCAATTGGCATACAATAGAGTTTGTGCGCACCAATCGTAAGATTAGCCTTAGCATCGATGGCGTGGAGCAGGCGGGCTCTGTGGAGCTGAACAATGACCGTGCCACTACGCCGCCAATCTTGGCGGTGACATTCCCCGTCTATGTGGGCGGTATTACCAAATATCTGGAATCGAATCTCAAACTTCAAACTGGATTTGGAGGCAATAGCACATACAATGGCTTACATTATTACAATGGCTGCATCAAGGACATCAAGTTCAATGGTTTGGGATTGGAGACGGAACCGATTGTGCACCAGGTGGTGCCTTGCTCGGAGGAAGTGGAGCTTGGATACTACTTCCATCAGCCGAGCGGCTATGTGAAGCTCTTTGACCGCTTCAGTGTCGGCACCGATGTCAGCATCAACTTTGACTTCCGGCCACGAGATCCGAATGGCTTGCTGTTCTCAGTACATGGCAAGAACTCGTACATGATCCTGGAGCTGGTGAATAATTCGCTCTTCTTCACCGTGAAGTCTGATGCCAAGAACACAATTGTCACCAACTACACGCTGCCGGACAATGCCAGCTTCTGCGATAGCAAATGGCGCAATGTGCAGGCCATCAAATCCAAATTTGTCATCACCATTGCCGTTGACTTCATCAGCTCCAAGCCGGGTGTGGGCAGTGATGGTTCGGCGTTCACCAAGACGAATCGTCCATTGTTTATGGGCGGTCATCATGCGTTCAATAAGGCGCCGGGCATCAAGACCCGAAAGACCTACAGCGGTTGCATCAAGAATATCCAAGTCAATAAGAAGGATGTGACCATAACGCCACTTCAAGTCTTTGGCGATATCTGGCAAGGTGTTTGCCCACAGAACTAAGCCCCCTTCCAAACGACACTGTACTTGATAAAGGATAAACGATACGATTTACTGATATACGTCGAGTTAGCCCACCTGGAGAGATGACAACACTTGGAATTCTGAAAAGGACTACGAACGAACAAACCAAACGAACAATATCGACGGCTGTCTAATGAACTGGAAGTTCCATGAGACAAGGACTTACAGTATAGCCGGACGTCGTCCATACATATATAGCTTGTATAAGTAAAATCTTGTGCCAATCCGTAATATCCATAAATTGTGTAATTTTTTTGTAATTCTGAAAATAATCTCTTAACTTTCTTTTAATAAATAAATATTTTTTTGATCAATTTGAACATAATTTCCGAAGAACTTCTTTCCGTTGTTATTAATAAAAACTCATTTGATTTTACGATTATGTTATACATACATATTTATTCAAGTTTTCTGATTAGTTCTTATACAAGTCTCATTAGGTAGAGAATTGGATGCACAAGCTTCAGCATTGAGCAGAGCGACCATAGAATTTGAAATTGTTTCCATTCGAAATTCGAAATTCGAAATCCGAGAATTCTATTGTCCTGCCCACCGCGTATGCTTTTAATAGTATTACATATTTCATTATTGTGTAAAGGAATTGTTTATATATTCTATACAATCTTTAATTTGGTATGCATATATATATATACTATGCATATGTGTTTTCACTAAAATTGTGTCGTATTCATAAAAAGTGTGAAATTTACAGCAAGGAAATAATTTGCAAACAAAAGAATAGATTTTTATATTTCTTATATATTGGCTGGGTTATATATGTTATATATTGAGTGTGCTTTTGTGTGTGTTTTTATTAACATAATTGTAAAAAAACTCAATTAAATTCTTCTATGTATTCTGCTTTCACTATTTTCCCCTAACTTTTGGATTGAATGAGAAACTAGTTTTTGTATAAACTAAAAATATATATATATATGCCTATTCTATGTATTGTGTGTGTGTGTGTGTGTTTAGTTGTTGCTTTTCAATTAATTTATACTTTTAAATTTTATTTTAATTTTTTCTGCTTAATCGCTAATCACTAAGATCACCCGAGAGAGAGAGATACAAACGCACGCGAACGCGACCGAAATTCCGCGATGAATTCGGTTTAAGGTACAACGAAATCACGATTTTTTCATTTAGTTTTAGTTTTAGTTTTAGTTTTAGTTTTGCTTTTGCTTTTTCAGTTATCAGTTATTTGTTTGATTCACATTTTTATTGGGGACCCGGGGGCGGAAGTCCCGTATTGTTAGTTTTATATATATATTTGTAGTTTTTACCGCGACGCGAACGAACGACCCGAAGTTACATTATTATCACACGTTCCCCCTTACATTTGACTCATTTTCTTTCAAAAGGAAATAAAATCATTTGCATTTAATTAATACCTATTACTTAGATTTATTTTACTTTTACTTTTACTTTTACTTTTGAGTTGATTTGAGTTGTTTTAGTTTTAGTTTCTCTTTTTTTGTTTTTGTTTTTGGTTTTAGTTTTTTGATCCGCGACGATTTCAAAGACTTTTGTTTTCCGTTAAGTAGTACACTTTACACCTAATCGTTAAAAATTTGTTCTGTACATACATCATAAATTATAAGGTAACGCGCACCAGAGGTAGCGCCGAAACAAGCCTATGCAAATTATAACAAAGCTCTAAGAAAAACAACAAAATATATATATTTAAATATGCTCCTATACAAAAAAAAAATTATATAATACTTTAAAACTTGAATCAGTCAATCAGTTGCTTGGTTTTATTTTCAGTTTGTTTGTTGTTTCGTTTATCTTTTTCTTTTTGTTTTGCTTTTGGTTTTTGTTTTCTTTCATTTTCTTCATATTTCCTAAGGATCGCACAAAATAAATATCATCTCGAACGGAATACCTAATCTCATATTGTTAATTTAGAAAAAAAAAAAAACAAAAATCATATAAATTGCATAGCATATGAATATCAAGTCGTATACATTATAAGTAAATTTGTATCAGTAACAGTTGCACTCTTATTATTTATTAGTTTGTTTTTTGTTTTGCTTTTTATTTTATATCCCGACGACGATTTACGACACGATACGATTTACGAGCGAGCGAACGAACGAACGAACGAGCGACGATAATACGCGAACGCGAACGCGAAACCGTTAGAAAACCGATACCCGATACCCGATACCCGAGACGCGACGATTTGCTTTTTGCTTATAACAATTTTTCATTCCATTTTATAGTTAAAGTGTTGGGTCCAGCTGTGAAATTCATAAGGCTGAATATGAATGCGTGTCTATGGTATTGAACGGAGTCTATTTACTTTAATTTGTTTTTATATTATTATTACATCAGTCTTTGTTGATATCAAATGTCTGTTTTATCTTTTGCAGAAGTTTTTGATTTATCTTTTATATTTTTATCTCAATTTCACAGTAGACCCAACGCCTTTTTTAGTTAGTTATCATTTACGATAGTTGCTTTGATTTACGTTATCCGGTTATTCGTTTATATTATTATTATAGTTAACGCGAGACGAACGGCAATATCATTTTTGTAGCTTACGTTGAAATTAAAATTATCAATAATTAGCGATAAGTAAACACAGTATATAAGCATATTCAACTGGTTATTGTTGTTGAAGAGGTTGATTGAAAGTGTGTGTTTTATGTTTTATGTTTTATGTGTTATCTATTATCTATATCTATAGCACTGGTTCCGGAGCATTTCTTGTCGCCGGAACACAAATGTATCTAAATGTAATTGGTTTTTCAATGAATATGATGGAATTTGAAATAGAAACAGACTGACAAAATTATATATCGAGATACAATAGAATCCTAGACTAGTGTCATCTAATTTTTGCATTTCCTATAAAGCGATATAGTATATAGTATGTATATACCTGTTTGGATTAAATGTATATATATATTATATTATAAATATATATATATCTATAATATAATATAATATAATATAATATAATATATATATATATATATATATATATATATATATATATATATATATATATATATATATATATATATATATATATAATAATATAATATAATATATATATATACATATATATTATATGTGGTTATATATGTGTAGATTGTATATGTATTAGAGTTTGTTCTTTGTTTTGTTTTCGGATTTTGTTGTAGACTTTATAAGTTGAAATTCCAAATATTAATGTAATTTAATTATTCGAACTGCATCGAATAAGCTTAATTAAACATTTGTCTGCTAACTGTGCTTACACTAACTTTTAAGACGATGACACTCTTACTCGCATACATAAACATAATTGTCTAGATAATAGGTTGCTTATGGGTGTGGTATGTGTTTGTGGTACTGTTTGTTGTTGAGGAGGCCAGGTCGTCTTAAATGTTGTACATTGTTACCAAACGTTCGGCCAGAGTTGGCGGGAATTGATCAACAAATCGACGCCAATTCTCTTCACCTACTTGTGTCTTGAAGCCATGTAGTATCTGTTAAATCAAAGTAAAGTTCGTAAGCAATTTTCAATATGAGTTCACAGACTCAGTCACATACCTTTTGTATCATCTGATGCAGATCCTGGGGCGGATTAACCCATGAGGCAATTGCATCGCAGAAGAATATAAAGTCAGGCACAACGCCAGCTGGATTCACGGTGATCATGTGGCACATGCCACGGAAGGCCGAGTCCTTTTCGTCATTATCTCGTATGTGACGCAACGATGTGCACCTGTTTAGGTTATAGGATGCAGAGATATGATTAGAATATCACATCAGTTAGCTGAGCATGCCACAGGCAAACACTCATATGGAAGCAAAATATTAAAGAAACAAAAGAAATATGGAAGGAACAGCACAAAAGAAATTTATATATTACAGAAGATCAGAAAAATTGACTGAAAGTTGAATATTCTGTTGCGTGTTCTGAATTTCTTTTAAAGCACAATTTCAAAATGTAGTTAGGAAAAGTAAATGCAATAAGTATAATATATATATATATATAATGATAAGGGTAAGAATAAGAAACTATATTTAATAAATGTGTTACACACCACTGTCGTACAAATTCGGGCAAATAAGGAGCCACTTCAACTGGGCACACATAACCTAGACGACCGATTGTTATTGCTAAAAGAACAGAAAAATATAAATAAATCAACTGAATAAATTATATTACATTTATATCGTATGTTTCGCATGTTCTTAATTCATTCATTCGATTCGCGTTTCAATTAATTACATACAACAATAAGTTTTTTTAACATTCACATTGACAAATCGACAATACAATGAAGTATGTGTTATGCATGTTTTTCATATAATTATTTGTTTTTCTTTTTTTTTATCTTATGTTTTTTATTTTTGCAGTTGGCGACAATGCGTCACATGCAACGTTAAATGATACCAGAAACAGATGTTTAGATAGCACACATACTTATGTTCAGACACATACATATACATATACAAATATATCGCATATACATTGCATACATCTTATATATATATATACATATTATTCATATGTATATGTATATATAGATCATACACAGAGCATATTTTTTGACATTCACTCACCTGTATTCTCCAGCAGCGTTTTGGGCGTATTCGGGCGATTGATGATGATGAAGAGATCGGTTAGTACAAGATGTATGTACTGCTTAGTTTCCTCACCTAAATAATAAAATAATACAAATATCTCTTTATAAATAGTTGCTCTATATCTTTTATAGACTTACCCAATTTCATGCATATTTCGCCAATAGCCCAGGTTGCATTGTTGCATACCGAAATAAAATCAGGATTTAGATTTTGGCCCAATATGGGAAAGAACTCGGCCATAAACGGATGCACGTGCGGGAAACAGGCCTTGGTCAAATCACCGAGCAGTGCAAATGAAGATTGACGCACCTACACACAAAAACAACAACAGCAAAAATTCAGCAACGCATACGTAAGGTACCCAAATAAACGAAATCACCTCTGGCAGAACGTCCTGCATGCATTGATAGAGCAAATGCATTATATTACTATTGGCTACCAGCGTCTCAATGTGTCGGTCAAGGCCCTCAGCCAGGCCTGAGAGTAAGTCCAGTGCCACAATCATGCGCTCCTTGTCGGGGTGATCGAATGTGTGATTTTGTTTGCAAAGCTGCAAAATAGGAATCATATGTATCCATGATCCATGTTCAAATATCAAATTATTATCATAACCTACCATTTCCTGATTGATTGTCTGCTCAATTAGCGATATACATCTTCTATAGACGGGATCACAATAGGGCAGAAAGCCCGATTGTAGCGCCGTTGCAATGCTGGACAGGCATTCGAGCAATGGGAATAGATCTTTGTCGTCGTCTTTTAGCAAGTTCCATTTGTCAATCAGTGGCGGCATTAATATATCAATATATTGTGGCTTGTTCAAATGATGACCAACTGAGTCAGCCAACGTGCCTACAGCATCATACAAGATCAATAGGTTCTTGTGCTGATACTTGGAAAACGCGAAAACAAGGGTTTTAAGTATATACTCTAAATAGGGCACCAGTTCGGTGCACGCTTCCTCTTCGAGCGTGGCAAACGCCGAGCAAGCAGCCTCCTGCACACGCTTGTTAGAATCCAGTATGCGTTTGAGCAGCTCCTCCATCAATGGCTTTAGATATTGATCATGTGGCTGATTGACTACCCAGTTGGCATATCGGGACAGAGTCCAACAGGTGATGGAGCGCACTAGCGCCTTCTTGTCGGACAGGCAGCTAATCAGATATGGTATCAATTCGGGTAAATGTTGGATCATGCCTTGCATGCAGCCCTCAGCTATGGCGCCCAGAGCAAGCACGCCGCTCTCCTTAACGACCCACTCTTGGTGAAACAACGTGTCCTTCAGTATGGGCAACACAATGGGCAGACAATCCTCACGAAATACATTCGCCAATACATCCAGGGCGGCCGCGCTGCACTTGCGCAAATTCCATTCAGATAGCGAACTATCATCGTCCAAGCCATCATCGAATTCATCTTCATCATCCTCACCGCCTGATGCCTGATTGGCCTCACCACTTTTGATGGTGTGTGTGCGTGATTTGTGAAAACGAGGACGTATATCCTCCTCGCGATCCGGCTCCATATCATCCTCTTCTACATTGCCCTTGAGCAATATGATATCGATCTCAGAGTATCTCATGCCACGCACCAAAACAGGCGCAAGCTGCGGCAAATACGGTGCTAGCACATCCTTGCAAATACTTTGCTCTGCGAGCGACAACCAAAACTCCGACGCTTCCAGGGCCACGCCCTCATCAGAGTCCTGTGTACGCAGCAGCATATACTATGCAAACATAATAAAGAGAATATAATATAAATAGTGCAACAACAGCATCTTATGAATATTTGATAAATCATCATAATCTTAATTACATACCTCAATGATCTGCGACATGTGTGGCATCAATCTGTCCATTCGCACTTCGAGCAGCATGACCAGACCATGACAGACATTCTTGCGCACCTCATGATCCTCGTCAGACGACAGATTAAATAGATTCTCAATGAACGCATCGATGTGCAGCATCAGCGCTTGAGATCGATTGATAATGAATTGATTGATGCAAGCAATTGCATGCGAGCGTATCTTGGGGCTGTTGTGCTTAAAGTACTGCAAGAATTTGGGTATCATCACATTAAGTGGCCTATTTAGCACGGTCGAGTCCAAGATTTCAGCAGAATCCTCACAGATCTTTTGCAGAGCACTAAACGCACCCTCGCACACATTATAGTCTTGGTTGTCGAGCATGTCGCACAGCGATGGCAACAGCTGTGGCCAATTCTGCAAGCCTCCATTGCTGGCTATTGTGGTGATCAGAATACCAACGGTAGCGCGTATCAGCGGTGAAGTATCGCCCACAGCTTGCAGGCATTCATGTTTGATGTATTCAACAATCTCCGGCTGCAATGTGCTGCCGTGCATCCGAATGTTGTTCTTTAGTATTAAGCCACTTAGTGAGCGTGTGGGTTCGTCTTCCGTATTTAGTTTGGTCAGCACATATATCAAATAGTTGTTGAAGTCTGGATATCGGTTGAAGTCCTCCAGTTTCTAATGAAAACATATTACGTTACTCGAGACGTTTATTTAATTGTTTATATATATATATATATAAATATATGGATGGATGGCTTACGATTTGGACTGCCATTTGAGTCGCTGTGTCCGGTGACTGAGATTCTTTTAAGATCGCAATGATCTGCTGTAGACCTTCTGCCTGCGGTTCCCACGTCATTTTGATGCTGTTAATGGGAGATGCTGTTGCGACGTGCAAAATAATTAGATATACCGTCTAAATCAACCCCACCCATTCTAAGCGAGTTGAACGCCCTCTTAAAGGGTAGTACGAGGAACTTTGTCCGAGGCCATCTCTCTACACACACACACACACGCGCGCGCACATAAATGCATACATACACACACAGGCACTTACTCTTGCACGCACACATACACAGTTATACAGACAGCGTGAAAAAAACACACATAATGTAATAACTACTTAAGGCTTGTTCGCTGCCGCCATGTTCTTTGTGCTCGTTTATCACTTCTGAGCTTTGCTTTTTGTTAAGCACTAAATCACCAATTAGAACTTACCTTCAATAGTGTTGGGTGTGAATTAAAACTAATTTAGCTGGGTTCACTTGATAAACCCCTTAATTTTCTCTTTTTCACTTTTCTGCCAGAAGAAATTTTTTGTGGTGTTTAAGTGTGACCAACTTAGTGACTAATAGCATTTAGGGTTAAATTCACATCGATACCGATAAAAGAAGTACTGTAAAATAGCGCCCATCTATTGTGATTGAAATGTTAAAGTAACGGTGACAGCTGTTTATATATGTTGAGAGTATAGTTTGTAAATGTAAAGCATAGATTTCAACGTTTGCCTTGACTATTTTAATAGTTTATATATACACATAAATTTTTAGTACAAGAAATGGTAAAATTTGTAATGAAAATAATACTATACACGCTGTTAATCACATGATGGGTGCTCTGTTAATAGCAGTCTTATGCGCTGTTAACTAACACGATGTAACTTCTTAACATAATTTAATCACTATTTGTTTGGGTTTGAGGCCAGACAGACAGGCCAATAAATTTTAAACAAAGGACCACGTTTCAGGACATTCATCCCGAGGTCAACAAGCAGCAGACCCAAGCCAGACGATTAAGTGAAAGTTTTTTCTGCTGCCAGTCGCATTTCAAGAGCAGCAGCGGCCAGACATGAACAAGCGCAACAACGTGAGTGGCCCGCAGACACAAAGCAATAATTGAGATACAATAAATGTATAAATTAACAAATTATTACAGATACGGCTGCCGCCGGAGGTGAATCGGCTGCTGTATGTGCGCAATTTGCCATATAAAATAACATCGGACGAAATGTACGATATATTTGGCAAATTTGGTGCAATTCGTCAAATACGCGTGTAAGTAAATTGAGTGCAAATTAATTGAAAGTAATTAATTAATAATTATTTGCAGTGGCAATACGCCGGAGACACGCGGCACTGCGTTCGTTGTCTACGAAGACATCTTCGATGCCAAAAATGCATGCGACCATCTGTCCGGCTTCAATGTGTGCAATCGCTACCTCGTCGTCCTCTACTACCAGTCCAACAAGGCCTTCAAGCGTGTGGATGTGGACAAGAAGCAGGAGGAGCTCAACAACATCAAGTCCAAGTACAATTTGAAGACGCCGGAAGCACCTTAAGATCATTGCGAATTCCATGCAGTTGCACATCATAAATGGGTTCATTGAACCTCTTTTTCCAATTTTATACAATTTAACCAAATGCTCAAAAACTGCTAAACAACAACCAAAATTTTGCTAAGCTATTTGTCAGAAGTTTTTAAAAGTTTTTCTATCATTTTGATATCAACATAAACCAACATCATCATCATCATCATCATCTTTCATCATCACGTATCAGGCCGACTGTTGGGAGCTCCAAGAAAACTATTCAGCTTGAAGCTCGCAACAGTTGGACGATCACAAAACACATTAAAAAAACAAAACATCTCATAAAAATAACAAGCAAGAAAAAGTAAAAGCAAAAAAAATTGAAAAATTTGAAAAAAACTGAAAGAATTTGCAGTTTTCATTTATATATTTATTGTACACTTAACTAGCAGTTAAATATTAACCAACAATAACATCTTCCATATCAATGTGGAATGTGGAAGCACAGCTTCTCAGCTCGGCAGATCAACTGCGTCCATTGCTGGCGTCCTTTCAGCAGTTGCAGCTGCAGCTGCGGCAGCCGCCGCTTTATACTGTTCGTAGGTATTTTGTTGCTTCTCCAGCTCGCGCTGCTTGGCCAACTCCTGTAGCTCTTCTTTGGCTGCCTCGGCGATCTTCTGACGCAGTGCCTCAACCTTGCGCCGCTTCTCGCATCTTTGCAATTCCTTTTGCCGGAATTTCTCCGTAATTTGCTTTGGACGTTTGGCCGGCTTCATTGGCTTCTGTTCGTGCACCTTTTGATGGCGTATCAGAGCTGCCTCCTGGCGGAAATGTGTGCCACAGGTCGGACAGGCATATGGCTTTTCGCCCGTGTGTATCCACTCGTGCTGCTTGAGGGATTGCGAGTTGGCAAAGCGACGTGCGCAGAAGCGACACTCAAAGTCCTTCACCTTCTCATGGACGCTCTTGTAGTGCCGCTTCATGTTGCCCAAATTGTTGAAGCCCTGATTGCAGCCCGGACAGAAGTGCATGCCCTCCTTTTGCACAAAGTTAATGCGCGTTGGCGCATTGGAGGGCACTAAGACGGCGGGTATGGGGTTCACTACAGTGCCCGCCAGCTGCGCGATGTCAACGCGCTCGACGCGCCTCGGATCTCGGGGTATGGTGGCCACCGATTCGGCACAGACTTTCAATAGTTGATCCGTCGCATTGGCATCGCCTGTGCCCTGAGCTGCATCGTTGCATTGCTGCTCAGCTGTTGTGCTAGTCAGTTCCACCTGGCGCTGACGATACGTCTCAATGGCTCGGTCCACACTCTTCTCATGAATCTTCAGATGCTTGGTTAAGCTCTCGGTGTACAGGAATTTCTTGCCGCACACCTTGCACTCGCAACGCTTCTCGCCCGTGTGCGTCATCTCGTGGATCTTGCAGGCGTGCGACTTGCCAAAGGTCTTGCCACAGTACTGACACGCATAGTTCCTGATCTTCTCGTGGACAATCTTCACATGGTTGTCCAGCGCACGCTTTGTGTGTGTCGCATGGTCACAGATCTGGCACTTGAACATCTTCTCCTGGGTGTGGGTGAGTATGTGTTTGCTCCACTCCTGCCGTGTGGTCTTGCCCACACCACAATAGGGGCACACATAGTTCTTTATGCCTGCATGCCGCAGCAGATGATTCTTGAGGGCGCTGTTGATGTGGAAGCCCTTGCCGCAAATGTTGCACGGATAGGGCAGCTGCTGGCCCGTGTGCTTGTACATGTGCTTCTTGAGGGCCACCGGGCAACGGAATTGCATGCCACACTCCCTGCACGGCTGCTCCGCCCGTGGCACATTTGCCCGCGACATGTTGTGCACCTTCTTCAGGTGAATTGTCAGCAGTCGCATGCGTGGAAACAGCAGCTTACAGCCCTCCACGGTGCAAGGAATCTCGGCGGCACTTTTGGTGTGAGCATAGTCCACGTGTAGGCGCAGTGCGGCAGCTGTGGTGAAGCCCTTCTGGCAATGCTCCACATGGCACTGGTGGGGCAAAAGTTCGTTGTGATGCTTCATATGCTCATCGTAGTTGACTTGCTTCTTGAATTTCTGCTGGCAAACGTGGCAGGTGATGATGCGATGCAGATGTCGTTCGTCGGCAGGAATGCGCCTTCGTTTTGCCCTGCAATTGGTCAGTTTCTCACACGTTGCCTCACTGTCCGCTTCGCTGTGCTGGTCGAGCAGGCGGTGTGCTAGAGGCACATCATCCTCACTGAGGCTGCACTCGGATGAGCAGTCACTTAGGATATGTTTTAGGTCAGTCACATCTGCGGCATCCTTGTCGACGTTCTCGAGCATTTTAAATACATCCTCTTCATTGTCGATCAGCTCCAGTTTGTGGCTTAACGGATCGTATTCATTGCCTATCTGCTCATCCTTGGCCAAGAGCTCATTCTCGTTGCTGGCCACCGGCAACGGTTCGAATATATCAATTGTGTCCACATTTACAATAAGTTTGCTGGCTACCATTTCCTTAAAGCGCTGCACCGAGGACACACAGAGCTTCTGAAAATCATGGAGGTCGTTCACTCGGGTATAACAGCTGGAGCAGAGATTCCTTGGATAACCGTCTTGGGGATCCAACAGCAAGGAAGTGCATACTGTGAAAGTCTTTGCAAGATCTGGCAATAGGAATATATCATACGCAGTATTATCGATATATTCTAGGCAAACTCGACATATTGAATGAACAGAGTACGGTGTGTTTGTACTCATTCCACAAGATCACAAATCCAAAGGGAACAACAATTTCCAATTTGATTCGCACAAGTATTTAAAGCGTTTATAGTGATGTACAAAGATGAACTGCAATATTAACAGTATCGATATACACAGCATTGGCATCACGCTTTCGAAACATCGATAATTTATGCATATGTATATGAGTAGATGCTTGAGTAACCGATACTCGTACTCGTTCTAGTTGGCTGACGAGTATACCAATTTTTTTCGTGTCAATATTATTTTTTGTTGTTGCTGGAATCAACCGAAAAGCCAAGACTTTGTGAACAATTAAAAAGAAAACCATCAATTTAATCAATCACGATGGACGTGGCGAGGACATACTCCATACACACGCTGTGTCGCATATGCCTCAATCTCCTGCAAAACGATGCTGCCTACGATTTGTATCTGGTGCCAGGCCTAGCCAAAAAACTTTGTCTGTGCACCTCGCTGTCTGTGGAGCAAAACGATGGCTTTCCGAAGAATTTGTGCACCAATTGCTACACGCGACTTAACGATATGCATGACTTTCAAAAGCTGTGTGTAGACTCGGTGCAAAAGTTTCAGGATATGGTCGCCAGCAACGCCTTCACTTGTCAGTCCAACTTCGATGTCCTGGATCCATGCGTGTCGGCAAACGATTTGCCCGAGGACGATGATCACATTAACTTTGATCCGCTGCTGAACCACAAAATGGAGCTAATCGAAAACGAAGAGGATGTTTTCAAGATGCTCGAGGATGTCGACAAGGAGGCCGAAGAGGTCGAAAAGGAGGTCAAAGAAGATAAAAGAGAAATCAAAGAGCCCATCACAGTAAGCATGTTCAACGAGGACTCGTCTTCCATTGAGAGCGGCAACGACAACGATCTGGACGTAGACTTTGAACCAAACAGCAGCGACGACGACATTCCCCTAGCACAGCGCATGCGAGGCAAAGCTAAGAGCACGAGAGCAGCCAAGTCGAAGCCGAAAAAGAAAGGGCCAGCCGATGCCGAGGACGACGTTGAGTTCAGTTCCTCTTCAAGCTCAGACGACGACGACTATGACGATGACGGTGATTCCAACACACGGCACGGCTCCAAAGATAAGCCAAAACGTAAGCGCATTCCTGCTGCTGAGCGGCATCTGCATCGCATCATCGACTGTCACATTTGCCATCAGAAATTCAAGAAGGCAATTCGCTACGAAGAGCATATGAAGTACCACAACGATCTATTGCCATTCCAGTGCAAGGTTGAGTCCTGCAAGAAGGGCTTCACCACCGCCAACGGACTGCGCATACATGTGGACCATGCGCACACTGAACTCTCCGAGGTGCATGCCTGCAGCGTTGAGGGTTGCGGCAAGACATTCCCACGCATTCGTCTACTCACCTTCCATATGAAGAAGGCGCACAATATATCCAAGTCGGCGGCACCATTGCGCGACTTCCCCTGCACAGAGTGCAACACCGTGTTCCGTTGCCCGACGGCGCTCAAGAAGCACATGTACAAGCACACGGGCGAGGAGCTTCCCTATCCATGCAACATATGTGGCAAGCGGTTCGTGATCAACAGCGCCCTCCGGGATCATTTGATGCGGCATGCGGGCATCAAGAATCACGTCTGCCCCTACTGCGGCGTGGGCAAGACCACACGCCAGGAATGGAACGCCCACATTCTGACGCACACCAAGGAGAAGAAGTTCAAGTGCCGCCAATGCGACCACGCCTCCCACAACAAACAGGCGCTGTCCAATCACGTCAAGGTGGTGCACATGAAGATCAAGAACTTTGCCTGCCAATATTGTGGCAAGACCTTTGGCAAGTCGCACGCCTGCAAAGTGCATGAGCGAACGCACACGGGCGAGAAGTGCTGCGAGTGCAAGATCTGTGGCAAGATCTTCCTGTGCGAGAAGAGCCTAACGAAGCATTTGAAGACACATGAGAAGCGCGATTTGCCGCCAATGGAGACGCACCGTCCGATAAACATTCCACTGACTGGTGTCCAAATGCCCGGCCATTTGCAGCCTGATGGAATGATGCCACCAAATGTGGGAGACGATCTGCTAAAAGCGTGTGGCGGCGGGACCGCGGCAGGAGCAGCAGCAGCAGCAGCAGCTGGCGCAGGTGCAGCTAAACCGAAAAACTCACGGCGCGTTCAGCGCGTGGACATATCTCAGCTAGCGGGCACCTCTGTGAATCCCATACCATCAGTGTCGGTGCCCTCCTGGTCGCCACAAGTCAACTTCACCAAGAAGGAGGGCCAGCACATATGTCCCGGCTGTGGGCGTGGCTTCAACAATATTGGCAACATGAAACTTCATTATAAGATCATACACGAAAAGGTGAAAGATTTCGCCTGTCGCTTCTGTCCCAAACGCTTCTCCAAGGCCCAAATCTTGCGGCATCACGAATGGATCCACACCGGCGAAAAGCCGTTTGAGTGCAAGATATGCGGCAAGCATTTCCGGCAGGAGACGGCTCTGAAGAAGCATATTAAGACACACGACAAGCCCAACAGACGCGTATATCCCGAGAAGGAGCCAACTGTGCAGCCGCCCGCCTTCCATAAGATTGAGCCACGGGAGATTGATCGCGAGCCAAGGAACTATGATCAGTACCAGGACCCAGCCGCTGAGCGAGCTGCGGCTACAGCCGAGCTGCTTGCTCATCAGATTGAGGAGAACGAGGCGAAGCGCAAGGCAGACATCGAGCGGCGGAAAATCCAAGAGGCAGCTTGTGAGCAGCTAAACAAGTTGCAGAAGCAACAGGAGATCGAGAAGGCGACCACATCCTACGACGGCTACTATGCACAAAAGGCTCAAGCCGAGGGTCTCACCGTGGACGCGCTGAAAATAGATCATGTGTAGAGCGGGGAGCAGCGAGCATGGGAGACACTTGCGATAGCCAGCAATATTTTACAACTAGCTATAATTTTTTTACAGCTCCTCAGTTTATACATAAGTACTTCAATGATCTATACCCTCGAATTGCTCCATAATTGTGCTTATTGTGACATGAACACAGTAACTCAACGTATTCTACCACAATATTATTTTTATCATACATTTATGTATTTTTGTTGTCTATGTACTGCATAGCATCTATTGCTTAATTAGAATAATGAAATTCATATAACATATTTTACATGCGTTTCATTTCATTTTCAGTCATTTTATATATGTATAGCTATATATGTATATAGGGTATATTGTCTGCTTAATAACCCTATATTTACATACACCCTTATTTGTGTGCACACACACACACACACATACATTCAAAGTGCACCCATACATATGAAATGCAGTGATTTTTAGTGATGAGCTTGGTTGGAGCACGTACACGAGTACTCGTTTTAGTACCCGATACTTAATACTACCGCTAGTCCATAGTTCGTATCTGGATTGTTAATGGAAAAAAACGAGCAGAAAATTGAAAATAAATTGCGCACTCAATATGGATGAGGGCAACCAAATCTCCATAGATGCAATATGTCGCACTTGTTTGTCAACCTTGCAACACGTTGCAGCTTACGATCTGTTTGTGATTCCTGGTCTAGCTAAGAAGTTATGTGTGTGCACTTCGCTCTCGGTGGAGCAACAGGATGGCTTTCCAAAAAGCATTTGCTCCAATTGCTACACCCAGCTAAACGATTTACACAATTTTCAGAAGCAATGCGTGGACTCTATTGCCAAGTTAAGCGACATGTTGGACAACAATTACTTTGCTATCCAGGCTAACCAGGCTGTGGACAATATTGATGTTATAAATGTTGCCCTACAGGATAGGGACATTGATGTGCCACAGGATATTGACGTAGCCATCGAAGATGAAGACCGCATTAACTTTGATCCACTACTTAATACCAAAATAGAGATTATTGATAATGAGGACGACGTTTTCAAAATGATAGAAAATGTTGACAAAGAAACGGACGGGACACAGCAGGACACGGGCTTCTTCAGTGAGAGCGAACTGATTCAAGATAATAATGATGATGATGATGATGTGGCGAATAATAGCGACTCAGACGATGCCATGCCTCTGTCTCGTTTACGCAATACTGCTCGGGTAACACAAACAAAGGCCAAGACTACGAATATTACTGCAGTTGAAAATAACTCAAGTTCCGAGGTGGATATGGATAAAGTAAGCTTATCCAAACGGAGAGTAAATACGAAGGCTAAGCGAGACCTTCATATCGACTGTCATATCTGTCATCAGCAATTCAACAGTGAAATTCGCTACGAGGAGCATATGAAGCATCACAACGATCTCTTGCCCTTCCAATGCACTGTGGAAACATGTAAAAAGGGTTTTACGACTGCCGCAGGTCTTCGACATCATGTGGATCATGCTCACATCGAACTGTGCGAACTGCACGCTTGCACTGTAGAAGGATGCGACAAATCATTTCCTCGCACGCGAATGCTCACTCATCACCTGAAGAAGGTGCACAACATATGCAAACCTGAGAACCCCGTGCACCCTTGCCCGGATTGTGATAAGGTCTTTCGTTGTCCAACGGCGCTTAAGAAGCACATGTACAAACACACTGGCGAGGAGCTGCCCATTTCCTGTAACATCTGCAGCAAGCGCTTCCACATCAACAGCGAACTCAGAGACCACCTCCTGCGACATGCCGGCGTTAAGAATCACGTGTGTCCCTACTGTGGCGTGGGCAAGACAACTCGTCAGGAATGGAACAAGCACATATTGACGCACACCAAGGAGAAACAGTTCCAGTGTCGTCAGTGTGATCATTCGTCCCACAACAAACAAGCGCTGGCCAACCATGTCAAGGTAGTTCACATGAAGATCAAGAACTTTGCCTGCCAGTACTGCGGCAAGACATTTGGGAAACTGCACGCCTGTAAGGTCCACGAGAGACTCCACACGGGCGAGAATTGCTGCGAGTGCAAGATCTGTGGAAAAATCTTTCTCTTTGAAAAGAGATTGACCAAGCATCTGCAGATTCATGAGAAGCGCGAAATCAAAGCAACTCATGTAGCAACCCAAGACGATGAGACCGATCACAACGATATAAATTTAGACCAGGAGTCGACAGTGCCAGAAGACGTGAAACCCGTGGCTGCATCTGCCGCCAAGCCGAAAAATTCCCATAGAGTTGAGCGTGTGGATATGTCCCAGCTGGCGGGCACCTCTGTTAATCCCATTACATCAGTGTCTGTACCATCCTGGTCGCCACAGGTCAACTTCACCAAGAAGGAGGGCCAGCACATTTGTCCAGGATGTGGGCGTGGCTTCAACCACATTGGCAATATGAAACTCCACTACAAGGTTGTTCATGATAAGATCAAGGATTTCGCCTGTCGCTTCTGTCCTAAGCGGTTTGGCAAAGCGCAATATCTTCGTCATCATGAATACACGCATACGGGGGAGAGACCGTACGGCTGCAAATTATGCGATAAGCATTTCAGCCACGGGTCATCACTGCGAAAGCACATGATTTCACACAACAGACCCCCAAAAGTACCAAAGGCATCAAAGGCTACGGCTCAGAATAGAGAGCATCAGAAGCCAAAAATTGAGCTGAACAAGCGACAACCAAAGAACTATGAGCAGTATCAGGATCCTGCAGCTGAACGGGCTGCAGCTACGGCGGAATTATTTGCTCAGAAGATCGAGGAGATCGAAGCCAAACGCAGGGCAGAAGACAAAACTCGCAAGATTCAAGAGGCTGCGTGCGAGCAGCTGCAGAAACTGCAAAAGGAACAACTGATCGAGAAAGTATCCTATGACAGTTTTCAAGTAGAAAATTCTGAGACTGGTATAAGAGTGGATGCTCTTAAGGCAGATCAATTATAAACCGTTTCGTTGCTTTAATATATTGTAATATTAGTTTTTAAAAGTTTGGGATATATTTTAAGCTATTCTAAGTTGTTTGTACCCATTGAGCCCATGGAAAATAGGCTAAGCATTATATTTTTGTTAAAGTATAATTTAAAAATTGCAGAAGAATCCTGCATGATATGAACAAAAATTAAATTTTTTATATGTACAAGGTGCAATTCAAAAGTTCCAGGACTTTATAAAAAAAATAAAAAATAGATTTTCTTTGGCAAAAATTTTATTTCGCCTTCGAAATAGTCCCCTTCGGACTGAATACAACGATTTGCACGATCAAGAAGATTTTTTTTCTTCGTTTACAACATTTCTTGGCCGGCCCGAACGTTCGTCGTCTTCCAAAGCATCCCGTCCCTCTTGAAAACGTTTAACCCTCTAATGCTGTTTTCTAAACTATTGGAGGAAAATAATTGGAATAATTTTTTTTTAAGTAAATTTAGGCTTCTAAACTCAAAAATGAACTCAGAAAAAATATAGAAGTTTTTGTTTAGCCGTCAGGTGCAAAAAAGGTAATAAGTGTCTCAAGACACTCTTGGGCATCTAAGAGTAAAAAAAAACGTATTTAATAGAAATGTTAATTTTTATTATTCATATGATATGTTTTAAAACAATTTTTTGTTGATGTGCAGCATAGATGTAAATTACATTTTTCACAAATGCATTGCGTTTGTGATGATTTACAGAGCTTGCACCGTCTCTTATTGTCCCGATCCAACCAATTTGGGAAGTGGTTGACTTGGTCAAAACGTAATTCCGCTATTGGGTGTAAAGTTTTTTTTCCAAGTTTAAGCTGAAGCTGTGATGGTCGGGCCCGTGGGGATTGTGAAAAAGGTGACCGATCTGTTCGCAAAGATGGTGACTGCATCTGGTCTTGTAGAGATACGGTACTGACTGGACGACCTGCGTGGGCTTTATTTCTAAAAGCCACCAATCCTTCAGCGATTGACTCGCGAAAATCGGGAAGTTCCATCAATTTGTCACTGATTGCGTTTTGTTTTTGAATTCGCCTATAAAGAATATAAGCATTTGTTGCTGCCATATCAATACAATGATAAAAAATTCGAGTAGCAGCATCTTTGGTTTTAGCTTTGATGTGATAACGGCCCATAAGTCCATCCATAAGATCAACGCCGCCCATATGTGAGTTATATTCCCGAATTATTTGCGGACAGTCAATTTCAATATGTTGCTTTTTCTTCCTGTCATAACGGTCAGTCTTAAGTGTTCTTTCACTTAAACTTTCCGTAGCAAACGGTTTAACACCTACGTAAGTTGACAATAAGCGAACGGCCTTGTTATCCTTCCAAAGTACATTACTGACTTCTACCCCGTATGACGTGCCTACGAACTCAGTCGAAAAACCTTTCGGCTTTTTGTTAATGATTGTATCGTCAGGTAGCTTGCAATTGGGGATTCGATTCGCACGTACTGTGCCAAGGCTATAAATACCCTTTGCTCGCAAATATACCATTAGAGGCAAAGAGGTATAAAAATTATCAAAGTAGACGATGTGGTGCTTAAAGCTTTGTACTGTTTTGGTCAAACGTACTACTATGTTGGCCGAAGCACCAAGATCTGGGTGACCAGGTAAGACAATGTTATCGCCTGCTCCACTATAAATTTCGAATCGGTATGCATAGCCATATGAATCACACAAAACGAACAGCTTAATACCCCATTTGTGTGGCATATTGGGCATATATTGTCGTAAGTGATGTTTCATCTTTGTGCTACACATTTGTTCGTCAACACAGAGGCGTGGTTGCTTTGGCACTGAGTCAAATCTTGTATTAAGATAATCGACAAGTCTTCTAGTGCGAAATAATGGATCGTAGCCTGGTTGTCCCTTTTTGATCCGCTGGCTTTCATCACGTAATGACAGGTGCTGTTTAATTGTCTCAAATTTTGTGCGGTTCATACTGGATGCAATGGGTAAAAAGGCATTTTTTCCCCAGTAGCTTCTCATACTCGGGTAGCGATATATTGACATATATATCAAAATTCCTATATAATGATGAACATCTTCAATGTTCATTTGGAATCTTGTTGATATGTTCTCCACTAAAGCTGCGCGCATGGTTTCTTCCACTATCATATCCATGATTTTGGCATCAAAAAAATAGCGAAATATCTCTGAAGGAGTTTTGAGATTCATTATTTCAGCCGGCAATGAAGAGTCGCCTTGAAAAGCAACATTGTTTACATGCAATTGCATAAATTGCTGTCGCCACAAAATTTTGCTCGGCTCCTTTGCTATTGATTCAATACCTAAAAGACATTAATTAACTAATCACATAATATAAAATAATATATCGCAATGTTGTTGTCTTACCAGCACCAGTAAAGCCACCAGAAGATGGCAAAGCCACGCATGTTATACCTTTAATAGTTGGTAGTGGCGATCGTTGTCTTTTCAGGGATTTCCTAATAGGCTCAGAGTGACCATTATCAGGCACATTCTCTTCATCATTACAAGCAAATGATATTGTGCTAATATCCTCCACAGAAGCTATTAGAGTTTCTGCCACATTTAAGTCATCTTCCTCGTCGTCACTTGACTCGGATAACTCTGCATCGGAAGGGACATTCTCAAACAATTCCACCCGGAATCGTACCCGGTTTGCCATCTTTATATGGTTAATATGTCAGTTTCTAGTAAAACAATCCATATAATGAATAAGTGTACACACAAAATTGCAAGCAGTTGTGAAATAGCTGCTGGTAAAAAAAGTTGCTTGCAGCCCCAAAAGTGTCTCAAGACACTTATCACTGTTTTTAAGCTACAACGCACATTTTTTTATTTATTTTTATTTTTGTAAGCTAGTTTTAATTGTAAATAAACATACCTTCCAATAAAAAATTATTTTAAATGGATTGCTTTCACAGATTTTGTAAAATAATTGTTGCACAACAGCACATGCAGCAGATCAATTTACACGCGCGAAAAAATATATGTTTTGTGTTTATGAAAATAAAAAGTACCGTTTAAAGCACTGGAGAGCTTTTAAAGCTTTTTTCTCAGTAAATTTGAATGTTTTATTAACGATCAACCAATATTTGAAAGACAAAAAAGCTCCCATTTTTTTTTTTAATTTAAAAATAAAATAAGTGTCTCAAGACACTTATGAGCGTTAGAGGGTTAAACCACTCGTGAATGCGGCTACGGGATAGACAATCGTCGCCATAAACTTTTTTCATCATTTGATGAGTTTCGGTAAATGTTTTACCAAGTTTAAAACAAAACTTGATGTTCGCTCTTTGTTCGATGCTCATTTTTCGACGGACACAACAAAAGTACTGTCACTTTTAGCGCGATATCTCGGCTTCTTTACGTCCGAATGTCATGAAAATTTGACACAACATGACAGAGAAATAGACAATCAAACGATAAAATTTTCAGACAGATGGCGCCACTAGAAAGAAATTTAAAAAGTCCTGGAACTTTTGCACCTTGTATACTGAACGGTGTTTGTTTAAAAAACAATCAAAACGGTGTTTGTTTAAAAAACAATCAAAAATATTTTAAAAACAGCCGCCATGAGCAGTTTTAGACTATTTTGCAGTATTTTACAGCTGGTAAATTTCTTCTCAAATGCAAAACGTATTCAAGGAAACAAAATAATTATTCAATCAAATATTTATGTATTAAAAATACAAAATTTGATATAAAATACAAATAAAAACTATCGCATCGATACCCAACACGCACCAGTCACGAGTACTCGTTACTAACTACTCGTATATCGGCTACAAAACTGATTTGCTCCTTTCATGGGCGCATATACATTGTAGTTTTTCACATCGGATAGTGCTTGGATTGGATTTATCAGTTTATAATCTTATTGCAAACCAAATAAGAAGAGCAAAATGAATGAAGGGAGTGAGTACTCCATACACTCGATATGTCGCATATGCTTGAATCATTTGCGAAACGATCCGCCATACGACCTGTTTCTTGTCCCTGGTCTGGCCAAGAAACTGTGTGTGTGCACCTCCCTCTCAGTGGAACAGCACGATGGCTTCCCGAAAAACCTTTGCTCAACTTGCTATACGCGGCTCAACGACTTGCATGGATTTCAAAAGCTTTGCGTGGACTCTGTGCAAAAGTTTCAAGAAATGGTCGCGAGCAATTACTTTGCCCCAGCTGTGGGCGATGTTGACAAGGTTGACGTAGTGCATGATGCAGCGGCTGATGGAGACATGGAAGAGGATCGTTCAAGCTTCGATCCACTCCTAAATACTAAAATAGAGATCGTGGAGACTGAAGATGTTTTTAAAATGCTGGATGATGTGGACAGAGAAGTGGAGGATGCTGAGAAGGAGCTCTCAAGTGATGCTGATTTCGAGAATGATGACGATCCAGAATTTGAAGTAAATAGTAGCAGCTCTGATGATGCTGTGCCCCTGTCCCGCTTACGAAGTGTGACCCGAGCATCGAAAGCAAAAACCAAGAGCAAACCTGTAGTAGATGATGACGATAATGATGACTCTTCTAGCTTTGAGTGGAATACCAATAATGATGAGAGCAAGGAAAAACCTAAAATGAAAACGAAAACTAAACCGAAACGTAAACGCATGCCAAGGGGCGAGGCATCATTGGATTCTGATCAGATTGATTGCCACATTTGCCATAAGAAATTCAAGAGCACAAACCTTTATGACGAGCATATGAAGCATCATAACGATCTTCTGCCTTTCCAGTGCACTATAGAAACCTGTAAGAAGGGCTTCACTACGTCTGGTGGACTGCGGCTTCACATGGATCACGCTCATTCGGAACTCTCGGCGGTGCACGCCTGTTCTGTTGAGGGATGCGGCATGACATTTCCTCGACCTGTTCTACTAACATTTCATTTGAAGAAGGTGCACAAAATTATCACCTCTCGGGCCAAGGATCATCCTTGTACGGAATGTGATAAGGTGTTCCGCTGCTCAACGGCCCTCAAGAAACATATGTACAAGCATACGGGAGAGGAGAAGCCCATTTCCTGCAACATCTGCAACAAGCGCTTCCACATAAACAGCGAACTCAAGGATCATCTCTTGCGTCATGCCGGGGTGAAGAATCACGTTTGTCCTTACTGCGGCGTGGGCAAGACAACTCGACAGGAATGGAATAAGCATATATTGACGCACACCAAGGAGAAACAGTTCCAGTGTCGTCAATGTGATCATTCGTCCCACAACAAACAGGCTCTGGCCAATCATGTCAAAGTGGTTCATATGAAGATCAAGAATTACGCCTGTCAGTATTGCGGCAAGACCTTTGGCAAGTCGTATGCTTGCAAGATCCACGAGAGAATCCACACTGGAGAAAACTGTTCTCAGTGTAAAATCTGTGGTAAGGTCTTACTTTTTGAGAGGAGCTTGACCAAACATCTGAAGATTCATGAGAAGCGCGATCTACGCGCATCAGCGACCACTGTGAAACCACAGACCGTTGATGATGCGCAAGGCAGCCAGGATATGAATCGAGATGTGCCGGAGCCAGTGGAGATGAAGCCCATACCAACAGAGCACGTCAGGCCGAAAAATTCAAATAGGCTGGAGCGTGTGGATATATCCGAGTTAGCCGGTACCGCTGTCAATCCCATTCCGACAGTCTCTGTGGCATCCTGGTCACCTCAAGTGAACTTCACCAAGAAGGAGGGCCAGCACATTTGTCCGGGATGTGGGCGTGGCTTCAATCATATTGGCAATATGAAGCTGCATTATAAGATCATACATGAGAAGGTAAAAGATTTCGCCTGTCGCTTCTGTCCCAAGCGATTTTCGAAGGCTCAAATCTTACGGCATCACGAATGGATCCATACGGGCGAAAAACCGTATGAGTGCAAGATATGTGGCAAACACTTCCGCCAGGAGCAAGTGATGAAGACGCATGTGAGAAAAGTGCATGAGAATCCGGCGAAGCCTCCGAGAGAACCAAAACCCCAAAAGTCTGCTAAAGAAAAAAGACCGAAGATGAACCTCAATACAACGCCACCGAAGATTCTTGATGAATACCAAGATCCTGCTGCAGAGCGTGCCGCAGCAACTGCTGCGTTGCTCGCCCAACAAATCGAAGAGGGTCAGGCGAAGCGCAAGGCCGAGGAAGAAGTTCGTAAGATCCAAGAAGCCGCGTGTGAACAGCTGCAGATGCTGCAGAAGGAACAGCTTATTGACAAGCTACCCAGTGATAGCTTTCAAGTAAAAAAGCCCAAAACAGGCATCAGTGTGGATGACCTCAAACAAGATTAGGTTTAAATATACTGGATACTAAGTATTGTATTATTTATGGTTTAACTTATTCATATAATATATGTGATTAATATTATAAAATACTTTATTTGTTTGAAAACTTTTTATATATTATAATTGTTGCAATGGTTTTGAATTATTATGTAAAGAGATTACACACTTTTATATTAATAATTTAAATATGAAATATTAAATAACTGAAATTCTTTTTTTTTTAATTGCAATATTTTATTTTAAAATTTTTTTTTTCAACCCATGAAACTATCGAATCTCTATTAAAATTACACTAATTGTGATTTTTACTTGCGACTACTCGTGCAAGTAACCGATATATAACTTTTAGTTCTTTTTATGGACGCGTATACACAGTTTGTCTCATTTGACACAGCCAACGCTTAATTTTTCATAAAAGTTAAACACTTACCTGGCGAATCAAGAAAAAAGCAACATGAATGAAGGGAGTGAATACTCCATACATTCGTTATGTCGCATATGCTTGAATCATTTGCGAAATGATCCAGCATACGACCTCTTTTTAATTCCTGGCTTGGCCAAGAAACTTTGTGTATGTACTTCGCTTTCCGTAGAAGAGCACGATGGCTTCCCAAAAAACCTCTGCAGCTCTTGCTACACCCAACTCAACGACTTGCACGGCTTTCAGAAACTTTGCGTGGACTCTGTGCAAAAGTTTCAGGAAATGCTCGCGAGCAATTACTTTGTTCCAGTTGTGGCCGATGTTGACAAAGTTGATCTGATGAATACTGGTGCCCCAGATGGAGACGTGGACGAGGATCGGTGTAATTTTGATCCCCTGCTCAATACTAAAATAGAGATCGTGGAGACTGAAGATGTGTTTAAAATGCTCGATGATGTGGACAAAGAAGTTGAGGAGGTTGAAAATGAGCTCTCCAGTGATGTTGAGTTCGAGAATGATGACGATCCGGAATTTGAAGTGAATAGCAGCGACTCGAATGATGCCTTGCCACTGTCCCGTTTGAAAACAATTACCAGAGCATCGAAGGCCAAAAGAAAACCTGTAGTAGCTGACAAAGATAAGGATAAAGATAAAGATGCCTCGGACTTTGAATGGGAAATGGATAGTGACTTTGGCAAAGAAGAACCTAAAACCAAATCAAGACGAAAACGCCGTTCAAAACCCAAAGTCCAACTGGATGATGCGATTGATTGCCACGTCTGTAATGAGAAATTCAAGAGCACCAAGCTGTATGACGAACATATGAAGCATCATAACGATCAGTTGCCTTTCCAATGCACTGTGGAGACCTGTAAGAAGGGCTTCACTTCATCAGGGGGTCTACGCCTTCACATGGACCACGCTCACTCTGAACTCTCTGAGGTTCACGCCTGTTCTGTTGAGGGATGCGGCATGACATTTCCTCGTCCCGTTTTGCTAACGAACCATTTGAAAAAGGTGCACAAAATCATTACCTCGAGAGCTAAGGATCATCCTTGCACAGTGTGTGAGAAGGTCTTCCGATGCTCAACGGCCCTCAAGAAACATATGTACAAGCATACGGGAGAGGAGAAGCCCATTTCCTGCAACATCTGCAACAAGCGCTTCCACATAAACAGCGAACTCAAGGATCATCTCTTGCGTCATGCCGGGGTGAAGAATCACGTTTGTCCTTACTGCGGCGTGGGTAAGACAACTCGACAGGAATGGAACAAGCACATATTGACGCACACCAAGGAAAAGCAGTTCCAGTGTGATCAATGTGATCATTCCTCCCATAACAAACAGGCTCTGGCCAATCATGTCAAAGTGGTTCACTTGAAGATCAAGAATTACGCCTGCCAGTATTGCGGCAAGACCTTTGGCAAGTCGTATTCCTGCAAGATCCACGAGAGAATCCACACTCGCGAGAATTGCTCTCAGTGCAATATCTGTGGCAAGGTGCTGCTGTTTGAGAGGAGCTTGACGAAGCATTTGAAGACTCATGAGAAACGTGAGCTTCGCGGAACAGCTGCTAAAGGCCGCGGTAAAACTGGTGGACAGAGCAGCCAGGAGACAGCTGAACCTGTAGAGATGAAGCTCATACCAACAGAGCCACCCAAGCCGAAGAACGGAAATAGGCTGGAGCGTGTGGATATATCCGAGCTGGCCGGTACCGCTGTCAATCCCATTCCAACAGTCTCTGTGGCATCCTGGTCACCTCAAGTGAACTTCACCAAGAAGGAGGGCCAGCACATTTGTCCGGGATGTGGGCGTGGCTTCAATCACATTGGCAATATGAAGCTTCACTACAAGATCATACACTTAAAGGTGAAAGATTTCGCCTGTCGCTTCTGTCCCAAGCGCTTCTCCAAGGCACAGATCTTGCAGCACCACGAATGGACGCACACCGGCGAGAAACCTTTTGAATGCAAGTATTGTGGTAGACATTTCCGACAGGAGAAGGTGATGAAAGTGCATGCCAGAAGGGTGCACGAGAATCCATTGAAACCTGAAAAGGAGGCTAAGCCGCCAAAGGAGCCCAAGCCTCCAAAAGATCCTAATAGGGAGAAAAGGCCGAAAATGAATCTCAACGAGAAACCGCCTAAGATTCTTGATGAATATCAAGATCCAGCAGCAGAACGGGCAGCAGCAACCGCTGCACTGATCGCCCAACAGAAGGAGGAGTATGAAGCCAAGCAAAAGGCGGACGAGCACGCGCGTAAGATTCAAGAGGCTGCATGCGCTCAACTTCATATGCTGCAGAAGGAACAGCTTATTAACAAGCTACCCAGTGATAGCTTTCAAGAAAAAAAGCTCGAAACAGGCATCAGTGTGGATGATCTGAAAGGAGAGTAATTGTAATGAATATGCTTTGCAATCTTTCTATTTATATAGTATAATATATATGTTTTAACTTGTGCGTATTATATAATTTATAATCCTTAAATAATTCGTTATATCAATAACTTTTAACTTACATTTATATATTTGGATACAATTAATGGTCGGTGTTCTCATATTACTGAATAAACAATATTCTGCCTTTGCTACAATATTAACTTAACTTGACTTATTATTTATTTATTTCGGTTCAGCCTAAATATAAAAACTAAACATTAATTTTAGTAAATAAATTATTCTTTAAATAAAATTCAAAAATAATATGTTAACTTATCAAACTATCCGATAGCTATTGAAAGCATTTTGAAATCGAATTATTTCCGATTAATATTAGTGAATACTCATGCGAGTAACCGATACATCAAATGCTCGTTCCTTTTATGGACGCGTATACATAGTTTTTCTCATCGGACAGTGCTTGAAATTTTTATTAAATTTACGAACTATTCTGAAGAAAAAACGAAATAAGCAAAATGAATGAGGGGAGTGAATACTCCATACACTCGATATGCCGCATTTGTTTGAATCATTTGCGAAACGATCCGGCATACGACCTGTTTCTTGTCCCTGGTCTGGCCAAGAAACTGTGTGTGTGCACCTCCCTCTCAGTGGAACAGCACGATGGCTTCCCGAAAAACCTTTGCTCCACTTGCTATACCCGGCTCAACGACTTGCACGGATTTCAGAAGCAATGCGTGGACTCTGCCCAAAAGTTCCAAGAAATGGTCGCCAACAATTATTTCACACCTGTTATTGCTGATATTAATCAAATAGACAATGTCGACATACTGCAAGTACCGCCTCCGGATGGAGAAATGGATGAGGATCGCATCAACTTCGATCCGCTTCTGAATACCAAAATCGAGATAATTGAAAACGAGGAGGATGTTTTTAAGATGCTCGAAGATGTCGATAAAGATGTGGAGGAAGTGGAGAAAAGCAAGGCATCTTCAAGCGAAAGCGAAGCCGAAAATGACGATGATGATATTGACTTTGAAGCAAATAGCAGCGAATCTGACGACGCCATGCCCTTGTCCCGCTTACGCAGCAGTACCAGAGCAACCAAATCAAAGACAAAGAAGAAAATGGATGACGATGATGATGATTCTTCTAGCTCTGGCTCTGACAATGATGACGATGACGATGATGATGATGATGACGATAAGCCCAAAACAAAACCAAAACGCAAACGCATTCCGGCCGCTGAGCGACACCTGCACCGTCTAATCGACTGTCACATATGCCACCAGAAGTTCAAGAAGGCAATTCGCTATGAGGAGCACATGAAGCATCACAACGATCTATTGCCATTCCAGTGCACCGTGGAGACCTGCAAGAAGGGTTTCACCACGGCTGGTGGCCTACGTCTTCACATGGATCACGCCCATTCGGAATTCTCTGAGGTGCACGCCTGCACATTTGAGGGATGTGATAAGACATTCCCCCGCTCCGTATTGCTCACATTTCACATGAAGAAGGTGCACAAAGTGGCCAAGGCTGACACCCGCAATCATCCATGCACAGAGTGCGAGAAAGTGTTCCGCTGTCCCACAGCGCTCAAAAAGCATATGTATAAGCACACAGGCGAGGAGCTGCCGTTTGCCTGTGAAATCTGTGGCAAACGATTCCACATACACAGTGTGCTCAGGGACCATCTCTTGCGCCACGCTGGCGTCAAGAATCATGTGTGTCCCTACTGCGGCGTGGGCAAGACAACTCGGCAGGAGTGGAACAAGCACATACTGACGCACACTAGGGAGAAGCAGTTCCAATGTCGCCAGTGCGATCATTCATCTCATAATAAACAGGCTCTGTCCAATCACGTCAAGGTGGTTCACATGAAGATCAAGAACTTTGCCTGCCAATATTGCGGCAAGACCTTTGGCAAATCGCACGCTTGCAAGATCCACGAGCGACTCCACACTGGCGAGAATTGCTGCGAGTGCAAGATCTGTGGCAAGATCTTCCTGTTCGAGAAGCGCTTGACGAAGCATTTGCAGATTCACGAGAAGCGTGAAATACCACCGCCATCAGCTGCTGGTAATCCGACGGTCGAAGGAGATGCACAAAACACGCCGAATATGAACCAGGAAATGGCAGAACCTGTGGACATCAAACCTGTGCCAATAGTTCCGCCGAAGCCCAAGAATTCGCACAGAGTTGAGCGTGTGGATATATCTCAGCTGGCGGGCACCTCTGTTAATCCCATATCTTCGGTTTCTGTGCCATCCTGGTCGCCACAAGTCAACTTCACCAAGAAGGAGGGCCAGCACATTTGTCCAGGATGTGGGCGCGGCTTCAATCATATTGGCAACATGAAGCTCCATTACAAGATCATTCACGAGAAGGTGAAAGATTTCGCTTGCCGCTACTGCCCCAAGCGCTTCGCCAAGGCGCAATACCTACGCAATCATGAATATATCCATACCGGCGAGAAGCCGTTCGAATGCAAGATATGCGGCAAACATTTCCGCCAGGAGCAGGTGTTGAAGACGCATTTGAAGGTGCACGACAAGCCGCCGAAGCCGCCAAAAGCCAAGAAACCGCCCAAGCCCTCGGTTAGCAAAGCAAAGGGATTGAAGGTGGAGCTCAACAAGAAGCATCCAAAGATTTTCGACGAGTTCCAGGATCCAGCTGCAGAGCGTGCGGCCGCCACTGCTGCACTGCTCGCCCAGCAGATGGAGGAGAATGAGGCGAAGCGAAAGGCAGAGGAAGAGACACGCAAGATTCAGGAGGCCGCATGCGAGCAGCTCAACCGACTGCAAAAGCAGGTGCAAAGCGAGAAGGGCTCCTACGATAGCTACTATGGACAGAAGACAGAGGCTGAGGGGACTAACATGGATGCTCTTAAATTAGATCATGTATAAATGGCAGCGCGTAAGCGGTAAGATATAAGTTTTTGAGTAAGTGTGAGCAATATTTGATATTTAGTTATAAAATCTTGCAGCTGTGTCCCAGTCCCAGTCCAAGTCCACTTAAGAACCTTTATGAACTATGCGAATCCCTCGAATGGTTACATATACACCTATATATAACTATATCCTTATCTTAATCATTTCAATTATGTATTAAATAATGAATTAATAGGTACGTGTTGTATGGCACGCTTACTTCATAGATACAAATTATGGCTTAGCATTAAACTCACTAAATATTTTGCAATTTGGTAGCTTCACGGAGCAAACGCAAAGATCTTGCTAAAACAGAGAAAACATGAAAAATGGAATTTTGGATAAAGCAGCCAAAAGCCGATTTGAAGCATTAAGATATAATCTGAAGACAGCGCACTGGGTACGTTACTAAGAGTTTAAGATAAATGAACGAACAGTCTACCATCCCGATCCTTAGCTATGCTGTGCTGTATTAAATTCAAGAATATGCATAAGAAAAACAAATCAAATAATACTTTAACATCTTTCAAGTTATTCAAGCACCATGAAAATGACAACATGATTATTATGATTATTGTATAAGGAAATATACATAGACGCGTATATAATTAAAAAGATGTTTTATTTTCGGGCATTACAACAATATTGGATTGGGAATTGTGGATCTATTTACACAATTATATATGTAAATATGTATACATATCATTATTTATATACATATACATATATACAGAGGTGTGTAAACTAGAGCTGTGTACACAGCGAAAAGTATCGATATACAGTTTTGTCTCTGTGAGTAAGTAACCGATTATTTGAATTTGAGTACTCATGATCTTTTTATATCTATATTTTTAATTTAAATTTAATATTTAAATATATTTATTATAATTATTGTTAGTCATCATTAGTAGGCAGGCGTATTTGCTAAGCAACAAATTACTTGCATGTGGTATATACTTTTATGGCATATCGCTTTGTTTTGCTCTGTTATCTATTTGTTAGAGACAATGATTTTGGACCATTTAGCAGATGTTTACCTAAAGATTATTTCTTATTTGCCGCTTTTTGTCAGTACCGCAAGACATGTAAAAGCAATTTCAGCATATAACAGTAAATATCAATTGAAAACGCTTCGCGTCAGAGAATCTGCAAAACCTTTTTTAAAATACAAGAAAACAAAACGACTAAAATATATGCCCGCTGTTAATAACAGTTGAACAACATGTTAAGTTAACAGATAACAGCAACGACATCCAAGAATTCTTTTTCTGACGCGTTTTTTTTCTGGCCAGTCTTAAATTTACATTACATCGAAGATGAATGAGCGGAGTGAATACTCCATACAAACAATATGCCGCATCTGCTTAAAACACTTGCAAAACGATGCCGCCTACGATTTGTTTTTGGTCCCTGGTCTGGCCAAGAAACTGTGTGTGTGCACCTCCCTCTCAGTGGAACAGCAGGATGGTTTCCCGATGAATCTGTGCAGCAATTGCTACATCCGGCTTAACGACTTACACGACTTTCAGAGGCTATGCGTTGACTCCGTTCAAAGATTTCAAGAAATGGTCGCCAGCAATTTCTTCACAGCAACAGCGGCGCAAGTGAATCAAATCGACAATTTTGACGTGCTGAATGTTGCTACACAGGATGGGGACTTGGTTGGTGAGGAAGAGGATCGCATTAACTATGATCCGTTGCTGAATCACAAGATGGAGATTATAGAGAATGAGGAGGATGTCTTCAAGATGCTCGAGCACGTTGACAAGGAGGCAGAGGAGGTGGAGAAGGAAGTCAAACAAGATGTAGACGATCAGTCTAGTGTGCTTCAAATGTATGGCGATGAGTCCTCCATGGCAAGCTGCAACGAGAACGAGAACGACATAGACTTTGAGCCAAACAGCACAGATGGCGACGACGACATGCCGCTGGCCCAGCGACTACGTGGTAATCCAAGGAACTTTAGCAAATCTAGTGCGAAAAGAGCTTCCGACAGTGTAGAGCTGGAAGATGACTATAGTTCAGCATCGGATGAGGATGGCTCGAAGTCAAGAGCAAAGCGCAAACGAATTCCAGCAGCTGAACGGCATCTGCATCGCATCATCGACTGTCACATTTGCCATCAGAAGTTCAAGAAGGCAATACGCTACGAGGAGCATATGAAGCATCACAATGATCTGTTGCCGTTCCAGTGCAAAGTTGAGTCCTGCAGGAAGGGCTTCACCACGGCCGGTGGACTGCGGCTGCACGTGGATCATGCGCACACAGAACTGTCCGAGGTGCACGCCTGCAGCGTGGAGGGATGTGGCAAGACATTTCCTCGCATTCGTCTGCTTACTTTCCACATGAAGAAGGTGCACAACATCTCAAAGGCAGCAGCGCCACCCAGAGACTATCCCTGCACGGAGTGCGAGAAGATCTTCCGCTGTCCCATGGCCCTGAAGAAGCATATGTATAAGCACGACGGCAAGGAGCTGCCCTTCCCTTGTAATATATGCGGCAAACGTTTTGTGATCAACAGCGCGCTCAAAGATCATCTGATGCGGCACGCCGGCATCAAGAACTACGTGTGTCCCTACTGTGGTGTGGGTAAGACCACGCGGCAGGAGTGGAACACACACATTCTGACGCACACCCAGGAGAAGAAGTTCAAGTGCCATATATGCGAGCATGCCTCGCATAACAAGCAAAGTCTGGCCAACCACATTAAGATTGTGCACGAGAAGATCAAGAACTATGCGTGTCAGTACTGTGGCAAGACCTTTGGCAAGTCGCACGCCTGCAAGATCCACGAGATGACGCACACCGGCGAGAAGCGTTGCGAGTGCAAGGTGTGCGGCAAGAAATTCCTTTATCCAAAGAGCCTCACAAAGCATTTGAAAACGCACGAGAAGCGTGTGCTGCGCGCCATCGAAACGTATCGCCAGCGACAGGTGGAGCTGGGAGAAGTGCCCACGAATAGCGGCGAGCCAACGGATAATGCGGCTGCTGTTGCTGTTGCTGCCGTGGAAGCATCCGCGACTGCGGATGGAGTTGATGTGATAATTTCGCAAAATGCAGCCGATGAGCTGCTCAAAGTGTGCGCCGAATCGGTGGCCACAATACCCAGAGATCCGAGGCGAGTGCAGCGTGTGGATATAGCGCAGCTGGCTGGCACGGCCGTCAATCCCATACCATCTGTGTCAGTGCCCTCCTGGTCGCCCCAGGTCAACTTCACCAAGAAGGAGGGCAAGCACATTTGCCCCGGCTGCGGGCAGGGCTTCAACAACATTGGCAACATGAAGCGCCACTACAAGATCATACACGAGAAGGTCAAGGATTTCGCCTGTCGCTTCTGTCCGAAGCGCTTCGCGAAGGCGCAGACGTTGCGTCACCACGAGTGGATACACACGGGCGAGAAGCCGTTCGAGTGCAAGACATGCGGCACACATTTCCGGCAGGAGACAGCGCTGAAGCGACATCAGCGGACGCACGAGAATCGCCCGCCCGTCATCTCATCCAAGTTCTATGCTGCGCGCGAGGAGCTGGAAGAACAGGAGCGGACAAAGCGCGAGGCCAGACGCAAGGCGGACGCGAAACGCAAAGAAATTGCTGAGGCCGCTAAGGAGCAGCTCTCGTCGCTGCACAAGATTGAGGCCACCGACAAGAACCTGCACTCGTATGACGAGTACCAGGAGGCTGCCGCAGAGCGAGCGGCAGCTTCAGCTGAATTGCAGGCCCAACAGTTCGAGGAGAACGAAGTGAAGCGACGAGCGGACATGGAGCGTCTCAAAATACAGGAAGCCGCCTACGAGCAGCTGCAGAAGCTACAGAAACAACAGGAAATCGAAAAGGCGCAAAGCTCCTACGATGGTTACTATGCGCAAAAGGCATGCGCCGACGGCACCAACCTGGACGACCTAAAGATAGACCACGTCTGAAAACAATCTACAATATTTGATAAGATTTTCAAAATGTTATCAAACTGAGGAGCTGGGAGAGAAATGTAATACATGTAGAACTGCAAAATTTATATATATATATTTATATGTTAAGCTGAATCGTTTTCAAAAAGCAATACTTTATAATCCTTATAGGTAGAGATAGGCTATGACTTAAGCAGGTTTTATTATAGAAGTTTACAATACAACCATAAAAATATACATATATTGATTATGTACATTTTGAATATCATTTTATTTTTATTCAGTATCCTTAAGCATGAATAGACTCTTTAGGCTATCCAATGTCATGTTATCAAGGTCCCAGTGTGTGGATAATGTGGATTTATCGTCGGCCGATTTGATGAGCTTCATGATGTTTTCCTCGATTGTGCCATTTACAATGAAACGATGTACTGTGGTCGGTCTGTTGCCATAGAGAGAATAATTACAAATTAAAAACAGTTAGAAGGATTGCCTCTTGTAGCCGCAACTCACTTCGTCTGACCGAAACGATGAACACGTCCAATCGCCTGCAGTTCTTCGCCTGGCGTCAGTATTGGTTCGATGAGGAACACATGGGTGGCCTCAATAAGATTGAGACCCTTGGAGCCTCTGGCCAAGGGCATCAACAAACAGGTCACGTTACGTTCAGCATCCTGTCGCAAAGGAAAGTGATAAATTAGCAGAAGATTTGGCTAGCTTCTCCATAAAACACAAACCTTAAACTCATCAATATCGCGATTTGTGAATTTGCTGCGATACTCGACAGAATTTTGGCTTAAGGCGCTGGCAATATGATTCAATATGGTTGGCCACTGTGAGAAGATTATAATTTTCTCTGGATCCTTGCCAGAGGATTCAGATCTGATCTTCAGCACCAGCTCAACAATGTACGTAATCTTCGTAGAGAAATCACCGATGATCTCGGAGTTGCTGACACCCTTGCGCACGGAATAGTAGAGTCTGATAGGAAAATTTAAATTTAAATATATTTGATCATTTGAAAGTTTAGCAACTCACTGTGGCGAATCTTGGCGGCACATTGGACATTTTTTAATACTATCACGACCCAGTTGCTTCCTCATGGTGTCCAGACAAAGTTGGCAGAGGAAATGACCGCAGGACAACATAACATACTATCAAGGAAATTGTATTAGATCTGGTTTGGAATATTTAGCAAGATCAAACATTACGCGCTTATCATCCTGAGTCTGGCAAATGGGACAGGGCTTATCGCCCGCATCTTCCTTCAAGTGTTTCAAGTACTTTAGACGTCCGGACAAGCGAATAAAATTGAACTGCGCTTCTTGAATATTGTTCAAATTGAACTGTGTCTGCTCATCCAACTGGTAGGGCAATATGAGAAAGTTGGATTGCTCCTCCGGGTCATGGGTGAGCAATATGCGCATTTTGCACATGTCCAGCTCATCGAACGCCTTGATCACATACTCCATCTCAATCCAGTATTTAATCTGCAGCTTCACCAGACTCTGCATGGCATCCAGCAGCTCCAATTTACTTTTACATTCGGCTTTGAACTCGCTAAACTCTTTTTTGGAGCGCAAAAAGGCAAAGACAACTGCAAATACATAAATATATATTTGTAAATAAATTAGATTAATTAATGATGGCAGCGGATACCTTTTATAATAATTATTTCAATGCTTGGATTCTCAGTGCCATCCGTTACAGTGCCCTCCTTGCCCAGCTCCTTGGCAAACAGCAGACACTCAAATTGATTGATAATATCCCGAATCTTGCATAAGCGGCAAATCAGTTGTTTCTTTGGCTTTGCAGTCGTTGCAGGTGTGTCAGCGGCTTTGTCGTCCTGTTGGGGAAGAGTTAAGCTATTATAAATGTTATATTGTATGTGGCAAGGACACTCACCAAGATGTCAGCCAAGTGGCAATCGGAGACATCTCTAATAAAGTTCAGATTGTCTGGACTTAGGGGAACTCCCTCTTCCACAGATCCACAGGATTCCACCAAAATGTTCTTTAGCAACTCAAATTCGGCTCCAAGTTTCTTATGCAGCGCCAGCAATTTGCCGTGCCAGTTGTGTATGATATAGAGCACGCCCGTCATGCCGTCCACATCCTGCAACTTGTCCTTGGCACAATTTTGTCTAAAGAACTCATCCACTATCTTATTCCACAGCGCATTGTGTAGTGATTTACTCGTATTGATCAACGTGGCGAATAGCTCCAAGGTGTTGGTGCTGTATTGCTGGTTCAGTCCATCCAGCTCCTCTAGCTTCGATTCATAAGCATCTCGTGCTGCCTGCAACACTGTTGACTTCTCCTCCAGGTATTTACACTCCAGTTCATTTAACTTGAAGTTATATACTGCAATTTCCTCCTCCTCCAATTGCTCTGACTCCGGTGCAAAGAGCGAAGCTTCCATCAGGTTATGCGCCGCATGTATTTGGAGCAAGCTATCCACGCTGTAAAGATAAAACTATTAACTACCATCTTTATCTAATCAAAGAGTTTTCCTCTATTTACGATATGTTCTCCTCATTGTAGTCGAAGGCCAGCTTTAGCACCATCTTATAGTAATGGATCGCCTCCCTATACTCGTGGCGTATGAAGTGTATGGCTGCCATGCCATTGTAGGATGAGACCCATGTGCGTAGTTCTCGCTTGCATTGCATCTCGTTGTTCGACTTGAGATGCACCAGGAGATCCCGTGGGCTTAAATAGTTGGTGGTGGTCACACTTTTATTGAGCACCACTGGAATGGAGCAAGTTTTGCGAATGCGTAAAAACGGATGAAGTATGGTCTTCAGCAGCTTTGGCGATATGGAAGCCAGGCAGGAGCTGTTGTTGTTGGGATTTTGTTTTGCGTGTTTGGCCACGGCTGCCAGGAAGAGTTCAGTGCATTTGGCATGTTCCTCGCGGTAATACAGCGACTCCACGTTGCTCAACTCTAGACGATGCACAAGCTCCGTTTGCGGTGGTATGCCCAGCTCGTCCTCCACTTTGGATTTGCATGTGCGCCACATGCTTTGCTGCAGCAGCTCCAGCAGCGGTTCAGCCTTATGGTTAAGCAGAAATGAGTTGGCTATTGTTTGCCAGGCATCCCCGGGCTGGCAAGCATCCTTAAAGCCAATGAATTTCAGCAGCGGAGCCAGATCATCGATGGTGCGCTGTATGGGAGTGCCGCTGACTGCCCAGCGATTGACTGCGGGCAGCTGACGCACCATTTCCGCCACCTGGGATGTGCTGCTCTCGACCATTTGGGCCTCGTCCAGGCAGACGCGCCACCAGTTAACCATCAGTAGCGGAGAACTGGGCCGCATGTAGCGCTGCTCAAAGCGCATCTCGCGATCCGTTGCATTGCGAGGCGTATGATGAATCTCGTGCGTCAAGATGGAGTAGTCAGTCAATACGATGTCATACTGCGCCAATTGCATTGGACTAATCCAGAGGCCAGAGTGTAAGCCCGGATAGAGCAGCACTTTCAGTGTGGAGCTTATGTGCTTGCTGATTTCATTGAACCACTGCGTCTTGATGGCATTCGGCGACACAATGATTGTAGCTCCCGACTCCACCAGCTCCGAGCAGTTCGTTGTGGATTCTGTCCAGCAATTGGGACACATATAAACATCGCTGGCATCCAGCATGCACTTCTGATGCTGCCACAGCCGACAGCGAGTGCACTGCACTTTCTCTTTGCTGGGCCGTGAGTGCGGGCAAATGCAATGGGTTTTGTGCTTCATGCACCGCAGCTTGAGCGGCACATTGTCCTCCACATTGTCCAGCAAGTTGTGCCAGTAGTTGTTGTTGATATTAGCTCTGGGATGCAGCAGCATTGTGGCCAGCAGCTCAACTGTTTTGCCTAGACCCATCTCATCGGCCAGAATGCCACCTGGTGGCAACGAGATCCTGGGCATTGCATCCTGGTGCGGATAGAATTGTAGGCAGTATTTGTGCTTGAATACTTGATGTTGGTGGTTGTTCACGGCCTGCAGTGCAATATAGTTGGCCGGAAATTGATTTGGCTGCTGTTCACGTGTCAGCATCCAACTGACGGTACGTTCCTGATAATTTCTCAGCTGAGATCTGAAATAGGTCGGCAAGCACAAAGGCGATTGCTTTGCATTTTCTTGCTCCTGGTGCTTACAGTATAAGGCATTGTAAAGCTGCGTTGTTACATAGCTCTTCAGCTCGCGTTGGCGCTGACGATGCTCTCTGGCCACCTCGAACTCTAAGGTGGGCGTGTAATTGCTGAAAATAATTGGCAAAATCTCAGCTGCCAGCTCCATGTCAAGTTTATTGGCCGAATAAGCAGAGGCCGATTCCTTCTGAACGAATACAAGCGTCCAGCGGCCATTTTCAGATTGTAATGCTCTGAAACCTAGCTTTTTGGTGCGCTGTTTTTCATCTACATATATATATATGGAAAGAATTGTGAAATATGCAGCGAAATTAGCGGAATTTACTTACAGCTTGTTATAATCGTAGTTAGAGCATTCGCATTTTCAGCTAGGAATGTTTTTATACGCCACTGTTTTTTACCAAAGCGAAAAACCAAGCTCGAATCAATATTTTCAGTGATGTCTAAATGCTCGTCTGCTAATTCGCATATTAAAACAAATGGATCTGCCATTTAAAAAAAATTGGTTTATTCCGTTTCGGCTGCTCTAACCGGGCACCAGAATAGCTTATCGATAGGCTGACAATTCAATATAACTGTAAACCGATAGCAATGTAGTAATATTGTGCCATTAAAGGTATTCCGTTTAAAAACGATAAACGAAATCTCAAACTTACTTAGCATATAAATTTTATTGAAAATAAGTTTATATTAGATATATTATTATATTCACAATAATCGTATTTTTGATAGGTATTAGATGAATTTTATTGCATCAAGGTTTTTTAATATGTCGCTTTTTAGTTGTTGATATTTTTTGTATACGGTCACATTAAAAAAAGTAAAAATAAATAACAAGCGCGTGCCTAAAAAAAACTGTAATTGTTTTTTTTTTGGAAACAGTGTTTTTGCCCGCAACACAGATGAACGCTGTAATTGCGCTATGCCATTTTTGCGAAACGCATGGTCCCTGCGCCATCTTCTGCACGCAAACACTGCGTGACACCAAAATCGAAGACCTGCTGAATGTGGAACAGCCCCAACAGCAGCAGGGCCAAAAGACCTGCTCCGCTTGCAATTATACGCTGGGGCGCAACAACAATGCCATCTACAGCAAGGATACAGAGAGTGGCGCCACATTTGTGAGCACCAAAGTGGCCGCCCTGCCCGAGGTGGCAAACCTGGTTAAGCAGGCGGCCGTGCGCAGTCTCAGCTGTGAGATAAACACCAACAGAGATGGCGATGGCGATGGAGGTTTCGTTTTCTTTGGCGACTCCTCTCGTGGTCACATTCTCAGTCACACATTTCGCGTCAGCGATTTGCAGTCGCGTGGCTACTATCAGCTCTTCTCGATTATAGTGCTAATGAAGGATAAGTATTTCCTGCTGAACACCAAGCCCTTTCTGGCCGAGCATCTGAGGAAAGTGTCCACGGAATTGCAGAGCGGAGCGCAACGCACCAAGGCAGCTGAGGAGCTGAACTATTCGGTTAGACAGCGGCGCTTGTCGGGCGCACAGTTCCTAATGCCGACGCCACGCTCTCTGATCGAGCTGACTGGTGAGGAGCATCTGTTCGCCCAGTTGCATTCACATTTTGCCTGGATACTGCTGGCCGGATCGCGATTCCTCACCGAGCACGTCACCTTTGGCAATCTGCCGTGGCTGCCGCCGCAGAGCAGCGGTCGGCCGCCTGCACAGCGACTCACATACAACAGCTCCACGCTGCCAATGATACAGATGTATGAGGAGAGCATCGATAATCCCGAGCAGGATGAATTCTTCTCGCTGCGGCATATCAAGATGGTGGTGCGCAAGGAGGACTTTGCCACCGTTTGCTACTGCGCCCTCACCGGCGTCAAGATCATTGTGCGCGGCGCACCGGATCGCACCTTCCGGTTCATGGTGTGCCTGAAGAAACTGCTGCCCGAGCCAATGCACAATCTGATGAGGATTGATGCACAGCATCAGCACTCGATCAGCTCGGAGTACAAGATAATATCGGTGTCCAATGAGATCGCTGTGCCCATTGCCAGCAGTTGCGTGCTCCGCATTGACTTCCTGGACAAGCATGTCAATGGCAACGATATCGTCTCCCTCAAGTGGCCCGGCGAACTGCCGCGCAAGTGTAAGTGGAACGATCTTAGTTGATTACTTAGATCTATAGCAGCTTCTTTGTTTCTGATCCAGATCCTGATCTCATGGTCAAGCTGCTGAAAGCCGTCCAAGCTGTCGAGGAGAAGACCTTCACCGAGTTGGTGCTCAACAAGCAGACAAAGGTGCTAATCGAGGAGTGGAAGAAGTGGGTGAAATTCAACATCCAAATGAATGCGCATTATTTAATCCTCTTATCCTTGCAGCAAGGTCATTTGCCTGAACCATGCCAAGTCCGGGAGCGTGCAGGCCAAGCTGAAGAAGGTGCTCGGCGTGCAGCCGCAGGATCAGCCAATTCTCAACTATTGGAGCACACACTTGCACTAGCCTTCCGCCTAGCTTTAGATTTAGTGTTTAGAAATTGTTTTTCACCTTTTGGAATAAAAGTTCTTTATTGCCAGACAGAGCGCAACGTTAATTTCCTCGATTGACAAATCAATATTATCTTAACCAAAAAGTGACGTCCACCGTTTCCAGTTGGCCACTTTGCTTACTTCTTGTAGCCGCAGCTGGAGCGACGACCACGAGCACGCTCGAACTTGCGTCCCTTGGATCGGACATAGGGGCGAGTGTGCGAGTGGGGCACACCTGGAGCCTTGCCGAAGTGCTTGCAGGCAGTGCGAGCGGTGCGCTTGCCCTGGAGCAGCAGCGTATTCTTGCCTGTGGGCGCACGCAGAGCCAACTGATCGAAGGTCAGAATCTCACCGCCAGCCTTCAGGATGCGCTCGCGAGCCGTCTGGGTGACATGGAGGGCGCACAGGGACACCTTGGGCACGGTCAACAGGCGGGCATCATCGGTAACGGTGCCAACAACCACAACAGTCGACTCCGGCTGATTAGCGGCCTTGAAGAAGCGAGCGATGCGCTGCAGCGACATTGGTGGCCTGTTTATTTTGCTCATAAACAAACGCTTCAGGATGATGCGGTTGAACTTCTTGTTGGTACGACGTTGCAGGAAACGGTACAGCTGTGAAGCGAATGCAATTTGTGTTAACGGCACTTTTATTTTTAATTTAATTATCAAATATTCACCTTGACGAGCAAACGCAGGTAGACATCCTGAGATTTGGGTTCGGTTCTGCGAACCTTACGATCGTACTTGTGGTTGATATCAATACCCTGTAAGAATATAACAATATTATTACCAACTGTTCAATGAGCCAGCGATATGTCATGTTTGTCAAACTACAATCAATATTTTTCACAAACATTTAAGATGTTTACAAATTAATTTTCGAGCTTATAATTTCTTGCGTCGTACCATTTCGGCGACCGGAAAAAGAAAGAGACGAGCAATGACAGTTAGCGATGGCTGAAATATCGGATTATCGAATATGTCTATAATAGTTACTCGATATTCACGAAAAATGCCAATTTTTGTGAAGACTGTATATCTTATTTATGGCAAATAATAATCATTCAGAGAAATTATGCTTAAGAACTAGGCACTTTAACGATTCGAGTCGTTTTCACATTATTTAAAAAATAATTCCACAATTGTAATGGAAAATGTAGTAGAAATGTTATCGATTACTTTAAAGTGTGTATGACAGCTACTCAGGGCTGCACAATAAGTTCGATCAATAGTGGCAACGCTGTAGCATATCCCCTTTGCAGCACTAAAATAATGGCAGCGGTAAATTTACGTAAAGGTTTTTTACTTGTGCCTCAAAATGTGAGTAAATCTGACTTATAAGAATGAATAAGAACATATTATGAATCAAATACCTACCCATAGGTTGTGGCCAACCTGCAGAGAAGCTATGCCTCACCGAAACAAAAAAAGGTCAAAACATTAGAAGCTGTTGGTAAATCAATTGCTGCAAAAGGGTAAATATTGTTCTCAAGTGATGATTAGATTGTTTGTTAAATATTCCGATTGTTTACAGTTTCCTGCGTCCAAATAAACCATACGCACCTACTACGGATGCAGCGAGTCGTATTCGTGCCGTGGCTGCCAATCTGCAGTTGGCCAAAGGCGGAGACCAGCAACAATTATCTAACTTAGAAGAAAAGTTCAAGTTTCTAGCCGCATGCTTCCAGGAACTGCAGCATGGTGTGCCCAATTCGCAGGTGCACGAGATGTCCACAGTGGCCGATGTAATCGCATTCTATGAGCAGGTGGTAGACACCACTGTGCCGCTGGATGCACTGAAGCGCATCGATTTGCCAGAGAATTTGCATATACAATATGAATATTTGCGCTTCCATCCGGACACAGATACAAAATTCAATGGGAAAACTGCTTTTCCAAAGAGCTCCACGCTGGTAACCGGACTCAAGTATCGAAACAAATATCAGGGACATGAGGCCAAGCGCTCATGGCCTTAGTTTAATATGTTAATCCTATTTGCCGATTGTAGTTAATAATAAAGTGTTACGCTCTATAAGTATTGAGAGACTGTCTCCACCAGATCCGAGTTGTAGAGGGTTTCCAGTGCCGACATAACCCTCGAATCTTTCAGCATTTCCATCAGGCGGCTATCTGCTCTAGCCATTTCAAATGTGGGATACATAATCTCATAGCTGATCTCGGTCACAGCGGGCTTATTCATTACGCTAAGAATCCTCTTTTGCAGCTCAATTTCTGGATCGGGCGGTTGCAGCTTGGCCAAGGCGTTCGCTTCGCCCAGCTCCAGTTTTAACTGTTGCTCGCGCTGCTCCCCCAAATATTTGATTATGCATTCATACTGCAAGCCCGTCAACTGTCGGTTGCTCGCCAGCATATCGATCAATTGCTGCATTGCATCCGGATGTCTGGTGTGGTTGGGGCGCAGTTGGGAAGTGTTCAGTGCGTCGTGTTGTTTCTTCGAACGGAAGTCGGTGGAAATGAGTACGATGGCATCATCCAAGGGCATGTTGCGATGCTCGGCAGGTACTCCATATAATATGTTGACTGTAATACTATTGAGAGCTTCGTGCTGCGGGGTCACCAGCACAGCGTAGAGGCAACCGCGTGCCGATATGTTGCTAAGCACTTGGCTCAGCATAACGTCCTCATTGGGAAAGAGCACATCTACTCGCAGTCCAGCGTTCCTCAAGCGATCTTCTATGAACTCGGCGTATTTGCTGTAGTTGAGCCGCATGTCGGTTAGCAGATGAGGCAACAGAGCATTCATTATATATGTTTACTCACGTATTCTCGCGATTCACCACAATTATTTCGCAATCGTTAATGGGCACAACGGTAGCAGCGGCAGCGGCGGACATCACAATCCCGCCCTGAACGGCCATCGGAACAGCGCCTTGATTCATTTTCTTGACATTTGCGTTGGGCGCCTTTGGCTTGATGCTCGCATTTCGCACAGTTAGTGCCTTTGTCTTGAATGTCGATTTATTCAATGCAGCCGCACATTTGTTGGCAATCTCTTCGTTTTCGAACTGCACAAATCCAAAGTTCTTTTGCACCAACGATCCCAAAACCTTTCCATATGGATGACAGATGCTCTCCAGCTCTTCTCGTGTACAAATGGGCAGGTTTCCAATAAAAATGCGATTCTTGACCAGAGCGGGATCTCGTGCAATATTATAGCCGGCTGAGTTAGGATCGCGATGAGTAGCCATTCTACTTTAATAACGTCTAAATCTACTTTTATTTCAATTGTCAATACAGCAGCAGAAATATTTGTGTTGTGATGCTAATTACCGGGTATCGATAAGAATATAGGGCCGATCAAAAAACTATCGATACAGCAAATAAATCGATATCAATTTAAGCGATAAGGCCGTTACACAAATTATGCAAATGTTTCAAAATTTCAACGAAGTTTATTGACATACAAATGTAATACAACAATTAAATAAATCAGTTACATAATATGTTACAGTATTTATGCGTGTATCAAAAATCCATGAGCGTCATGTGGCAGATGTGCTTCATGTTGCAATTCAGGCTTCTTTTTCGGCACATAGGGATTATGCTCGGGATCCGCATTTAAGCTGAGTATTGATTGAAGTATTGATAATAAATCAAATATTATAATATTTCGAATAGACTTACTGATAAAGGCTGATGGCCTCCTCACATTTCACATTGTACCACCAGTCGCAGGCGAACTCCTTCTGATTGAATATGGTGCCGTTTGTGCAGAGGAACGAGGCGCCCTGATGTCCCTCCCGACCATCGTGGCACACGTGATAAGCCTGACATCCGGTCTCCACATTCGCATACATGCCCGGAACGGCGGGCACATTGTGACAGCTGAATTGCGTGTGCGGCACTTCATGGTAAATCGGATAATCAACGCCTGCCACGCCTGGTATTTTGTTCAGATCCTGCTTATCTTCGTGGCGTTCACGATGCTCTGGTTGTGGTGGATTAAACAGGTGTCCAAATTTCTGCAGCAACATAAGTAAACATATCAAATGTTGCAAATTGCGTAACCCAAAGACTTGTGCGGTAACCGGTTCCGCAGTCTCCAAGTCTCCGAGTCTTTGAGTCTCCAACTCCCCCCAAGTGGCAGCCCGCTCATTATTAGCAAACAATTAAACATGTGTGTTGCTGTTGTTATGCACATATGTGTGTGTATGTGAGTGTGTTTCGTGTTGGTGTGTGCCTCAATTGCATGTTACAATTTTTGGGTCAAAAGTGAACGTCGACCACAGCGTCGCGTGGCAAGACACAGCAACAGCAACGCGTGCCAAGTCAATGCGAGGTGGGAACAGCGCTGTTCCCTGGTTTGATTTTGCAGACTAATTACAGCTCATCATTATGCTTTATCGATAGCTGCTGACTGACCATATTAATTATCGTCTCAGACTAACCTGCACTTCAATGGCCATCGCTAGGCCAGCCACAAGCAGCAGAAGCAGCGCTGCCAGCATCGTCTGTTGCTTCAACATCTTTTTTTTGTTTCTTAGTTTGAGGATCAGGTTTTGTTTATTTGCAGTTTTGGGATTGGATTCAACCGTCTGCGTTCAGTTTGAAAATCACACTGAAGCTGAAGTGCAGTTTTTCCAAGCGGCATCCACTTGAGCGACGCCGTTGTCGTCGTCGTGCAAGCTTTCAAGGGTACCGCATGAACGGTGTCTAACGGTAAGCGTGGCTCGTGTCTCGCGCTTCGTGGCTCGCTGTTTCGTTAGTCGCTCGGCTGTTCAACTTTCGATTTTTGGAAGCTGCTTTTCTAAGCTTTTTTTTTTTTTTTGTATATTTGCTTCGCAATTGAACAAACAGATCGCACCGCCTAAATAGTACAGTAAAACGTTGGGCATAACGATGATAAGCATAAGTATCTTATGCATATGTAAGTACGTAGTTATTGCTTGTGTAGGGAAGCATAATGCAATATGGTTTATTTTGCAAGCAAACATTTTTTACGCTTAACAAATTTTCGGCGGACTTAAATACAAGAAATAGGTATTAAATATGGTATGATTGAATGCAATAACAGCAAATGGAAAGTACATTCAACTTGGTTAAGATAATTAAACTGCGTGTAAACGGCTCGTAATTGGCATAGTTATAATGAGCAGTTAATACTCTACTCTATAAACTCTACCATAAACGAAGCTTCAAATATTGTCACGAGTTTGTCTATTGTTCTGTCTTAACTTGTAGGGCTTATAATTTATGCGCTTAGAAACAATAACAAATGAACAAACTAATAGAACTTTTGTCCTGCTGGATTCAAGTCGAGCTTGTTAAGCAAATCATCAAATTCACTGAAGAGCTGCAATCAAGAGTTTGAGTTTGAGTTAAAGCCATAAAGTTGGCGATCATTCATAATGTTGTCATAAAGGTTGAGCTTACGTGAGTCTTGCCATAGCTATCCACATAGGTCTTACTCCCACCGGCGGTTTTCTTGAAGGCAGGCAGCGCTTGGCCATGCAACAGATTCACATTTTGATAGGACTGCGCCTTGGTTGATGAGCTGGATGCATGGCTTTTGCCCACGGTGGGCGCCAGTTCCAGAAAATTGGGCACTGCACAAGCCACATAAATTTTAAGTGCAACAAGGCGTAACAAAAAAGAGATAATAAAAGTAAAAATAAAAAATTGCTGCGCTCACCTTTCTTGGGCTGGAATTTCACTTGATTGAGCAACGGATTATGCAGCTGCAGCTGACGGTAGCTGGGCAATGCATGCTTGGGCGGCACGAGCACATACGGATGGCCCACAGCCTGCGGATACAGGTAGGTAGTCTCCACGCTGGGCACCTGACGATACTGATAGCGACCTTCTCGCGGCGTATAACGACCATCGGAGCTGAGCGCTATGTGATAGACGGTGCGCATGGGCTTGTTATAGTATTGATAAACCTATTCATTAAATATATATAATTAATCATAAAGTGTGCTGAAATTATATACATATATATAAGTTTCTAATTAGTTAGATTGATTACCTGTGGATTGCGTTGCTCCGGCACAATGCCATCTGGCACGGAGATGCCCTCCTTTTGCAAGCGGTTCAGAAACAAGCGATCAGTCTCGAAGGCGGTGTCGGGTATCTTGCCACCCGCATGTGGCAGCACTTGCTCTCGATAGATTTGACGTTTCTTTAATTGGTTTTTTCGATTATTTATGACTGTAGCTACTATATGTGCATAGTTACTCTAGCCTACACACCTTGTGGTTGCGTTCCGCATTTATGGAGTCTTCGGCAAAGACAGCTGCGCTCAGGCTCAGCAGCACCAAAATGTGCCAAAAATGTGGTGATAACATTTTGTTATTTATTATTTATTATTATTTTTTTATTATTATTTTTTTATTATTTATTTTTCAATATTTTGATATATTTTTTTTAATTTATTGCATGTAAGTTAAAAATAATTCTTGTCGCTAAAGGTCAACTCTGAACTCTAGTTCTTGGCAAACAAGTGTCAGCAGCTTGGTACACAAATCCACATTTGAAACATTTTTATTCAAATTGCAATGCACACATACATAGATACACACATACACAAACACAGACAGGCACACGCACACTCACACACTCGTCTCGTAAGCCAGCTTAAGAATTTAGAAACATTGACAATCTTGACGTGACGAAGATCTTTCGGATTGCGATTGAGTTTGAGAGAATTGTGTTGTGGCCGCGTCGACGGTGCCAAACATAATGAATGCAAATGCACAAAGCGCTCTGATCTGTGGCGGGTGCCCACCGCCAACAACCAACCAACCAGGTGCCCTCTGCTGCTGCTGTTGCTGCTGCTGCTGTTGCTGTTGCTGTTGGTGTTGCTGTTACCTCTGCTGCCGACGACAATAGCAACAACAAACAACAACTTGGTTAGCTGCTGGCATCACGTGGTAGCTAGGCACGACATCATCATCATCATGATGATGCTGTTGCTGCCATAATCTGAAGATTGCCCAAAATACACGATAGTAAGAGTGATCTAGTCGGGTGTGCTAGATTTTAGGATATCCTATAGGATGCTATATAGAGTAAATGGAAAGGAACGAAAATTGAAGGGAAACTAAATTTGATAAAGGATATATGAAATGGAATAATATGAGAGAAAGAGAGAGAGAGAGAGACAATGAGAGAAAGAGAGAGAGAGAGAGAGAGAAGAGGACGAGGAATAGAAAGAGAGACAGAGAAGACGACGAGGAATAGAGAGAGAGAGAGAGAGAGAGAGAAAGAGAGAGAGACGAGAACGAGGACGAGGAATAGGAAGAGGGAGAGAGAGAGAGAGAGAGAGAGAGATAATGAGAGATACAGAGAGAACATACAACGAGATACAGTAAGACAGAGAGAAAGAGAGAGAGAGAGAGAGCTACAACGAGCAAGACAACAATCGACAAATACAATTTATTTATGCTCACCCACATCAGATTATTCCCTTTATACAGCATACTTTAAATTACAGGGTATTGCAGCTGCTGCATTTGCATTTGTGAGCGATCGTCAGACATTTCCTATGGCTTTTACATTAAAGCCCAAACACAAAATTAGTTGCCATTTAATATTTTTGCGCTTAATTTGTTTAAGCCAAAGTGGCAACAAAAAACGATAGAAAAATATAAATAAAAACATAATAACATAAAACAATATGCATTTTGAGCAAAGTAATTAATTAATCTTGTTGTTAAACTGGGCAGGTTGGCGTTGATGATGCACCGAATCGTTAGGGTCGATTGGATGGGCTACTTCACTTGAAACTTTCAATATTTGGCCAGCAATATCTTTGTTATGCACAGTCAAAATTGCTTTAGTATTTTATTTTTATTTTTGTGTTATATATTTTTTTTTTTACTTTTTTTTTGGTTATTTTTGTGCTTGTCTTTTGAAAGTGAATGTTTGTTATTGTTTTTGTGAATTGAACAGTTGGATGTTGTTGTTGATTGCGCTTCAGCTGAACAATTTTCTATAATGTTTTTAAATTTATTGATTGTTTTTGTTATTATTAAAAATATTTGTATATTTTTTGTGTAGCGCTCGCAGCGGGCACTCAAGCTGGCTGCTGAAGGGTTCATCTTTGGGGACCTTGAAGTCGTTGTGAAAGTGAAATGTGAATTGTGATCTTAGAAGTTCGAATCACGTTTTTGATCTGTATTCATAACTAGGTATAGCTATTGCCATATTCCCACGCAACTTGCATTTAAAATTCGAATTGCATATGACAGACCATAGACTATCATACCAAGTGAGCCAGCTGAAGTGAAAGCTAAGAATGGCGCACAAAAACACCGACACACTGAAGACTCAACATTTGAAATGCCAAACACAAAAGCAGCAGCAACAGCATAAGCAACTCATGTAGTTTACAAGATAATTATCACCGTTACACAATGGTTGTAAATGGTTTTACATTACCAATTACAAGAGCGGAAACCTAAACCACAAATCGGAGCAGCTTCTGGTATGAGGCTTCTATCTCATTGCAGCTGACCTTGGCGCCATCAAATGAAATCAAGATGCAACAATCAACGTGCACAGCATCCCATTGACGATACAAAACGAGACGCTGATGACAATTAAAGATTAATTATTTTAAATCACCGTCGACCTTGGAGTAACTACAGCTACAACTACAACTTCAACTCCAACTCGGTTAGCTCAGTCTGAGCGTCGTTGTGGGCAGCTCTGAATTGGTAGCAAATCATCTTTGTGACTGAGCTCTCGAGTCACGCGCTAATTGGTTAGCAACTGCGGGTTTCCTGGAGCGTTTTTCTTTCTGCAATCTATTACAAATTGGAAACGCTGCGGTTTCAAGGATTTCCTAAACAACATTCCCACGTCTACTACTACACAAAAATCAAAACAAAACCTTTCGAAACTGTCGCAAAATAACAAAAGTGACAAGCCAATAACATGAAATGCTCTCCAGGCGCAGCTCAATTGTTGAGAGCGTTACGAAGTTTTAGAGTGGTTCGGCAATGGCCTCCAGAGCGCATCGCGCAGCGCATTGACTCAAAGGTTACCCAAATTGGCTCACAATCAGGTTCAATTGCCTTTAAAGCCAATTGCCAATTGCCAATTGCCAATGGCTGCTTTGACCGTCTCGAATTCAATTTGCAATCAGACATGCTCTGAGACCTACAAATCTATCTGTGTTTGTGTGTGTGTATTTAATGCCAATTAACGCATGATTTTAAATTTTTAATAATTTCTTCAATTTTGTATGTTTTGGGCCACGTGCTGCAGCATTGATCAATTAAGTAAGGTTGTCAAACACAAGCATAAGAGCTTTGGATGGAAGTGCTCGACTGGAAAATACCCTGAGCTGCATGGCCGGCAGCTGTTTATATGATTTTGGTGAGAGTTGAAAGAGGTAAGCCAAAAGCTGCATGTTTTGTATATTAAAAGATAATTTTGAAACCAAATTTTATAGGTGAAGTTATGAGACTTGACGAGATATTCCTTGAAAAACTAATGCTTCATATCGATTTTAATAAATTTCTTGAAAATGTATTGATTAGTTGAAGCAAACTTGATTCGAACTTACTCAATGTGTCTAGATCTTGTAAGTTCCGAGCTGGGCTACTTGAAACAGTTGGTTTGGGCTATATCGACTCGCCAGCCAATTCTGCTTAAGGGTATTTATAAATTATGGTTTCGGCCATGTCTTCTATGACCTGTTACATACATACCAATAAAATCTATATTCACAGCTTATGCAGTTTCAATATAGGTCCAGTCCAGGGCATGGCTTGCTTAACTTAAACAAATTTTATTTGTATAATAATTAACTTGGTTTTATTTTGCTATTGTTGTTGTTGCTTGAATCTAAAACACTTTTCAAAAAATTAAACAATTATATATCAATCTTCGCTCATTTTTGTATAGAGCTTTTCATACATGTCATATATTCCTATATACAATATGTTCTACAAGTATTCCGAACTCAGCTAGCTAAACAATTAACAGATTTAGCGAATTAAGATAAATAGTTAAATCAACTTCGTTGTTGTTGTTGCTGGGGTCTTTTTTTCAGTGCATAAGAATGGTTTAAATGCAAAATTCGTTGAAATTTTGGTGTAAATTTTGTTTTTCTTTTCTTTTTTTTTTGTTATTTATGTATTTTAAATATTTAATAACTAAATATTTTTGTTTTTAAAGCTATATATTAAAAATACAAATGTTAAGCAACACAAATGAAGGATGCATTAAGAATATCGTATAATTGAATATTATTCTTTGATTTTCCAGGTTTTGTTTGGTTTTCTTTTGTTTTTTTCTAGCAATTTTTGTAATTACATAAGTTTGTATAAAAAAATATATAATTTGAGTAACTCAATGTATTTTTTTTTTGCTTGGATGGACTCCTTGAAAAGCTCTGCAAAATATATATACAAAAATATGTCTTTTAATTTTTTGAATGGCTTACAGAGCTTCAAGGAGACCAAGAACCATATCGTATTGCTTATAAACTAAACATGCTAAAATAAAAAAAATTGTAAATGTGCAAATTTTGGTTTTTGTTTTTGTTTTGTTTTCGTAATACTCTTTTAGAACAGAGAGGAAGCGAGTAAAGTAGACGGACAGAAGAAAGGGTAGAAAGTGCTATCAAAATGTTTTTAGCTAGTTACGAATATACACTAAGATCAGTAAAACTTTTCCTTGAGTTTTTAAGCTAGTTAACTTTATAGAATTGGTACTAAAATGTACTCAACAATTAATATACATTTATGTTTAAGCTACTTCTCAATTTGTTATATAATTGCATTTGCATGTGTACTAAAACGTGCTAAAACGGACAGTTTTGGTGCTGTGTGTGTGCTAAATAGTTAGGCACTCGAATAGATGATTTAACCTAGGTGTACTAATAGCTTAGCTACGCGATTCTTCCTTCATGAAAAATTTACAAAGTGCAGGCGCAGTTTCATTTTGTTTTTTTTTTTTAATCTAACAATAGTTAGATTTCTAGGAAATAAACAGAAGCTAATCCCGGCTGGCTCCAGCTACAAACTACACTAAAAAGTATATTTCTCATCAAATGTTATACAAATAGTGTATATAATAAATATATATATAAATATATATATATATATCTATATATATATATATGAATATATCCCTCGGTATAGCACTGTTTGCATTACGATTCTATTGTTGTTGTTGTTTGTTTGTTTTTGTGTTATGCACAGGAGATTTTTTCCATATATTCTCATTTGCCCAATTTATTGGGCTTCCGTGGATCCGCTGTAAACTTTCATGATGTCCTGAATGGCCGAGAGAGAGCCAAAGATGAGAGCGGCAACGCCGCACAGCATGATGATGATATTCTTCCACAGTATCCAATTACCAGGACCAAAACCGGATTCCCAGTGCACAACAAGCTCAATGATAACCTAAGATAAAAGCACGATTCATGGGATTAGTTAGATCCACTTCAAGCTCAAACTGTTTAGGTCGCACTTACCGGAAAGATCAAACCGAGTATGGAGAAGCAGAAGGCACCAATCAGACCCATAAATGGCGCTATGGTTGGCACTGAAATGGCCAGCACGACGGCCGCAGTTACCAAAACGGTGCTACAAGGAAATGTCAAAGACTATAAGTACGAGTAGCTTGTGGAATATATTATCTTAGCTTACCGCAGCACATAGTTGACGAAGATTGGACGCTTGGTGCAGCGCTCCTTGATGCCATCCCAGACAATCTCCAGGCACACAAAGAACTGCAGTCCAAATGTACAATAGACGGCCAGGGCAATCAATACTTTTACAGCCTGAGCTGGCCATTCCGCGATGGGAAGATTCAATGTGATGCTCTCGCCGGTTGCGCTGCCATACCGCAGATAGCCAAGGAAACCGAGCAGCATGTAGATCAGTGTCACACCTGACATGCCCTGGCTGAGCACACCGCAAATGCCAAGGAAGTTCTTCGGTGTCTTCATATTGTTTTCCAGCGGCATGACCACGCCAATTGCCTCCATGGCAAAAATGGTTATGGAGAAGAAGGCGGGCAGCGTAGACAGGGTAACTAGGGAACGTTCCTCAATTGGGGGCAGATCCTGGACCAGATAATAGAATGTGATGCCCAAGCCGAGACCCATGAAAACATTGGCTACCATGGAAACGGGCGCCAGATACTTGAGATTGGGCACCCAGGCAATCAGGATCAATGGCACCAGCAATATGCAGATGATCACACGCGGCTCAATGTCGCGTCCCATCCAATGCACCAGCACTTGCTCAAAGTTCTTGGCCACAATGACCGTATAGACGGAACAGGTACCAAAATAGGTAAGAAACAGGCCGAACAATATGGAAAACTTCGCCACGGGCGCAAAGCCACGCAGACTCTTTGGACCCTTCTGGAATGCAGCCTCAGCGATTTCCGCGAATGTCATCTTGGTGCGACGTGTCTTATAGTACAGCTTGTGACCGCATTTGACCTGCAGATAAACTCTATTAATAATCAAGCGCCACTGAGATAGTCCACAGGACTGTTTTAATACTAACCAGCACGTAACTGCAGTGCGTGCAGATAAAGGCAGTAAAGATGGTGGCAAAGATGCCCATGACCAAGCCCGAGTACATAAACGCAAATGGCATGCCCAAAATGCCAGTACCCAGTGAGGCCTTCAGCAAATGCGTCAAAGTTTCATTATCACTGAAAGCAAAAGAGAGAGAGTGAGAGTGAGTAAGAGTTAGAGAGTTGTGTTTGTCCTTATGTGGCTGGAGACTTACGTAGTGGGATGCTCATTATCGCGCATTGCAAACGGATCGAAATCATTGTTAGCCAAGGCCTGCTCGGCATCTGATTTGCGTGGCTGGATCTTGTATCTGTAAAAAGCACAAAGATCACAATATGATTAGTAAAATTCGGAGATAGTTGGCCTTAGGTCTGCTCAATGCCACCTCAGCTCCACATGAGTGGGTTCTAAGTCGCTCATTGTCATGCTCGTATCTGAACCGATCTGTACTCTGGTCACAACTAAAAGTCATAAACGTGTGCACCATTTTCTTTATATATGTTGGATGTGGCAGTCGTAAGTGAAATTCTTTGACTATGGAATTGCTGCATCTGCAATTATCGTCGACGCGTCTCACTCAATGTTTACAAGCTGTGCAAGACGCTAGAGAAACAACAACAGCAACAGCAACAGCAACAGCAACAGCAACAACAACAACTGCTTTGCCGAATTTGGACTTTAAATGCGATCCAATTGTGATTGGCCAGTTGGCCAGTTGCAGTTGAACTCAGCCTGATTCCAAGCTGCCAGCGCATTGCATCAGCCACAATCAACAATCAACTGTGCGCGGCCAGCTGGCTGCAGCAGCATAAAAATACCATAGACAAATTACCACTGCATACTTTTAGGCGTTGGAATAAAATGAAAGCCATTCTGTCTTAAATAAAAATAATCTAAATATATATAAATAAAACTTATTGCTGATTTTATTGTAGACATTTGAGTTATTATTATCTGTATGGATTTTCTGCTTTGTCAACTTGAGCATATAATTAATATACACTTAAATATATATCTAGTCATTTCCTTTTAAAACCTCACAATCATTTCCTGTAAACATCTTCTGTGGCATATGTCTGATAAGCACATAAGAAACCACACATAAATAAATGTCTTTACTTGGGCTACGCATTAATCTACATATATATATGTATATATTTGTATATATATATAATATATATATAATTTCTTATTGTTGTTTTTGTTAAAGCATTTTGATTATAAACTCATTAAATGGTTTATTATCATTTGAAGTGCAAGGTTTGCTCACTAAAATAATATAAAAAGGTTATTTTGACTGATTATGTCTGATTTCAGTTGAAATTCTTCCGAATTCCGAAAAACTAATTTATATTAATTTGTGCTTTACAGCATTAGTTGCTGATGCTAGTGATAATGTCATTGTAAGCATGAAATTATATACTATTATATATTTGTTATCAATTATAATGATGTAAACAAAAATATTAAATAATATAAAAAGGTTATCTGAGCAAATATGTTTGATTTCTGTTTATATTGAAGTCTTAGTATTTCCGAATTCTGGAAAATAATGAATTTTAATTTGTGCTTTACAGCATTAGTTGCTGATGCTAGTGCTAATGTCATTGTTAGTAAGAAAATGTATACAATATAAATATATTTGCTATCAGTTAGCTGAAAGCTCAATTTTCCATTCGTCAATATTTATATTGCGTTTCTCAATTATCATTAAAATATTTGCTTTGACAGACTGAAAAATAATATTTGCATTTGAGAAATATAACGAAAAAATGCAACGTCAAGAGTTTTGAAAAATATTGTATTTGCAATTTTTGAACTTGGACTAAAGAGCAAAATACGTAAACAATAATCTGTTGCTATATAATTATATATATATATATACATATGTATATATAGGTATATACATAACTATGTATTTTTCATTTGTGGACTTTAAGCTGAGCATTAGAGCTATGTGATTAGACTTGATCTAGGTCTAGTTAGCAACCAAAGCGGTTTAGATGCGCAACAATTGTGTGTAATTATAGGCAGCAGCTGGCTAGTTACTAACTACGATCATCAACTACATATATATTCATATATACATATATATATATATCTACTTGCATAGTAAGTATATAATATCGCACCATGGCTGAGTTAATTTTTGTGGCGTTTGACTAATTGGCCAGCCGTGTGACATTTGGCGGCATCATTGTACAGCAATTTGTCGAGCTGAACTTACATTTAATTGACTGGCACGCAAACGCAAATTGTTGGCTGACTTAGTTAATATATTAGATCACTTAGTGTGAGCTCTTCTCTAAAAAAAAAAAAGATAAGAGAGATACTTACTTGTTGGCACCGTCGCCGGGCAGGAATTGTTCCATTTCCTGTGGCGCAGGTTTCGCGCTGCCGTCCTGCAAGCAAACATCAATTTTAAGTTTAACAATCAAATTACAAATCGAAAAGGGTTTAGCTACTCACTATGACGTTCACCATTTTGTGTGTGTGTTATTTCACTGGTATTTTCGCTCAGTGTACAGTCTGCAAACAGAGAGAGAGAGAGAAGAGCTTAGAAATTATTAGTTACAGCTGGAATGCGTAGGAATTAATAGAATTTGCCTGATTGAATTGAATCAGCAGACGTTTGGTTTGATCAAATTTCAATCGGCGGGACAATGTCTTTAATTTGTTCACATTTTATACGTTCAATTGCCTTTTAATTGATTCGTGGGCCGCCGCACATTTCATTTACGAATAAAAGGCATTTGATTTAATTTATTGAAATTTATTCAACTCGCTTTTGATGCGCTCGTTCAGCAAATGAAATGAGAGTATATTGGTGGGTTTGTCTAGGGTCTAAGGACTTGCAATTAGAAAAGGCTGTGGCAAAGTGCCACATAAGATCTATAATTTCTAGATCTATGCTGTAGGCATCTATGACACACTTGAGTTGACAAATGAATTGTCTTGGAAGATCGAAGAAAAGCAGAGTTAATTGAAATCCAAACTAATATAAATACTTCAACACAGTCAAAAAGTAAACGAGTATCGTGCAGTCAGTTGCGCTCGATTGCAACTCGTTGCTGTTCAGATTTGCATTTAAATGTTTGTTTGGCTGGACAATTGGTGCGACGCATGACAACTTATATTCGCTTAATTTCTTTATATGCCACTTAAATTTCATCTAATGAGTTCTATATTTAGACCCGTCCCGCGCGCTATCAATGAACTCTCGCGCTGTGCCCAATTCACGCTGTTTGTCCGAAAATATGCTTTTAGCCCCGTCATTGTTGTTGTCATTGTCATGAAGCGCAAACTTGTATTGTATGTATTGTATATGGCTAAATCTCTGGCAAAAATTGAATTTTGTTTTTAGCCATTTCACATGTGTTACACTTCACACTCTCGAGTGGTGAAATTGTCACAGGTTTTTGGGGGGGCGGCACATTTGCCTGTCGCATGCGTCAATAAAAACAGCCTTGTACTTTGGCTTTGTGTCACAATTTGGCTTTCTAATTTAGCTGCTGCTGCTGCTGCTGCTGGCAATTAACACTTTGCCGGCCTTGGCAAATATTTAGTAGTTCAAACGAAGTGAGAATAGAATGCACGCAGAGCTCAGCTGTAGCTTATAGAATCTCTCATATTATATCACATAGGTACGTGGCTACAGCTCACATGTGTAATATATCAAATGGCAAGAGAAATGTGCTTTTTTGGCAGATTTACATGAATATTTATGCGGCCACATTTCAATCTTCAAGTTTCGGTTGTTTTATTGGCTTTGTTTTCTGATCACTTGGAATTCCGCTTACTTCAGCACATTTCTCAGCAAGGTTGAATGACCTGACCTGACAGAAGCCAAAGTTGCGAACAAGCGAATAGCAAGTTCTTGACATCAATTATACCACACACTCATATAGCCCAATTATTAATCAACAAAACTCAAATAAAAAACCACTTCAAAGCTTAATCTAAATCTTTATAGAATTACCGTTGTCGCTGCTAGATTTATACTGCATCTTGAGAGTTAAAAGTTTATACTTTTATGATCTAGAACCAATTGCTCACGTCACTAAATCACGTATAAATATATATAAAAAAAACACACTGATAAATCACGAGTCAGATAAGATATTGTCGTGGCACTATCAAAACATATCGAAGCCGGAACGTGCTGGCATGAATGAAATTTATTGTGTTGGCGGCAGCATAGAGTGGACTCTATTAGCCAAAAGAACATATATATGTTTGTATATATAGATTTGTATGATCACCAGGTATTTAACAACACACACGAAAGAACCTTCACCCAGTGCGAGTCTATTAAAAATTGGCACAGTTTAGTTAGTTTTTTGGGTTATATTTAGTGGCAGTCACCGGTCGCCCCATATCTCATGTATTGTCTTTGTTTTAGACCACAAAAACCGGCTAGAACTGGTTTCGTATAACCTTTAGATAACGGATCGATTAATATCAGTGCCAAAAAAAAGTACACACAAAAAAAACTACTTTGTGCTGCGTGCACAGATACAAAAGCTTAGACATGACATAGACAAAAGTGATAACTAAATATAATACATCAAGATATGTTAAATGTCGTAAATTGATGCCCTTTCAAAGTTCACTGTCTATGTACCTATTGTCAGTTCATTGGAATTCCTTAGAAATTGCCAAAAATAGAGACGATTTCATCATCTCAATTAAGTTTTTGGTCTTGTTTCTTTTGTGTATCTTTGGCATTGCGTGTGGGTTGGTTTCTTGCTCTAATTGAAGCTAGTTGTGTTTGAGGAAATGTCGTAGAACTAAAGATTACAATATCTTTGAAGAGAACAAGTCACATTTTGTATACATATTGTTTGTGCATATCTGAATCATTGGCTAGCCAATGATAAATTCGGAAAAAGCCATTGAAGAGACTAAAATAACAAATTCTTTTTGCAACATCCCAAGCGAACGACCTTGAAAATGAAATTTTGACAAAGACTAAACCAATTTAGCATACTGTATTGAAAAATATTCAAACGAATATAAAACAAAATGAAATAAGACATAGCACAGAGCCAGAAACGCATTTAGATCTACCCAATACTGTATAACATCTGTTTTGCACTGTCAATTCAAATATTTAGAGCATATTCTGTTCTTAAGAGTTTAGAGAGAGAGATGGGAAGAGCGACGTCATGTCTAGCTGATTACTCTCTTGGCTATTCAGCGCAGCATCCTTACCAAAATGCAAACACGTGTTCCAATTTTAGAAACAAACCAAAATTTCGTTATCCACATGCTTACCTAATGACGTTTGCTCTATATATATCAGATTATTCATAAAAGTTTTACAGAATAGATTTGTTTCTAATATATTAAAATTAACCTGAATTACTTCTTGAAAAATGTATATTTACATAGATAAGATAAAAAGTCGAAGGCTTGAAGAAGGTTTATTCAATTACTCATACATCGGACAGTGGTACACATATGTATGTATATATATATATATATATATATAATTATGTTTATATTAAGATTCTAGTTTATGTGGGAACGTGAAATTTGTTTAAAAATTTCATCAGCTAAATATCGTTGTTCCCTCGCTCTTTCCTGACTAATGTTGCATTTGTGTAAGCAGAAATGTGATTTTTATGAATTCGAACCCCTTTTGCAACAACAGTATTGTGTTTATGTTTACAGTGAAAGTAGTCTAAGCAGGCAGACAATAAAGGCGACTCTAATCGGATTTGGAATTTATGTACTTTTAGCCTAAGATCAACAACAATATTTGACGTAGGCAATTCAATTTTATAGCTGCTGTGCAAATAATGCCATCATTTTCAGGTAGCATTTAGTCTTATAAAAACTGTAGTATTAATATTATTATTGTGGGCAAGTGAGACGCTCTTAAAGTGCAATTGCATTCCTTCATATATATACATATATATAGATATATATTTAGATAGACTCGGCATGCGAGTGGGGCCTACAACAATGTTAGGCAATTCGAAGGTAATTACCATTTGGTAGATAAGTGCAGTAGCACTTGACAGAACTATTAACAATTAGAGTGCTTCCAAGTTCGTTGCATAAGCAGATAAGATTCGTGTGCTCACACTATCAATGCAGTCGGATTATTTACTAGATAATTTTTAAGCTAGCTGGCCTAAATTGAAACATGTCTTGACTTCCGGGATGCGTCTCTTACCACTGAGTGCGCTAGTGATAACGTTGTCATTTGCCACCTGAGCTGTGTGGTCGTTACGGTAATTGGCTGCATCTAAAAATAAATCAATTTGTCTTGCTGAGGTCGTGCTTCTCCTACTCTCGACCACCAAGAACTCGAGTCAACTCAAGGCAAGTCAAGTGTAAGGGCGTGTGCGAACAATTTGCGCAAATTGACAGGCAAACAAGAAACCCTATCGTAAAGAACAAACGTCAGTTCGGACTGTAACAGAAAATGCCACACTAATAACAGCAAACAAGGGTTCGATAAATGCTCTGAAAAGTTGAATTATAATTGTAAAAGATTTGCTTACAAACTGTTAAACTAGGCAACTACCAAACCTAAGCTAGATACGAAGATCATTGATCTATGATCCTCCTTCTGGAATTCTCATCACGATCAAAGACAAAGCTTTTAGTTAGAATTGCAATTTCTATACAAGATTAACAATATATATTTAGAAGTTAATTCTCGATCTTGACGACTTCAACATCTTCCACTGTATCACTCAGACAGCCCCTCAGGCCCTCTCAAATATATGTAGTTACTTTAGTTTGATTATCAATTTCTATACAACATTTACAATATATTAAAATATATACAATATATATTTCTAAATCAGTCAATTTCATTAACATTTTATTATTTTATTTTATACTTCTCAAACCACTATTTCAATTAGCATAAAGATTTTTTCCTATGAATTGAGATTTGCATTTCTAACCGATAGCGGCCCACGCAACAACAGTTGCTGACGTTGACCCTGCATAAAGCTCTTGCCCTTATATTTTCGCACGCTGACGTCACTAACTTTTTCTGCGTCTTTTGTGCTATTCGCCTTTGCCTTTGGCACTGCTGCGGAAATTCTTTTTAATGTTAATTATCGCAGCACACAAAAATCAATAGCTCCACGCGACATTGAAAACTGTTGGTACTGCTGTAGCCTTACTAATGTCCGTACATTTTGTACCTTTCAGAAGGGCAAAATAGATAAGGCTGAGGTGTTTGCTGAGCACTGAAGGTTGCTCCAGTATTATTTGACTTTTTATGGTCGATTCTAATTTGGTTTTGTTTGTTCAATTTTACGAGCTTTTCAGTGCAATGCAATATCCTGAAGCTCCTCTCTCTATCTGCACGTCAACTAGCATTAGTGTCCAAAGGTGTGTGATTGACATTGTTGTGGGTGTTTACCTGCACAATACCTAGACACTAGACAGCTAAAGCAGCGTTCGATTTCTCCCTTTAAATGCTCAATTACCTTTAAATTACGTACTTAGCATTTGGTAAAACACGGCACATCAACAATTTTAATGAAGCTCATGCACACAATAATAATAACAACAACAACAACAACAACAGCTACAGCATCTGCAAGCGAGCAACAGAAAGAAGAAAAACAAATTTTCTGCAAAACCGAATGATGAATTAGAAAGCGCGCGCCAAATTTGTGTTGTGTTGTCGTTACGTTATATAGTTACGTGATATGGATTTCATTCATCGAAACTAATTCGAATAAGCTATGCAAATCGGAACAGAATGTGTTAAAGGTCAGCAAAATGCCGCCACAACGTAATATGTTAGTGGAGAGAAGAATTAAAGGGCGAACAGGTGCAACGCTAGCAGCTAACCGTCGCTGTCGCTGCCGCCGCCACCGTCAGCTGCGCAGCGAGCGTTCGCTGCGTTTTGCTTACGTTGCAGGCGCGTGTCAACGCTAAAAGGGAATTTTCTTTTGACCTATCAGAATTTGTATGAATACATATCGCTGGGTTGGTCTGTAAATGGTTTAAAAATACTCTATAACAATATGCAATTGATTCTCGTGCACAACACAATGTTGAAATATAATTGACGTTAATCTTTTGTTGTTCATGCAGGCCTCCTGAATACATATGTTGAATAATAATGCATTAACCAACAAATTGGTCATACAGATATTTTGTGTTTTTTTTTGGGTCACATTTTGTCTGTCGGTCTGTGGGTATCTTTCATCAGTTCACGCTTGTGTAATTTTGACATTTGCTCATTAGTTTAGAAAGACTGTACATACTTAATTGGGCCATGTTAACGACATTCTTTGCCGCTGCATAAACGTAACGCAACGAAACGTAACTTATGCATTTGATCGGCAGCCCATTCTAACGCTTTACTATTGCCATGCATTCCATCTTCTATTTTTGTACATCCAAATTTGTGCCATGTGGTTGACACTTTTTTTCTTTTTTCTTTTTTGCTTATGCTCTTTGTATGCATGACCAAAAAAAATGTCTTGAGTGTAGCATACACACGTAGGCATGTTTAGACATGTATGTATGTGTGTGTGTATGTACTTACTCTTGCGTTAAATCTTGCCTTAGTTTGATTACCACTTACACTCTGAACACAAATTGTTTTTTAATTTACACAATGATTAACGTGCTATTTTTTGCCTTCATAAACAGTTTGTTGTAACGCTGTGGTTGTTGAACAATAACTAATATTAGGTTAAACGATTCACACGTTCTTCAAAATGTTCAGCAGTTAACGTGCCGCTTGCGAAGCACTGACCACGCGGCACCAAAGTCAGACAGCAACTGAGCTGCCGGAGCCAACGCTCATTTTTATACGAACGCGCCAAAAATTTGGGTAGCCGCTACGACCGGCGTGCTCAGGCGCAGCAGCAACTAAGTGCACTCTCTCACTCTCTCACTCTCTTTCTGACGCTCTCGCAGCAAAATTTGACTTGAACTGTGGGAATTGACAGTGCAGAGACAAAGGATAAGCAATAGGAAGACGTTGAGAGGTTGAGCTGAGGACACTGCCTACATACCTACCCTCTTTGCTAGAGGTTCGGCTCGGCTCGGGTCATGAGAGCATTAGAGGAGCGTCGTATGAAAAAGTGACGAAATCCGTCACAGGTGTTTCATAACCATTGCAATTGCCTTAAAAGTTTTCGCTTGCGACGGAAACATGAAACTTTAAAATAGAAGAACGGCAATACGATACTCGATTCGACATCCTATTTAATCGCTGATAAAGATAAGAAGTCAATTGCGTCAGCGAAAGTGTGGTAATAATAATAGTTTTTCAAATATTAATATTATTTTTGGAGTTACAAAATATTGGAGTGCAGATCAAGTTAGAAAAGTTCAAGTTCCCTTGACTTATCGTAGCTATCTAATAAACTGCAAAGTCATGACGATTCGTGTATAATTTGCATTTGTCACAAGTACATGGGACGTCATTGTTCCAGGGATTTCCATTTAACATTTAACTGATAAACAAAACAAACAATTAGACCTGATGAAATTCGCATACATTCAATTTTCTATTTATGCTGGTCATTGTTGGCTACGTATGATAGATATGTATGTCACACAGGCTAAAACAGACTCAATACACGCGATAAAGTCGTGTGCCGTGCGCTCGAAAGCTTTTTAAGTGCTACCAATGTAGATCGCTAATTGGTATTGAATTCAGCTGAAGAAAGATTGTAGTTGGGTTTGGTTTAGCAAAGGAATTATAAAGGCAACTTGAATTGTTACTAGGTTTATGAATCTATATGATTATATCAATTTCATATTCCTTCACACAGTTGTTTTTTAAGATGAATAGAAATTATTTAATATAATAATATATAAGTATAAACTTTTGGTCAAACTAAGCATTGCAGACATCAATACATTAAAATACCATTAAATTTTAGCAAATATAGATAAACACATAAATGCATAAAATATTTAAATTTCCTTATCTAGACAATGGATTTTGATAATAAATGCGAATGATAAATGACAAAGCAAAGCTGCTGACAAGTCTAACGACTCCTTAGAATGAAAATGATATTAGTATTATAAATTGTTAAATACAAAGTTTGTTTTGGTCTATTAAAATGTAAAACTTTATTCCAAAAATCAGCAAATCTTTTTGTATACATTTGTTGTATTTTACATATAATATATATATTTATATTTAAAATGTTTATGCATACAAATTATATGAAACCACTTTTCAATCCGTTTACAGCATTAAATTAAAGACTTGGATTAATAATACAAATAATAAAAAAAGAATATGCATATTATACATTAGATTTCAAATCTGTTAGCATAAAATTCTAATCCAAACTTAAGCTGGGATTAAAAAAGAAAACAACAAAATTCAAAATATATATGTAAATTGCACAAGAAATTCTTACATAATATGCCTGGGCATAGATATTAAGAGTCTGGTACATGTTGTGTCTATATGTTGTATGTTAGATAAGTGTTTTATAGCCGTGTGAAGCACGTTGACTGTGTCTGTAGTTTCTATATGTGTTTGCCAGTTTGGAACTGTCTTTCAGTTACTATTGAGTTTCTGTGTTTGATCTATTGTAAATGTTAGTTTGAAGTGATATTGATTGAGAGTAGTTTGCATTACATATAAATTATATAGTTCTGATGCTCTGTGTGTGTGTGTGTGTGTGTGTATGTGAGGTAAAAATTTCTTGCCAATGGACGTAAATACTTAAATACACATATATATATATACATATACATATATATAGGGCAGTACATTGGGGTCTTTCAAATTTGTTGCGTCGCTCTCTTCACTTGACCAAAGATCTCAATCTTTCCCACACACGCGCTATGCATCCGATTGCCATTGATTGTTAACCTATTTGAAGCCCCGCGCTCTAAGGCTTCAAATAAATGAATCGTCAGTGCTCCTCTGGCGGCGTGCGGAACTCCGAGATCCAATCGGTGACGCGCAATCGAAAGATTTCCGTTTTGGTCAGTATCCAGTCCCGATACTGATGCGGTATATACTCAACGAGCTTATCGGCAATGTCCGGATTCTTGAACATAATCATATAAATGATCAGCACATTGATCATGAAGAGCAACAGAAATGTCATCAGCGATGAGAAGGCAACACCCGATAGGGTTCTAAGCCAGCTGCTCCTGTTGCTGCTGCTTGTGGACTTCTTCTTTTGAGTGCTCTTTTGATTGGTGCTGGATTTGATGGGGGCTGCATTAACTGGTTTGATTGTGAGCTCGTTTTCAGCTGCAGCGGCTGCCTTCTTTGACTTTGATTTCTTATTGGCTTTGCTGGACTTTTTGGTTGTCTCGCTGCCATTAGCCTTTGTGCTCTGGTTGGACGTGGAGCTGGCATCGCCATCGCCAGACCCTACCATTTGTGAAGAGGTCGCTTGGCGCATCTGGGCGGCTAAACGTTCACGCTCAATGAATTCGGACTTGTAGTTTGCACAGACGTTCACCTGTAAAATGTGAGCAAATTGTACATAAAAGGCCACTCAACTGAAGTGCCACTCGCCTTACAGTATTCTTGGCCGCCTGTTGGCAGTCCTTCAACGTTGAGCAGCAGCCCACAATTTTCTGCCAGGCGGGCGTCAAGGGATTGCCCTTCAAGTCCAAATAGCGCAGGCGACGCAACCGGCCAAAACTCAAAGGTAAATGCTCCAAGCAATTGTCGTACAGGTCCAAGTGACGCAGCTGCTCCAGCTGCCCAAAGTCTTCGGGCAGTATTCGAATTTGATTCTTGCTCAGATCGAGCTGGATTAGCCGTGTGAGCGTGGTAAAGTTGCGCTGTGGGTCAGTAAACATATGCTAATTAAATAATTTACTTATTTATATATTTTTTTTGCAAACGTACGCCAAGTGTGACCAGCCGATTGCTGGACAGATCCAGGAAGATAACCCGTTTGAACGAAGCCTGTGAAGGTAAAGTATGAACTGAATATGAGTTGAATGAATTTGAAACAGGAAGTTCAACAACCAAAAAGAAACCCCCGAAAACAACAGCAAAATACAATATTTGGCAACTTCCCCGTGCCACTTCCACTCAGTGTCCGAGGGGTGGCAAACTGCGCTGCCAAATCACACAAATCAACCCCCTGAAGCAATTTTGGCTGCACACACGCAGGCACGGTCACACAAACACACACACATACATATATACATCTTCCTTATGCTGCGCTCTCAAGTGTAAATGCAATGCAGTCAACGTCAGCGTTAATTGCAAGCCAGCCGGCAGCAGGCAGCCAGGCTACAACAACAACAACAATAACCGTATTCAACTGTTTGTGCGAGCGAGACAGGCAATAACTGGCTAGACTTATGGCAGACCAGGCAGCGGCGCTTTGTTTGCACTTGTGCGAGCGAACTTGGGCAAGCGCATCAGAGAAGGGTCAGCTGCAGCCCAGTGCAGAAGATAATTAGCCATATAGCATGCACGTCGATATTATTGTAATTAATCTTGATTTACTCACAATTTCACGCACTGGTATTTCCGTCAGCTCGGACAGGCTTAGATCACAGTTTTCATCTACGACCCGTTCCTTGACGTTCACCTTTACCTTATCGACACCTTTTGGCATATTGGCTAGCTGTTTGCTATTTAATTTGAATATTAAATTCCTAACAACTATGACACAATTTGGAATGCCAACTACTCCAAATGAAAACCAAAACACAGCTGCACTCGCCAAAAGCCGCTCAGAGACTGCCGGCGCATGGTATGCAGCAGACGACGGTCATGCTTTTCATGCGCTGCACAACTCACTCGAAGTGACGTCACAAATGTGTGCGCAATAACATAGCCGCAGTACATGTGTACACGTACACCATCTCATTTTAAAGTTAATATGCCGGCGAGCCCTGCTTAACGCAGTAACTAAACACATGTTACAGTTTTGACAGTCTGGCAACGCCGAATTCCCACCACCACTATTGCACATCAAATTTCAGTATTTTTTCTTTCTTAAGGACTTTTACATTTATTTTGTAAATATTTCCATTTTTTTCTTCATTAAAAATTAACTGACTGGCAGTTTAGTCCTCCTCTTCTTCGGCAGCAGCAGCACCACCACCCTGGTTCTTCTTCATGTTCTTCCTCTTAACACGTCCGGGACGGCCGCCACCGAAGGGCGACTTCAGAGAGAAGTCAATGTGCTTCTGCGAATCCAGACGCACAACGAACGATGGGATGTTGACCACCTGCTTGCGCACACTACAATGAATATATAAATAAGAGAGTATATTAACACAGGCACTAATACAGGTTAACTCAGCTCAGGGGCTATCAAGTTGGAGCAAACTGTTCAGTGCAACTTACGCTTATGCAGCTTTGCATTAAGGTCAACAACACGTGACCAAAAGACGTTGAGAGCCGGTGCAAGCAAGCTCTGGTTGCTGCTTGTTCGACTCCCAAGTGGTCTTACTGAACATTAATTTCTTAGCATTTAAGTTTGCCTGCCTGCCGTTTCAATTTACCGAATGTGACGCTGACGGATCAACACGCGTGCATGATGGATGGACTTGGCCAATCCAAGCTTGAACACTTGGGTCTGCAGGCGACGCTCCAAGAAGTCCTCAATCTTCAAGCCGAGCACGTAATCGAGCTTCATGCGAGACTCATCCAAGACACCAATGCGCACCAAACGACGCAGCAGAGCATTACCTAAACAAATAATCCAAATTGTTGTTAGATTCAATATTCCATTTAAATTATATACCAAATATTATTTAGTTGTCAGTGCGTATTGATTGGTTAGCATCAATGTTTAATCAGACAAGAAGTGTCAGAAATATATATTTATTAATTGATTTCATCATGACATAGCCATAGCAATAGCCAGCTGGACTGCCAACTTACCCTGGAATAGACGCTTCTCGTCCTTCTCATCCAAAGTCAGCAGCTCACGGGCAGCCTTACGGATTTTGGCCAGGGCGTATTTGACGCGCCACACTTCACGCTTGTTGCGCAGACCATATTCGCCAATGATCTTCAACTCCTGGTCCAGACGCGCCTTTTCATAGGGGCGACGGGGAGTCACATAAGTCTTCGAGAAGACCGAGGGTATGCGGCCGTTAACCATGATTCCAACAATTCAACCGATACTGTAAAACAAAGAGGTTAAATTTTAATCACACCGTATAACGTGCATCCGTGCATATTTTCAAAAATATTTAATAAATGGCTATTGATTGGTTATTAAGACAACATGTCTGCTTAATATTTCAATTATTAATAGCCATTTTTTGCCATATTTTTGCAATTATTTAGGAGACCACAATTTACACGTACGTCCGGTTTGATGTTTCACGCTGAAAGAAAGAGCTACTTAGAATTAGAGCGGAGACTCGGTGGCAGCCGCAGACCAACGAGTGACTGCTGTTAATGTTAATGTTAAAGTCTGTTACGTGAGGAGTGAAATGTTTGCCACTAAATAAAACAGTCTGGTAGCACTCTTTTGTGAGAATCGCAAATGACTATCGATAAAAAAACGTTGAAAGATTTAAAATATTGCAGGTTTGTAAGTCGTTTATATACAATATTTATTTTGAATACAATAATAAAATCAAATCAAATATAAAATATTATGCTGATGAGCGCGCATAAATTAGTACATCCGCTTTCCATTTCCTGAATGCGCTTACACGAACTTGTGCCAAGTAATTTCCCTTCGGCGCGGGAATTTCGGAAAACATATTAAAATTATTTGTAGTTCCTTTGACGATTATATCATGCTGTTCAATAAAGAATGTTTCAAATCGGCTGATTAAACAAATTGAATACCGTTCAAACCTGGTAGGGACACGTGTGATTAAAATTCGAATGCTTTAGCACCGGCCCCGCGGCCACACTTGAAAATCTCGATGCGAACGATTGACGCATGAACAAACAGAAATCGATCGTCTCATTAAAAAGTGATATGCGCTTGTTGTTTACCACTCGATAGACACTCAGAGCAACCTTTGAAATAGCACAAAATACATGAAAATATATTTAATTATGAGAAATTATATTTGATTACCGTGAGCTACTTACAAAGACCTTATTGACGGGTTTCTTAGAACGCAATGCCACATAGAAATCAAGTGTGGTTTTATTATTTACGGTAAATATTTCACACCTTTCGAAGTTACAGAACTCCGGGTCCAAGGACTTACACTCGGCCTTGGTAAAAACAATGATCCTTGTGTGGCAGCCCAGCAAAGTCGAGCAAAGGATAACCAATAGCAAAATACGTCGAATCATCTTCTCCATTCACCTGCCAAATTACCACTGCATAAAGTTATCAAATTTTGCTGTCGTTAAAGCGTTTGCTAATTGCAATTTAATAGTTGAAATAATATGAAATTCGTGTCGATTAAAAGCTTTTGTTGTTGTTTCTGAAACATTTACATTAGCTCTCTAAATATGGCATTAAATATTTAAATCATATCATGTATAATTACAGCTGGAAAGAGAGTGAGTGAGAGAGAGAGAGAGAGATTGTTATATACAGATAGATGAGGAAGAAAAGAGATGGAGGCAGTTGTGGGTTGAAGGTCGAGTCAGAACACGAGTGTGGGAGATATGCAGAGTGAGCGATATTGGGGCGTAAACTGAGTGAAACGGAGAGAGAGAGATAAATAGATAGACACAATAAGAGAGAAAGAGAGAGATACTTGAAAAATAAATAATAGAGAGAGAGAGAAAGAGAGAGAGAGAGAGAGAGAGAGAGAGAGAGAGAGTGAGAGAGAGTGAACGAGCGAAAGAGTGAGAAACAGGCATAGAGAGTGAGAGAGACTAAAAGGAAGAGAGAGACAGAAGAAAATTGAAATAAAGAGAGAGAAAGGCAGAGAGAGAGAGAGAGAGAGAGATGGAGACAGTTTAAATGAGAGAGAGAGAGAGAGAGAGATACATACACACACACACACACCCACACACACACACAGAAAGAACACTCAACTTTAGCCAGCTACTTCGCTGTTATCATTATCAGCCATCGGCCAGTCAATCAAATAGATGAAGCCAACAACAAAATTCGTAGCTTTCAATGATATAATAATATAATAATAATTGTATATAAACACAGTTTAGTTAGGTTTAGTTGAGTGCTGAGCTGAGCTTAGTTTATTGTTAATCAGAGCGAGTGACAAAAATTTTAAGTTCCGCACGCCAAACTTTGGAGACTGAGAGTTTTATATAGATCATATACTCTCCATTTGGTAAGGGCAGCTCAATCATGGCGCCCCGCTCGTAAATGAATCGTTTGATTATGATATCGTGCTGTCGCGTACATAATAATAATGAGAATATTAATTCGTTTCGTTAAGGGACTCAATTGAAGGCGACTGGAACTCACGTCATAGGGACACGTGTGATTGAAGTTGGAGGCAGCCGCGAAAGTCTTGTGGAATGAGTGAAAGAATATGTAGGCCTTGGGATTGCGCATGTAGTAGCAAAAGTCGAGACTCTGATTGAGCAGGTAGGAGTGATAGCCATTCGATTTCTTGAACAGCTCCAGATTGATGTAAATATTGTCCACAGGCCGCTGATGCAGCACCGTCTGCATGCTGAACGCAGCCACGCCCCTGCGCCGCATGGTCAGCTCACACTGTTGGAACGTGCAGTAGGCGGTGTCGTAGCAGCGACAGGCCACATTGTTCAACTTGAAGTGACTGCACCGTACGGTCACACAAATGAGGAATATCACAACAACTATACAAGTATGACGCATATTGTGCTCGGCCAAAGCGCTAATGCTGAACTAACTGATCGAGCAAGTTGTTTTGTTTACGTTAGCCATCAAAAGTTATTAAAAAACATTTAAGCAGATGTTCAACTTCATTTGAGTGTAATTAATGTTGTGTAGGCTAAATATTGTATGTATATATTATTTGTCTGTCTGCTTAGCGGCAGACAATATATTATTTTCATATTTAATAATAATTAATAAAATAATTAATTTGATATGATTCTAATCGCAGCCTTTGATTTTTCAAAACATTTAAATCTGCAAGTTTATTTATATTATATACTTATGTATATTACATATTGCTATTATTTTATTCTATTATATTTATTCTATTCACTTTTGCTATAGTATTAGTGGAGCATTTGAGAGCGTCCATAGAATTGTTGTAAAAATATTATTCGAGTGAGTTTGTTTTTAAATTGCGCGCCTAGCTTTACTGCCTTGGGAGAGAGAGGGAGCGACAACGATAGCTGTTGCTGAACATAGTCCCGGCTGTTGCTGCGAGAGAGCGAGATGGCTAGCTAGGCTCTTCGCACAGGCTCGTTGTGATCTCGGCGACCGAGGAGAGCGCGACTAGTAATGCCATTTGAAAAAGAGCAGCGTGCAAGGCACATGTTGAAAGCGATGACACGGGGAATTTAAATTATTAAATTAGATTGGAAGGCGAGCAGATAGAGACATATATAATATAATGACATCTTTTTTTTTAGTTTTTTTTTGACATTTATTTAAAATAGTGTTACACAGAGCTGTTAAAAATTCCATTTGAATGGAAATTCAAAATGGGTTTTCAGAACAAAAACCCATTTTGAATTTCCATTGAAATGGAATTCTTAACAGCTCTGGTGTTACATGCTTAGGAGCTAGCGCGGTGGGTTTAATGAAATATTTAAATGAAATATTGTTATTTAAACAAGGTTAAAGAGAGAGGTTCAACTATATGTTTTACTCTATCAGCTTTTATGTCTAGCCATTTTTAAAGACAATGTAGCTTAGATTAGATCTTTATCTAACTGTTTTTTTCTTTTCTTTTCTTTGTTTAAAAACAGTCTAACATTGGCTTTTTCAATATACTATACGATATTGTGAGATAGTCAAAGCTTAATGATCACCAGCATAACATAGTCTCCACAGCAAAAAACTTCTATAGAAGACATAAAAAATCAATTCAGTATATAAAGAGTTTGTTTGTACAATAAATGTCTTGGTTATTACATACTTTTTTCGAAAACCCAGCACATATCATAAAAGAAGAACAATTTATCATAGTAGAAAAGACTGTAAAGTCTGTGCTCTAAAATTGTAAAAATATAAGGACACACAAAAATGTATTTTTTAATGTAAACAAATACAACAGAAAATAAATAAATAAAGTTTTTTTATTTTTATTTTTTATTGTTTATTCATAGACTCCAAAGCGCAATTACCTCTAATAATTACCTATTTAGTGGCCCAGTATGCCGGTAAAAACATCATAATTATTAATTTATTATGCCTTTTAAGCTGTTCTATAATATTTAAAGATCAGATGGTTCCTCGACGATCCAAAGCAAGTAGTCTTTTTAGTCTTCGCCTGTTAATGTTGGCATACATTAAATATATTCACTGTAAAGCAAATATTTGTTTCAGATGCTGAGCTTGTGATATATATAATAAAAAAGTTTATTAGCAAATGCTGATATCAATTAATACTATAGCATTTTATGCTTTTATATTAGTTTATTTAGTTTAATTATGCAAAGTGTTAAATGGATATTGGTGGCTCACTTGCTGCTCTTTGTTTGCTTGCTGTACGCAAAGTTTTCCAATAAATAATGTAGCTCAAGTTTACATTTTGACTCAAAGCTAAAGTCAATTTTGTTGACCGCAAGCAAAGTTCTGAAGTGCTGCAAAATATTTAGCTTTAGTGTGCGTGTGTGTGTGTGTGTGTGTGTGTGTGTGTGTGTGTGGCAGACAGCTATTTGCCACATGTGGCGCAAACAACAACTGATGCATTGCAGCTCGATTAGTTTTATTGCCACCCTGCGGCAATTGTTTCGTTGCCTTCTATCACTTAGTGGCAAGTGGCAAGTGGCATGTGGCATGTGGCATGTGGCAAGTGGCAAGTAGCACGTGGCTGCTTTAGTGCTTGCACTTGAAACGAGCCAAAACTTTTAATTAGACAAATTATAAATTTTAGCCACTCGCGACGCCAAAAAACTTAAATATTCATAATGCACATAAAATTCATGATATTCATGAATTTCACAAGCTCAATGCTTACCTGTGGCAGCTTGGCAAACTTTTGCCATTTGGGACAGCCGCCTGTCAGTTTTTGGCCATCATTACGAGCATTAATCCTAAGTGCCATCAAAGTTGATTGGCTCTTAACTGATTCTCTTGGCCTTTGGCTGGCGTCTTGTTAATTGAGGTGGTTTAAAGTGGCCAAGGCTGCAAGGCAAGACAAAGTCAAAGTCTTCTTCTTGTGCCTCATGTGGCAGCAAAAAGTTGTCGCTGTCGTTTTTCTTCGTCGTCTTTTTTCTCTTTTAGTTTTCACTTTGGGCAGCATGTGTGCAGCGTGTCGTATGCGTGATGTGCCATAAATTATGCTACCAAATAGTAGTGTCCCTTTATTTTTTGCCTGCCTGCCTGGCTGACTGCCTCAAGGACACGTTGACATGCTGAAATAAACAACAGGCGCAAGCAAATGCCTGGCGACAGCTTTGGCGGCGCTTCAACCGGAAACGGAAATACAATTTTAGTAATTTTCGTGAGTGACCAAAGGCAACAAGAGGAAATTGCCAAAAATAACCCAAGGCAGGCGGCAGGCAGCAACAACAACTTAAGATTTGCTCAGTGTTGCGTGTTGCTCTTCAAGCTGGCGTTTTGTATTTGTTTTTATTGGCGTGAAAAATGTAATAATGGATTTTCTGCTTTCATTGTCATGTGTGTGAGTGTGTGTGTGTGTGTGTGTGAGTTGATTTTCTTGGCACTGGCCTAAGCGCTGCGTCGTTGCCTCGGCCCAACTTGATGAAGTTATGTACGTGTTCGTTTATGTGCTCTATTTGATGGTAGTTTATGTCTGGGCCAGATCCTGCTTATACTCGTAGTGCCTTTTAACTGTCTGCACAAAGGCCCAGCCAGCAAATGGCTAACAAAAATGTTGCCTACTTGCAAGGGCTGATTTAAATACGGCTGACCTTAGACTGAGTTGCCTCAAAGCAAAGCCTGTATAATAGATATTTACTAGTTGTAGGCAGCGCATCTGCAAGTCTGCCAGCTGAACCACATTTACTCCACTGTCTTCTGTTTTGTCCCTGGCCTTTTGTCAAGTTGTGCGCGTGTGAAAATGTGCCTAAGGTCATGGCCATCCAAGTGTGTGTGGCAAGGCCTACAAGCAATTTCGTTTATTGAAAGGCTTCCAGCATGTGGCAAGTGGTATGCATAGGTCTGCTTGCCCAGCATTATGTCTGACCATTGCCATTTTATTTTGGTAGCGCTATCCGTCCATCCGTCCGTCCGCTCGTCCGTCCGTTCGTCCGTCTGTTTGTCTGCCGTCCGCATAAACCGGATACTGTGCCATATTGCTTTTGGCATAACAATCGACAAGTGCCTTGGGGCTGCTTTTTATATACCCTGCATGAGATTTAAGTGCCTAAAAGGGTAAAACTATGTAGGTCAAGTGTTGTTAGCTGTAAGAGGATATAAACTTTATAGCAGGTATAAACTATAAATAGCAAAATTGTCTCTATTGTTTATCAAATTGGGTTTTTTGCAGCTAAAACTTGAAAGATTTAAGCACTTTAAGTTGGATTGACTAAATATTCCCCGACTGCAGGGTAGCTGCTAGTCGCGCTTACTCAGCAATTTCAATCAAACTTAATTTTTTTGTATTATTTTCAGTTTTTTCAAGTTTTTTCTTTTAGTTGTCAAAAGTCACTAAACAATTTTCGCGCTCGATTTTTGGCATCAAGCAAATGCTTTCAAGCGCTTTACATATTCAGTTTTGCTTAAGGGCGGTTGGCGATGCGGGGCGTGGCATGCGGGAGCAGTGCACTCAGACATAAAATCGAATTCATTGCAGTTGAGTGAATAGTTTCAGGGGGGGCGGACCACTGGAGTGGGACCCTGTTGCAGCAAGGATAACTGCAATTTTTGACTTGGCAAATATGTTTTTTGGACGCTTTTTTCCCCATCGATGATTGTTGGCTGTTGTTTGTTGTTGTTGTTTGCATGTGCCTGATGTTGATTGGATTAGAATGCAGAGCAGCGCATAAATATTTATAAGTGTAAGCATGTCCGGCCAGCCAAAGCACAGCTTCATTGGGCCCTCTGATTGCTGGCCAAATAAATAAAGTTTTGTTTTTTCTCTCTGTGTGTGTATGTCCCGCCTCCCACAGCCCGTTAGCTATATTAATTTGTTTGCTAGTGGTGCTGCCACTCCAAAGCTCTATTGTTATGCTCTGTAGCACTTGAATATGCCTGCCTGCCTGCCTGGCTGGTTGTCCGTCCGCCTGTCCGCCGGCCTGCCTTCCACTCGTTCACGTGCAACATGCCGTGTCCTTTGGCCTTTGCCCCTCATTTTTGTGTTGCGAGCAGCCTGCTGCTGCGTAAACAATTATTCGGTTGTCAGGTCCAACTAACTACTACTACGACTGGACAGCGGGCATATTGTGTCTCTGCCACAGGCAGAAACTAAAAATATCTTTAATTTCATTATTATTTCAACTTTTATCGATCTTAGCTGAGCTATAAAATTAGCTCTGGCAACTGTAGCTCTAATGCATATGTGTGTAGGGTAACTCATAGTCAGGCATGCTGCTTTTACATATCAACAAGCACTTAGAGACTGAGTGTGTGAGTGCTTAGAGCAGCATGTTAATAGAGTTAGTTTTTCTCGCTTCGCCTTGATGTGTACGTGTTGTTGATTAGCAGGGCTAGAACATATGCCAAAAATATTTCTATTTGTACAATGAAATGTAATAAGCATAAAAACTAATTAAACATAACTATATTTAATATGAAAAACGAAATTAATAAGCAGCTGCAAATGGTTGAGGGCAGAGCGTGCTTTACACACAAATATATATATGGAGAGAGAGAGAGAGAGAGAGGAGAGAAAGAGAGCCAGCAAGAGTGGCACTCGAGATGGGCAAATGTTGCCAATTTATATGTATAGTATATATCTATATACATATATACATGACAGAGATGTGTTTATATGTATGACAAGCATATGAAGTACTTGACACAAGCAAACAAACATGACAGACACTAGAAACGCATTGAGCCGGGGGCACTGGTGTGTGGGTCTTATTTAGGGAGGGCTTACTGTACGACTCTAGTTGGCGTTTAGTTGACAGTTGTGTGGGCGTGGCAAGTGGCAAATGTTGTGCAGGAGCCGTCACAATAAAGTAAAAGCACATTAGAAACTGATGTGACTTGACGTACGACAGAATTGAATTGTTTTTCCGCTGCTCCGGGAGCGTACACATATTTCAGCTAAGAGCTGCCTCAAGTAAGTGGGCCATTAGAGCCGCAAACAGAGCAGTTCGAATCTATCTGTATGATTTCCATGCAAAATTCAATGACCAATTTGCATGTTGCATGAGAGTTTAAGTGTTATCGATTAAAGAACGAGTATCGATTTATCGCTTGGAATTTTAATTTGATTTAAGTGTTTGAGTATCCTTGACATTATGATAAATTGAAGTGTGCTATTTGCCGATACTTATCATTAATCGTTCATCGATTTGTACCCAAATCTTTTGAGGAGCCTTAAATACGCTCAGTTATATATTTATCGATACAAATCAATTTGATTTAAGTGAGTTTTTGGGGCATCAAGATCATCTCAACTTATTTGACAAGATTAATGATTGTATTAAAAGAGTTATTATGGGTTCATCTTATTATAGACACATTTGATGAAGTATATATAGATTTATCGATTGTAATTAAAGTTAGATTTTGAATTTCCCATTCGAATGGGTTCATTAAATAGGTTCATCATAAGTTTTACTGTGAAAAACCTTTAGCAACTTTTTATCGATCAATTTCAAAAAATAAATTGCAAATAAATATATCGATCGAGATAAAGAGTCAACAGTTGCTATTAACTGACTGTTAATTAAGTCAAGAGTTATTAACATACTCTGAAGTGTATGCAAATGGCTGAAATTTCATTGGAATTTGCCAATGGCGAAGGCAATTCGGATTGTGCAGGCTGCGTAACGCATTAAAATTCCCATTAGGCGACAAATTCAAGTGCAAAATGGCTGTCGTTAAAACTAATTAAACGAATTTAATTGCATTTAAAGAGGCACGTGCAAATTGCAAGCGATTTTAATTGCCAAACACACACGAAGGACCTCTAATTAGTGCAAACAGCGACTTAAACAAATACCAACAAAAATAAAAGAAAAATGTACAGAGAGAGAGAGAGAGAAAGAGAGAGAGAGTGAGAGTTGAGAGTTGAGAAAGGAAGCGCACAGAAGTCACGCGGCGAGTCAATAAAAAGCCGAAATGGCCATAAGAAATGCCCGCCAAAGGAACTGAAAACTGGCAACTGGCAACTGGGAAGTGGAAGTTGGCAACAGCAACAGCAGCAGCAGCAGCAGCAGCACAGGACACATTCCGACTTAATGTGCGTTAAATGGCAAAGCCAAGGACATGCCCAGAACGAAAGCGTAGCCAACATTGTGAAATGGCTTTAAAAACGGAAATATGTAAACCAAAAGTTTTTGGTCAACAGCGCTGGAGCCGGAGCAGGAGCCGGAGCAGGAGAGGGAGCAGAGAGGTTGGAGCTGCCAGCACAAGCCATTGTTGTGAAATTAAATTCCAACTAGCAGACGCAGCACCAGGTAGGGTCCACGGGACGAAACAGCTTTTGTTATTTTTACACTTCATTGCCGTGGAATTTACTTTGTTGCCTCGGCTTTGTTTTCGACTTGGGATGCCGCAAGCGCAGTCCAAGCGTAAAGATAAAACTTGTGTCTCCTCCTTTTACAGTCACTTCCTACACGGCTGGGTCTTCTATTTCTACTTCTTCTTCTTCTTCTTCTTCTGTTGCTACCACAACTTTGGCTATTTGTTTGCTGTGAGTGTGTGTGTGGGTGGGTGTGGGTGTGTCATTGTGTGTGCGTATTATTGTCATAATATTGTCCAACCAATGAAAACTTTTTGCCACTGAACTGAAAGAAAGAAATGCGTTAAACTTTTAATAATACCCTAGTGATGGGTAGCTTGCTATGACTATACTATTTAGGGTATATGTGAATAGATAGATATGAGTGTGTATATTACAAAATATATGATAGATCGGCTAGTTTATGAAACTTATAATTATATATAATAATTTTTTAAATTATTTAATTTATTTTGATTTTTTGATGTGACAAAACTTTGAGTTAACTAATAAGAAAACTTCAACTTTTTCCTTATACTTTAAGTTTTTTGTAATCAATAAATAACATTCTATGTGTCTATATATATTTAAGTATTTATATCAAATTATATAAATTATATTTGTTATATATTTCGCTTTTCTTCTTTATCTCCCAAATACAGCGTATCTTGTCTTCAGTCAATCATGGTTAACTAGTCTTTGGTATTTTATTTTGATGTCACCCAAAGGCCAAATTTTAATAATTTTTTACTGTCGAAACTAAATGACTCGCCCATCGATGGCAGGGGCGTGACAACGACTCGATAAGGTCGTCGAAGTTTGTTGACTTTGTTTCGACAGCAAATGCCAAAGCTCAAGCTCAGGTAGCTTGCCGGCAACGTTTTCTCAGCTTTTTTTTTTCTTTCTTTATTTTTATTGAATTTGCACCTTGACAAACATTTTAGCAGCTGCCTGAAAACTGACGACGACGTCGATGATGCTGATGATGAGGATGAGGATGTGTCGTGGTTGGGTGATGTTTTGTTGTTGTTAGCTGTTGGCTGTTGGCTGCTGGCATCGCCTCTTATTGTATTTATTTTGACAGCTACTGTGGCAGGCGCTTCGTATTAGGTTATTATCCTGCTTGCATATGCTGCGTTATTCATGTAGTTGGAGTCCTCGTTCAAAGTTTGCGAATTTTGTGTGTTTTTCTTCGTTGGGAGCTGTCGCAGCTGATTACTTTAAAGAGATTTATGCATGAATTTGCTGTATTTATATCAATTTGTTTGCGTTTGATGTTTATTTGTGTGCAGCTCGCGGCGTATACGTAATGTTTTTAAAGCGCACGGCTTAAAGCAACTTTAAGTCGCAATTGACAAACTGAGAAACTGACAATTGCACTCGGATATCAAATTGACAAGTTTTTCCATCCAACTCTGCTGCGCTCGTCTCTGTGTGTGTTACAACGTGGCGTATACGTGATGTGGACAAATGTTGTCAGGCGCTGATTTTTTCTATGCAGTGAGTGTGTGTGTGTGTTGTAAGTATCGCAATGCAGACAGCAGCATTTTCATTTGAAATTTAATGCCAAGTTTGAAAGACGCCGCGTGACTGGCATACACATGAGCGCAAGAGCTGCCATTGCTGCTGGTGCTTTAGTGTCCTCTGCAGCCAGCTGCCAGGCACATTAAAGCAGCTTTCACACACTTTCTCTCTCTCCTACAGTTGCTCTAATTAAATAGCCTGGCTGCGCGCGAATTTTGACAGCTTTAAGCGCATTAGACTGGCATAGCATTTGCGTATAGCTAGCTACGCGTCCGTCTGCTGTCTAAAATAGTTGCGACAAATGCCTGAAGAACGCCTCGAGGCGACATGGCAGCAGCAGGCGGCAGGCATCAAAATTCCCGCAACGTGCGTTGCATACCAAATGCGGGCGCAACTAACGAGACAAGCGAAAGGAGTGGAGCAGGCGGGCGGACGGTCTAGCTACGTGCAGGCCTAGCTGTGTCTACGACACCAATTGTGATCGCATGAGAAAATTAAAAACCCAAAACAAACTGAAGAAAAAACAAACAAAATGAACATGAACTGGACATGATTAGACTTGATGCATCCTCTGGCTTGATGGAAGAGTTGAAAACTAGCAACGAGCCCAGCTGCGAGCTGGCAGCATCAATCAAAACGCAGCGAACTGCCCCCGAACTGCTGGCTGTCATCAATCTTTGGGCCCAAAGCGTACAGCGGTGCGTATGCGTAATATGCGCATGACAGGCGAAGCGAGCTGCCGGCCAGCTGTGGGATGTGTCGGGGCGTCAACTGAGGTGCCGGCCAAGTAATTAATCAGCCGTGTGCAGGCTGCGTGCACCTCTCTCTCACTCTCCTTCTCTCACATCTATGCCAAAAACAATGATACTAATCGGTCGTAAATGGACGCACGCATTCGGCTGATTAGACTAACGCCAATTTAATTGACGATTGCCTGAGCATAGCCTCAAGAATATGCATAAATTAACACGCACACACAGCTGATTGGTGAAATCTGTGTAGCAAACAGAAATGAATTGAAAATTCCAACCATAATTAAAAGTGCAATGCAGGAAGCGAGCGAGAACATGTGTAGAGCGTGTGAAAGGCAGCCGACAGGACATGCAATGACAAGGACATGCTCACGGACATGGCTGCTGCAAGGCAGACACCAAAGGCAGACTAGAATTTTTACATTTGCCAGCTACAGGCAATGGCAAGACGTGTGACATCTATGGGCAGGAAGTGTGAAGAATGCGGACAGCGTGGCGAGCCGGGCAGGATACGAGAATAGACAGACAGAGATTTCAACGAGCACACAAACAATGCGGCCAATGTTAAGGAAGCTGGGTAATATTCATTACTTGCATGCAGCTGACCCAGAGCACAGCACAGCACACAGAATGGGACAGCTGCCAGCAGAAGGCACTGAAAATAATGTAGTCTACTTATGTGCGCAAGCTAACAGGCAAATGCAAAGACAACAAAGTTGACAGATACCCTAGAACTATTGACACGACTGGGTGTATGCGACTGTTGAAAGATTTAGTTGTAAGTAAGAAAATGGAAATGGGGTGTTATGGAAAGAGATATACTCTGTTGTGCGTGAGAGCGCGGGAGTGCGTAAGCAGAGAGTGCCTATCAAACTGTGGAGGCTATAGCAGAGATCCTGCATGACAGATCAAAGTATGCTGGCTTACTTTTTTTTAGCCCCAAGAGAAGTATAGGTATAAGAAGTATTATTATAGGGTATCTTCAACTTCCCACTTAAGCATTTTGTACATCTCGTAGGCAAGCAGCAGACAAGCTGCTGGCCACTGCAGAGACTGAGAAATATGGCGAGTGTCACGAAAAAGATGCAAAGTTTAGCACACAGCTGCAGTTTGGGGCATGTTGCATGTTTGTACTCTGTTATGGGGTAAATTTAATTTAGTGCTGGAGCAGCAGCGGCAGCTGTAGAAGCAGCAACGGTATTTTGATGTCGACGCGCACGATTTAAGAGTTTGGCACGACAGCGTAGCGGACTTTTAGTGCAACTGCCTCGAAATGTGGCAACTTTACGAACTCTGCACTCGGATGTAAATTGATTTAAGTGCATGTCACAGCATATATATATATAGTAAAGGCAGACGAGATGACTCGACGAGTCCTTTTTTTGCCACAGACCAACTGCCGGACGCTGCTTAAATCGCTTAACAAGCCCCGTTTGTTGCTTATAAAATTTGCTCGTAAAACGGTTTATGTTTCTGACTGGTCAAAGAGTCACAGCGAAAGAGTGAGAGAGAGAGAGAGAGAGAAAGAGAGAGAGAGAGAGAGAGAGAGAGAGAGGGCAGTTAGAGAGCTCTAACTATAACTGTATTTCGTTTGCTCGCAGCTGCACTCTAATCACATTTTGTTAGAATCGGAACCGGATACGTAATTGGTTTACTCGACTGCAGCGAGCCCGAGCGCCTAATGAAGTTGTTCCACAGCACAGTCAGAGCAGAAGAGCAGAAGAGCGAGGGCGAGGGCGAGGGCGAGTGAGGCAGAGTGGTTGAGTGGGCAGTGGATTGGCAGCAAATGATTCGCAAATTGCTGCAACGCATATTTTCGCATATGTGTACCTCGAGTTGCTTAATGGGGCGTGAGTGCAAGAACGAAGAGTCCCAAAACTAAGTTGCCTAAAACGTTGTTTATTACGGCCAAGCATTGTCAAGCGCTGTTTAGCAGGGCTTAATCGACTGAGTGATACGCTAGCAACATTCTAGGCAATCTGTATTGAAGAGAAGAGAGGCTAAACACTATATTTCATACTCTTCAGCTATGGTTTACCTTGCTTGTAACTGGCCTAAACATATATTCTGTTCACTTTAACTGTCTCTATAAGTAATATATCAAGTTTTAAGTCTCAGCTCGAATATACTCCTTTTCCTTAAAGTAAGACAGCTGTGCGGGGAGAATGTATAGCTGGTCTGGAGGCTGCCATAACACAGCCTTGACAATCCACGCAGCGAACGTAACTGCCATGAAAGTCTTCCTCTTCTACTACTCTTTTTTTTTGTTGTTCTTTGTTGTGCTGTCAGGCGCTGCCTATACAAGCCAAATAACCCTACACACAGAAAAAGAGAAAGAGAGAGGGAGAGAGCGAGGGAGAATGTCTACAACCCTAGCTAACATCCTGAACGTTTTTCGCTGCGTTTTTGTTTCCTACTTGGCCATAACTTTGGCTTTGTTGTTGTTGTTGTCGTTGTTGTTGTTGCTGGCACTGCGAATGATTTAAAACTTTTCTTGTTATTTTCATCTTTAACAAGTTTTTGCCGGCACTGCATTTGCTACCACTATCAAAATGAAAGAGCCCCTCGATTGCCACTCAGGGCCACTATTTGAGCGTCCAAAGTTGTAGGCAACAAATTAATTTAATGTCAGACACAAAACTTGTCAGCTTGTGGTTGGAGCTAAAGGGATTACGATTGGGTTGCTCCAGATTCCCCAATTCCGCCTACAAATGAACTGTCAATGACATAAATTCATTAAAGGCCTTAGCCAAAGTTTTATGCCTGCTCAAATTTAAGTATTATGCGGCAACAGTTTGATATGAGCTGCGTAAGTCTATAAAACAGAGCCGTGCAATGAAAGAGTTTAGGTTTATGAGTGGCAAACACTAAAAGATGGCAGCAGCAATAAGCCTTAATTGCTCTGTGTTATAGGCGTATAAAAGAAGAAGCAGCAATAGGGAGAGTAAGTAGCTCCGACAACTTATTCTTGCTCAAAGCAAACAGAGATTGATGAAGTTTTGATTGAAGCAGCGAACCAGCTCTCGGCCTTGACATACACTTCTAAATCTACTCTTCCTTGTTCACTGCTAAAACTTAACTATATTTATAGCACTCTTAGCATATGCTTTCTATAAGTCACTGTCATCGCTTGCTGTTCATCTATTGCCATTTACTTGCTTTAATATCTTCTGCTTGATTCACCGTTGCCATCAAAATCATAAATTTCATGGTAAATGTCAATGGCCAATTGTGTTGCGAGCGCACAAATTGAAGCATGTTGAAAAACTGTCGCGTGACTCATGCGAGGTCTGCCCACTGCCAGACGCCCACACGCCCACACTCGTTTCAGTGTCGGTTTGGCAGCTGGCAAACGAAACTGAAGCAACTACTGACCGCACTCACATCGCCATTTACTGGCATTACAACCATTTGGCCACACCTCACTCCTCTGGCCACCTTTTATACTTAATTGCACTTGTCGGCATTTGTTTTACACTGACCCCAAAACCGGAAGAGCAGCATCCCTCCTCCCTCCTACCTCCACTCAACTCGTAACTCGTAACTCGCTTCTCCCTCAATTCACGGCACATTTTATGTTTTCGAGTTGAGCAAGGCATAACATAAATTGCCCAGACTGTGTCCACCAGAGAAATAAAAATTGTACATTTTATACTTTGTAAATTTATACCCTTGCTGTCTGTATTAACAAATATTCTTCATTTGGCAGCTCATGAAAATAGATGCGGAAGTGCATGGCAATGGTATACAGCGGGCTCAGTTTTGGTATAATTTGTGATTTACTCTGTATGAATGAATGAACAAGGAATGAGTTCATCAATCAGTTGATATTGCTCAAGATAAAGCTATGTATGTTTGGCCTCAGAATTTTCTATACCATATGTAAGCCTTTAAATTCATTATGATAAACAAAATAAAATAAGTAAATAAATATATTGTGTATATATAATTTTATTTTCCAAAAAGAATCTGTTAAGTCCATCAAAGAAATAGTCTCAATTTACTTTTGCCAAACTCACATGTTTGAATGAAGCAATAAGTAAAGCTCTCTGGCCAATAGTTCGCCATGCAGTTCAGGGTATTTCCTAGTCATGCACTCCCAACTAGAGCACATCTACTGGCTATTTCTTTTTGTTTTATACGAATTCGTATTTATACGTCGTGAAAGTAAATCGTTTGTTGCCATATAAATCGTTGTGTTCTCTGGGCAACAATACGTTTGTGTTTTCGTTTTCATTTTGGTTCTCGTTCTCGTTTTGCTGCATTGCGTGTTTGCCCGGTCGAATTTATAGCTGTCCATTTCCACGTTTGTTGAATTATTGTAAACGTAAATTGAAAATAGCAAAGCAAGAAACAAATAAATAAATATTGCAGTTGGCTGCTTCTGCAGTGGCTTCGCTTGCCCTCCAACTTGCTTCGAAATTTTGACCCCAGCTGCAAACATTTGGAGCAGATGAATCGTAAGTTAGTTGCTCTCGAGTTCTAGAAATTGCAATTCAAATAAGATTGAAGTTGGCTTTGTGGCTTTTGCCTAAAAGTCGACTTGCATATTTGATCAGCCAGTCACTTGCTTACCCCTGGCTCATCTCCATTATCTGCTCTGCTCTGTGGCGTTGTTTCCTGTTATTCAAATCAAACAACAAATTTGGCAAAAAATCAATTCAAAAAGGTCTCAGAGATATTTTAAATATGCATGTCATGAGTGCGTATAAATATTGTATAGCCTGAACCTGAACATGGCCCATGGAAAATGGGATTAAAATCAAATTGAATACATCATCGGATGGCGAAACACTTAAAACTGACAAACAAATGTAAATATTTAATAGATAGCTGCAAAACATTTCATGTGGCAGGGTTAAGCAACGTTTCCCATCTCCATTTCCATTTCCATTTCTATTTTTTTGACTTTGGATTCGACTCTGTTGCCAACTGACTTTAGCAGCTTTAAATGGCTCAGCATTTTGATTGAGTTCGTTGGGCTCTTAACTGTTATAATATTCTGTGATGCTGCCAGCATATTATTATGGGTCTTATGCCAATGTGTGAGGTGCGTCTTCACATTTTGCGGGCTCAATTTCGTGTGAACGACGCAGTTCAGGTAATTTCCCGTGCTGTGAGCAACGGAAATTTTAGCAGCCATTTTGTCGCTGCCATTCCAAACGACATTTTATTTATGTGCGCTCATAATTCAACTGTAAATGTCGCGCACACACACACGGGCACGCACACATGCACACAGACCGACACATTAGCCGCGACGTTGCCGCGACAGCCAAGTGCCGCTAGTTTCCGTTTCCGGCGTAAAGCTGCCAGCCAGCCTCGCAAAATTAACAACAATGGCGGTGATAAAGACGCCGTCGCATTGTATGTGTGTTCCTCTGCTACTCTCCCACTCTCTCCCACTCTCTCTGTGTCTGTGCGTGTGTGGCTTTTGTGGCTTTAAGTAGCAAAATGTGCATGGTCCTCTGCCTGCCTGCGCTCCTTTCACACCGCCGACCATTTAGTTGCTGATTTTCTTACACTTTTTAGCGTTGCCCTCGTCGCTAGTTTGCCAACATTTTACGGCGGAGTTTTTGTTGTACGTGCCCAGTGCATTTGGCTGACTTACGAGCGTATGTGGGCGTGGATCTCTCTCTGTGTGTGCGGCATTGTACTTAGGGGAGCGGTTAGCAGCCATCCGGAGCGGATTTATGTAGTCTTGGCGCACACTTTCGACCCGACTTGGGCCAATTGAAATGTCACGTTGTGCAATGAATGCAAACGTAATGATGCGGTTAATGTTGTGCAAGCTACGGAAACGAAACCCATTTCGAATTACGAAACATATATACATTTTAAAAATATATACGAATGAATACACTCACATGCAGCATGAGAAAAGGGGCGTCATCTCTGGAGTAAAGCAAATTATTTGTACACTTAATTTCTTAAATCGGTATAAATTAACAAAATATTTGAATTGTTTTTTTGCCTATTGATATATATTCATATTCATCATATCTTTCATCATTCATTAGTCATTATTAAAGCACTGATCTCATTTGTGAGCCTGCATTCACTTCCAACTGACCCAATGCAAACGCTAATTAAACTCATATTCATTACGCATTCAATTTATACTTAAAACTATTTATAAGCTTGATTCTAATCTAAATTATTTAGTGCTCTAAACTCAGTAAATAGTTTTTTCGTTAATTCATGCTTTTATTTATACTCATTAGGCTAAATTGAAAATATTTGTACAATCCACAGCGCTATTCATAATTGAAACAGTCATTAGCTGAGCAGCACACAAAATCAAAAATCGAATTGAAATTTATGTTCATTTTTGCCATTTCAGCTGTGAACAAAAACTTTTGCCATTTCGCATGCACACACAGCCACAGACAGAGGCATGTATATATACAAATATACATACCTATATATGTATATGTATTCATGTCTGATATCCATTATAATTTCTCGATGCCTGCATGGGCAAACCGCTAGAACAGAGCAGAGCGTTTGGGTGTCTCGTTCAGTTAGCTGCAAATGTGTTATTGATGTTCGCTCATGTGAATTGAAAGCATTTCCAAATGTCAATGTTGCAACGCTTTATTTCGGCGATGCACTTTTGCAATTGCTGCAACTATTGTACTTGACGCCATATATATATCAATTGAATTTATTTATATATCTCTTTTTGTCTCTGTTTCTTTCATATTTCATTAATTCGCACGATTGCGCTTTATTTGAGTAGAGTGCATAATATTTTTGTTTTTGCTCTGTTTTCTATATAGAATTTGTTGGGGAACTATGCCAACTGCACGTATATCGAAAATCGAGACCTGTTCAGCAACTATTTGCATCTTCACTTTCATTATGCTGCTTGCTCGTGGCAATGAACTTTGGGCTATTCAGGCGAGTTCTTGTTGCTTTGATTCTCCGTATCAATTGCATCTCAACTGGGAGCTAAGCTGTCAAACTAGTTTTCTGAACGAAACCGAAATGAAGCTGGTTTTCGGGTGGCTGTTGCTGTTGCGGTTGCAGCTCTCTGTGGTACGTGTTGCATGCCGCATGTGGAACGCAATATCATGGCAAACTTAAGAGCAGTTCTTAAAGAGCCACAGACTACAGCTTAAGCTTGCGACAATTGCTTAGAGCACGATGTAAGATATTCAGATACTATCTAAATGTATACAAATGTTATATATTCGATATGGCCGCTGGGCAAATGCATATAAATGAGGATTATATATATATTTAGGCATTTGGGCATGTATAGGGATTTTGTAGGGCGTAGCTAAGCACAAGCAAAACAATCAAATGCCAGGCAAATGCTTAAAGTGAACATGCAAAGAGAAAATAGACAGAGAAACTGTGCTAAGCATCCACACACACACACACACACACACATTTACAAAGCATTATACAGAAGCAGACAATAGATTGCCTTGGGTTTGGCATTCATTCATTTGCCTTGATGTCCTTTGCATGCATGCCTACGGGGGCGTATACGTAACATGGTCGCTGCCTCCATTCCAGCTGGCAACTGGCGACTGGCAACTGCCTTTGTTCAACATGACAAAGACATGACAGCATACGCGGCTCAGAAAAAATTGCGCTTTTTGTAATGGTTTTAATGCTTTGGCTAAAATTTCGCTTGGATTGATTTATGACAAGCTATTGAACCAGGCCATGTGTGTGTTTGTGTGTGTGGATCCAATGGATCCAAATCAATGGGCTGCTTTAAAGGTCACAATGAGTGCGGCTTTAGTGGCAATGTAATTGCGGCAAGTTATGAGAGACGAGCACAAGCAAAATCTCTTGGGCATTCAGATTTGCTCTTGGCCGTCAAATTGATGGAGATTGAGTTGCATTTGGTTCTGGGCCACCATCCGAACCGTTTGTTCGCATGTCAAAGGCAACAATGGCAACTGAAATGGCGAGCTGTCGCTTGTCACTTAAACATTCATCAATTTCATTTAGTTTTGCATTTTCAATGAGACAAGATCTATGGCCATGGTGAAAGTAGGAAACAAATGCTGACCAAAGTTTGGTACCCTTGGCTACCATCTATAGTAGCTAAATCAGCAAACCCACTGCAAGTTGCTATATAATCCGCATTGAGCATTTCTCCTTCTCCTCACACATTTCATGCTAAAATTGAAATACCTTTGGTTAGAGAATAACTCTTTATGCTATGCAAAGTTCTGCAGAGTGGAGGTGTATTCATTCATTTTGTTTAGTTGTTGTTGCTGTTCAACACTCATTTGCATAACGAAAACTTGCTAATAATGGCAACTAAGTTGCCTGGTTATACAGACAACATCACACACACACACACACACACACTCACTCATATAACCCCTTAGTATCACACAACAGCTGGCAACAGCAAGTTTTGCCTAGCTTAGACAAAGTTTTTGATTGAGTTTCAGTTATGCTGCCTAATACATGGCCGCTCTGAAGCGATTTTCCAAAGGTGTTTTTGCAAAGCTTGTTTTCATCTCTCACTCATTATGTCCGCTTGGCTGTCGGCAAAGTTTTCGGCGCTCAATCTCAGTCATAATTATCGCAGCACAACATTCGCTTTTTTTTTTGTTTCTTTCAGTTTTCCTTTTTGCCGCAGGACCTTTTTGTTCGTGTTCAAAGTTACTTTAAAATTTATGTAAATGACAAACTGTGCGCCAAATTATGTCATCTCCAAATTCTTGCGACTAATTACACAAAAATTAATTTGCTGGTTGCCCAGCAGAATAACACGAGAGCCCTAATATTCCGCAACGAAAATGTTGCTGCTTAATTTATGTTATTTCGTTGACCAACGACATTTGCATTGAAAATATGCAAATTTGTGAATCCCCAAATCAACAACTGCCACGCCCAGCTGCCGTTCAGAGCATCAAATTTGACTCCTGATTTCAGATGGAAAAACCCAGTTAAAACTTTTGGTTTTTAACTTTCAGCTTGTGGCCGTAGCTGCGAAAAGGCAGCGGCAATTGCAACACACAACGATCAAAATTTGGACAGGAGTTTAGGTTACCTGCAAATGTACATGAAATATGCTTTTCATTTCATCTTATTTAGAATGTTGTCTTTGCATATTCACATAAATTGTATGATAAGAGAGAAAAAACTCTAAAATATACATAGAGAAAAATCAATCAGAATAATTGGTTTGAATTTGCACACCAAGTGTAGACAGACATTAGTAATCATAAAGATAAGATAAGATTGGCTCATTAAAAACTTTTTTAATTATGCCATGAAATTGAGGAGATAAGCGTAGCTCCTTATCAACATTCGCGAATTGCTGTTGTTTTGTGGCCGTGTCTATGGTCTCTCAGCTCAAAAGCAGTTAATCCTAAAACCTACTCAGATCAAATTTCATTTAAATCAATAATGATAATTAAACATTTTTAATGTACTATATTCATTGGCTGGTGTAAATCAGATAAAGACAAAACAGAAATATTCGCCACAGACTTGGAATCACGTTTCACTCCTCTGACACTTGTATCACCAAACAGAATTAACTACATCAAACAGAAACTTCTTGAAGACATTCCACATTCAGACTCAGTTACACTTTTCTGTTTAGAGGACCTTACCTCTGAAATTTCCTCACTAAAACCTAGAAAGACTCCTGGTCACGACAACATTAACACTAGAACAATCAAAGCCCTACCCACCAAAAGTTTACAATTTTTACTTAAAATTATAAACTCTTGCACCAAAATCTATTATTTTCCAGACTACTGGAAAAAAGCCACAATCACAATGATACTCAAACCTAAGAAACCTCCGGACCGTACAGACTCTTACAGGCCGATTAGCCTTCTCCCAATTTTGGGGAAGATTTTCGAAAAACTTATACTAACAAGACTTAGACTTACTCTTGAAGACAAATCCACTCTACCCAATCACCAATTTGGTTTTCGTGCGCAACATGGCACTACTGAACAATTACACAGGGTAGTGGCTTCGATACTTCAGGGACACGAAAAAAAACAATTTGGCGCAGCTGTCTTCTTTGACATTAAACAAGCCTTTGACAGAGTCTGGCATGATGGGCTTCTTTTCAAGCTCAAACACATTCTCTCACCTCATTTATACAAACTACTCTTTTCCTGGCTCACAAACAGACACTTTTCTATCCATATCAATGGACACTATTCCACAGAAAGACTTATCAGAGCAGGTGTTCCCCAAGGCAGTGTCCTAAGCCCGACACTGTACAACATTTTTACTAGCGACATGCCAACACTTCCTTCCTTGAATAATATCATTGCCACATATGCAGACGACACTGCAGTTATTTGTTTTAGCCACTCACACACTTTAGCCAGTTCTCGATTACAGTCATACGTCAACAGATTCTCTTCGTGGACTAAACACTGGAATATAGGCATATCTCATGACAAGACCTCACAAATGACTTTTACAAAAAGACATCAAACCTGCCCACAAATTTGCCTAGACGGACTCCCCATTAATACTGTCACCTCACAAAAATACCTTGGACTTACTCTCGATCCTAAACTCACCTGGCGAAAGCACATTCAAAACATTATAGGTACTATTAACACAAGACACAAAAAATTACACTGGTTACTCAATCACAAATCAAAACTATCACTTAACTCCAAAGTTACACTTTTCAAGTCACTAATTCAGCCTATATGGAGATACGGGTGCTCCATTTGGGGAACAGCTGCTCTTTATCTCATAAAGAAACTACAAAGTACTGAACATCGCATTATAAGACATTTTATTGGATTTCCATTTGCCAGGAATGATGATATCATGACAGACTTAAAGCTCAATTACGTCATTAATATTATCCAAGACACTTCCATCAAACAGAACTCTAGACACTCATCTCACCCAAACCCTCTTGCACAATCACTCACCTTTGATACTTTACATCCATCCACATACAGACTTAAAAGAGCTCAGCTTGAACATCTACCAGACCGTACACTCTCTTTACCTAATCCACGCACACGCACATAACTCATACCTCAATATGATCCTTATTTATTAAGATAGCCCACACCAGTTACTCTCACATATTTTGTATCAATTCCACACACACACTGAATATTTGTCAATGTTTTGCCAAAAAGAGGTTTTAAAGTTTTTCGTAGAAAAATGAAACCCACATACAATAAATGATTGCCATAACAAAAAAAAAAAAAAAAAAAAAACTATATTCATAATATATTAGAGCGAACCAATAAACTTTTAATGTAATTCGCTTGACAATCGTGAAATTGATTGTGAAACAAGCTAATAAAAGCAATACAGCTAAAACGTCATTAAAATACGCTTTACCTTACTATGAGTAGGTAGGGTATATTGAGCGTGTGTTGATAGCAACATGAAGTTAAAGGCAAGTGCAACCTCATATTGAATACATTTTATTTATATGAAGTGCATGAATGAGCATGCGGATCGATTGTCTGTCTAAGCGACTTCGAGACTTTTAAGAGTTAAGAGTTAGAGCCCATGTTTACTTTGCATTGCAGTGTTGAGTTAAATGTGGGGCATTTTCTCGCACTTCCAGCAAGAGCATTTTTTTATAATAGAGTTATTGATGTGCCCAAAAATTATCATAATTATTATACTCATTCCAGAAGTGAATATTGGTTTTGTGCACTTTCCGTCTTGCTGTCCGTCTTGCTGGACACTTAAAATTTGGAATATAAACTCGTGTTTACCCTCAAATTGTAATCAACGTTATATTGTGTCTAAAAAAAACTTATTCGCTTTGAATTATTGCGCATGAGCCGTGTCAGTCGATGCATCAACGCATTACCTAGAAACCCGAAGCTTCATAATTTCAAATTTAAAGTGTGCAAAAAAGTAGGCAACCAAATTTTGTTTATTTTTTTGTATTTTCATGTATTTCGATATAGTTTAGAATCTGCAATTTATCCAACTTGAAATCTATAAAGAAAATGTTAATTATAAGAATACTCTTCTACTGAAGAAAACCCACTTTTGATCTTGTCACTTGACTTTGCTTTGTTTTTGGTAAATCAATCATTGACAGACAATAAGCGTAACAATCTTTCCAATCAAACGATTTTTTTGTGAAATAATCAAAAATTGTGCGTCCATATCATTTAAATGTTACTTACTTACTTACTTCATACTCTTTCATTTTGGTTTTAATGAGAATGTTTATTTTAAAATGTTAGTTAAGCACGGCAAACCCATTTGGGTATATAGGTGTGTAACAAGCAGGTGAAGGTTACTCCCTTGCCATAAAAAATATATATTCTAAATTTTCAGCAATAGTTGAGACGATAATGAAATTAGCTGACTGTTGACTTCACATTAAGAAGAACATCTCTTATTTATCATTTCCTTGTCATTTGATTTTTAATATACATTTTAAGTACTCAAGGTGACAGAGGTAAAATGTATATTGCATAGCTGGACTTAGGGTATTTTCACGCACTCCCGACTCTAATAAATGCTATTTTCGAAATACTTACAGTTCTTATTTGTATTTAGCTCTACTAAAATTGTCTGTTCCACTCAGTCGCAGATTCGTGTTGCAATCAGTTGGACAATGTGGCTTCCATTTGGTATCCTCTTATTGGTCACAATTGCTCTGTCCAGGGAAGTGTCCCGCTTCACAAATGTGCAGTGCGAGATGTTGGATCCATCGTACGCTACCTACGAGCAATGTGAACTTAAAATACTTGGTCGTGGAATCATTGCCTTGAACGTATATGCAAGACTGAACAAAGGACCCTTTAACAATGCAAAGGTATGTGGATCTAGATCATTTGGGATCTATCTAACCTTTTAGATTTCAGGTTAATATCAGTCTCTGGCGCCTGTTCAATGGGTATCGTCCGTTTATTTTTAATACGACCTTTGATTTTTGTAAATATATGGCAAGGGCGAATAGGAAATTGTCATATGAAAAAATATTAATGGACCTCCTCTTAAATGACTCGAATCTAAATCACACTTGTCCATATGAAGTAAGTCAAAATGTGTGAGAAAATACAATTTTATTAATTTGAGTTCATTTTAGAAGGCTATAATTGTGAAAAACTTAGTATTCAAGGAAGAGTACTTTAAGTATATGCCATTGCCAACTGGACAGTATAAATATCAGTTTATGGCATCAACCGACAAGGAGTGGAAAACTATTGTCAATGCACATTTTTTATATGCTAATGGATAAATAAAGTGTTTGAAGCTGCTGAGCAATTGCGAAAACTCTGATTCCTAAATTCCTAAATGGCTTATTATTTATTGATTTAATACATAGGAAAGGTTAATTTAATGCGAGATCGATTACATAGCTAAAAAAAGGCTTTTGGACAGCCAGACAAAGTCAAAGAATAGAAGTAAAAGTGGGCAGCGCAGTTATTTTCCCGTACTTTTAGCAAGAACATTATTTTAAAAAATGATCATAATTTTTAACTTTGATTCTATCTGAATTTACCCCATTAGTCTGAGTTACGCGTTCCATTCTGTCTGGCAATGTGTTCTCCATTTACGCTCTACTTTCTGGTGACAGGAACTCTCTCCGCTGACGTGACTCGGTTTACTAACATGGATTGCGAATCGTTGACTCCATTGAACGACACCTACCTAAACAATTGTCGTATGAACAAATACTTATGGACATGGTCTTAAAGGATTCAAATATAAATCACTCATGATAAATTGTTTTGTATTGAACTTTGATTTGTAAATAATCTTCGTGCGGCAACTCGAGTCACCACAGTCTGCATGGCAACGAGTTTAATTAGTGCTACAACTGACCACAAAATGTTTTGGCAAAAAGCATAGTTAATGGCTCATTTGATGCTGAGCTCATCCATATCAGATTGTGTTTAATAAAGCCATATTCGCTTTATAGCTTTAGAGTTGGGTTTGAAGTGTTGTCCATGAGGCAAATCAATCGTAATGAAAGTGGAAAATTGATGAAGTGAAATTGATGAGCTCGAAAATCGTGTCTTATAACCAATTCTGCCATAAGCGTAACAATCTTTCCAATCAAATGACTTTTAGCTGCAATCAAGAAAAAAAATGATAGGCATCGAGAATAATTTTATGTTTGGTCAGATCACTTTATTTTAGTTTGACTTCGCAAGTCAAGCGTGGACAGACATCAACATAGCTACAGTAGCCAAAAGCGTAACAATCTTTCCAGTCAAACGATTATCAAAGTGTGTTGATTATCGAGTGTGGCTCATTCAAAACTTATTTAAATACACTGCAAACTTAATTGGGCCGATAGGTTGAACTCTGCCTCAGCTTACGTGGATCGGTGTTGCCTTGTGCTTAGCTCAAGTGCAGCTCACCCCATAGCCTACTCAAATCAAGTTTCATTCAAATTAAGGAAGATAAGTAAATATTTTGATAATATTTTAGTTATTTTTTTCAAGTCCAACCAAATCAATAACAAATATATCCAATCCTTCAAAGGGGGTTTTGTTTTATTTGTTTTTAGTAGAAAAATCGTGTATTCAATTCAATTTTAAGATTCAATATAGAAAGCTTAATAGAAATGTATAAAGTATTGAACGAAACGATGGCTTGGTTATGGAGAAATGCGTATGATTCTTCAAGAGAGAAATATTTAGGTTTCTTATTTTTTATGTGAGTGTGGTTAGGGTATCCCCTCGTCGAGCACTCACGTCTAGATATTTCTAAATATTTCATACTTGTTTACTATTAATGTTACTGAATGAGACTTTTTTGGCGTAATTGTGTTTTGCAAATGATTGGAAAATGTTGTTTCCATTTTTGCTTCTTATTCTGCCAACAGGGATTCTCGCTGCCAATGAGTCGCGGTTCACAAATGTAGAGTGCAAGATGTTAGATCCATCCTATGCCACCTACGTGAAATGTGAACTCAAAATTCTTGGCCGTGGTATCGTTGGCTTGAATATAAATGCGAAACTGAAGAAAGGCCCCTTCAAGAATGCAAAGGTACGCTGAGGTACGTTATTTGAGCGTAGATAAAAACTATCTTACTTGAAAAATTGAAGGTCAATATGAGTCTGTGGCGGAAATTTAATGGATATCGTCCTTTTCTTGTGAATTCGACCTTTGATTTCTGCAAGTTCATGGACAGATCGAATAAAAAATTGTCATACGAAAAAGTGTTTATGGATTTCATAGCGACAAAATCGAATTTGAATCACTCCTGTCCATACGAGGTAAGTTCCTATTTTGATTGATTTCTTTCATTCATTTTATTAATCTGTGTTAATTCCAGAATGCAATAATTGTGAAAGACTTGGTATTCGATAATGAGTATTTCAAGTTTCTCCCATTGCCATTAGGCCAATATAAGTTTCAGTTTATTGCAGGTACCGACAACGAATGGAAAACAGTTATCGATACACATTTTGTGCATACTGATTGAATAAATAAAAACATATTGAATATTTACATCAACTTACTATCTAACTACAAAATATTCAAATGGAGACTAAATGTAATGCCTAAATGTATATAGCGTACATATAGTTATCTAAAATAAATCAGAACATTCAAATGCTATTTAGTTATGATTATACTCGTATTAAAGCTTGATAGTTAGCTGGTTTTTGTTTGGCCAATATTTGGCATTAGTTGGCTATGCGTTCCAGTCTAACGAATCGAAAAAGAGTTTCATGATGAAAAGCTCGATTTATATTTGAAAATGTTCCATTTGTGCCCATTAGTGTCTAGGAAGGGTATACTGCAAATTAGTGGAAATGGACGACTAAGTTAAATTTGACGATGGATGGGCTGTTGGCTTAAGTTAAGTTCGGAATGGTATGATTATGTGAAACTAGCTATTTTCAAAAGAATACATCAACTATTTTTGATTGCTCATTGGTCAGTTTCTAAGTACAGAAAATTGAATAAAATGTAAAATAAACTTAAATGCCAACCGAGTACTATTTAAAATGATGCTGGTCACAAAATTAATTTGTATTAGAGTGTTCAACACTGATTTGTAGACTTAGTAGAGCACACAAAATGTAGCCCATTTGACGTTTGTGCAACGAGTTTAATTAGCGCAACAAAAGCCAGAAAATGCGTTGGCCAAATGCATAGTTGATAACGTTCGATACGAATCGATATAGGGCGTGGCAGCCGCAAATTAGCATTTTGACCTAGTCTTTGGCAAAATGTGCTTGGCTGCCCATAAATGCGGTCAGTCGTAGTGTCTATGCAAATTGAATGCGAAATCAGCCAACCAAGAGTCTGAAACTCTTTTCAACTTTACTATTATCTCGAGAGTTTGTTTATCATTTTTGAACGTTACCTTGTATCTATTAAGGCCAGGAATAAGCCTATGAAATGAGGAATGACTGCTGAATTTATTACTCTCGACAAGAACAATATATAGATATATATGTCAAAAATTTAAATAAATTTTAATTAGTCTGAGTTACGTGTTCCATTCTGTCGGACGATGTGGTTTTCATTTATCTTCATCTGTCTGGTGACAGAAACTCTCTCTGTCGACCTGACCCGATTCACAAACATAGAATGCGAGAATGTCGAATCCATTGCAGCTTATCTACGAGTTTATGGCAAGATCGAATAAACAATTGGCATATTAAATATACTTATGGAGATGGTCTTAAAGGAATTCAAATATAAATCACTCATGCCCATAAAAAATAAGAAAAAATATTTAAAACATTATAAATTGTATTTATTTGGTGAATGTGTGACATTTAAAATTGTCGATGCGCAAAAAAGTGGGCAACAAAATTTTGTTTAACTTTATAATGTCTTTACACATAGCTTAGAATAACCAATTTATCTGACTGGAAATCTATATAAAAAATTAAAAATTATTAGAAGAAACTTATAATGAAGAAGTCCTATTTTGAATGCTGTCATATATTATATATTAACTTTGTTTTTGGTAAATCAGGCATAGACCGGCAACAAACGTAACAATCTTTCCACTCAAATGATTTTTTCGTGAAATAATTACGTTTATATCAATTAAATGTTTACGATTTAAATGTTACTTATTTACTTCATGCTTTTTTTTTTTTATTTTAGACATTTTTTTAATGAGATTTTGTATACCATTTAAATGGTAATTAGGCATATCAAACCCATTTGTTTGCAGAAATTTATATAAGAGGCAAATGACGCTATTTCTTCTCAATAAAAAAGATATATTCTTGATTATCAGCAAAGGTGAGCCGGTTAAACCATGAAATTAGATGACTGAAGAAAAAGCACTCTTATTGGTCATTTCGTTTGTCGCTTGACTTTGAACATACATTTTAAGCTGGACTTAGGTATTTCCAAATATGTATTTCCGCTCCCGACTAATGAAAATGATCAACCTAATCTGTTGTTAAGTACCAAATATTTTTATTGAAATTCAGTTATATTTTAGTTGCCTAATTCATTTAGTCGCAGATTCGTGTTTCAATCAGTCGGACAATGTGGCTTCCATTTGGTATCCTCTTATTAGTCGCAAATGCTCTGTCCAAGGATGTGTCCCGCTTCACTAATGTGGAGTGCGAGATGTTGGATCCATCGTACGCTACCTACGAGCAATGTGAACTTAAGATACTTGGTCGTGGTATCATTGCCTTGAACCTATATGCAAGACTGAACAAAGGACCCTTTAACAATGCAAAGGTATGTGGATCTAGGTAATTTGGGACCTATTTAACCGTTAAGATTTTAGGTTAATATCAGTCTCTGGCGCATGTTCAATGGGTATCGTCCGTTTATTTTTAATACGACCTTTGATTTTTGTAAGTTTATGGCAAGATCGAATAAACAATTGTCATATGAAAAAATATTTATAGACCTCCTCTTAAGTGATTCGAATATCAATCACACATGTCCATATGAAGTAAGTCAAAATGTGTGAGAAAATACAATTTTATTAATTTGAGTTCATTTTAGAAGGCTATAATTATAAAAAACTTGATATTAAAGGAAGAGTACCTTAAGTATATGCCATTGCCAACTGGACAGTATAAATATCAGATTATGGCAGCAACCAACAAGGAGTGGAAAACTATTGTCAATGCACATTTTTCATTTGCAAATGAATAAATAAAGATTTTAATGCTTTTAAATGCATAAATATAAACTGCGCATACCTGTTTTTCTGTGGAGCACTCTCTCTAGCTTTTTGAGTATTGCAAATCTATAAAAGCTTTGTCATTTCAGATTTTAGACTTCTCTTATTTGAGGATTATTAATATTTGAACTTTGTTAGTCCATTGTATAGACAATAAGATAAGACAGTCTCCCTTAGATTGATATATATTTTAAACAATTCTGATTTTTGTTATATTTTGGATATCGGCTCAAAATGTTACCAAATTCTTAAAATTGAAGTTCAGTTACATATATAGCCAATATGTGAATGAGTTTGCATCTTTTCTAAAATGCCATATTTTCAATAGAATATGTATTGAATATATTCTGAAGATTTCATTAAAATCCATTAAGTAACACAGAAATAATTAAAAAAAAAAACTTTGGCCAATAGATAAAAGCGCGTGGCAAGCAGCGCCAAAGCGGCTACACGCGTACGCAGTTTTCCTATACATGTGAGCACATACATTGTGTCATTTGTAACATTCAAGCTGATAGATGCGAAATGTATGTTGCATAGCTGGACTTAGGGTATTTTCACGCACTCCCGACTCAAGTAAGTGCTCTAGCAAAAATAGTTTGTTTTTTCCAATATTTGTAGCTTTTTTATATCTATAAATAATCGCCCTTTTATTCAGTCAAACATTCGTGTTGCAATCAGTCGGACAATGTGGCTTCCATTTGGTATCCTCTTATTGGTGACAATTGCTCTGTCCAGGGAGGTGTCCCGCTTCACAAATGTGGAGTGCGAGATGTTGGATCCATCGTACGCTACCTACGAGCAATGTGATCTTAAAATACTTGGTCGTGGAGTCATTGGCTTGAACGTATATGCAAGACTGAACAAAGGACCCTTGAAGAATGGAAAAGTATGTGGATTAGATAATTTTGGATCTATCTAAACTTTTAGATTTTAGGTTAATATCAGTCTCTGGCGCATGTTCAATGGGTATCGTCCGTTTATTTTTAATACGACCTTTGATTTTTGTAAATATATGGCAAAATCAAATAGGAAATTGTCATATGAAAAAATATTTATGGACACCCTCTTAAACGATTCGAATTTAAATCACTCTTGTCCATATGAAGTAAGTCAAAATGTTTGAGAAAATACAATTTTATTAATTTGAGTTCATTTTAGAAGGCTATAATTGTGAAAAACATTGTATTCAAGAATGAGTTTCTTAAGTATAGCCCGTTGCCAACTGGACAGTATAAGTTTCAGCTTATGGCAGCAACCAACAAGGAGTGGAAAACTATTGTCAATGTACACTTTTTATTTGCATATGAATAAATAAAGATATTAATGATTTTGAATGCATAAATATAAACGCATAAATATATACGTCTTTTTCTGTTTATCACTCCAAACCTAAAATAGCTCTTTGTACTCTAGTTTTTTAAGTAATGCAAATGTTTAAAAGCTCTGCCATTTCAGATATTTTACTTCTCTTATTTGAGGATTATTAATATTTGAACTTTGTATTCCATTGTAATTTAATACATTAAATACATTTTAATAATGCATTGGAGCTATTTTCGATAATTATCGTATACAAAAACAAGTAAGAAAATTGCGACAGTCATTAGCTGAACAATCTTTTCACTCGAATAATTTAAATAAGTAGTCAAATTAGATTGTGTTCATTTTTTCATCCAAAGAATGTAAATGTAGTATTTCAAAAAGTGAAACTAATTTCCACCCCAAGATTTATATATATATATATATATATATAGATATAATATATATATATATATATATATATATATATATATATATATATATATATATATATATATAATATATATAATATAATATATATAGCTGCCGATTAGAACTTTAGCATTTCTTGTTTAATTTGAATTTAGTTCTACTTCAAGAGCTTATGCTGAGCTTATTTAGAGCAATTAAATCTCTATTAAAAGTCACTTTATTTTGGTTTGGCTTACCATATTTTTATACGCTCAACCCATTGAAAATGGGAAATCAGAGTATAATGGTTTTGTTAAAATGTACGTAACAGACAGAAGGAAGCGTGACAGACCCCATAAAGTATATTCTAGATCAGGGCGATGAGCTGTCCCTCCGTCCATAGGTGTAAATGCGTCGAGCTCAGAACCTATAAGAGTAAGAGACTTGAATTTTCTCTGTAGGTTGAAACAAACTCCATCTGCGCGTACTTTGATCAAATTTGTTTCAAAAAATCGATAGCTATTCTCGTTTTACTGTTATCGATTTGAAACCTTACCGAAATTAGGTTTTTAAATTCTATCTCGTACATCTTTGGACCTAAAGACCCCAAGTTAGATAGTCTTCCTTAGATTAATATATATTTTAAACAATTCTAATTTTTGTTATATTTTGGATACCGGCTCAAAATGTTACCAAATTCTTAAAATTGAAGTTCAGTTACATATATAGCCAATATGTGAATGAGTTTGCATCTTTTCTAAAATGACAAATATTCAATAGAATATGTATAGAATATATTCTGAAGATTTCATTAAAATCCATTAAGTAACACAAAAATAATTAAAAAAAAAAACTTTGGCCAATAGATAAAAGCGCGTGGCAAGCAGCGCCAAAGCGGCTACACGCGTACGCAGTTTTCCTATACATGTGAGCACATACATTGTGTCATTTGTAACATTCAAGCTGATAGATGCGAAATGTATGTTGCATAGCTGGACTTAGGGTATTTTCACGCACTCCCGACTCAAATAAGTGCTCTACCAAAGATAGTTTGTTTTTTCAAATATTTGTACTTGTATTTATTTCTATAAAAATTCGCCGTTTTATTCAGTCAAACATTCGTGTTGCAATGAGTCGGACAATGTGGCTTCAATTTGCTTTCCTCTTATTGGTCACAAATGCTCTGTCCAGGGATGTGTCCCGCTTCACAAATTTGGAGTGCGAGATGTTGGATCCATCGTACGTTACCTTCGAGCAATGTGATCTTAAAATACTTGGTCGTGGAGTCATTGGCTTGAACGTATATGCAAGACTGAACAAAGGACCCTTGAAGAATGGAAAAGTATGTGGATTAGATAATTTTGGATCTATCTAAATTTTAAGATTTTAGGTTAATATCAGTCTCTGGCGCCTGTTCAATGGATATCGTCCGTTTATTTTCAATACGACCTTTGATTTTTGTAAATATATGGCAAAATCAAATAGGAAATTGTCATATGAAAAAATATTTATGGACCTCCTTTTTAATGACTCGAATTTAAATCACTCTTGTCCATATGAAGTAAGTCAAAATGTGTGAGAAAATACAATTTTATTAATTTGAGTTCATTTTAGAAGGCTATAATTGTGAAAAACATGGTATTCAAGGATGAGTTTCTTAAGTATATGCCATTGCCAACTGGACAGTATAAATATCAGATTATGGCAGCAGCCAACAAGGAGTGGAAAGTTATTGTCAATGCATACTTTTCATTTTTAAATGAATAAATAAAGATTTTAATGATTTTAAATGCATAAATATAAACTGCGCATACCTGTTTTTCTGTGGAGCATGTCAAACCAAGAATAAGTACATATCGTATATGTACTCTAGTTTTTTGAGTAATGCAAATGTTTAAAAGCTCTGCCATTTCAGATATTTTACTTCTCTTATTTGAGGATTATTAATATTTGAACTTTGTATTCCATTGTAATTTAATACATTAAATACATTTTAATAATGCATTGGAGCTATTTTTGATAATTATCGTATACAAAAACAAGTAAGAAAATTGCGTCAGTCATTAGCTGAACAATCTTTTCACTCGAATAATTTAAATAAGTAGTCAAATTAGATTGTGTTCATATATATATATATATATATATATATATATATATATATATATATATAATCTTGGGGTGTAAATTAGTTTCACTTTTTGAAATACTACATTTACATGGTTTGGATGAAAAAATATTTATGGACCTCCTTTTTAATGACTCGAATTTTAATCACTCTTGCCCATATGAAGTAAGTCAAAATGTGTGAGAAAACACAATTTTATTAATTTGAGTTCATTTTAGAAGGCTATAATTGTGAAAAACATTGTATTCAAGAATGAGTTTCTTAAGTATAGCCCGTTGCCAACTGGACAGTATAAGTTTCAGCTTATGGCAGCAACCAACAAGGAGTGGAAAACTATTGTCAATGCACACTTTTCATTTGCAAATGAATAAATAAAGATTTTAAATTCATAAATACGTCGGAGAGTTGTCGGACTGACTAGTTTCTAATCTAATTATATAATTTAATTGCTGCGCCTAGCAACGAAATCTTGAAGTGCTGCTGTCTTTTTTTGACAATGCCTCTATTTCTAGTCATTTCTTTATGTCAACTGACAACCATAACGAACCTGTCCGCATGGCTCAAATACCCCTCTCCTCTCACTCATCAACCCCGAGAATTCAGCAATATCTTTCTTTATCTCTCTCTCTCTCTCTCTCTCTCTCTCTCTCTTTCTCTCTGGCGGAGTGGCAACTCGAGGATTCAACTCAGAGCTGACAAGCTCGCAGACAACCCTACTGTTTAGGAAGCTCTGTTGCTAGACTGTGCTGTTAACTTAACAATCCAAAGTACTAAGCTTCCTGGTAAATAATGTAAGAACTTGCAAGGCCAAGAGTAAGTATAGGTAACCTACATAGTTTTCTTTTTAATGTGGCGCAAATGTACAAAATCTTTGTCAATTGTGAAATTGTTCTCTGTCCTTATTTGAGGATTACTCAAGTCTACAATTTTGTATACCATTGTGACTTAAAACATTGTTGATCTGGTCTAATAAGCTTTGTTGAGCTAAACGTAGCATTTGTGTTAAGCGCTGATTGCTGCGCCCAACAAGCTTTGTTTTAATTAATTTTTATTCATTTACAATATGTAATAAAATTGCGTCAGTCATTAGTTCAAGAACCTTTTCACTCGAATGATTTAAAAAGGAAGTCAAACCTAATTGTGTTCATTTTAGGCAGTTACGAATAATTGGAATATTGTTCTACTTCAATGCGCGGTTTCATTCAGCCATTACGCTTTGCAGCCAATCGGATAATTTGGCTATCATTCGCAATGCTGCTTTTGGTCACGAATTGTTAAATCAATGTACATTCAATATACATACGTAAATATGTATAGAAATTATATGTATAGACTAAAGCCTTCATGTAATAATGGCTATCAATTATGAATTGATAGTAGATGTTCTGCAATTGATAAAGAACAATGAACAGATCTTTCAGGCTTTGTGAAGCAGAGTTTCGACTGACAGAGTGTGAAAAGTTAGGTTATTTTTAGTGCGCACGAAAGTAGGCAACATTTTATTATTAGAAGTATTTATAGATATCTCTATTAAAGTGGATAATGTCTTTATTTTGGATTATTATATTTTTGTTTTAAGCAATGACATTCAGTAGGACGTTTCATTTGAACGATTTAAAAAATTGTTTCGTGTGCTCCCGATTAGAGAAGTATTAAATGATAAAAATCATTGGCAAAATAATCTTTTCACTCAAAGTATTCAAAAAATCTTCAAGCTTAAATTAATTCATTTTATTCTATTGCGATAGCCTTTGCGGGGTTAAAGAGGTTTTTTGAAGACGTGTAAGTTATATACATGTAAGAAATATACATGTTCTAGATCTCATTTCGATTCATTTGGTTTCATTTGTATTCTCGTCCGAGAATGGATAAATTCGATTCAATTTATTGTCATGTCAGACGGTTATTAAAATATGTTCACAGCAGAAGGGCTATTATTTGTAGTTATATGAAAACTAGAAAGGTACTCGTACAGCCAAAGCAGATAAAAAATCAAGTTTATAAGAATAGCTCCATTGGAGGCATAGCAAGCTGGAGACCATTGAATCTTATACAGCTTTAGAGAGCATGAGATCGCTGTTGACCTACTGAAAATCTCTTTAAAGACATATATACACTTAAAAGAAGACATCTGATAAATAGAAGATTGCTGTCAGTTGTTTTGTATATGCATTGTAGCTACGCCCTACAGACAATGTGGGTCCCATTCGTGTTCTTGTTATTAGAAGCAAATGCTCTATCTGGCGATGTGGCCCGGTTTACAAATAACGATTGTAAGATGTTGGATCCATCGTACGCTATATTCGTGCAATGCAATCTCAAGGTGCTTGGTCTTGATATCTTTGGCTTGAATATATATGACAGATGGACAGACAGACAGACAGACGGACAGGGCTAAATCGACTGAGCTCGTCTCCCTGATCAAAAATATATATACTTTATGGGGTCTGCCACGCCCCCTTCTGCCTGTTAAATGCATTTGACAGCTTAACAAAACCATTATACCCTGATTTCCCATTTTCAATGGGTTCAGGGTATAAAAATAATAATAAACTCTTTGCGCATCCATCAAATCGATTAAAAACACCATCAAGCTTCAGTTAATTAATCTGACACGTTTTTCAGTATATCGATATATGTCAACAGAGTCATAGTTTGTCAGTTATCAGTTTAATTCAAGCTATCAAAATAGTTTGAGTGTTGAATTACTAACAAAAAAAAAAATAAAATAATAAAATAACTTATTGATTTTGTTTTGGTTTATTTGTATAAATTATGTCATTCATTGGCGCAACAATATGATTAAATGGTCCACTGATCATGGATAAAAAAGTCATTTGAATAAATATTTATGGATTTCATGTTGGAAACTTCGAACTTGAATCACACGTGTCCATATGAAGTAATTAAAATTGACGAAGTTATTAAATTGAGTTCATTTTGGAATGCATTAATTGTGCGCAACATGATATTCAAAGAGGAGTTCATGAAGCTTGTCCCATTGCCATACGAACACTATATAAATCATAATAAGTAAATTGCAAATAAATATTAACTGAATGTGTCATATTTCAATGTAAGAACATGTTTATATTAACGACAGATATTGACTCTTTATTGATTTGTCAACTAATGTTCAATATATGAAAAATATATTGTAAAGTATAAATTGGAATATACCAACGAAGACTAAAAAGCAATTATCATGTTGAAAATTTAAAATTGCAGCACTTTTAGCTAATGTGAAATGAGACATTTGAATGCATTATTTTTGTAAAGCTAAATCGGATTCATAAATAACTGAAATAGGTCGACAAATCATGACGAAAATCGATAAAAGTACAGTAAAAATAGAGTTAATAGGCTCTTGTCATCGCATAGGGCCTTGGGCCGTGTTTAATTCGATTTGCTGGCAGCAAACCTTTTGTGTGTGCGTTGACAATGGCTGCACTCTACTGCAGGGCATATGAAATTGAATTTCCCTTTGGGCCTGGAGCACAAGAGAATGCGCTTAAAGTGCCAATTGGCTCATCGATTTGCCATCAATGGCAACAGCTATGGGGCTCTCTCCCGTCTCTCTCCCTACCTCTCTCTCTCTCTCTCTCTCTCTCTCTCTCTCTATGTTTCTTTCTATGGCTGTTGCCATAAAACACGCGTTAAATTGCCATAACCAGCAAATCCAACCAACTTTTCCTGTCCATTCGCATCAACATTTTCAAAGATAAAGCGATACGTCAATTATCTGGATGCTGTGCTGAATGTCGTCTGCCTGCCTGCCTGTCTGCACTGAAAAAAAAGGAAAAACAAAAACTAAAGCAACAAAACGTTTAGACAACATTGAAACCTTGTCAACGGCAGCCGTAACGGTATCAGTTGACACTTTCAAACCGAATCCCCATTTGAAAAATGTTTGATTTATGTCAACTTGATCGAGTGTGAAGTGCAGACCCTATGCCAGCCAACAGTTAAGGGGTATTTGCTTACATAAGTATTTGTTCATTTAGCTGCAAATATACAGTTCATAATTATTAAGCAGAATGGATTATTGTTATTATTAATGCTATTACTAATGCTATTAATAAAATTACTAATGCTATTAATAAAAATACTCAATCAAAATACTATTGACTGATGTCTGATGAGTGCAATTAAATATATATTTGTAGAAATAGTTAAGCATCTCAATTCACAAATCCAAAAATATTATTGAACTATTTAGTTTAATTGAGTTTAATCACTTTTTGGTCAACTGATAAATAAGTAGTTCGCACAAGAAGATGGCAAAGGCCAGCAGCAAGGTGGACGCCCAGCCCAACCAGACGTAAATCAGATCGCCCGTCTTGAAGTCATGAAACGGCTCATACGGATATGAATCGTTAGTACTGATTTCAGCAAGTGCGATAACCTCTCGCATGGACTGCTCCTTCCAGTACATCAAGAGCCCCGTGTCCTTGACTCGAATCATAAATTGATGCAGTGGCTCGGCATAGATGGAGTTCGGCTGCAATGGCACCGAAGCAAGTATTTTGGAGCGAAAGACGAGATCGGGCTGAAAGCATAACACAGGTCGTTTCAAAAGTTCCTGTTGTTTCTTATAGAACGGCCAGACGGCTTCTGTCATAGAAAATGCCTTTGTTTTGCTGCAACTCGTGCGCAGCATTTTGAACTCCTTCGGCTCCAGAAATACGATTTTTGATTTAACAACATTGAGGGGGCTCAATTTTGAAATCATATTCACATAGAAATGTTCGTCCTCCGTAAAGTGAATATCGAGATCTGAGTCGCGCAGCTCCACGAAGTTGCTGACCATTCGTTCCATGGGTCGCTTAGTTAGCAGTGTCTTCAAGTGGGCTCCGACGAGCGTGCTCAGTATGAGGCCCAACAGAAAGAGTTGAGCATTAGCTAGGCGAGAGCTGTTCGCGGCATAGGCATTAAGCTGGCACGGCTGTCCAAATAAGCCAGATATAATGCGCTCATTGAAGAATAGATTGGTCCAATCCACCTTCCGCTGCATCAACAGCCAGCAAAAGCAAGTATCCAGCAGTGCAAAGATGAAGTAGCTGACCAGGAGCACTAGCAGCATGTTGCGACTGACCACCAGTAGGTAGACCTTGGCCGTAGCTATCTCCTGGGCACAGGGCACTATGATAAACCACATGGAAATGTCGAAGGGATACGAAAATATGCCCTTTACGCTGGACAGCTCATAGCCGCACAGTGTCATAGGTATATCAAGAGTTAAGTTCAGCGTCATGTTCCGCAACAGAATTATGGATAAATTTTCCTCAGTTTTCAGCTGTTCCTCCCACTCCAGTGATATGTTGTGGGCGCGTGCAAACTCAATTAGCATTATGGAAATAAAGCCAGTCAGGCGTGTTTTGCCCGTCTTCTTATCCGTATAAGACACCGATCGCGGAGCCACTTGATCGGGCAGAGTGCGAGCCGTCAGTTGGTGGTAATTATATTGCCTGGCGAAGATCGGGCTGCTGTTCGCCTGCAGCAGTTGCCAATGCTTGTCTTCGTAAGGCTGCAGCTGATAGGCTTTGCCAGTGTCCAACAGTAGCAGCAGCACGTGTGGAAATAGTTGCTGCTGTGCCGTCTTAGCCACGTCGTGGAACTGTTGACTCGTTGCCCTCTGCAGCAAAATCAGCAGTCGCACATGCCGCATGTTGCTTAAATTGTTGGCCAGCGCCTGCCACATTTCCACATCCATCTGCTCACTGCCAGTTAGACAGATCAGTGCAAACATTTCTGTGTTTTGGCTCGTCTTCAAATAGAAGTTGGCCTCGCTGTTAAGGCGCAGCATGGACCACGTGGAGGCAGCGGCCAGTTGCTCCATTTGGCTGCAGTGCAGCTGGCGACTGTGCCGGAACAGCAAAAGCGTCTCGAAGCGCTGCTCTCTGTAGCTGCGTTGCAGTATCTCATTTGGAGTGAAGGCTAGATTTGGCATACACCCGAGCAGTAGCCACAGAACTCGACTTACGACCACTGCGTGCCACATGTTGCGGCTGTCTGTTTCCACTTGGCTGCAGCTCTGCGTATATTGTGGTTTTATCTCTAGCATCGCAGCTAATTAGCGGTCATTAGAAATGTGTATCTGTTCTTAAACTAATTCACAGTGCCTGCCATTAATAAATGTCGCGCAATCACACTTTTAGCTTTAATTGAGCTATCGACAGACATTTATTATTATAATTAAGATGATTACCACTGATCGCCTGAAAGCAGACTAAAATGTATAGTTTTATAATGCCCATAGCATTTGATGACAAATATTTTAATAGTGCTTATAATTTCGTTGAAAAACTGCTGAATGGGTAATGAAAATTAAACAAGTTGAGCTTTTAAAATAAAATAATTAAAAGTAAATTGTAGAAAAAAGGAAAAAAAGGGTACAAGACAAAGAATATATATATATATATATATATTTAATATAAAATTATATTACATTTTTGACAAGCTTTAGTTCGATTTGAAATCTCCAAAGTCTCTAATCCAATCACAAAATACATTTAATTAGATTTTGCCTGCTTTATCAGCTAAAAGCAGCTTAAGTATTTGAGAGTATTTTGCTCTTTGCTGAACATAATTTCACAGTTTAATTTGCAAGCAATTGGCTTTGGACCATAGCTCGACTCATATTTAAGAACTTTCTGAATATTTTAAGCTGTTAATCTGTGTTACATATTTAATTGCTCTCCGCTCTCGCATGGCATATCAAAGTTTGTGCTGCCTTTCATGGGAAACTCCACGTTAAGTAAAACTTTTCAACAACTTTATGGTCCTTGCGACGACTTGTGAAATTTTTAGCATTTACATTTGGGTTTTTTTTTCTTGCGTTTTTGGCTTTTACAGCTCTTTCAATTAGACAAGCAAATGCTAAAGAGCAGCACATGTGTATATGTGCATATGCCTTCAGTTCTTCAGTTCACATTCACATTCACATTCATATTCATATTCGTTTTCATATTTACGTTCATGCCATTTCATACTTTAATACCATTTGAAGAGACTCACGCATTAATTTACACGTCAGTGCATATTTGATTTTATTTTATTTCCATTCAGAGTTGTCATGGGAAATGCATGTCTAGCAGTTCCTCGGAATATGTGAAATATATCCTCTAATCTGTGCAGTGTGAGGCATGTGCAACCAGAAAGTAAAAAGGCAACAGTTCCACGATGGAGTTCAATAAGTAGTAGCTGTTCTGGTTGAATTAGAAAGTAACTCAACTAGAAAATACCCTGTAAGCAGACTATATTATATATATTTACACAATTACTTAAGATTCAATTGCCCATTTTGTATATGCAGGGTATTTTTGCGTCGGGCTGTTTGCTTCTTATCACTTGCCTACTTGTTGTATTTGCATTTACATAGGACCTTCCGCCGCTGATGCTGAATGCTGCGCACCGCGTTGACATGCATAAGATTGCAAAGAATTGTTGCGAGCATAATTTATGCCAAGGCACGGCAGCAAGGACGCCAAGCGGCAGCAAGGACAACAGATGGCTACGGCTGGCTGCTTGTCTATATGCCGGCTGCTGTGCACTGTGGCGTATACGTAATGTAACATTAATTGTATTTATTTGCTTTGTTGATTGATTTTACCAGGGCCTGAAAGTCTGGCAGAACCTGAAAGCCCGAAAGCTTACATTTTAATTTTATAGGAGCTCTTAAGGCTTGCTCCGCTCCCTGCCATTTGCTAGACAATTGCGTTTATCAAAGTCATTTTGTGTATCATTTGCGCATAGCCCACGGGCCCACACCCACGCCCATGCCCATGCCGATGCCCACGCCCACATAAATTAACGTAAGCTTAACGAAGCATGGATAAAATAACAGCAGCAGCAGAGGTTGACAATAAATTTATTGGTTTTTATCCACAGCTGCTTGTGCTGTATGACGGGGCTTATCAAAAAGGGCTCGGGCTTGGAGCTCATCTGCGCTTTAATGCGACACATGTGCTGTAAATATTAATGTTAAATGAGTTTCATATATATAGCTATATATGAGCAAAGCGATTATCCTGCCTGACTAAATGACTGACTGAGTGGGCTGGCTGACTTGTGATCAACGTACAGTGAAGACTTTCCAATGCGACTCTCATAAATTCAATCCAATTTAATTGTCTAAAGCGATAAGTAAAGAAGGAGGAGAGAGCGGAGTATAAATTGGATTACGAGTGAAAGTAGGACTAAAAGTAGGCGAAGGATTGACACTAGGCGTAGAGGTAAATGGTGGGAATAAAAGCAGAGCGAGAAGAATTTGGAGTAGAAAAAGATCTAGCAGTCAGATAAATAATTGGAGTGAAGTATGTGTAGAAAATATATATAAGTATAATTAGAAGTACGTGAGGAAGTCGGACTGAAAGGCTGAATAGCGGCAGAGGTGGTAGTACGAGGAGGGCGAGAACAATATGGACAAGTGGAATCTCTATGGCGTAGAATTAGAAACAAAAGTAAGGTGAGAGTAGAACTATGAGTAGAAGTCAGTAGAGGTATGAGACGAGTGGTATCAGAAGTGGGCTTAATAGAAAGTAGAATAGGAGTAGTAGCACAAGTTGGAGTAATCAAGGGAGTAAAAGTGAATCTGGAGTAAAAAACTGATTGAACCAGAAGAGAAAAAATATTAATATCTAGCTTATACAAATATAAAATATTTGGATTTGATTATTATTACTAATAATCCATTTTTTTAAATATTATTATTATTATTATTAAGTGTTGAATCCATGTTATTTCACATATGTTAAATATGAAATATTTTCTATATTTAATATTATTTTGTTGCATGCTTTTAGACGCTGTTCTGCTTGCTTTGCCGTAGAAGCCAAGTTGTTAATTGATTTGACTAAGGCTTTAAAGCTATAACAGCTGATTCGAAGCTTAACGGCTGCCATCTGACACGCATCCACCTACATTCCATACACATACGCATACACATGTGTCCCATCCACCCACACATACTCACTCATACGTACACACGTTGGCACAGGACAATCGAGAAAGTTTGCCTGAGGTAAGCAAGAAAAAAAGTTTGCCAGCCACTTGGCAAGTGACTACATCGATGGGCTGTTGGCGCTGTTAAGTAAGGACGCTGGAGGACTCTTTCGGCTGCCGCCTTTCCTTTTTGACAATGTGTTTTGGCTAAAAAATGACAAAGCACGAAAGTTTTCTTAAGGGCACGCACTCTCGTTAGAGGCCATGATTGAACGCATTTCGAGGCACGCATATCCTGTTGAGATTTTAAAGCTCGATTCGGCATGTGGCGTACATTAAACACGATATATTTTTCTAGCAGGCGGCAGAAACTTTTCATTTAAGCTGTTAAACTGTTGAGCGAGGCGAGCTGGCTGCTTGCCTCGTTTTTAATTAAAAAAGTGACCGGCCGGAAAAAGTTGGTAACAGGATTTTAGCGCATTTGCCAAACGACGCGACTGCCAGTCGAAGTTTTTCACTTTGCTTTTTCATTTGGCTCCGAAGTTGAAAGCGTGCTGCCTTCTTGCTCGCTGTGGCTGGCAGCAGTTGAAATTTAAGTGCAACAAATATTTGTGCATGGGGTTCGATTAGAATGTTTGACACTTGACAAGCTCAGCTATGCATCCACAGAATAGTCAGAAATATATCATTCAGCATTGCCCATGTCAGTAGAAACTTATTTCATATTTTTGTTTTTGCCTGCTCCTGTGTTTTTGCTGTCTGCTCTTGTTGACATTCAACTGATGATGCCCGCAAAGCTATGGCATGTTTCTCATGAATACCATTTGTACCCGTACACATACACACACAGACACCACTTGCCACACCTTCGCACACACGCACACTCAGATATATAGACTGTGGCATGGAGAACGTTGAGTTATGCGTGAATATTCGTGAATATTTGTTGCGATTGAGCTGTCTGTACTTAAGTATAAAAGTTGCTGTGACAGCCCAGAACTCGTTACATATTTTGTCATTCAGCCTATTTCAGGAATTTCGATGGGATAGAGATGTGAGCCTAATGCTATGCATGCGGAGATCCACCTTGAACAGCTTTGATTTGGGTTAAGTCAAATTCTTGTTGTAAATTTATAAAAATAACTTAAGTAAAATAAAAGCTATAAAATAATATAATTTAATTGGCCGCGAGTTCATTTCTAATTTATAAGATCAGTTTAGCTAAAATGACATACTACAATAAATGCTCGTATAATAATTGTTCATATGATTTATGGTACGCATTACAGTGCACATCATTAAAAAGTCTAGACTGCGAGCTAAACTTGTTTGAGAAGTGAATTATTTAAACAAACTTCTGACACTCAATTGTTGAAAGACAATGCTTAGAAGTCGCAAACAAGTCTTTGAACGCTTGGCTAAGAGCGCGGACAGGTGGCCAGCAACGACTCTCGCGTCCGAAAAACAAAAACCAAAACAGAGAAACGCGGCAAGCGTCAAGCACGTGTAGTTGCTGGACGCTGATTGGCCGGCGGCTTTCGCTTTTTCGCCAGCACAGAGCGCACTCGCTCTCTCGCGCGCGCTCTTCGGGTGCCTAAGAGAGTGCGACAGCTATACGTAAACTGGTTTGGCGGCACCCTGTATGGCATGCTGTTTGGTCGCTGGCTGGGGCCATACGACGACGACGACGATGCGACACGAAACGTTTTCAGTTGTTGTTCGGCGTTCATTGAGTGCAGGCCAGGCGTATACGCAACGCATCAAGCCTAACGGTTAACGGGCAGCGCGAATTCGTAGCGCGTCGTCGAATATAACAAGAACACAAAATCAACAAAGAATAAGAAGTAAAGAAACAAAAAAATAAAAAAAAAAACAAGAAACGAAAAACCAAAATTGGCAAAATTTTTGCATACCGGTTCCCACACAAAAAGCCGTTAAAATTTCAATTCAGTCAAGTCGAGCGCTTCCTGTTAAGATCTTCAACAACAAATTAAAGTAAGGCGACGGCTTAACTAAACATAATTTGTGTATAAGTAACTGAATAACTAAGTTTCTGAGTATGTGAATAAGTATCTAAGTATCTGAATATCTGTATATCTGCCCATCTGCTTATCTTTAGAAGCAATTAACTGGTGTTAACTGTGCTGAAACTTCGCTGGATTTTTCGCAATTGTCGCCATTAGCCAAGTGGTCGGTTCACGGGTTAAGTTCTTAGCCAAAAAGTCAGACACGCCCCGTTTCACACGCCCCGGCGCAACAGTTAACTCACATAAATTTGTATGCACACACAAAATCTTATTAAATATTCATAAAACTTGCCGTCGCTTAGCAAAAGAAACCAAAACAGAACTCTCCGAGCCAAAAGTAGAGAACATAGCAACAAGTCGGCGCCATTTGGTCAACAACGTTGCCAACACTCTATCCATTTATTAACATTCGCTAAGAGTGGAAAAAAAACAAAGCAGCGCGTCGCCTCGGCTTCCCAGAATTGGCAGTTAATTTTTGAAAAAAAAGAAGCAAAAAGCAATAAGAAAACCAAAAAATAAAACCGCAAAGCCCACAGGAGAAACAGCAACAGCTGAAAGCGTGTAATACGAGTTGTTGTGCGTGTGCATGTGTGTGTGTGTGTGTGTGTGAGTGTGTTAACTGTGCAGCTTGGCATCATGTAGATGCAGAAGATCTCAAGCAACCCACGCATAGAAATTGAAAGTTCCGCAAAATTTGCAACAAGACAAAAAAAAGAGCTGAACTAAAGTGAAAAACTGATTACGCGATGCGTTCTAGATACAAACACATAAATACATAAATATATATATTATATATATATAGACAGACTTGGCTGCAGATACAATCGAGTCGCTTTGTGGCGAATCGTGTGCCAAAAACCGTTGTGTTTATTATTTTTATGAAATATGACAGCAAACAGTCAGAAAAAACATTTCGAATTGGGTCTCGCTATGTGAAACGCAACGAATGCATCCATAAGATACACACACACACACACACACACACACATGGCAGCGTGTGTAGCTAATATAATCAACGCTAAAGCTGAGTGCAATGACAAAATTGCTGATAACTGACCAATCGCCCATCTCAATCATTAATTATGTTTCTGTTTCAGTTTCTGCTTTGTCTTCGGCTTCTGGCCAGAAATTTCATTTCGTTTCATTTCATTTAATGAAACTTCTGTTTGCTGCAGCTGGAAAAATCTTGGACGCTCACGACTTATGCTAAATAGTTGAATAGAAGCGTACTAAACGTTCAAGGTTACTACGACTCTGGCGATATGTATCTTGTAGATACTTTTTAGTTGAGCTCTGTTACATACGCTCAGCTATGTAGAAAATTATATATTTTCGGAATTTTCTGGTGCGGCAAAAAGTCAAAAACTTTTATTTGGCAATCAGCTAAGATTTATGTTTGTGTGTTGTAGTATTAGCCCAAAGTATTTCATATAGGTACACGTATAGACATTCTGTTGTTTGTTGTATCACGCCCTCTCTCTCTCTCTTTGTTGGTTGCTTTGGCGCTATTTATAGGCGCGTAACACATACGCGTATAGCATGTATCTTATAGATACATTCTGGCTAGCTGGCTGGCAGGCAGGCAGGCAAAAACTTTTGCATCGACCTGCCTCTGCCTGTGTCTGTGTCTGTGTCGCTGCCATCGCCTCTGACTCGCTGCTGCTGCCCGTCTGGACCTGCCTGCTCATAAATATAAAGCCGAAGCGACATTGGCGAGACAGTGCGCCAAATGGACGTCTGCATTGCCTCGCAGATCGACACAAAGGAATCCGGCCAAAAAAGGTTCTCTCGCTCTCTCTCTGCATCTCTCTCTCTCTCTCGCTGTCTTTGTCTCTGTATCTGCAGATCTTGACAGCACTTGGCAATCGACTCTGCAACATGTTGCCGTTGCCTGTTAGCGTTTGCTTTGAAATCGAAAACAAAATTGATGCCAGACGCATAGGCAAAGGCAGCGGCAAAGGCAGCAGTCGGAAAGATGGCTGAAAAGGCTAGGGAGTTAACGCAGCTGGCACAGCTGGTCAGATCTGCTGATTGTGGCCATCAAAGCGCATAATTGTTGTTTATGTGTTTATTTGGCAGCTCAAAATAACATATACAACAACAACAAAAACAACAACAGCAATCGTTAGGCTTTCAAGTTTTCCGCATTATCCGAAAAATATTTTCCATAAGCAAAAATGTGCGCAATTTTTGTTTCTTGCTGAAAAGTCAAAAGAAAACAAAAGCCAGCCGTAAATATCATGAGCTCCAAACCTGACGACCAGTTTCATTTTTATTTTTCTTAGTTTTATTTTTATTTCTTTTGAGACTTGCATAACAAGCGCGGCATGCAGCTTGCGGCAAGTGCGCAGAAACATTTGCAGTTTTGCAGCTGACAAAAGCGCAGAGACCGTCGATCCGCTTGATTGCTGCCGTACGTAATTACAAGAAATCAAATATCAAGAAAAAAATAAAAAAAATAAAAGCAAAAATACAAAAAAAAACAAAAAACTTGAAAAACTGCTAAACACAAATTGCAGCTGACTGCAGTGAGGGACGATAGGGGCGGGATTGGCTGAGGGGCGGGGTAGTGCAGTGCAGCAAGAACCGGAAAGGAAGTGAGCGTGTAAGTTACCAAGACTTTGACTTCGGCTGCGACTTGGAACCCAACAAGCCAAAAACCGGTTTTCAGCTGCTGACGCTAAGGGACCCCGCCAACCAACCGACCCCCGCAGCCCGCGTGCCCAGCGCTTGCACGCTTCTTGGAAGCACATCGTCAGCTATGCCAAGTCATTCACTTGCAGGCGATACGAGTTTTTCCATTGTGTTTGTTGTTGCTGTTGTTGTTGTTGTTGTTGTTGCTGCTGCTGGTGCAGCGCGCAGGCGCAGCTTTGTTGATAGTGCGGGCGAAGAACAAGACGAAACGAAACGAAACGGAATGAAATAAAACGAAACGAAGCGAAGCACGAGACAAAGCGCAATACAAAAACTTGATAGTTGGCTGCGGCGCAGACGTAGAAGCTAGGCGTGCATTCAAGAACAAAGCTGAACAGCATGGTTATACAGTGAGAGAAAAAGAGTGTGAGATGACTTGGTCAAACTGTCTATAACATAAATATTATTATATATTTATATATATATATATAGCTGTGTTCATAAAAATAGTAGTGCGACTGAAATGTTGGACAGAACAAATTTTGTGATAAACATAATATATTGAAAATTATATTATTATATAAATATATATTTTTTATATATATAATTCCATTTTCTATTAGAATTTCATCAAATTCTCCTTTCAAGCTGCTAATTTCTCTTAGTGTACATATACCTCAAAGTGCGTAGCAGAGAAGTGACTTAAGAAAGTTGTTGTTAGGTAAAGGGAAGCAACGATTGGGTTGGGTAATGCATACCGTTCTTTGGCTCTGTACTTCACATCGCCTCACCCTCTCCTGCCGATCCTCCTCCTACTCTAGCTCTCTCTCTCTTCCCCTTGCGGGTGCAATGTGAGGTAGTTTTCTAGCAATATGCTTTGCAACGCATGCGTCGAGTGCTTTGGCCCAGCTCGTGTCTAGCTGGAGGTACTTGAACCCTAGCACGGAACACACAAAATGGCGCTGGAGCAGCTACCTTTAGTCGTAGTAGGAGCAGACCATTTATGCATGATATATGAATGTGGGCGATGGCAGGCATTGAACTTTGTCCAAGCGTTGCTTTGTGGCCACACTAAACAAAAGGCTAGAGAGTAGAGTAGAGTAGAGTAGCACATATGAGCTGTAGTTCAAGCTTTTGGTATTTCATTCGCATTAATCCCTGCAGCCGATAACGAACTGAGCTCCACTTAAGCTAAGCTGATTTATGTTTCGCCCCAAAAAGTGTCAACTGTGCGGCCCAGTGGCCTCCATTCGGGTGTCAGCTGGCTGCAATTTGAACTCAATCGTTGCCCAAATTGATAAGTTAAGGCCAGAGAGTGAGAGAGAGAGAGAGAGAGAGAGTGAGAAACGAAGACAGCACAAATGACAAAGAGATATTCGAGAATTGCTGGCATAACTTTTGTTTTAACCTTTTAAAAGCGGCCGCCGCATGCTTACCCCCCACTTGTAGACGGCAGACAATACGAGACGCGGAGCTGGCGAATGAGTTGGAGATGTAGACGGAGTCACTCCACGTAACGCGAGTCACTGGTGGGGCTGTTGTTGTTATTGTCATTTACAAGCATAAACGTCCATGACCCTTTGGCCTGTCTCACAGCGAGAAACAGCACCAGAGACTGGGTTAGAGGCAGAGCGATAGAGAGAGAGACAAAACAGAAACAGAAACAAAATCAAAATAAAAAATTGAAAAAAAATCACAGCTGTTGACATAAAGTTTCTGTTTGAGTTTTTGCTGAGTTCATTAAAAGCCACTGAGAGTTGATGAAATATGAGGGAGCGGGCGATAGGACGAGGCAATAGAACGAGGCGCATTGATTTGACAATTGGACAGGTTCATCGATAAGCAAGAGGTTGGTTGCTATAGAGATTACACGACAAAGGGATGCTGCTTTTAGACTGTGAAATATATATAAATAGAATATATATTGTAATAAAATATATTTATTGAAGCTTTTATAAGTTTAACCACAGCCCTTTCCTGTTTGGAATCAGTCAAATTGAAAGCCGATTTCATTTTAAACGCAGACATTTCCTGCAGCGCCATATAAATACAAGAGCCACGAGCATGAAAAGACGTGCCTAACAAATACAAATAATAATAATAATTATTATGATTGCAAATGTTTTATTCTGTTAGACAATACAAAGCGTTGTCAGCACGTGCGTGTAGGTGTCATCGCCTATAGAGCGAGATAGATAGACAGATAGAGAGTGAGTGAGAGAGAAGACGACGCTTGTGATTCAGTGGCAAATTAGCGTGATTCCAATAAACTCAACACTTGATTTGCTGACTCAATATTAAAGTTCGAAAGTTGTTGAGTGAATCACTTCGATAGCCAAAGCGCAGACGAAAAGTTGAAGCGTTTAGGCCCGTTTGATAACATGATATTAGCCAGCAGCTTATTGGCTTTTAGATATTTCTACTTTTCTGTTGATTTTCGCTCAACTTAAGTTTATTTTCTATTCTTCATATTTCTTCTTTTTGCAGCACAAATTGGCGGTGAGTGTGCTGATTTCATAATAAAACGCAAATAGCTAAAGAATCGCTTCTCGCTCGGCAACGATTTAAGCCAAACTGACGCAATTCAATTTGCCAGCTACAGAGAGGCGACCGCAAGCTCATAAATTGAGATTAAGCAAGCGCACACTGGAGGCTGCGTTGTGCCAGAGCAGCTGAAGTCGCAGCATAGCAGGAGGGGAGCAGACGGGCAAAAAGGAGAAGAAGAAGCAAAAAAAAAATCATAACAAATCAATCACAGAGCGCGCTCTCGACGCTCCACACAATTTGCATGAGCCAAAGCATTAGCCAACAGCAGCCGCCGCACCAGCATAGCCGCAGCCGCAGCCGCAGCCACAGTCAGAGTCGCAGCCAAAGCGGCAGCCACACTCAGAGCCAGAGCCAGAGCCAGGGCCCGAGCCAGAGCCAGAGCCAGGGGAAGCATCGTTCGAGTGGCATTTTATGGCAACTGCGCCATCAGCTGCACAGGCGTAGCACAAGGAAAATGAAAACAATTTCATGATACTACAAGTGGTCCGAATCGGTGCTATTGAACTATCTGAGAATGCCATCGACGCCGTACGATCTGGTGCAGGACGATCAGGATTTGCGCGTGTCGCTCCATGCCGAGCAGGCGTTCTTCCATGGCATCACATTTCAGGCCAAGGTGAGTTCAAGATGACAAATGGAATTATTACCAATTTATATTATACAATAAGAGCGGACACGAAAGAAAGATGCTTTCGAACTCACTTTTGATTAGGTTTACATATATATATTCTGGTATTTCCCCATTTAAGCCTAATCTAACTGAAAGTCTATTCTAGTAAAGTTATGAATCATATATCTATTTGTTCACATTTTTGTGACTAATCTCTTATTTAAGCAGCTATCATTATTTTATAGTCTTCTCGGTATGCGAAACGCTCATGTCGCATACTAATTCCCAAATGGTTCTGACATACTCAAAGCAATTTCGTCGGCTTGTCTTTTAAGTTGTGTTGGCAGAAGGAAGAGGTGTGTCTACTACCCTCTCACACAATTGTACATAGTATAAATAGTATGTGCTGAAGCAGCTCCATTTCTCTTTTATCGCCACAATATCCGTTTTGGCCGCTTTGTAATTGGCATATCCATTGGCCATAGCCGAAACGTATATTTACTTAAATTCACTAATTTTTTTCTTTCTTCTCTTTGGCAATCATTTTCATATCATTGTTGCAAACGTGGCCAAACACAAACAATTATTTACAATTTTATAAATGCAATTATATATATTTTTGCAATTGAATTGAGGCAGCTTTGTTGTTGAGGTTGCTGCTGACGGAAGCATCGGTTACATGAATATCCCCTCTCCATATATGTGCATATTTGTATGGGAAGTTTTTATGCTCTGCTAGCAATGGCCAAAGGGGTATATTAGGTGTGTGTGTGTGTGCAATGCAAGTCAGCTTGATGAACTTGAACTAGCCTGAAGGCCTTTCCTTGCTGCTACTTTTGTACTGTTGTAGAAAATCAAGTAAGCTATAAATATGTTAGCTTGACATATGTACTTATATCAGCTATATTATTCTATATATATCTATATCTATATCATTGACAGCCATCAAATTGTGGTGAATACATTTGAATTTAAGCTTCTTGAAGCGCTGTTCTTATATATGCAATATAAATATTGAAAACAAACTGAAGCGAGCATGCTGCAGTCGCTTATGCCTGACCTAACATTCTGACTTGTTTTGTTTTGAGTTTGCTTTTTTTGTTTTTGAGCATTCAGCAAGTTAGTCAACTGTCACATGGCCAGACATGTTGTTGTTGTTGTTGTTGCTTGTGTTGAGAGGGAGAAAATGATAAACAAATTTCCATTTTGCGTGCGTGTGTGTGTGTGTGTGTGTGTGTGTGTGTGTGTGTGTGTGTGTGTGTGTGTGTGTGTGTGCGTGTGTATGTGTGTGTGTGTGTGCGCGTTTACTCACATTCAATTATTCAGCAACGCATGGAGAGCATTTGTTTAGTTATTTTTTTTGGCTGTATGTTTTATATTTTTGTTGTTGTTGTTTATTATTTTTGTGCAATGTGTGGAAATTGTTTGCGTGCCAAGCTCATATTCTCTCTCTCTATATATGTATATAAATATATATATATGTGTGCCTAAGTACAGTTGTTATTTTTATGCTTTGGTCAGTTGAAGCTATTTGATTTTTATTTGATTTGATTAACTAGCAATGGCTGTTAAGTGCAGAGCCAATGACCCTTAGATAGACATATGTATATTTGAGTAGTTGCTAGTTGGCCAGGTTTCCCAGAGAAGTTCACGAGTTGTTGTTGTTGTTGTTGTTGTTGGAGTGCATTGAGCTTTGACTTTGTCGACTCAATGGCATCGCTTCTTTTTGTTTTTTTGTTGATGCCACACTTTGTATGCAAAGCGCTTGACATTAGTCGGCAGCATTGAGACAGCCCAAGTCTCTGCCTCTGCATTATGTGAAAAACATTGCACTTGGATATGTTGTTGTTGCTGGTGCAGTTGCAGTTGCAATTAAATGCACTCAGTTGCCAAGCCAAATTGCCGTGAAGCAGCGCGAAGACCCACGCTAACAACAAACAGCCAAAACAATTTGCATTGCCGTAGAGGCGGCGGAGGCGAGGGCGTGGCATGTCTGCCACTCTAGCCCTCACGTATGTGCATAGGCTCTTTGTGTCGCCATCCACGTGTTGTTTGCCGTTGCTGTTGTTGTTGTTGTTGGGGCACGTTGCTATTTGCATTTGCCATAAATGAAAAGCAAGCAAAACACAAAGTTTTGCACTTTTCCGATGCTCGTTTTGTTTTTCTGGTATATACCGTTAGCATTACTATATATACAAAGAGGTATATCTCGTATATGATATGCTTGGCTGGCTAACCCAAATAAGATACACACAAGTCGGGCAGATAACAGTTTAAAAGACTGCCTGCAGTGCATACAGCAGCTTGTTCTTTCGGTTTTCTTTTTTTTTTCGCTGTGTCAGCCCAACTGATTCATCTGCGTCGCAGGCTCAAATAACGAGCGTGAGTCATGAGTGTTTGTGTTTGTGTTTGTGTTCGTGTTCGAGTTTGAGTTTGAGTTTGAGTGTGGCTGTCATTGAAGGCATTATTTATGAGAGGTATCGGACAGGACGCCACTTATAAATATATTTATGCCACAGCCTGCAAATCTCGCTCTCACACTCGCACGCTCGCACACAAATCTCGCAATCGCCAGCCTCTAACTTTGCCTGCTCTGACTTTTGCTTGCTTAGATTAATTGAATTTCACGCTTTGATTTCGCGCCATACGAAAATTGGTTAGCTGCTGCTGCCGCTGCTGCTGCCTCCTTGTGGGCCATGCCGCATAAATCTTTCAAAAGGTGTATAAATTATTCGCTCTCACGCACTTGGCCTGGCGCCGTGTTTTTCTTTCGCACTTTTGTTGTTGTTGCTTTTTGTGCCTGCTTGGCAACATGACGTATACTTAACTTTTGTTTCGCTGCGATTTCCTGCAAGTTGGCTCTATCAAAAATTTATTGAGCAAGCCCTCAAGTTCGATTCGATTTATGTTTCCGCACACAGTTTCCGTTATTTTGACGCGCTTTTCCACACTCAGCTCATCAATTATTTAACTTGAGGTTCTGTCATAGATGTTTCTCCTGACTTTGTTGCCTCCGTCTTCTTTGTTTTATTTATGTGTGCCACGATATGTGCGTGGGCAGCTAAATTTACAGTTTATTTCTATACTCACCCAAAATATCATTTGAATTTGACAATATTTTGACTTGGAATGAAAAATATTCTTCTCTTGATAAATATATATATATATATATACATATCTGTATAGATATATGTATATATATAAATATATTTTTTATTACTTTAACTGAATGCCTGCAGACTTCGATCCGTAATCAATTTCCTGCAATTTGCATCAAATTTTCGAATTTTATGCTGATGATATTTTGAATACAGACATGAGCATAAATCCAATTGACTGATTTGCCACCCGCCGCCTAAAACAATTTGCCTTTTTATTATTTTTATTAGTTTGCCATCTTACAAAATTCTCGTTGTTATTTATGGAAATTTTCGGTTTATGTATTTAGCCATTGTTATTGTCTGTTGCAAAATTAATTATTAGATATTAAGGTGAAGGTGAAACGCATCTGCTCCAATTCGCTGCAAAAGAAAATGATGAACATTTCAAGAATATACAATACTCTTATATATACAATATATAGACACATAAAAAATATGGCGCATAAAGAAAAATATTGAAAAACATATAAAAAACGAGCACAGAGTCTGTGGTCCACGTGCTGCCTGTCTCTCACCCTCTCTCTCTCTCTCTCTGTGTGTGTAATTTTTCACATTTGTTGTGTTTACCCATTTTCCATTTGATGTGTGCGTACGCAAAATTATGAATTTTCATATGGTTCGGCGTCTCCGTCGGTGGCGTATACGCAATGTTTCCGCTCTGCTGCTGCTGCTGCTGTTGCTTTTTGTTTTGTTTATCTAAGTGGCACATGCAGCTTCTGCTCGTTTGTTTTCAGGCCAGCAAGGGCCAAGAAAACCGCCTCTTCATATATCAATTTCAATTATCTGCCCTGGCGCTGGTTTGAGTCGGTGCCAAAAACACATTTTTGCTATATAAATTATTGGTTGAGCGTCGAAAAGGACAAAACCCGAAAAGGATTATGCGGCGTGCAATTGGGTCCTGGTGCTGGCTTTTATCAGCCACAACTGACACGGCCAGACGACCCAGCCCACACGGGGCACGAGGAGGCGTGAAAAATGAGTCATAAAATGCAAATAAAATCTCAAGTGTCCTTTTGGAGCGAGAGAGAGAGAGAGAGAGCGACAGGCTCTGCTGGGCTTTGTATATGTCAATGTCACTGGATTGCTTTTCAGTTTTGCCTTTGTTAGCGCTGTAACGTCCTAAAAACTTGAAGATGCTTTAAAAATTTAATATTTGCCATTCCCGCAAGGCAACGAAAACGATTTCATTTGCCGTGCCGCGTTTCACGTGTTTGCTTAACCTTTTCCACAAAGTTCAATCTGCTCGTTAAGTCTGCGAGCTAAACATTTAGCAATTTTCCATACAGATAGATAGATTTTCCGGCAACAGACTGCAGTCATTGGCATTGCGCCATCATTTGGCGAATCTGTTTAGATTTCGTCTGGTCAACATGTCTAAAATTAATACACTTTATGTGCAACACTTTTGTTGCATTTATCCGCTGCACTATTAAAACAACAATGCCCCTAGCCTACCTCCCCCCTCTTCTCATCCTGCTGCTATAAACAAACACCTCATGCAACATATTGAATATTATTGTTTAAATATGCCTCGATATATATATGTACTCATATATATATCTATGCCTCTGTCTATATTTGTAATGTTGTGGCAAATGCGAACGCATTTCATTTTATCTCTATTGTCTTTGGGCTCCGGCCACATAAAAAGTTCAATAAAAACAATAATAATAGCCTATAAAATATGTATATCTGTTTTGTATTGGCGCACATTACGCAGGATTATCTTCCTTTGCCTGGAGCATCTCATTTTCATATTGATTGCAAATTATTAGCTTAATATGTTTATGGCGGGCTGGTGTACAGGTGGCACTCCTTACAATGGCCAACGAGTAGTTATTGTAAATAAATAGAATTTTATTGCTGCAGGCCATTTCACTCCCGCTGCCACCCAGAAATCTCAGTGATTTCTCATGTTTGGATGTCTGCGTGTTTAATGTGTGTCAAGTGCGTTTTTAATGCTGGTCGTCAGGGTTTAAGTGCCCATTAGTGGTTGGCTGGTTGGCTGTTGAGCACACATAGAGACATACGAGTATATGTGGAGTTTGGGTTGTTTCATTCTGACTCAACTGACTCAGTCGATTGGCATTGCTCAATGGGGCATGAATGCGGCAAATGCTCTACTCTGCTCATTTATTATCTACTTATTACACAATCTGCAGTCAAATGTTGTTTTTGTTGCCACACAAATTGGCTGGCCATTTCGCAATTGGAAGCAATCGCTTTTCACCTGGCGCAGCTGCAGCTCACATGTGCATTTCCAATGAGTCAGCCAAAAACAAGCCAAAACTGGCAGTCAGTGGCGCAGGCGCATTAAACCACAACGGTGGCTACAGCTCTCACCCACTTTGGACGCTGCTCTTCCAGTTTGGCAAATGGGTAACGCACGCAAATTGTGTAGTTGCTGCTGCTGCTGCTGTTGCTGTTGGTGCTGTTGGTGTCTAGCGAAGCGCAGCATTGCGGAAGTTGCAACGGCAGCTGCTGCACGTTTGCTCGTATGTGGCACACCAATTCCCAACTGCCCCGACCCTTTATTTGTCTGTTTGGCTGCCAATGGTCGCTGACAGCTGCCTTTGGCAATATTTGGGCTTGGCCCTGGCCAAATTGTCAATAAAACAGCACAGCACAGCGCAGAAACAACACCAATTTGGGCTAACCGAAGTGCACACACCCTTAATGGATCCTGCTGCTGACAGATGTTAGAAGTAGCTGAAAATTGAACAATTGATTAGAAGACATTTCGAAAGCTTTGATAATGATCAGCTAAGTTAATGGGTTAGAAGTGTTCAGCTACTCTTGGTACTTTCAATATGAAACAGAAATTTATATGAGACTTGCATAAATAAGTCTTAACTGAAATATGAGCTCGAAGCTCTTGTCAACTTGTCACTTTAAGATATTTTAGTCTAATGCTTTGCATAACTCGGAAGTTACTTTAAGACTTGACAGTCTGAGATAATATCTAAGATTCAGTTCTAAGACCTATTAGAGTCTGAGAGTTGGCGTTATCCAGTTGAACATGATTCAGCAGTGCTTTAGACTTATCTGCGATTTGCATCCTAAACTTCTTTGCTTTATCTTTTAGGTTTTTCTTACACTATAAAGCTTAAGACATTCGTAGACCTTTCCAGTCTCAGACTTTCGTACAGAATTTCATTTATGAATTTCTGAATCTTTCAGCTCCACTTTACATGAAAATTCCTTCCTTCCTTCATAACTGCCTTTTGCTACTTACCTCCAACTCTAACCAAGTAATATAAATAATCAAGACTTTTCTGTGCTACCTACTTCACTTTATCTTCTCATGCCCTTTGTTTGAATATCAGACGAACAAAAAAAAAGCAAAAACAATTGTTGCAGCAAATAAAACTAGCAATTTTTTTCGGTTTTTTTCTCTCTTTTGGATAATGACAAGAATCGATTGTCTGCAATCTTTTTATGCCAATTTTGTGCAGGCGCAAATCTTAAAGGGTAGCTGCAAAAATAGCTCGTTAACTGCCGCTCACGTTTCAAGTAAAAGATAGAAAAAAATTGAAAAAAAAAATCGTACAAATAAGAAGAAAAATTGAAAATTATCTGTGAGGCCGTCATCAAAGCGGCGAGCGCAGAGCTCCCAGTTTAATCAGCGACAGGCTTTGAATGCAATTGAAGTCACTTAGCTATGCAATCTTTCACAGCAGTTGCAGTTGCAGTTGAAGTTGCAGTTGAAGTTGGAGTTGAAGTTGCAGTTGCAGTTGCTGCAACTGACTGCCACATGCATTTGTTTTTGTTGCTTTGCTGTTTCTTATCGGAGCGCACGCTTTGTGGCATTAGCTTTGACTGTCAGCTACTGCAGCTTGTTGCTGTTTTTTGTTGTCGTTTGGCTGCCACTGTCAAGTGCAATTATGGGGCAGGCATTCACTGCAACTGCAACACGACCTTTGACACGGCCACCAGGCACCCGTAAGGCTTGCAACTACAGCGCTCTTACAATTTAATTAACTATTAAATTTGATGCGTGCTGCTTTTGTGAAAGTCAACTTTTCTCTATACATGTGACTATTGATTGCCTGAAGTCATTTTCTTATATGAACTGTGGGAACTATTGAACTGCTTTAAACAACTATATTTAACGCAGCTATAAGCATGATAAGGGCGCTTTGATGGATTACTGTATGTGCTAGGATGCTGTATATATATTTTCCATAATTTATATACACACACAGAGAGACACAGACAGCAAAATTAATTGGATTTGCCTGGCCAAAAATATCAGGCAATATTCATGATGTCATTATTAGCCTTTATATGAATATGTACGTATATACTATATATGACATTGTATATATAGAAGAAATTATATATATATTCACACACTTGCTGCTTTGATGACAAACACAAGTCGTTTCGCCTGTTTGTTGTTTTTTTTTTTGTATATTTTCAAATTAATTTTCAACAACTTTTTGGCTTATAGCTGCAAAATTTAAATTTAAAGCAGACACTCGAGTTGTTTTTCTTTCGCTCGAGTTGCTGGCGTGGAATCTAATAAGCGCTTAGGCTGTCAATTGGGTGGACATTAATTAAATACACATTGTTGTTGCTGTGGTTTCTATTGACATTGCGCCAGGATTAGCGGCACATCTAGGCGGCTTTTGCGGCACCTCGGCTGCCCCTTCGACGGTGTTCGCAATTGAATTTATTTGAACTTTTTACGTGGCCAACGAGCAAATGGGCCAACTAATTTGCATGCCGGAGGCCGCATGTGAAGTTAAAAGTTATTGGGCCATAAATAACGCCCGGCCAAATTCTAAACAAACATTTTTCCGACAGTCAAGAAAGACCGTGAAAGTTTTCCACTTGATGCTGTCTGTCTGTCTCTCTGCCTTTTAGTGCTTTGTGTGAAAATTAGCATAAAACGTTTGGCATTTTTGCCATTTGCTGGCAATCGTTAAAATGTGCAGCAGACAAAAACACAAAATCTAAAAAGACCTAAAGCTCAGCTCATAAATGGCCCAATTTTCTTCGACTTTTTTGCATGCATATTAGAACGCGTCTGCTCCTCCACTCTCAGCAGCGCCCACAAATGTGCGGGCTATATTGTGGCGTGGCGTGGTGGGGTGGTGGGCTGGCTTGTGGACGGGGTCATGGTCTATGCCCGCCTAATTGCTTAATTGAAAGCCAAAGGCAAATTAATAATGCCGTCGATTGGCGCCTAATTGTAAAATATCAAAAGGCGGCGACCCCCAACTAGGCGGCGTATACGCAATCTGTTTTCTTGTTTGCCTGTTTGCAGTTTGACCTCTCGCTGTCTTATTAGCAGCCAATAAGTTTGCATATTTTCATAAAAATAACAATTTCAATATTTGATCAGCCTCTTCTGCTACCAAATCAGCTAAGAACCTTGGGCCATAGACATGTATTAAAAAAGCCTTAAGCAGTTGGGTCTGCGCGTCCTTGGCCATTGTTGTTTGTGTTTTGTCTTTCAATTTGGTGCTGTGCTGTAGTTTTCATATATTTGTCGGCTTCTATATTTACATTTTTGGCAAATTTTTAATTAAAACACATTTTGTCAGCTGTCGCTTAAAGCTGAAACTTTTGCTCGCTAAGCTGCGCACCAAATGTTTTCACAGTTGCCCCACATAATTGGCTAATCATGTTGGCTGCTGGCTGGCGGGTTGGTTGGTTGGTTGGTTGGTCGGCGTGGGTTGGGTGGGCACTTGAAAATGATTATGCAAACACCCACTCAAACACACACACAGATACACACACACTCAGTTGGCAGTTGGGCGAAGGACCACTAACCAGCGCAACTGTGTGTTGGCCATGTTTTGGCCTCAGGTCCTCTTGTTTTGCCTGGCTTTTAGTGTTTTCTCAGTTGGCCAAATTAAAATTCTGACTTTAGCACTTGTAGAGCACAAATAACACTTGCAATTCGCTCTCTTCCTTTGCGTTCGCTCTCTGGTTTTTTAATGAGCTAAGCGCACGCCTTTAGGCCAATCTTTCTTGGCCTTAGTCTGGCCAAGTTGCTGCTGGCAGTTGAGCTAGTCTCTGTCTATCTGGCTGGGCACTTCATTGTTTGCCATTAGTTTGTCAAGCTGTCGCCTGTTTGGGATAATATCTTGGCAGTACACGCCCCCTCCTCCCTCCACCCTCCTCCCTCTCTCCCCTTTTCACTCCATCTACCCTTTCGCTAGCTGCTTATCTTTTGCTTTATTTGTCTCGCTTTTGTTTTGGGGCTCTGGCCAGTGCCTGAATGAAAATAATGAAGCACATTCGAATGGCACTTGCCAAGGCAGCATAATGAGTGCCAACAGCTTGGCATATGGAACAAAGTGGTTAAAGCTACCCACACACACACAAAAGGACAACTGTCTTCTTTGTGCGCCTTTTAATTATTCAAATTTATTTGTCAGCACAATGTGTGCCCAAGTCTTGACGTATTGAAGCGAGTGAGCGTGTGTAGCGTGTGGCGCTTGGCATGTGTGTAGGCAGCTGTTGCCGCCGCCATCGAAGTCAAGTGAAACCACAGCGAAACTTTTTAATGAGTTTCGATTCATTGCACACGCACCGCACGCATCTCCCTACAGGACACTGAGGCACAGCTTGCAGCCAGCTGAAGAGCTACAACAACAATGGGCAGAACTTATCTGCCATTTATTAATTAAGTTTGCTTAAGCGTGCAGCCCGGAATTGCTTCGACTCCTCCGAAGACGTAGCCACTTGTCGCTGTGAGCTTCTGTTTGCTCTGCCTAAGCAAAGGCAAATACCTTGCTCTGATCTCTATGGCAAGCCAAACTGAAAAAACTACGAGCTATTCATCCTTTCGGCTATACCTTTTGCCTGCGTGCCCTGGCACCTAGGCAACTTTTGCTTAACCTTCAGCAAAGTTTCTTGCACGTGGCTTTAATTGCTTTTGGACTGCTGCCTGGTCTGGCCTGGTCTCTGCTATCTGGGCCCTGGGGCGTGGCATTTCTTTGATTAAAATTGCTTTTGATTAGTTAAATGAGTTGAGTGCGGTTGAGAGAATTCCATTTCTAAAGTCAATAAGCGCCGCTGGCCACAAACCTATCGCTGCAGTCCATAAAAATGCCAAGCACACACAGCGACAGAGAGAAAGAGAGAGAGAGAGAGGGAGGAGGAGCTTGGCCAAGAGGCCATTCGAAGATTTCGTACACGTTTTTGGTCGCTGAGACCCTCTGCCAAAACGTGTCAAGTGCATTGCAGTGTGTGTATGTGGGGAAATTGCACAGGAAGCACTCGAAATGAGGCAGGTCGTAGGCCAAAAGGACAAGACTCAAAGTGCTTGTAAGCCAAGTGCTTAAAACAGAAGAAGCTGCAGAAGCCGCAGCATAAGCAGCACAAGCTGTGGCTAAGTCAGGCCAAGGCTTGCCGTTGTTGAAATATTGCGTATACGCCACGTTAGCTGGCTGCCTTTTTACTTTGTCTGCCACATAAATCACATTTGATGTCTTACAAATGAAATTTCTAAAAAAAAAGAAGAATTATTTCTGACGCAGCAAAAACTCACATTAAATTTTATTTAAATGACAACAACAACAAAATGTTGGATATGTGCGTGGACCACAGCGGCAGAACATGATGGTGACATACGAAGGGGGCGTGCCTGTCGTGTCAACAGTCGCTCAATGGCACAAGACATAAATAAATAATAATAATAAACAGCAACGCGAAACTGAAGGATTTTCGCACCAGCAGCAGCAATCGCATGAGCTTTACTTTATTTAGATTTTCCATATTCCAAAACATAATTTTCTGAACATTTACTTATGTTTACATACCTATATATACACGTTTTATAAATACAAATAGACGCGTGTAGCGTGTGGTAAAAGGCGGACAGCACACGGTGCGTATTAGTAATGTCTGAAGTGACATGAAAATGTGTGCGGTGGAAGGCGCGTTTCCGGGTGGGCTTTATATCAGCTGTGGCATGGCATGTGTAGCGAGATTAAGGTGAGTGGGAGCTGTAAGGGATAAGCAAACTGAAACTGAATTTAGATTTATAAAGAAAAAGGTCTTTAGCAGAGCTGTACTTGAGGGGAGCAAGAATATATTTCTGATCAGCTCAATGGTGTGTATACATTGTTGATAATTAACTTGATTGCAAGTAGACCTCATATTTAATATGCCTCGGCCAAAAGTTGCAGCTTTCGTCGCTTTTCATTTTATGTGAGTTCAAGCATTATGTAGAATTGTGGCTTTGATTGGTTTATTTGACAACAAAAGTCACTGTTTGCTTGGTTTTAATATTATTATGCTGCATAGATATTGATTCATTCATTTGTTATGTCAATGGCACGAATGTCTCTTGCCTAAAACAATATTGAAAAATTGAAAATAGCTATTATTTAATTAAGCACTCAAGCTGTTTGAAGTGTCTTCCAGCCGAGCAGCAATTAAGATAAATGTCAGTTTGGCGCAAATGTAAAGTAACATTTTAATCAATTTCATCAATTAAAAAAAGACTGGACACAAAATTTGTAAATGTTCGAGGCGAGATAGAGACAGAGACAGAGGCAGAGACAGAGACAGAGACAGAACAAGGGCAAGCGAGAGTGGCAACAAGGGTAGCATTTCCCTCCAACATAGATTGACAAAATTTAATTAAAAAACTGCCAGCGTTAAGGGAAACTGGCATTTCAGTAGCTTTTAAGCAATTTAGTTCATGTTGCAGAACAATTGAATTAGTAGCAAAACTTTGTAGCTGCACTTTGAAAAGTGGAAGTGAAACGGAAGCGAAAACCGAAACCGAAACCGAAACTGAAACTGAAACACACAAAATAGTTAAATGTGTGCTGGAATTGGCGGCCAGTGTTGGTAAGTGCAATGCAATTTGCTGAGAATTTCGCATAAATAATTGAAAAATAATGAACAATTTGCGCTGTGACTCACAGCGTGCGGTATGTGCAATAAATAATTAATGATCGGTGGCAGCAGCACCAGCAACAAGCATTCAACAAACGAATCAACAAATCAGCAGCAAATCAGCAACAAAAACAAGTATAAACAATGCCAGCAATGCATGGCACAAATGCATTCATTGTGAATACGCCAATTCGTTTAGGCGAACACCTTGACATTGACTTTGGCCCACAAGTACGACCAGGTAGTGCGCATTGAACACAAAACTTAATTGTTGAAATGTCCTTATTAGGCATAAATACACACGTACACGCACACACACACCACTCCACTCCACTGGCATAGTTATTGTGCGTGGCTGCCAATCAGCAAATTGCTTTAATTTTGTGCGAAAGTCGAGCGCAAGTTTTTTGTTTGTTGCCATTGCCATTGCCATTGTGCGGCAGCTGCAAGCTCACAAATTGCTATATAATGTGCGTGGCCTCGTTTGGGCATTTCGATTTTTCTCTATTTTCCTCATTTGTGCCTTAACCCGCTTACGATTTTCACTGCGCGAAAGTCGCCAAAGCATGCACGCCTCATCACTCATACGCCGCGTTGTCGCCGTGTGACATATGTATGCATATTCTAGTTTTCTTCTTCTGTTATTTGTCTAACTGTTCTGTGGGCACGCCCCTTCTGTTATTAAAATTTCAATGCCATTGTGTTGCGTGTCATCAAACTTCTTATGCTTAGTTACTTTTTTATGACCTAAACAAATGTTGTGTCCAACATTTCCGGCTGTACGTGTCGCAGGGTGTGTCGCCGCCTATCGATTGCCATTAAAAATATAAATATATACGAAAAGTTTTTCCATTTAACTAAAGAGTATACATAAATTAGAGCATTATGAAATACACTCGCTGACAATGAACTGTAAGAATTCCAGCGTTAACTTTTGTGTGCAAAAGTTTTGATAAGCCAAAATGCTAAAAAATCGCTTTTCCAACGCTCTGACGCAGATATATGACCAAAGCTTTTCACGCCTGCAATGGGCCATTTGTATTGAGCCTGAAACTCCAACAACAACCTTAGCTGCTGTCAATTTTTTGTTGTTTTTTGATGAAATACCCGCTGTATTTCTCCATTTCTCTGCAGCTATCTGGTGCCCCTGTGTCTGCCCGTCTTAGTTGCTGTCAGCCATTTGTCATAGATTTTGGTTGTTCAAACTTTCTTTCTCGCTCGCTGAGTTGTTCGAGTCAATCACAATTAATTGCGCTTTAAGTGCAAATACATGCATCGCATTCCAATATATGCTGGGCCATTAGAATGTTGCAGCGCACGCAGCATGCCACGTGGCTTGAGGGAAATCTGATTGCATGTTGCTCATACGCAGCGTGCGCCAACCGTCGCTCACTTAACATATTCATGTGGGTAATCTGCATAGTTATGCCATGCATTTATATGAGAGTGTGTGCGTGTGTGTGTGGGTGAGCTGTGTTAACAAGCCGATTGGCTTAGCTGCACGTGTCCTGTATGCATTATCCTGATGCCAGCTTGGCAATCCTTGCCTTGCCTTGCCTTGCCTTGGCTTGCCAATGTTGCACACTTTGCCTCAAATGTGTGCCAACTGCCGATTGTAATTATATTTACTGTAGCTGCCAGCCACAACGCAGCTGCAGTCTTTGTGCCATTTAAGCAGCAACCAGCAGAGTTGCTGTCTAATCAGAAAAAAGAGTGGAAACAGTTTGCTTTCGTTTTAGTCCAAATGAGTTTTGCACTTGTTCTTGCGGCTGGCAACTAGTTGCAATTGAATATAATTAGAGCTTAGCTTTTGCTATTGCTATTGCTATTGCTGCTCCTCCTCTTTCGGGTTCTTATCTTAAATTGCATGAAATTACTTCATCTATGGCGATGAGCTCTCACGTCTGTCACGCCGGATGCCGTCATTTAGGCTATGAGCCCGAGCTAAGCAACAATTCGCTTGCATCGTCTGCTGGCAGCCGCAAACCGTTTGTCGTTGCGTTTGAGTGTTAAATGTGGCAAAATTTCACTAACGCCTTTAAGCGCAACAAAGTGAAATGCGGGCCTAGATTACTAGAGAGTGAGAGGGAGACTCTGAGCACAGATCAGCCAGCCAACAGTTGGCAGCAGCATCAAATCTCAGTTTGTCATGTTCAGGTTGAGGGTAGGCAGGGGGTGGGGAATGGTAGCCCAAGTTAGGCTAGGCAGACTAAAGGAAATTGGCATCAAGACGCACGCAGCTACAACAGATGCGGCCAATGCTGCTGCCAATGGGCCTAACAACTTGTACATGGCCATATTTGAGCTTAGCAATTGCCAACATTTGGCGCTGGCTTTGATGACTTTGGCCCGACAGTCTCTCAGTTTGTCTGTCTGTCTGTCTGTCTATCTGTCTGTTTGGCGATCGAATGCGTCTGTGTGTTCTCAGGCATCAATGGTCATTGCATTGGCTTTGACTCTGCGTCTGTTGGCCAAGCCTTGGTTTTTTTTTTTTGTTTTTGGCCTGCTGTGTTTTTTCATTAAACAGCGACAAGTTCCAGCAAACACTCGGCCAACTGAAACGGCGGCTATTTGCACTAGCTAGCTGTTGTTTCTCTTCCTTCAGTTGCTGTTGCTGTTGCTGCTGCTGCTGCTGTCTCTTGGCCTGCCTGCTGAATTTATTGCAATGCATTTTCCCATTTACGTCACGCAGGTATTCGCAATCTTAACGCTTTAGTCAGCCAACAAAGCCAGAGACACGAGAAAGCAAAGCATGGCCAATGTGTTGGAAAATGTCAAAATATATATATATAACAAAGCTGGGTAATAATACTTTTAGTATTAGAGGTAGTAAAGTCAACAATCTGCTTTAAAGCTGTTCATGACTTTGCATTAAGACTTTTGGAAAACTTTGCTTTAAGCCATAAAATCTTAGATAGTTTTTCTTTATATACATATATTTCAATTGATGAAATGATTATTGATTATTTTACATATAATAATATCTTTTGTATAGCTTGCAAAGGCAGCTACTGCTGGGCTTTTGGCTGCCTCTAAGCTTACCTTTACTTCGCTTTGATACTCGTGGAAAACTTTGATAACAGTCATAACACCTCGAAGCTAGCTATTGACGAAAAAGTAGATATTCATAATTGTCTCATATGAAATTTCCCTAACATATGCTTAACTAACTTCTCACACTCTCTCTCTCTTTCTCCTTGCAGGTAAGCTCAATTAATAGACGTCAAGAGATATACTTGTCATGTCCACTTAGAGGGTAAGTTAAGTCCTAGAAAACTGTGCTCAAACATAATTAAGTAGAGTTCATTAAACCCTCTGCCTGGCAACCCGCTTTGGGCGCAAACAAACAACAGAAAAGCGGAAGCAGAAAACACAACAACCCCAACAGAAGAAGCCCATGGTAAATAGACTCAACCCCTAAAATCGTAACCACAAGCTCGTTTCAATAGGCCGCAACATATTAGGCGGCTCATTACTCGGGCCCGCAACGCCATAAATAAGTGTGACCAGATCACAACAATGAAACAATAAAAAGCCACAAAATTCAATTGAAACGATTTTTAATTGAAGCCATTTAAAAATGTTTAGCGCCCGCGTGGGAAATTGAAGCTAGTCAATTTTTTGTTGATCAATTTGTACCGAAATTAGCGGCTCACATTACGCACACACAACGTCGAGTGTGTGTGTGTATGGGGTGAATGGGATGGCGAGGAACGTGGCTGCTGCAGCTGATTAAATTATTAAAGCCGCTAATTAAATGCTTCCGGTCGTTTAGTTTGCCGCGTTGCTCATACGCCCCGTTTGCCACGCAATTTATTTATTTTAATTGATGTTTGCTCTCTCTATCTACATCTTTCTCTCTCACTCACTCGCTCACCCACACGCGCTGGGCCTTTAAAAATTTGCCAGCTTATTGTTGTTGTAATTGGTATTGTTGCTGCTGCTGCTGTTGCTGCTGTTGCTGCTGATATCTAAATAATCGCCCTGTGCTAAATTAGACGCCACTTGTTTTGGGCCAACAGCTTGTGCGCTGCGTCTCTTTTCCTTTGTGTATTGCAGAGGTAGCACGAGGCCATGGGCGTGGCAGTGGGCGCTGCTTTCATTGTGCTTAGCAATACGTCCATTGTTTGCTTAAGTACTTCAATTGATTTTCTGCTTGTTTATTGTTGTTGGCTACTCAACTTTTATGCGCTTTGTCGCTTTTTGTATTGCTGCTGCGGGCGGTCCTCGGCCAGAACTCTTCAACTTCACTTGGCTGTAGTCCTTTGCAGAGCTTAAGGCCAGGCTGTTTATTGATTTTGACCCACAGTCAAGCAGCTAATTTAATTGCTTTAGGGCCAGCTTTGACTGTCGTTGAATATTGTTTCTCGAACAAGCCAAGTGCATTGTCTGAGCGAGCAGCGCTTTGATCTAATCATAAGAAATCGCCCACACAAGCATTATGAGCAACACTTTGGTGCTGAGCCCCCCCGCTGTTGCATACCACATGCCACATGCCACATCATGTTGCTGCAGCTGCATTTGCATAATGCTTACATATCGAAAAATTGGTTTCGTCTTAGGAATGAGATGTGTAGAGTGAAATGTGGGTCAGAGCTGAACAGCAGCCGTGGTTGTTATGAACTTTTACTTTTCTTGAACTTTTCAGTTTGATTTATATATTGATATGGGCGTAATACGCTTAATAAATAGATAAATATATATGTATATGTAAAGAAATGAAATGAGTGGATGCATTGAACCTTGCCTAAGAGCCAATAAAACTTGACACCAACAATTGTGCTGGGCGCAGCTAATGAAGTCCACAGACTGCCAGCGAAAGTTTCCAACAAAGAACAAACAAAGAATGCAACGCATACAATTAAAACCGACTCCAACTCCAACTCCAACTCCAACTTTTATGATTGCTTATCGCTGGGCGTTGGTATTCTTTCCTCTTGCTCGTATCGCTTATTACTATTATGTGAAGTCGTAATTGTTATGTACGTCTGTCTGTGTCCACAAGTGTGTCAGTTCGTATTGGAGTCTCACTTTCGTCAAGCCGGAAATGGCTTATTACGTGCTGTGCTGTGCTGGGTTGGGTTGGGTTGGTTTAGCAACGTCTTTGGCTCGAAGTCAATCAAAGCGGCAAATTGCTGCAAAAACCTGTTGCAGCCTATGCAAATATGGCAAAGCTTAGGATTAAAGTGAAAGAAGGCGTAGCTCTGTCAGTTTTATGAGCCAAAAGGTTTAGTTTTTATGGCACCCAAGACTACGAAACTACTGTTGCTGCTGCTGTTAGATAGTGGGAGAAATCCCGAAACTTGTCCAACTTTAACTAGTTTAGCACCTGGAAAATTTAGTTGTTTGTTCTCGTCAGCACTTAACTGAAAGTTCAAGCTGCAAAAAGGCAACTCAAAGGAGGGGGCCGCAAGATGTGTTCTGGTTCCAGCCAAGTTGATTTATTGCGCTACTTAACAGCATTTGTTGGCCAGTTAGAGTTGAGCCAAACGTTTTTTGCATCCTGCAACCAGCTACTCGTACAACATCAAATTATTGTGTTTTCTTTCTTCTTAGCCGGAAAATAATTACAGTTGGGCGTAAATGCCAAAGCATTTTCAACTGCAATTTGCGAGAGGCGAAATGCAAACTGCGTTTTATGCTTAGGCCACATTTAATGAGCTAACCAATCCGTTGATTTGTGTCTGCTGATTGTTCTTGGCCAAGGCAGCCCGGCAGCCTGGCAGCCCACTTACAGTAAGTCGAGCTGAGCTGAGCTGCTCAAATAATTGTTTTAAATTAAACGCAGTGCAAAACGCCTAAAGTTATGCACAGCGTAAAAAGTCAGCGGCAAATGGCGGGCGAAACTTTTATGCGCTATCATTAAGTTGGCAGCTCAAATATAATAAAGGAAACAGAGCGAGGCGGGCGGCTTGTGGGCGTGCAGATGGCAGGTGGCTGCTGTTGTTGCTTCTGCTGCTTCTGCAGGAAGCCAAGTTGCGCTGTTTCGCAACATAGCAAAAACAAGGCACAGGAAGGAAGGAAGGAAGCGCAGCACAAAACTAAACTCAAGATGAAAGCAAAACAAAGCAAGAGAGTGGGTGTGGGCGTGGCAGTGGGACGTGGTTGATTATCTGTGGCGGTTGCGTATAGCAAGAATAGCGGCTGGGTTGCTGGTGGCAATGGAATTAACATTATTAGCGGAAATTCCTCTGCTGTTGCTGGGAATGAAAATGGAGTTGGAGTTCGAGTTCGCGTTGGGGTTGGGGTTGGGATTGGAGCTGGGCCTGGTGTTGGGTAGTCAGCTCGTGTCACTTTTAACTTTTGCGCTGTTGCTTTTCATTTGTTAAATGCTTTGTCGTTGTGCATTTTTTATGACTCAGCGCATTAAAGCGCGAGTTTTATTAAGCGCCAACCGAATGGCAAACACCATTTTCGCTTGCCTCCAAAAGAAAAGATGTTGTTAGGCATTATTTATTTATTACCCAAACGTAAAACGCATTCACTGCAAATGACAGCAATAAGCTAAATAATATTGAAGATTATGCGTGCCTGCTGCACACTCAATGCCACCGCAAAGTGTTCAATTTAATGTTTCAATAAACAACGCCAGCAAAATTCACAGCTCTTATAAAATAATGATCTATTTTCGTTTATTTATTCTTGTGCTGCTTTTTATGTATACGTTTTTCTTTTTCTTAATTAATTACCATGTGTTGTTTTATTCTGGTTGTTGTTGTTGTTGTTGTTGTTGCTATGCGACAAGCTTTAAGAGAATCAAGCGCTCTCATTGCGTTTCACTGCGCTCTTTTGCTGTGAAGTTTAATGGCGCCGCCTGAAAGTATGCAACAAAAAATTTTAAACTCGTTTGCATGGGCAGCACTGGTTAGACTTTCGTTATGCGAATTATGAAACGTACAAACAAGAAAAAGTTGCAGCATAACGAATACTTTATACACTTATCTATATGAGAGCAGACTGTGGTCATATCAAGTTTGAAGCTCTCTACTCTTAAGCCTGATCCTATTAGCACTTGAGCACATTTTCAATTTAATCTTATTACTTAAATTGAGTTACTTAACTCGTCTGATATGCTCGACAAAGTTGAAGTACACTCAGCTGGCTGGGCAACAATTTGTTGTCCTGCGGCAAAAGTGGCGCCAGCCACGTAAAGGGTACAAAAAAAAAGAAAAAACCATAAAATCTGTATATATAGACATAAGTACATATATAAGTATGCTTGCATAAAAAATTATGTGTTGAACGCTGTTCAAAATCTGGGCAAACAAATGTTTTACATTGTTGCACAGCAGCTAAAGGCAAGAACTAGACTAAGAGAGTGAGATGTGAAGAGCGAGGAGTGAGCGAGAGAGAGAGAGAGGGTATAAAGGAATGGAAAACCAGAATGAAGAGAATGCTTACATAAAGTTGAATGCTGGCTGCTGTTGCCCATTGGCCAAGCCATTTGCCCTGCAGCGCCATTAGCCGTGACCAAAACAGCAACAGCAACAGAGACGGAAGCGGAAACCCTAACTGAAACCGAAACCAAATCTAAATCCTTTTTATGCAACGATTTTTCTTTTTATATAACAGAAAAATCGCAATTTTTTTTGTTTATTTTTTTTCATACAACAATTTTTTGAATTATTTTATTTTTTATTATTTTTTTGTTTGTTTTCCTTGTGCTGGACGAGACTAAGCTGTTCTAATCTGTTTGCTGTTGCCCGGCGGGTTATCGTGTGCCGCCTACACGTTTGTTTGTCTGTTGCCCAACTACTACCTAAAGCTTCCGTTTTGGCTTTGACTTGGCATTTAATTGCATTAAGATTAGTTCGGCTTACGGCTGACTTTAAGCAACGTTGATTTGTTCAGCTGTGCCAATGGGCATTATTATTAATGCTGCCTGTATCTTATCATATCTGTATAGAGACGTTTTTTGATTTTCAACTGACGTCACAGCGGAGCAGACAGACAGCAGCCGTTTGGCAGTTTTTGGCTTTCTGAATGTTCACTTTTGTATATTTCTTTAAAAATGATTTCCATCAAAACGCTAAATGAACGCAAATAAACAAATAAACCAGAAATAGAATTTCCACTGAAAGAAAATTAGATAGAAAACGAGCAAAGGGCCGCGCAATGAAAACGTGAGTCGTATTATAAAACAAACAATAGGTAAGATCTCCAGTTGTACACATATATTTGTATTGTAGGTATGTATGTTCGGTCATCTGTAAAATCAATAAAAATAATGCGCCCACAAAATTGTCTTCGTGTCTATTTACTGACCGAGCGGGTCGTAAAAGGCCAGAGGCCCAACAATTTCAACATTTGTTATTACTTAAATTATGAACTCGGCCCTGGGCATTTCGCTGAGGATTTCATTTGGGGGGCTTGCGATGGCTGTAAAAAATGCTCTCCTAATGCCAGAGTTGGCCATTTCTACTTGGGCTTTAATCAAAGCAAATGAATTTAAACGAAGCGACGCACAAAGTCCTGCAGCTATTTGCATAGCAGTCGCTGTAGTGAAACGTTTTTTAAGTGAAAAAAAGGATGCGAATAGCCATAGATGGCGGAGCATAAAAAAGACGAGCACTAGAAATGTATAGCATCAGCGGGTGGGCGCTGTCTGAGGAGGCGTGACTGGAGGGTGGGAGGTTTTTTTCTGCTTTCATTTTTGAAGCTGAGTTGGTTTTTATTTGCGCGAGGATTTGTATAGCTGGAGAGGATAAGCGCTGTATCCGTTATCCTTTGTGTTTGCATGAATTTAATGCAATCTAAATATTTGTGGGAGACTCTTTTTCTGCTTTTGCAACTTCTTCATCTTCGAATGCTGTCCATACAGGGTATTTGCAATTCAAAAGTGAATTCGTAACATAGTCGACAGTGATTAGATGAGTATATATTTTTGATCTATCTATATATAGGTATATATATTTTTCTTTATGCATGTAAACAGGTTTTAATCTTTCTCTCTCTCTCCAGTTTATATACAAACTTTTACTGTTTTGCCAGTTAATAGTTTCAATAGAAGTCGACATGATGCTAGACTGCAATATCATATAACCTCCACAGTCACAATTCACTTGAGCCTCCTAAACCTTGCAGGGTATTTCAACGCAGACACTCGAACGAAAGTAATTTTTCATGTCTTTTTATAGCAGTTGCTTTTCATCTTGGTTGATGCGAAGTGTTGGGAACGCTTTATTTAAATGGATTCAGCTTGGATGGTTTGTGGCGAGAACAAGTAGAAGAACAAGTTGGGGGTTTTAATGCAAACTAAATGCAAATTAATACATTTTTAAAAACCTTTTGCTGCAAGCACTGTTTGAACGGGAATGGCAACGAGCGCCTGCTAAGTCAGATACAGAGTTGGATTAAGCTTTAAAGGAAGGGAGATAAATCTAACTTAAATACATTTTAAAAAATAAATAGACTTTTAGCAAAAATGTTTAATGATGTTTAAACAAATCTTTGAATGCCAAACGATAGTAGGGATGTTTATGATGAATAGCTTTATGCTTGCAAATAATTGATTTCAGATTGGAATCATGTTTTGGGAAACTTATAATGGAAGCCTTTAAAATTTGACAAACTAATACATATTAAGAGTCTGAATGAGTCAGAAAAGTAATAACACTTGATATTGGACATAGTTTGAATGGGAGGAAGCTTAAGCTTTGAATACCTTCGGGTTGCACACTTATTAATATATCTTCTTTATATAGTCGAATACCAAAATAGAAATTCTTTGCTTATTTTGATCAGCCAAATTTCTAGTTCATATAAAAAATGTATGATTAATGGCAACAAATTCTGTATTAATCTAGCTATAAATAAAGATTTCCATTTCCATTTCCATGTTAATGAACTTATGTGTAAAAGCATAATTTCCCCTGCATTATTTCTGACTAACTGGGCGAAAATGTCTTGAAAGCATTTCATATTTGGCAATTTATTATTAATTCTGCCAATCTGCCAAAATCTATTTTCTATGAATTTTCAACATTTGCTCTGCTATATTTAGCATGACATCTGGAAACAGGTAATATAGTATAGTAGGTAGCAGGTACGGGCAGGTGGCAGGGGGCTGGTCCGCTGTTAATGTGTTGATCTTTCGTAAATGGCGCATGCCGTCCCAGTTACGATCTACGATCTATATAATTAGAGACAGCATCAACAATACATCAAATGTGTGGGAAAATGCGCAGCAAAATGTAGCTGAACTTTGATATGTTGACAAGGATGCAAAGAGAGAGAGAGGATCAGAGATAGGAAAAGGCAGGCAGGCAGGCAGGAGCTCAACTACACTAAGCTAGACCATAAATATTTGCTTTTTATTGCCTGTTCTGGGGGCGTGGCTGACATTTTATGCACATTTTTATTGCTGGCAATTGAAGTGAGCCGCCGTCTCTTTCTCGTTCTCTCTATCTTTGGATTGTGTTATGGCCATGTCACTTTCATTTAAATTGTTGTTCTCGCTGTAATAAAATGCTTAAATCTAGGTCCATATCTACGCACTCTTCGTCCTTGACGATGCGAATAATTTGCGCGTGAAAATTGCAATTTATTTTTCAATATAATTTCACTGCTCTCCCAATTTCCCACTCTCTCGCTGTCTCTGTCTCATTATCTCTCAACATTTTGTTGTCGCTTTGTTCATGCATTTTGACCATAAATTTGTAGAGGCGGCCATTAAATGTTGGCCCACACGCTCTGCGGCAAGTGCAAGTGCAAAATCTTCAAGTGCCAGACACACAGACAGACCAGACAGGCCATAAAATGCAATGTGAATTGAAAATGAAATCCATGACGTCAATTTGTTAACAATTTTCGCTGTTGGCCTGGTCTGCTTGGGGCCAAAGGGCAGAGCAGCGCACTGACTACAAACCGCCTGCAGTTCGCTTTGTTTCTATGCTTTAATTTTAGATTATTTGGCAAACTAAAAATAATTAATTGCACGCTGACTGTGTCGAGGCTATTTGGCAACAAGCTGCCAATCGACGCAAAAGTTGGTCAGAAAGAAATTATATATATTTATATATTTCTAAAAGAATGAAATGCACACGAGCTGCACGATTTGCTTTAAGGCGTGAGTGTCTTTAATCCTAAGTAGTATGCCCTAGGGTGTAGTTAAAATGTTTTATTGCTTTATTACTTTTTCTTTTTAACAAATATTTATGTTTCCTTTCGCTTTCTCTTTGTAGTTCGTGGGCTGGGAGGAGGTGCCGCGCCCCAATACGAGAGCCGAAATTGTGCAGGCCATGCGTCGCATACGGGTGAGTCAACACATACAACACACACAAATTGAAACCTAAGACCGAGTAACCAAATTTCAAGAGCCCGCATGCACAACTTTTGCCAATCAAAGAAACTTTCGGCGCCCTTTAAGTTCCTTTGCTTTATGGGCGCAGCCTAAAAGCAGGCAGCACTTTTTTCGCTGTCACTGTCAATGTCATGTGCTTTGATTACAGTTACAAGCCGCAGCAGCTACCAGCGCCAAAAGCTAACGGCATAAAAAGCAAACGTGCCATGGCCAATGTAGCGTTCTTGTTTATCTGCTACGCCCTCACATGCCAAACACACCAGCCTCCAGCCCTCGCCTTAGTTAGCTCGTGCGTGAGTTGGCTTAAATACGCCGAGCTGAGGATGTGGCTGATGTGTCTGTGTGTGTGAGTGTGTGAGAGTGTGTGTGTCGCGTACATTAGCGTCGTCTGACTTCAATTTAGAAAGCGCTTGTTATTGTCATGTCTTGCCATTAGCTGCGTGCGTCGAAGCCAGTCGAATGTTAATTGAAAAATTCGAGAATCAGCATAAGCCATCCATAACATACACATAGCAGTTATGTAAATACGTGACATTTATTTTGTTGTCCTTTCTTTTTATCATTCTCTCTTTCTCTCTCTGAATCTATAGTACGAGTGCAAAGTGCAAAATCTGAAGAAACGTAAGGTTACAATACAAATATCAGTAAACGGCGTTCGAGTTGTGGTCAAGAAGCGTCGTCGAAAAGTAAGTGAAAATCCTCCACTCCATGCTCATCAATCATTTATATGTCAAACTGTCATTTGATGTGTGTTTTGTTTGTGTAGAAAAAGAATTGGACCAATGACCCCGAGGAAATCGAGTTGCTCAATCATCCCATCTACAGAATATTTTATGTGTCCCACGACAGCAGCGATCTCAAAATATTCAGCTATATAGCACGCGATGCCAGCACGGATACGTTCAAGTGTTCCGTATTCAAAAGTCACAAAAAGGTAAATTTATTTATTTATTTGTCAATAAATATAATTTCAATTGGAAATAGAAATAGAAAATAGCAATGCGAAATTACTTTGCCCATAAACTGCAAGTGGCGCATCACGAAAAGTTTTTGGCTTTGCCAAAACATGAAAATTTTGTAAACTTAATAGTCGCTATGTGACTTACTAGTCCCCGCCCCCTTACGCCCCCTGGTCCACTGGACCGCTGTCTGTTTTCTCTGTGTGTAGTCTAATTTTAAACACATTTGTACATGACATTTCGACTGTCCTGTTTTTGCAAAATGTGTTCTCATATGCACAAATTTGGCTGGCATCCAGCGACGTCGCATTGCGAGTGAACCTGAAACGCAAACAAGCGGCAAATAAACAAATACATAAGTGCGATTGCCCCAGCATGGCTGGCGGTCTTCAGATGTGCTCTTTGCGGTTGGCTGTGGCTGTTATGGACATCAATAATTCCTTATAATCAGATCAAAGTAAGCCCGAGCGAAAAAGCTGCAAAACTTTTGCTGCATACATAAAAATAAAAGTTATTAGCTATAAATGCGAATTGGATCAGGCTCAACTATAATTGGGTTGGACACACTGCAGCCATTAACATTCATCAGTGTCGGAGCATTTTATTACTTTGCTTAGGAGACATGACATGATCAGAGACGCAACTATCCATCAGACTGACCGCCAGGCGTGGCGCTATATTTCCGCATCTGACAGAGAGAAAGAGACGCGTATGAAATCGTGAACAGCATTGTGGCAATCTCACTGACAGCGCCCCATCAAGTTTTGACCGCGATTTGCCAAATAAATAGATTGCTTTTACTTTGTAGTCGCCGCAGCAATGCATTTGCTTTGATTTCGGCTGCGGTCTGCGATGCAATCAGTGTAAAGATTTTATGATATCTGCGGTTCGCTTGGCCTTCAACTTTGGACATCAGGCAATGTCAAGTTTGTGTCGGCACTCGGCTGACATTTCTAATTTCGACACAGTTTTCCAATTAACAAAGTTAAAAACAGAACAGGGCAGAGCAGAGGATTTCAGACAAACAGCATGACACAGACTGTCGAAATGCGTGACAAGTGACATATTAAATTAAGGCCGGGCCCGGAGGCAGGCCTGGGGTCGGTTCACACATCGGCACGTGTTAAGCATTGCGCATACGCTCCGTGCGTCAGGCCGGCAGGCAGACAGCCGAGCGATCTAATGAACGACAATAAACAAGACAGGAATAGCACAAGCTGCAGCGCAATTGCACTTTGTATTATGGACCAGGATCGTCAAAATAAACATCAGACAAAGTGATGAAAGCGCTTGATTTATGGCTAAGCAGCCGAAAGCTGCCAGCCAAAAGAATAGCCACGAAAAATTATAAATGCCAGCCACACAGAAGAAATGTGAAAAGTTGCCATTGTTTACTTCCGCGAAACACAAAGCAGTGACGTCACACGAGCAGCCAGCAGCGCCAGCAGCGCCATCAGCGCCACAAGTTGCAAGCGATAATGCGAAAACGCGCATACGCCATGTCAGCCCGCCGACCAGCAGGTCGCCGCCAAAGACCAAAACAAACGCAGCATGTTGCTGCCCAAAAACAAACGACCGTGTTAACAGCTGTGTCGGCACTCAGCGAAAGCTTTTTCGTCTTGCCTTTTCGTTTTTGCCAATCAGCAAAAGCTCTGCTAGCCGGCTACAGATCGGCGTAGATCTCATTGCGGTCTGCCGCTCAGTTCGCCAATGCTTTATCCAGTTCCCACTCGACGGTGCGCCGCTGCAGACGTGCGTTGTATGCCACAAAAGCAAACAACAAATATATAAACTCGACGCTGTGTAATTATGCAATATGCATGTGTGTGAGTGAAAAGTGCAGTGAAGTGTAAAAAGAAACAAAAAAAAAACTATAAACATTTATTGGTAAAGAAATAAAAAAATAAATAAATAATATTAATAAATAAAAATTTAATTTTCTGCCAACTGGGAAATATTAATTTGATATTTATAAATATGCGAATATGTCGCAAGAATTAATTAAATAAATTCAGGCAATGGCATGTCAGAAGCGTTAAACACAAATATTTTGCTAGGCCATAGATCAAACCGGGCAACAACTAAAAGGAAAATCGGCGATAAAAATTTGGGAAAATTCAACAGGCCACAAAAGTGTTTGTCATGGGCTGATGCTGACGGCATCAAGTAGCTGCAAAGCAGCCGGGCCAATCAGTTAAGGAATAGCAAATGGCAACAACGACAACAAAAACTGAAAAGACTGAAAATCAAATGAAAATTGTCAAGAAAGCTGGAAAATTAATTGCAAGCAAAATTCATAAAACGTGCCGCCATCTATATTTATATATATAATATATATATAATATATATATATATATGCTGACCTTAGTATTGTTAGAGTATAGTGCGTGTTAAAAGTACCTGTACACAAATCCCTAAAGACCCGCCAACTGACGCACTTTGCGGCTTGTTTATGTTTACGAGATCTTGGCTAGTGCCATAAAAATGCCGCAATACTCTCCATTATTAATAACATTTTTCATTTTCATTTTAATTTCCATTTCCATTTCCAATATTCATCCATCTGCAACTGCCCACGCGGTAGCAGTTAATGAGCCGCGCTCGCCACAGGTAGTCGAGAGAGAGAGAGAGAGCATAAATAAATAATATGCTAGTCAATCAGGCGCACACACGTGACAGCCACAAAATATTTATGATACGTTTTTATTTATAATTCTTAGCTACTTAGGAAAAGCCAAAACAAAAATTGGCAAAGAAAAGGGGAAAACCAATATCGAATGCGGGAGCAAAGAGTTGCCCAACAGAGGCCAACACAATAAGCAGATATATTTATTATTGTAAATTAAATATGATTTGGAAGCAACACACTTACATTAAACTCTCTCTCACACATCAATATAGATGGAAAATTTGCCTTTGTATTTGTAATTTGTTGCTTTTGGCTAAAAATGGCGGCCGCAATCGTTGAAATTTTCAATTATTCCGTTGATTTTTGCTCACATTTGCTTTTCTTTTATTTTCTTTTATTTTCATGCGAGATCTCTCTTATTAGTCTTGTTGCCTTTAAACCCGAAATAGATCCATTATTTTAATAGCCTGCTCTAAAGTATTTCGTAAATCGAACAAAAGCGCAAATAGGGGGCGGCTACTTGAAGCTTTATTATAAATATATAAACGCGTGTGTGGGTTTCTGGAGCTGTTTTTCTTTGTGCGCGGAGCGAAAGGTAGGGGAAAATGAAAATTTAAGTGCCATGACTAATGAAAAGTTAATTAGTACCAGTAGCAAAACGAAAATCACGGAAGACTCTGCAACTGAAACCTGTAACAGCAACAGCAGCAGCTGCGGCTGGCCATGCCACAGTCACTGCCACTGCCACTGCCACAAGTTATGGCCACAGTGCACATGTTGCAATTGCAGCAATAAAAATCTTGGCAAAAAAAAAAAAGAAGCCAAGCGCCACATTAAGCAGCTGCGCTAGGGAACGCGAGGGAGGAAGGCGAACGGGTCCAAAGGGCATGCGGCACAGATTTACTGTTCAAATTTTCCCTTATGACAGACAAACAAACAGAGAAGGAATAAGAAAACAAATAAGCGCACAGTTTGTTGGCTTTGCAACAGAAGTGAAATGGAAATTCAAAATCAAATAAATACATAAAAAAGCGTTGAACGTTGCTTGCGCCATAAATCTTAAAGTAGTTTTCCACGAAGCCAAATCAACTGCAAAATTTCTATTTATTTTAGTTTTCATTGTTGGCGCCGCTGTAACAAGAGCCCAAAAACAAACAACCAACAAAAAAAAAAAGCCATTAGAATATAGCAATTCAGAATTTCGAATTCACCTGTGCTCTGTTTTGATTTATTTTTTATAGTTTCTGTTGATTTGATTTATTATTTAGTTGTTTGTTGCGTCAGCACAATGCGCACGGATTGACTTGTGTGTGCAGTCGAGCGAATGAACAGGCAGTTAAATAGACAGACAGAGAGATGGACAGCCGGACAGCCGGACAGACAATCAATCGACACCTTTGCCACTTCGTTAGACAAATTTGCCGGCACACGCGGCGTATGCGCAATGTTTGTGCTTCGCATGCGTGCTAAGGGCAAATAGAGTGATATGATTTCAACAGTTGGTTTACTTTATAATTAACTTGCAAACTATATTTTAAGCAGAGCACAGTACACAGAGGAGACTTAAGTGCCACAGCATTTTGTAATTTGCTTTGAGTACTGCGTGTTGGCCAAACTAATTCTGTCTGCACCTGTCAGAATAATTCAATTTGATGTCTCTTGTTAATGTCTCGTTAAAGTTGTTACTGCTTGTTGTCGGTGTTGTTGCCCGGCAAAGTGCTCAATTTGTGGTCAGCAAATGTTCGAATTGATGGACATGCGAGATGAGTAGACTCTTGGCAACAGCAAGCATATGTAGCGAAAATTCCTATTAAATGATTGATGGCAAAATCAAAGTTGTTAGCTACAAATATCAATACACAATTCAATTAAACTTACTCAGTAGAAAAGAAACTCTTTTGATGCGTAATCGAGACTATTTTTAGCCTTAGACCTTCGAGCTGTTGTCTCCGTGCCAAACCCAAACACATTAGCTGGCGATGAGAGCTGATTCCAAGAAATGCGAATTCACTTTAGATTTCAGCGAGCTGACAATGATTAACCCAAACAAAATCCAAATAGATTGACAGTCAGGAATCGAACCGAATGCAGGGCGTAACGCAGCTGGCAGAAATACAAAAACAAAAACCAAAACAAATACAAATGCAAATGCAAATGTAAATGCAATTGCAATTGTATATGCTTGCATGCAAATATATATACACTGAGCGAAACGAGTAACCGCTGAAAAATGTATTGAAAATAAATAACTAAAACGTATTCAACTACAAATATAGGCAAAAACAATTGAGAGCTCTGCGGGCCATCGACGAAAATAATTCAATATAAATACTATATAACGCATACGCGCCGTATGCCATATACTATATGATATCTTGTGCATCGAAGGGCGAAAATAACAGAAAGAAAACATTCGCACTGTAGGTGCGAGAAATGGCAATGTGTGTGAATAACCTGGTCCAAGGAGCCAAGCCCGTCTGCAGGCAGCTAAACAATTATGAAATTAATAGTCTCTTAATTGGCGCCGATAATAAGAATTATTGAAAACAAATACTGAACAGCATTGAACCTAGCAGCAGCAGCCACAGCAGTGCGAAAAGTGCGCGAGTGCGAGAAAAGTCAAACGAAAGTCGTGCGAAAAGTCCAACGAAAGTGTTGACAAGCAGCAGTTGGCCAAGTTGCTCCTCTTTGTCGGGCCAAGTAGAAGACCTTGCTGCTCTTCGCCAAACTTTAGCGGATCAGTGAACGCATGAACGGTTAGCCATGAAGCACGAGAAGAGCTTAGCCATGGCCGCCAATGGTACGCCCCCGCTGAAGCGCGACAAGCAGCGACAGCAGCTGTTGGACTCGGCCAGTCCACGCAGTCCCATTACCAAGGCCTTTGACTTTCTGCCTTGGTCACGCAGTCGTAGCCGCAAGCCGGAGCCGGAGCCAAGCACAGCAGCTGGCGAGAAACCCGCCGAGGTGCACTACCATCGCAACATCTTTCGCAGCGGCGGCGGCCTTATACGCGACATGCTCGTGGGCGACAAGGACAAGCTGCAGAAGGATAAACCACCCCAATCTCCGCTATCGGAGGCCAAGAAGGCGCAACGCAAACAGAAGCAGCTGTCTCGTAACAAGAGCCTGGACATTCGAGAGCTAATTGGCTGTGTGGACAGCGAGCTGGTGCCGCGCACAAATGCCCTGACCACGCCACAGCCACAGCGTTTCCTTGACGACACCTACATAGATAGCAAGCCACGGCACATACTCTTCAACGACGATGAAAATACGGTGTATCTGATCAAGAAGGAGCAGCCAGTGGCCAAGGCACATAAGTCGACGCCCACGCACACTGCCCGAGACTGCAATGGCGGAGATGTGCTGAAGGCGCGGCTCAAATTCAAGCGGTTGCCCAGCGACCATTATGCGGCCTCTCCAGAGGCGCTGCGTCGTGCCCAGCAGCTCTATCAGCGCTCCGAGCAGCGCCACATGCTGCAACGTCGTAAGAGTCTCAGCGACTCGCATTACGAGAAACAAAGTAGCTCAAGCCTGAGCAGCGGTGGCAGTGGCGGACAAGCTGTGGCTGCTGGCACTGCGAGCAGCATTATGCTGGAGCGACCCAAGACGGATAAGCCGCGCAAGAAGCTCTCCTTTCGCGAACCCATCGAGGCGGGTCTCGCGCCCGTGGTCATGGCCATGTCAGCGGCCAGTGAGCAGCGAAAGGAGCGACAGCGGCGTCGCAGCTCGCCACTGGAGCGCACCAACGTTCAACAAATGGGACACGGCCTGGACTGTGATAGTGCATGCAATAATCGCATAAAGGATGCTATTCACAGTGGCTATGCCGCCAGTGATCCGGAGGTGGGTACGCCGCGGCACGGGGCGTATGCATAATTTGCTTTGTTTTGCCACAGCTGTCGTTGTCAGCCCGGCTGGCTGCTTGACTGCGTTAATTGCTAGCTGTGCGGCTTAATATTAATTGCTGTTAACCCTCTCAGCCTACACATGTAGACATATACATATTATAGTCTTGTTACCCTCGCTGATTGCTGTGTGTCCCTTTGTCTTTTGCAGTCTCAGGCCATGCGCATTGTGCGCACCGTTGGACAAGCCTTTGAAGTGTGCCACAAATTTAATCTTCATAAGAATTCCCTGGAGCCCAATGACGAACGCTCCGATGTCTCATCGTCGGAGCTGCTGGATGTGGAGCAAATCAGCGAGCAGCAGCTCAGCGAAGATGGAGGCGTCCTAACCAGCGAGACGCCAAAGAAAGGTAAATGTTAATCGTATATGTATGCCTCTCTCTATCTCTCTCTATGTGTGTTTGTGTGTGTGTGTTGAGTGTGTGCATGCCACATGCAATTTTCTCAAAAGATAAACCGTATGATGAACCCCTTCCCTTCACGCTGGGTCGTTGTACGTTGTACAGACTATGGGCCAATAAATAAATGAAAAGCTGGCGCTGTCGACGCCATCGGCTGCTTCCTGGGGCGCTCCGTTGACTGCGACTGCGATGCACGATGTGCTGGCCACTTGTGGGCGGCCCCTGGCCACAGACTGAAACACCCTGGACAGCAGACAGTAGACAGCAGCTGATTGCATTAGTTTTGCAATTCAGTTTGGCATTTCAATGCAAATTTCTTGTGCTCTTTAATTTTGAATTCCGTTCGATGCGAGTCACAAATTTGCATTTAAATTGCATTGCGCCAGCGACTGGCAAAAAAGTAGAGGGACACACGATTTTCCGGCACCGAATTGTTGACATTTAAATGTGACATATTTAAGAATTTAACTGAAATTATTAAACAATTAAAAGCAAACGTTAATGGGCCCATAAAATAATTTAATATTTTCATTAGCGAAACAGAAAACCCAGAAGGAATATACTATATATACTCGTATATATATGAACATAATGAATATTTATTGATAAATTGAGCCAGAGGCTGGCTGACACTGCGCTGAGCGTTAGGTAATTTCCACGTATTTCTTACATTTTCAATCAACTCAAAGCGGCTTTTCACATTTTTCTCTGCCACTTGACGTCATCAAGCTGAATATATGAAAGGGGGAAAGAAATATTTCAATTCTTTTCACGATATTTCGCTGTAAGACGACAGACACACAAAAAAAAGAACATTCTCAGAAATCGCTATAGAATGTAGTCAAGTAGCTTAAGTAGCTCGGGGTTGGGTTGCCTGGCTGGCTGGCGTTAACAGGTAACAGGTAAGACAAAACCGAAACTTTGTCACCAGGCTCCTTGCAACACGCACAAATCACGTGGCTGCCACAGATGCAGCTAGAGCAGCAGCTATGTGTGTGTCTGTGGAGGCGTTCATTTAGCATTTTGGCATGTCTTTTGCTCGAGTCGTGTGCCAAAAATAATTTATTTACTTTTGTTTTTATATATATATGAGAGTCAAGCTATTCCTCGCTCACTCTGTCCCTCTCTCTCTCTCTCTCTCACACAGTCTTGTAATTTTGTTAATATTCATATATTTGGTCGCGTCTGTTTGGCTTTTAGTAATACATTTATATATATTTATGTGCGTGTATGTATTTTATCTTGACTGCTGTCTTGTGCACAACAGATGCTGCCTTTGTGTGTCTTTGTTGAGAGATTGAACAATGATAATAGAAAGACAGTTGTCGGGGCAGTTAAGCAAGCTGAATGTCTTACAAGAGTCTATACTAAGCTGGGCATTGTTCAAGCACTGGCACTTTAGAGTGTGCTATGCTTAAAGAGATTTAAGTTACAGCTTTGAGGAAGTAGCCCAGTTGATAGCACTGCAGCCAACCTCAAAGTTGTATTTACTACTAAATAATAATAAGCACTTAATAAATTAAACAAATTCGATTTGTCTTCTCTAACAATAAGTCCCTAGTTATCTTCTTCCATTGATTGCAACATTTGCAAAAAAATTTCATATTTTTAAGCAAATTTTGCAGATGGTGACAAGAATCTAAATAATTGAATGGGATGTGCAGCTTTTTAGACTTTTTTTATAGCTAAATAGGTCGTTCGGATTGTAAAATCCATGAATCACTAGACGAAAATATCTGTCAAACATATATGTATTTTTTTTTTTCAATTATTCCATTTGGCACATTAGATTTATATCTAGTTCGTGTCCTTGCCGCAAATTGCGAAAGTTCAGCAAGGCAATTTGTGTGAGGGGCAGAAATTAGTTTTATATGAACAATTAAATACGCCAAATTAATTTACATGCTGTGGGGAAATTTGTAAGGCCAGTTCAAGTGAAACAGCTCGCAGTTATTAACATGTGCTCAGGTGCGAAGCCAACACGAAATTGCCTAAATATTTCATGTGATCTCCAAATTGAGATTAACGATTGGCCACAATTCGCCAGCGCCAACCACTTTTTCATTAAACACGCGAAAAACTTGTGCTTAGTTTTTCGCAGCAAATGATTTGCAAAATTTTCTGCTTAACGAAAATTGTTGAAATATTTTGCACATAAATCAAACATCGCAGCGAAATAAAAGTGCAAAATAAACAAAAACAAAGAACTTAGCAGGACCCTCGGAGAGGAGAGTGCGAGCTGCTTGTGGGTTATGTTGGGATAATTATATCATTATTTATTGTATACGTAGCATAATCAAAACAAATATTGAAATCAAGCTGTTGTAATTAAGTGGAAATTAAGCGTTAGCCAGGCCAAGAAGCGGCAGGTGTGCTGCGCTAGCCACTGAATGAATGTGAATGTGTGTGTGTGTGTGCAGTGACCTTGACAAATGGTTGGGCTTGCTCGGTCAATTTACACGCTCCATTTGTTCGAACATGTAGCGCCTTCTGTCAGCTGCCCACTAATTCTGTGCCCATTTCCGATTATTTATAGAGCACTTGGGCATAACGCCCGATTTGAACCACACGCAGTCGCAGCCGCAGCGGCCGAACCACTTGGAGCTGCTGCCAACGCAGTCGAGTCTACGCAAATCGACCAGCCTGCTGGTAAGTAAAATGAAATGCCTTATGCCCAATTCCATAGCCATAGTCGTAGCCACAGCCATATCCATATCCATATTCCAAATCCAGCATACTTATTAAATACTTATCAGCAAATTAAATTAAATAATGGCCCCATTGCCAATTTAAATGCCATAAATGCGCAAAAAATAGAAACCATTAGAGTATTTCGTTTAGGTCATTCCTATAAATTGATATTCAACTAGGAATCTGTTGTTTACTTAAGCGAGACAAAAGTGTAAACAAGAAAGTAACATTCAAAACGTTCTCATTTTAAACGATTTCTGCGCTTATGAAAGCCGCGTGACTATGTAAAAATATTTTATATAAATAAATGAAATCCCAAAGTTAAACAAGATTCGAGCAAAATATTTAAAGAAGCTGTAAAAGTTTGTTTTTTATGATTATTAGCTTTAAAAAATGTATTAAAATATTTCGATATAGACATAAAAAAAAATATGTTGAAATACTTCTTGGAAAAACAAAATATTTTCGAAATTCAAATTTATTTAGATTTAGATATTAAATACCTAATTCGTATATATAAATATATATTTATATTCTACGACAAGCAGTGCGATGTGGATGACAAATCACCTGTTTCGCCCTCATCGCCGCGCACTGAGATAACCCAGCTAAAGGATCAGCTGGAGGCGCAGGCGCAGCAGACCCGTCAGGCACTTGGACAATTGATGCTGGTGCGCGAACAGCTCATCTCGGAAACTAATGCGCGCATCGAGGCGCAGGTGAGTGCCAAGCGAACCAAAATACAAAATAAAACTTGACTAACTCTCTCTCTCTCTCTCTCTCTCTATCTGTCTCTATCTCTCCCCCTCTCTCTCTCTGTCTCTCCTTCAGGCGCGCACGCAGCAATTGCTGCAACAGAATCGCGAGTTGCTCGAACATTTGGCATCGCTGGGCGCTTATAACGAGCAGCAGACGGCGGGTCTGACCTCTGCGAACATTGGCATGGCCCCACAGGTGAGTCCATATATCCATGTACTACACACACGCATACACTTGGCTATATCTATATTTATATGCATAAGTATTGTGATCCCTGAACGTGCCGAGTTAACTTGAGAGTTTATGTTCATTTGCCCCAGTTGCCGTAAACAAACTGCGCTTTAATTTATGCCTTCATAATTTTGTTGCCTTCATTATTCAAAAAAATAACAAAATATATGAAAGAAAAATAAATAAGAATTTTAGGTGCTCGGCGAGCCCTATGCATGTTTATTTTTACTTTGCTGCCCGCGTCCTCCTTGTTTGCTCCCATAGCGTTTTCTTTTGCACGTTTCATTGTTTGTTTGTTGTTCTTGTTCTTGTTGTTCATTGATTAAGTTAAGCTACAGAGTTAATGACTTGAGATACCCTTTCCAACAGCAGCAGTCACAGCTGCAGCTGCTGCTACAGGCGACCAGCAACAACAACAACTTGGCCACCATAAATCAGCAGATCAACAATCTGGGCAACATCAATCAGCAATTGACCTCGCTGAGTCATCAGCTCAGCGGCCTCAATCAGCAGAGCCAAAATCTACAGAATCTCCAGAGTCTGCAGCAGACGCCGCCCACGCCAACGGCGCAGCAACAGGCGCAGCTGACGCCACCAACGCCGCCACTGACCTCCAGTGGAGCCAGTGGCAGCAGTTCATATCCATCGATGAGCCAGCTGCAGACCATCAGCAATCAGCTGCAGCAGCAGCAGCAACAGCAGCAGCAGGATGCACTGTCCAAGGATCTGTTTCAGGTCAACCAGGAGCTGTTGAATCGCCTGCAAGCATTAAATCTTAATGCGAATGCCACGCAGCAGACGCAAACGCCATCGGCCTCGCCGCACAATTCCTACTTCTTCGTGAATCCGCTGTCCTGTACGCCAGCCACGCCCAATAACAATGCAGCGGGCGGATTCAATTTTCTGGCCTCGGGGAGCGGCATGAGTGCAGGCACCTTGACACCATCGCCGTTGGGCACGCTGACACGCAACTCATTTACCGGCAGCTCCATGCTGAACGAGGAGCTGCGTCTGAGCATAGAGCAGAATCTGAACAATCTGGAGGAGCAGCTAAAGGTGGCGGTGTCGAATGGCAATTTGGCTGGTTTGGCCTGCGGCGGCTCCTCAAGCACGAGAGATACCAGTCGCAGCTCCTCCACATTGGACTCGCCGTCGTCGCCGCGTCAACGCAGCTGTAATAATAATATCAGCCCCAGCAGCAGCAACGGCAACAACAACATCAACAACAACAACAACAATGGCAATGGCAATGGAGGTAACAATAACAATTCGAGAGAAACCCGCTTCAATACCGTGCTGCTGCGTGTTACCGACGAGGCGGGTCACCAGCGCAAGCTATCGGCCACGCCCAGCTTTATAACGCGCAGCACCAGCGAGAAGGTGCCCAATCGCAGCCAAATGATGAGCCAAGTGCAGCGCACCGCCTGGGCCAGGCACACCACCAAGTGAGCGAGAGGCCAACAAACATCGAGAGTGGACCAGCTCTTAAGTACAGATAGTCAAATTAAGCTAAGTTGCATGAGAGTGTATGAATGAGTATGAAAATGAGTATGAATATGAGTATGAGTATGAGTATGAATATGAGTATGAGTATGCGTATGAGTAACAGTATTAAATAATAGAGCTCAACTTGTTTATTAGTTTGCATTTTAAGTTGTTCGAAATTCTAGTCCTGCAAGGTCTTTTTCAAAATATAAACTGAACAGAAGAAGATACCACAACTGCAGCATATCATAAAGTAAATAAATAAATATATATATATATTATATAAATATACATACTATATACATCTATAAAATAACTATGAAAGTATTTGCTCTCCCTTTAAAGTGTCAAAGTAAATAATTGTTAAGCTCTGCAAAATTATTTTAGTTAAAAACTAAAAACTATTTAGTGAACTGTTGTTATGTAAATGTTATGTTTATGCAAAACTCTTCCACAAATGTTTGCTCAACAAATCCGACAAAGCTCAATAATTATAAACATGTTGTGAACAAATTTCGAAAACAAACACAAAGATAATTTGATGGCAGCAAATGTTCAATGTATAATATACAATTTTATTTATTAACTAAACTTTAAGCTACAAACAACAATACAGGCAAACAACAAGCAACAGCAATAAAATATAAAAAGTATACAAAAATATTTAATTTCCATGAAAAAAAATATCGACTCCAATATATAATCATCATATCATTAATAATTGTCACTTTTCGCAGCGTTGGACAATTTCACTAATGAGTTTTACATCGGCAGCAAACAAAAAACCATTGCATAATTTCGAGGGCAGTGAACAAAAATCGTGCTGCATACTTTTAAGCGCATTTGTATTACGCATACGACACGGCGGATAATGAACGGCCGAACAGGCAGGCAGTGCATAAATTTAGAGTGATAAATGAAAAACGATGGCAAGCAGCAAGTGCAGTAAAAAGAAAAGAAAACGCACAGTAAAAAAAACAAGTGTCGCCGTTTTTCACTTTTCTTTCTTAGCCTCCCCCTGTCCACATTCTCCCACAGCCTCTCGTTCAGTCTTTGGTGTTGGTGGACAGCAATTTGCGCACATAACTCATTTGCATAAATTTCCACACTGACTTTTTGTTTATGCCCGACTCATTTTCACAGCTCTCGTCGACGGCCAAAGTGGCCCGCTGGTTTCAACAGCTGCCCTGGCACACCGCCTCGCTGTCCCGCCCGGAAAGCGGCTTCGTCTCTGGCGATTCGCGCTCTGAGAAGTATCAGGAGGATCATTTCTATGGCGGCATGGTAAAGGAAACGGATGATTTATGCGATGAATTTCTACTCGTCGAGGGCAGCAGCACCATTTGGACTAAGTTGAGCGCCAAAAAACGTCGTAAATTGCTTGGCATGCGTTTGGGCAAAGTGACAACATTTTAACTCCAGCTCCCTGCCAGCCGTAATGCCCTAATGTGTGCGTTTATTAGCTGTTAAGTGCGTTTTTTTTTTAAGCATAGCCCTAGGCAATGGAGCTTTTATCAAGCCAAGTAGCTAGTTATATATATATATATATATATATATATATATTTTAGGCTAGCGTATATGAAAATCAATAGACTAAATGACCAAATTAACCCAAAACGAACGACATGCTCATTGAAATGCCATGAACATACACAAATACAAACGCACACAAACAAACACACACACTCGAAAAGATAAGATCAAAGCAAGATACAAGTAGTGAATAGGCGTAGACGTAAGTCAATTAGCGAGCATAAGGCTTAAGCTCAATGTGTATTTAAGTATTAATAAACTAAGTAAAAGTATTTGGGATGTAAGACACACACATAAGCACACAAACACACACATACACACACCTACAGACTCATAAAAGACAGGTAGGCAGGCAGGCAGGCAGGCAATTCAGGCAGTCGAGCTATTCATTTGGTGGACAAAGCGAACGCATTTATCAAACGCCTGCTTGCCTGCCTGCCTGCCAACGAAACAAAAACGAAACGAAACGAAACATCATAAAAGCACCGCAATTGCTGCTTAACTTGGCCAACTTTTCATGTTTGAGAAAAACTGGTTATTAAGCTAAGCAAACAGAACATGCAAAAAGAGCAAAGCAGAGCTCCGAGTTGAAAACGGGAAGAATGGAGCAAAACGTACACAGTGTACCGCTGCTGCAGCTGCCTGGCGGATTTGGCTGCTGGAAACTGAATGGTTAAGTAAATAAGCCAAGTTAACAACAAGGACAACACAGCAAAACACAACATACATGAACACCCACACACCCACTTTGGCACCAGCAGCCGCAGCTCAAATGTTTGCTATTCATACATTTTTCAGCATGAAGCATTTTTATGCATAAATCGATTTTACGTTTATGCAGCCGTCGTTTTGTGTGCGAGCGATTTTTGGGAGCACTCTATAAATTTACGCTGCCGGGCTATGCGGCGTATACGTGATTACCGCAGCTGGAGTGGATTTAAACGGATAGGCGGAAAGCCAGAGTAGTTACACGGATCAAAACAGCTTAAAGATTGAGTGCAAAGTAACACGATTTGAGTTGCACTCAACACTTTGAAAGTTCTGAGAGTTTAATGAAATAAGTTAACATTAATATAGGTTTATATGTTAGATTATATTTAAGGCGCATTCAGCAAAGAATTCATGTCCTTACTTGACCAATCAGAATTCTCTGCTAAATGCGCCTTAGTGCTATATTAGGAGACGATTTCCCTAACGATTTTAAGCTATCTTTTTTTGAAAATATTTGGAAATTTTAACGAGATTTTAAATGTTTTAGTTATTGTAATTTATGCAACAATTTTTGAGACTGAAACTTAAATTTGTACTAAGCATAAATAGAAAACGCATACACAAACATGATTATATTAAACACATACACACATACACACATACACACATACACACACACATACACACACACATACACACACACACACACACATACACTGAACATTTTATTTTATGTACAAGCGAATCATTCCAAGCGCATTTTGCAAAACTATCTAATAATAGATTAATTCCATTTTATGTTTTTAAGTTCTGCCACAGAATAAAGTGAGTAATAAAAATTAAACGCACATGCGGTTTTTAATTTGTTGTTGCTGTTGCACACTTTGCTGTTCAATTAATTTAACGTGCTGTGCATGTAATGGAGCCAAGCGTTGCATATCAGCTGAACGCTCGGGGGGTAGCAGGCAGCAGGCAGCAGGCAACAGGACATGGGACATGGCACAGCAAGTGGGCTTGGCTGGCAGCTGGCAGCTAACAAGCGCACTCATGCGCTTGGCCAGTGGGCGGCCCGTGGGCGTGTGGGCGTATATATCGCATATTGAAAATTAGAAAACCCACCCAAGGCGACTTATGTGTGCGGTCATAATTACGAACGACGCCATTTGAGGGCAGACGGGGGCGGCACGGGGCGTTGCTCGGGCTAAAAGCAAAAGAAGCGCACTAATGGAGCGCATGAAAATGAAAAATGAAAAGCGCGACATGCGATATTTTCACTTCTTACTTATGTAATTTTATTTGTATTTTTTTTGACACTTTTTGGGGCACAGGCAACGGACATAATTATACAAAGCTAAAAGCCATGTAAATGTGTAGGCAGCGCGACGACCCTGAAAACAGGAAGTCCACACACAAACACACACACACACACAAACACACACACACATAGAGTGAGCGAACAACATCAAGAACATGTGAACTATGTGACAGCAACAAGAAACAGTTGAAAGTGCCGCGTGTCCTGTTGTGTCCTGTGCTTCTGCCAACGTCATTCACATTCGCACATTCACATTCACATTCACATTTATTGCGTGGCTTCAACGCCAACGTCGACGCGTTTAATTCACATTTTATTTTCGCTGCTGCGGCGGCTGTCGACTGGGCGCGTAATTGTTGCTTCCTTCGGCCAGGACATGGATATAGTACGTTCGCGTTGGCGCTGCACAGCGGACGTGTGCGCGGCACTCAGTGAATTCGCCAGACCAACCAACCAACCAACCAACCATGCAAAACGAGTCGTCGGAAAATGTGGAGCCATCGATGGCCAACGCAGCACTGGATTCGGCCGACTCCATGCGCAGCACACCTGCCGCTGAGCCACGGCGTCCCAAGCCAGGCATACTCCGTTTGGACATCAGCAAACCACGACGTTCATCAGGTGGTTCGGTGGACTTTCGTTGCGTGAGTGGTGCTGGTGGTGGCGTTGGTGGGGGCAGCAGCGCCAACGTCACGGGCGCCAACAGTGAGGTAAGTGAACATGATTTACAGTACGCCAGGGAGTGCTTACGATTTTGCCAGAGCACGTGCAGCCCCACAGGCCAGATATACAGGCCAACAATAGCTGCAAGCAGCAAGAACAACGAGTCAAGCGCAGATCAAATAGTAGTAGTAGTAGTAGTATATTGATACTCTTTAAGGATATACAGACAGATATATGTATGTATCTTTATATATCTGTAAAAAGATAGAGTCTAGAGAGCTGATCATCAAATATCAGTCAAGCTGACTACAGCTATTGAAGTTTGACCTTGTTAACAAGCCTCAGGGCTTAATAAGTTCATATGTAAAGCGAACATGGCCAATTGAGGATAGTCACACTTTATGATACCATTTGTTAACCACTTGAAGAATGCAGGGTATATAAAGCTTATAACTGTATGACCATAGCATGTAGGGTATATAAAGTTTATAACTGTATGACCATAGCCTCGAGCAGGAGCCAGCATGTTGGGAGACTTGCTCACGCCTTGTCACGCACTCATTAAGTCATAAAACTACTGTGAAATCTCAGTAAGCCGCTCGCCAGTGTGTTAACCCATAAGTGGGCCAAGTGCTTGTCACATAGGCATTCGGAAAAATGTCTACTTTAAGTTAAAAAGAAAAAATCAAGTCTACAAATACGCACAACAATAATACAACTGAGCAAACACTCAAAACAAATAGAAATTATCAGCACAATGGCGGGCGATACGGCGGAAGTACCCTCCATGACCTTTCTGACTGGCAGCAGCTTTGAGGGCTCCTGGAACGATTCGGTGCGTATGATGGATGGCTTTGGCAGCTATCGCTATCCGGATGGCAGCGAGTATCGGGGAAAATTTTTGTGTGGCAAATTCCATGGCTTCGGCCACCTAAAGCTGGCCCCACCCTATCGTTTCACAATCAAGGGCGAATTCAAGAGTGGCAAACTGGTGAGCGTTGAGGATATGTGGTTCAGTGATGGATTGCACGTGCAGGGCAGCTTCGAAAATGATCAGTTCATAAGCAGTGAATGGGACTATCTGACACCGAACGATCGTCGCTATCAGGTGGAACGTTACTATGGCCAGCAGCCAGTTGGTCCCACCGCCTATCTGACAAAGAGTTTGCCACCACGATCTGTGTCGCCTAAGTGTTTTGACGCAGAGGAGGGGCTCTACAATTCAGCATCTGGCTGGCTGTTCGATAGATTGCCTCCTTTCACAAAGGCCGTTTACGTTGGCTGTCCGCGGGAAAGAGAGTGGATAATGCGGCATTGCCGCACCGCGAGCTCTCCGAATATTAAAGAGCCCCTGCCTAGCTTTTGCAGGGATATAGTCAAGAACAATCTGGATACTGAGTTGGCACAAGTAAAGGAAATCGCCATCTATGCTCCCAACCAGGAGATCAATCGTAAACGCTACTTCCCCAAAGTGTGCCACGAGAAGGCGCCAGTTGAGACAGATCTGCCACGATATCAGCGCCCACCATTCCAAACGATAAATGCCACTGAGCTTTGCCTAGAAGATCGTCTCGCCAAGGAGCAGAAGGAAGCTGAGCAGTATGAAAAAATGTGGATAAACAGTCGCATGCCTGGTAAAATGCCACCAATGCCAAGAGCTCGCGCCTGGACCAGCAGCTCAGATCCTCGAGGCGGTGACTCTGGCGTCTCGAACACCATCTCAAAGAGTCTGTCCGACAAGAACCTGAAAACGAATGTGAAAGCCTTTTACGATAGTGCAGTGGAAATGATGGACAAGAAGCAAACCGATAGCTTGCATGTGGTCCAATCGAATATGAAGCGCTCGGCGAGCTTTGTGGATACGAATCGATCGCTGTTTGAGGTTTAATATCAAGAATAATTCAATTAAGCTTTCGAAGTAAATTCAAGTACAAAACAAATAAGATTATAATTTAAAATTTTTTTTAAATAAATGTTGGTAGTGATGTCAAGATTAGTTTCAATTTATTGAAGAAGAAAAAAGAGTTTTTTCTTAAATTCTAAAATTTCTTTTTAAGGCTATATAATTAAAGATAAAGCTACTCTTAAGGTATATAATTTAGGGTATAGAATATATGATGAACTTACCCACATTGCTACATTGCAATCGAGAGCACAATGTTTGTTTGAACGCCGTCAACGCGTTTATCTATGTCATATGATAACTACTGAAGGCCTGTGTAACGTTGGATTAACATACATCCATTCACAGGTCAGTTTCCATTCGAATCGGAAGCTCAACTGAACAAGTTAGATGCAAAATAAACATACAACAAAAAGTCGGCTTTCTTTGAGTCAACAGTTTAAAAACGAAAAACGATAAAAAAAAATATGAATAACACAAATATATGTGAAGATATGAAAATAGAAGATATATAATATCATTACATTGCACAAATGGAAACACTAACAGCAAGATCACTATCATCGGGCGTACTAACGGGCTCCAAATTCTACGGCAACTGCGATGAGCTTGGGATGCAGAACTATGGTCTCTATGTCTACCCAGATGGCACCAAGTATTTGGGACAGTTCCACAACAATCGCTTTCATGGCAATGGAACCATCCAGCTGCCACATCCATACTGTATATACTTCTCTGTGCTGCATCAGCATGGCAAGCTGTTGCACATATTCCGAATAAGCTTCAGCGATATGCTGCAAGTGCAGTTCCAGATAACGGATCATGGACTTAGCTTTAAGGACTGGAACTATTGCACTGCAGAGGATCGTCGTTTCAATACGGAGCGCTTAGCGCAAATGGATGAAGAGGGCTCGGAGGGGGGCGCAGAGCTGCTGAAGCCACTGCATCGCAACATATTCGATCTGGGCTTTGGCGAGCTGACTGATAGGGGCATGCTGCAAAATATACCAGGACATATTTCCGAATCGCAGAGCGTCTATGTGGGCTGTCGCAAGGTGCGCCGCTGGATACGCGAAAATTGTCGTCATGGACCACTCAAGGGCAAGCACCTCAAGCACGAGGTGCTAACCAAGTTTGCACGCCAGATCATAACCAATAATTTAGAGAGTGCCCAGGAGCTAAGTTCACATCCAGTCCGATCACTGGTCACCAAAGCTGGGCACAAGTACAAAGCATGCCGACGCTCCAGGAGTGTAGAGAGCCCAAGCTCGGGCAAAGAGGTGCGCTTGCATCTGGCCTACACCAGCATGAGTTGCAGTTCCATTATGGATCGTACAGTGAAGCATGGGCCGGAATACACACGGGTGTCCACGAAAAACTATCCCATTCGACGCTCGAAAACTGAGGAAAACGTTTGCCGCTTAAACTAACCATAGTTAGGAATTGTATATTTATATTTATTCATATGTTGTATACGGCTAACCCAAATTCCATAGTATCCATGCTCAACGTCTTTTCAGGTCAAAGCCATATGCCAAATATATTGCATTGCCTCGGGCGTAACCCATGTTTGGGCGTTAGATTTATGGCGGACACCTCAAAAACTGCAATCGAACATGGGAAACCACTTAAAACATACACACAAGTATTTCTCTCTGTGTGTTGTGGGTGTGGCATTTGGGTCAACGGGTCTCTCTCTATCTTTCTCTGGTTGAAGGCATTTGCAAATGCCGTTGCACCTGTCACAGCGGCTAATGAACCCATAAAAACCCACCAAATTATGCTACACGTGCGACATGATTTCCAGTTATAGCGGGGCGCAACATAAAGGGATTGTTTAATAGTGGGGGGAGGGCGGGGTTTTGTCTGTTTTTGGCACGCACAGATAAATTTTGACGTTAATTAAAAAGCCGTAGCAGGCGGAACTTCATTTAATTAAAAGGACAGTCGAAAAAGTCGAAGGATAGTGAAATCTGGTAAAAAGCGCTTTCGCTTTCGCTTTCGCTTTCGCTTTCGCTAAAAAACATGAAAGCGAGAGCGAAACACGGCAAACGACTAAAACTTATATGAAAACATATTTCAATAGTGGGCGCGTCCTATGCTCGTCTCTTTGTATATATGTGTGTGTGTGTGTGTGTGTGTGCGTGAGTCGTGTTTTTGTTGCTATTGTAATTGGCGATTTTCTTTATCAACCCTTGCATGTTTGATTTTCATTTACATGCCAGGCCAGTCGGCTAGCCTGGCCAAGAATACAACGTGACTCAATCCTGGCACACACACACACACACACACGCACGCATACCCACACACACATACATACAGAGCTTTGTCCACCATCTAAATGAACATTCGATGTCCTGGCTGGTTGCCTGACTCCTTGGTTTGGCCAACTGGTTACGCCTGGCGTTGTTATCACATGCCGCTAGCGATTTTAACGCTCATTCGTCTTCGTTTCAACTGGGCGAGGAAGTCAACGAGTGGTCAGCCATACGCCCTGCTCCCTCACCCTTTTCCTACCTCAATACCGATGCGCGTGTCTATGTAAATTCCTTAACGTTCCTCGGCGAGTGTGTGTGTGTGTGTGTGTTGCTGTGTCTGTGTGTGCGTTTTGGGCACGTTTTGGCTTTGATAAGTCTGTTGTACATGGGTAGGGTTCGGTTTGGTTCTTTGCGCTTCATTCATATTCATTCATTATTAGAAAAAATTTAGCTTTGCGCGCTCGCTCGCTCGCTCGCTCTTCAACCTGTCTTGGCAATATGTTTGTGTGTGTGTCGCGTTGTCCTTTTGATGTCCTGTTTGTGCGGCTTTGCTGGTTTGACCAGTTCGCTAAGCCGTTCAGTCTACGCTTAAGGCTGCTCCAAAGCGCTACGACGGCACAACTAACAAATATTCAAATACCAATTTCTAGCCGAACGAAATTGAACAGCAAAATCTTCAAGATTAAAGACTTAAGTATTTAGCTATAATAATAAACCAATTTAAAGAGCTGAAAGTATTTTAAATGTGTGTGCTGTAAATGTTTCATATACGTGAGATTTAATTGTGAATATTTTTGGGCCCAATTTGATAAGCAAAGCGTGGGAGTTTAATTAAAATTGAACAATTCGTAGAACAACTCGGGCGTTACTTCTCCACATCAATTATCCGTGACGTGGGCGCCGCCATGCGATTGGGATAAGGGCGGCTGGCAAATGCAGAGCAGCGCCGACGAGCGCAGAGAATATTACAGAGGACAAAGAGGCAGAAGGTGAGTTCAAATCAAAGCGAATTCCGGGAAATTCTAAAAAGTTTGAGTTAAGTAAATGAAAGGCTCTTCACCCATAGAACTGCATCGCAGGACGACAACAGATCTTATGAGCTAAACGGTAGGCATGGTAGAGTTCGCCACTAATAGCCTTACTTAATTGTAATCACTTCCCACAATTTTCGCCTGTTCTTTTGGTTGCACAGATTTTCACGCACAAAACCAAAGCAGCGACGTCGAGAGCAACAACCAACAGGACTCGCCCTACGACCAGCAGCAAAATGGCGCCGTTGATGCTGATGATGACGAGGAGGACTACTCAATTTCCGTATCGGCGATAATGCAAAGACGTGCCAGTGTGCGTGGCTATAGAGGCAAACGTGGCAGTCGCAATTCGCGCCGAGCATCGAGTCCCATGGATCACGTGCTGGATAGTGTGGAGCGGCGACGCTCCAGTGTTTACACCACAAGCTCAGGCAAGGCTCAGCCCAATAACTGCTTTCAAAGATTTCGCTTAACTTACTGCTCTCCAGTGGCTAATCAATGTGTGTGTGTGCGAGTGCGAGTGTGTTTAGATGGAGGGAGGCAGTTGTAGTTATTTCAGCAGCTACGTGCGCCCATTTAGTGGCACGTGGCTAACGTGGCGTATGTGTAATGTTTACATTGCTTTTGCCTTTGCAGAGGAGGGCACCAATCAGGAGTCAACGCAGGAGCAAATCTTTGAAAACATACGCCTACACAAGGAGGTCATACAGTCGGTCAAGCTACAGCCATGGCCCATACGCAAGAAGCTCAAGCTGGTGCGCCAGGTAGGCTGAAGCTTTGCCAAAACTAGGACAAAACTGGGCGCGTCGCATTTCACGCCTTAGCCTTAGCCATTAAATTCACAGCAAATGTTTCGATTTCATGTGTCAATCTTTTCTCGCCCTCTTGTCCACGTTTTCTATGTATTTTTTATTTCTTTCTTTCTGTTTTTTTTTTGCTTGGCATTTTTAATGATGTTGACAGGCAAAAACGTATGTGGCACGCCACGAGGGCGCGCTGCAGGAGCGCTTTGCCATGTCACGCAGCACGAGAGATTTGTGGGCGAGGTTTAAAATTTTAATGGCAGCGGTAAGTAAAATCTTTCAGCACTCCACACCACACACACACACACACACACACACTCACACAGTTACAGATATATATGCTGGGCTGCAATTATGGCTTGGCTTGAGCAAACACTTTGCTACGATGGAAATGCAAGCGCCAAACCCCATTACCAGACTGTCCAAACAAGTGTCCTGCATATATTTATGCTTTACACACAATTTATGGACCACAGATAAATCAAGAGCTCCATAATTCACAAAAACTTGTCGACACATTCAGCAATCGCAGTTCTTGTATACATGGAAACCAATTAAAATACCAATTCGACAAAATTGGAGTCGAGTTCAAGGCAGCTACAGCTTCTCACGCATATTCTCTGTGTGTCTCTATCTGCAGCGCTGGCGACACTGGAAAAGGGAAACCGCCAGCTTTCTCACAGTGCTCATACCCTGGGAGCTGCGCATCAAGGAAATCGAATCGCATTTCGGCTCCGGCGTCGCCTCCTACTTTACATTCCTGCGCTGGCTCATGTGGGTCAACATTATGATTGCTATACCGCTCGTTGCCTTTGTCATTGGACCGGAGGTGAGTCCGTGCTCCCCAGTGAATGTTGTCATTGGATATTCATATATTGTCTATATATACACGTTCGTGGCTCAGTACTTTGCCACCAAGCACGATGAGGCGGATCCGCGCAAACGCATGTCCGAGCCCGAATACAAAGTGGCTGGGAATCTTTTTACATTTTGGGAATTCGAGGGCTATCTGAAGTATTCGCCCATGTTTTATGGGTAAGTACAGAGCAGGCTTTTAAATAAAACACGCTCATTACGAAATTGTCGTTTTGCTGATGGCTTATTTCCTGTTTCTAGTTATTACTCGAGCACTTCCGGCATCAGCACATCCGGCTACAAGCTACCTTTGGCTTATTTTCTAACTGCCGTCCTGGTCTACATCTACAGCTTTGTGGCCACGCTGAGAAAGTGAGTATGGGTATGGGTATGGGTATGGGTATGGGCATGGGTATGGGTCCGGGCCTGGACACTTCATTAAATCTTTGAACATCGAAGCCACAAAAGCAAACTGAATGCCAAAAGTGGTCGTTAATTAATTAAACCGAACATCGCGCTGATTAAATAATACAAATCTTCTCTCTAGGCGTGTCCAGCACAAGAAAAAGGCAAAACTTTTTCGTTTCGCCTATCGGCCAAAACTTGGCCATTATGATTTACGCACGCACGCAGTCAGACACGAGACATGGTGGGGGTGAGAGAGGAGTGGGCGTGGTGGGTGCGTGGGTGCTCGAATGGATGAAGCAAAGTTGGGCTGGGAAGCGTCTGCGCTTGTTTCGTTTAATGGCTTTGTCGGCATTATGTTGATTTCGTAATTGAACAAAGTAGCAATGTCAACAGCGTGGATGCCGGCACTGACCTTGCCACTTACCACTTACCACTTACCACTTGTCCTGGCTGCCTAGCAGCTATCGAGCCAGCTTGCCACATGTTGGTGGCACGTGCGCGGCATGCGTGAATTGTACTCATATTTATGTGGCATTAGTCTCAGTCTGGGATTTGTGCGCCAATTATGTTTTGCAGGCAGCTAACAAAGAAACTTTTCGCTCTTTTATCTGCATTGACAGGATGGCTGAGAACTCGCGCAATTCGAAACTTTCCTCGAAGGATGATGAGTGTGTGTTCTCCTGGAAGCTGTTCACCGGCTGGGACTTTATGATTGGTAAGTAGCACGCCCCTCGAGTACCGTTATTACAGCAGCTTAACACACCCACAGGACACGCAGAGACAGCGCATAATCGCATCGCATCCGTTGTGGTTGGCTTCAAGGAGGCGCTGCTCGAGGAAGCTGAAAAGAAAAAGGATAATCGCAAGTAAGTAGAAAGGAAATCAGCGTCAATTGCAGTTTATAATTGGAGTCTTATGCTCGTAGCTGGCGCGTTATCCTGCAAAGGATACTGGTGAACATTTTGGTCATGGGCTTGCTGGGATTATCGGGTGCCACCGTCGTATTGCTGGTGAATCAGTGAGTCCACTTCTTCGCCAGCCACTACACCTAATTATAACTATATATTTCATTCGACAGCTCCGAGGATTTGGCCAAACACGACAATTGGCTTAGTCGCAATGCGGTGAACGTGACGATGACGCTGCTCTCCTTCTTCCTGCCAATGATTTTCGAAGCATTGGGCTTGTTTGAGAACTGGCATCCCAGGCAGCAGTTGCGTCTGCAACTGGCACGGTAAGCGACCTGGAAAACTTTAAACTTTAATACCACTTCATCAACTAATCTATTTACCTCTCTCCTGTTGCACTCCCAAGCATCATGATATTGAACATGCTGAATCTGTATTCGCTTATGTTCTCATTCATCTACAAGATCAACAGCAAAGAGAAGCCACTGCAAATGCTGAAGCTGGAGAATGATACCAACACACAGGAGCTGCACAGCCTGATGAGCACCATTGCGGCACTCCGGGCAATGACAACTACGACGCCCATCTACAGTGACAGCACCTCGGATGGATCTTTCGATGACTTGACGACGACTGGAACGTCCTGGGGTGTCGATGGTACCGGCACCACAGACTCCATCTACTCGAGTACAGCTCTGGGTGCTGTATTAGTATCCGCTGTGCAGAAGCTCAAGTGCTATAACATAACTATCAAATGCTCAACACCCAGACATCTGTGGATTACTCCGAAAAATATAACAACGACATTGCTGCTACTCAATATGTCAACCACTGCGATGTTGCCAACAACGACAACTAGCACCACCGAAGCAATAACAACCACTTGGTCAACATTGCCGCCTATAACAACTACAACAGAAGCGACTACAATACCAACTACAATTCCTTGGACTACTTTACCAACAACAACCACAGAGGCGACAACACCAACAACAACGTCAACTACAACAACTCCGTCAACAACCACAAGCACTACTCAAGCAACGACGACAACAACAACGACCACCGAATCGCCTTTTACCACGGATGAGGAGCCAGCCTATGATTATGGCAGTGATGAGCCACAGCTCGACTCCTCAACCACTACGACAACACCGGCACCGGGCAATGACAGCTACTTTAACTATGTAGATTACTTCGAGGGCGCAGAACTGTCCGATCCAGGCGATGACTATCAGTCAACCACCGAGGAATCAGACGATCCGCTAGCTCAAGTGCTCGCCCAAGTGGATGAGTCCCCGGCCAAAACACGGAAGAGAAGAGCTGTGCCTGAGCCACCTGTTTGGCATTCGAGCAAATACAGTCGCAGATATCGCAATGACACAAGAGCTCATTCTAGTGTTACCACAGAGCCGTCGACAACTGCCAGCACTTCAACCGGCAGACCCATATACACCCCATCATATAAACCGCCAAAGAGAGTTCTTAGCGAAGAAGAATGGAATCGCCTGTTGAATCAAGTGCGTGGTGGACGCAGCAGAACAACTACGACCACAGAGCGGCCAACCACGACGACTACAACCACAACGACAACGACAACGACAACAACAACTAGAAGAGCAACCACGACAGAGGAGTCCACAGTAACAACGGACAGCTACGGCACAGAATCAAGTAGTACCGATAGCAGCAGTAGCTACAGACCCACCAGCTCCACCGAAGAATATGAGTACACAGATCGTAATGAGGCCGCCAACACACCATATTTCATAGGCCCCGATGATATTGTAGATGCGGGAAGTACCGACGACGATCTTGAATATTGTGTGATAACCGTGTGTCCGAACCCCGGTCAAGACATCTTTGGGGGCAGCACCACACCCGATGGATTGGACACCACGCTGAGTGGTGAAGTCAATTATCCCACAACAGCAAAGAAGACACAGCTGGAACTAAAAATGATACGGATGAAGGAAGTTGAGCTGACACTCAAACAGATCCAAATGAATCTGACGACCATGTGCTGGGAGACCTCCCTCGGCCAGGAGTTATCAAAGGTCATCGTCTTCGATGGGGTAAGTAAAGAGGCGGGGTAGAGCAGCTACTTAACAAGAGCCCCGAACCAACCACAGTTTAAACACAAATTTATCATCATCAGTAGCAGCTATCAATTTCCTTTGCGCCAGTCAAATGCTTCGTTTCCGGCACCGGACTCAGGCAGATAAACAGCTGCCATTTGGCACATATCAAAGAGCTATTTAAACCTAAAATATGATCGAACTTTAAGATACAAACAACAACAGCTCCAACTACTGCTACGCAACGCCCAAGCGTAAAATCCCGTTTAGCCAAATTGTGCGGAAAATACTTTAAAAAAAAAAATTTGTTTTCCGCTTTTCATGCACAAAAATCAAATTTTGGCTGCGTATGGAGCCATGGCGAAAAGCTACAAAAGGAGAAGGAGAAAGCCGTCAGAGAGAGTGCAAGAGAAATATAGAGATAAAAATAAAAATACGTTACAAGGTTGTAAGTCGACGATGTAACTCGACTAAGAGATACTCTCTTGACTGCCTAATAAAATCACATTCATTCAGCAAAAATATTTTAAGAAAACTAAAATATTTACTCAAGCTTCAAGATTTTAACAGCTAATTAAAATTTAGCTGTCCGTCAGTTCGTTACGTATCCCGCATACCCAATAGACCTTTGAGAACAGGGCAAGAAAAGTATTTTATCATACTAATCGCTCTCTGGAGTCTTTTAGCCACCAGACACAGCTGGCATCCGCCGTCTGGCCAAAATTTATATCAATAGCCATTTGCATAAGAAACATTTTTGAACTTTTGGCATCGATTTCTCAAGTTTTTCCTTTGTTGAATGAGTGTCGATTGGCCAAGGATTTGATTTTGAACTTCAAGGCTAATCGCCAGCAAATTCATGGGGATCGACGGCCAACTTTTCAGGGTCAATCGGTCTTCACTTTGGGCCTACTTTTTGGCTGTTGCTGTAAACAGCTTAGGACGGAACAACCAAACAACAACAAAAAAAAGAGAACAAAAAAAGGCCACACGATTTTGATTATGAACAGATTATTGTTGTTGTTGTTGTCATCTCGACATGGCGGACGTAATCTCTATTAAACGATTTGGGCATATAAATTAAACAATTTACGAGGCTTCAGTTAAGCGCATTTATGCCTTATGCATAACAAAATTTTCAGCTCTGGCTTCGTTAAGGACAAATTGGGTTTTGGGTTTGGGCTTTGGGCTTTGGGGTTGGGGGCTGGCTGTTTGGGGTTTGGGCATTGTGCGGTTTCACGGCTGGGAGTTGAACACGTGTTCGTGCATGAATTTCAGCTGGAAAATGAATGGGTTTTTCGGTCAGATAGTTTGGGGCAAGCAAATCGGCTATAATCATGGCCTTAACTGCAGCCAGACAGGATGAGGCAGGACAATGCACAGGGTGTGCTACGTGTGGCGAGTTTTAAGCAGAGGCCAGTAGTTCATTGCAAACATGCTCTTAACCATCTAATCCTCTTCACCAGCTGATGTCCATTGTGGCGCCATTGTGCATCGACTTCTTGCGTGCCCTCTTTGTGCGATATGTCAATCAAAACTGGTGCTGGGACATGGAGAAAACGTTTCCACAGGTAAGAAATACCACAGCGGCCTCACTGCACCCACTGTGCAACTCAACTCAACTCTCAACCTGCTGACTAATGGCTGCGCTTTGTTTTTGTGGCGTCTGACATGCAGTATGGCGACTTTAAGATAGCCGAGAACATCCTGACGTTGATTAATAACCAGGGCCAAGTGTGGATGGGCATATTCTTCTCGCCGGGGCTGGTGCTCATCAACCTTGTCAAGCTGATGATTATGATGTACTTCAGGTCATGGATAGTCCTCACATGCAACGTACCCCACGAGGTGGTCTTCAAGTGAGTGTCCCAATGACCAGTGACAGTGACCAGCGCTTAGCCTTAATCAATTGCTTCACTTAATCAAACGATACTTGCAGAGCGTCCAAGTCCAACAATTTCTATTTATCGCTGCTGCTGACCATGCTGTTCCTCTGTGTGCTGCCCGTGGGCTATGCAATTGTCTGGCTGCGTCCCTCCTGGCACTGTGGTCCGTTTTCGGAATACAATCGCATTGCCGAGTTCATTACGAATACCACACGGAACGCGCTGCCCAAGTGAGTAATACAATCAAACAGCCAACTAATCTGGGCTTTACTGGATTTTACTCTCTTTCTCTCACCAACAGACAACTCCACGAGCCTCTGGACTATCTGACATCCTCCAGTACCGTCATACCTTTGCTACTTCTGCTCATACTCATCATCTATTATCTTATATCGCTGACTGGCGCGCTCCGCGAGGCCAATCAAGATCTGCGCACTCAGCTGCAGAAGGAGCGAGAGGAGGAGCGCAAGAAGATTTTTAAAGTACCAGAGGTTAAGCAGGCGGAACCAACGGCCACCACGCTGACAAATCGCTGGCGCAAGGTACTCGAGGCATCCTCCCCAGTCACGCCCACCCAACCACCAGATTTCGACACTGAGGAGTACAAGAATCAGGCTAGAAAAGGTGAGCCAAACATTGAAAATTCCGCAAAATATTATATAAGCCTCCCTGGCACCTCTCTAGAGCTCATCTCACGCATCATGAAGAAGGCGCTGCGCAAGGGCTCGGCCACCTCGGACGAGGACTCCTTTGTGCGACGCGATGATGATGACACGGACACTGAGCACCAGGATTCGCTGCCACACGACGAAGAGCCCAAGGAGAAGCGCTTTGGTCTGTCACGCCTGCAACAGATACGACGCACTCGGAAGCCATCGCTTGTGGACATCGTGCAGATTGCCAAGCAGGAGCGGGCACGTTCCGGTTCCATTGCGGCAGCCAATGCGGCACTGGGTGGTGGTGGCAGTAGTCCGGGCACGGGCACAGGCACAGGCACAAGCGTCGGCGGTGGCGATGGTGGTGACCACTTTCCCGTTAAAGAGCCGCATCCCAAGAGCCGCTTCAAAATCGAGAAACATGAGAAGAAGGAAAGGGAAAGCTTTAGGGATAAAAAGGACAAGCACAAGCAGCCGCCGCACAACGAGTCTACATCAGCCAAGCCCAGCGAACATGAGGCAGAGGCAAACACTCGCGTTGTCAACGAACGACGCATTAGTTTACTGCGTCGCAAGCGAGACAAGGAGGAGCACCCAAAGCCAACAACGCCGGAACCGGAATCACAGCCACCTTCAGTGATGGCTGCGGATCAAGCAGCACCCGAAAGCCAGTTTCACATTGTTGACGAGAAGAAGCCAGTAGAGTATGAGGAAGGGGAGCAGGAAAAACCATTTAAGGAATTGCCGCAGCTTCCAAAAGAAGGCGGCCACCTGGAAGGCCTTGGCCTGGGCAAGTTTAAGTTCCGCAGGCACAGATCGAAGGCAAACAGCGTTGCTGCCAAACGTGAGCCCGACGTCTTCAAGTTTGATGAACAAAGTCTGGAGAAGAATAAGTCAGGTGAAATACCACAAGTGCCCAGTTCCGAGCACCTGAACAGCGAACAGGCCAGTGGCAGTGAGTCGCATGCTCTGCCATCGCCCACTCCCAGCCAGATGCACAGTCAGCGCCAGATGAACGCCGAAAAGTTGGCGTCGCTATCACGTCAGGGACGTAAGAAAATTGGCTCCTTGTTGGCCTTAGTACGCGAGGCGGTCAACATCAAGAAAGACGACGTGGAGCAAGGTTCCGATGAGTCACCAGGTCCAACCACGCCCACATACTTAGCTTATACACCACCGCCACCGCCATCGCTTTTGTCAAGCAATTCAAGCGCCACAGCATTGGAAATGCCACCCACACCGGAGCCGGACTCACCCACGCCCAGCGCTCCGCTGCACTTTGGCAGCAGCACATCCTCGGCAGCAAGTCGTCCAACTGTCAAAATACCAACACCAGCCTCTGCCTCCAGCTCGACACCCACCTTGGCCACCATGGATGATCTTGAGGAATTGGATATGGCCGGTCCTATAACATTTCCCAAACGCAGTGCTTCCCAGCGGCGACGTGTCATGAGAGAGGACTCCCAAAGCTCCATCTGGTCTGATAATATACCAACTATTACCATAAGCACCATCGGCAGTGATGAGTGCATTGTGGAGCAGGATCCAGCAACAGCTGCAGCAACCACACCATCAGCCGCTGTAAATGGACTACCGGAGCGCAGTGATTCACCTGGCCCCACGGTCAACATCATAAAGATCAACATAGAGGACAGCGATGAACAATAAACTTAACTCCAGAACTCTTCAGCATATAAACCAATAAGCCATATTGTCTTCTTAACTAATGAAATTGATTTAGTCTATTCGCAATTTAGCTTAAACTTGTTACAAACAACTTGTTAGCAAAACTCTAACTGTCTATCCAAATATTGAATAAAATAGTTTGCTTTCCTTGAATTCATGGGAATTTTCTATTTGCTAGATGATATATGAGAAATAAGTTTGAGTGAAAGAAATTGATAAGAATATGCAGTTAAAGGGAAGTTCTCAGTTGAAACAGGCGCCATGGGTTTCATAGCAGTCAGCTTTGTGGCGTGACTGACCAAAGCTAAGACACAAACCTTTAGTTTCAATGCGTTGAAATATTCGTAATTTAAAAGGAAATATCTATATATATATATATATATAATTGATAGTTAAATTCAATTTATTGAATTTTAATGTAAAAGATAATAAATATATAAAATTATGGTTTTTATAAATTAAAATATATTTTTTATGTTGAATAAATTCAAAGTCTAATTTTCGTCATAAAAGTCATGAAGTAACAATCTAATCTTATATAAATCCAGCATTTAATTAGTTTACATCGACTTTCATTCAAGAACATTTAAATATAATGTTCCCTTGAGCTTTGCAATAATTTTTAGAAATTTATTTAGTCAATGAAACTGAAAGTAGATTTCTTCTCTATTATTTTTGTACAACGAACTCTTATCAGGGAAGCGATAACCTTTAAGCTCTGTAAGCAACTACTTAGATTCAAAAGTAGAACAGAGAGCACAGCCGCCGATAGTGCTGGGCACTAGGCGCATGAGCATCTCAATTAGCCGCAAACACATGTCTAACAGATATGTACAATACATACATATATGAATGCCTCATAACTGGATAGCAAATATTTGCCAAGACAAACAAAATTCTCTAATTGTGCTGGAAATTTAAAACCCAACGCGAGAAGAAGAAGAACATTACAATTAAACATCAATTCATAAATCTGCAAAGCACTCCACGCGCTCTCCAATTTCAACTACATAGTTGCCCGGCTAAGCTAAGCCCAGCCAACAAAGCGAAGCTCGTCGAGTGCCCATGCGCCAGAGCAACAACAACGATCGTGCAGCTACTCACAGATACACAGGGAGAGGCACAGATACAGATACGAGCAGAGCAGAGCAGAGCATAGAGTTTCACTCAACGAGAGCCGCTGAGCGGTTGTGCCGCATTCCTCAAGAGTCAGTTGAGCATTGGACGTCCTCGTTAGCGGTTGCCTGTGGTGTTCTGTGCGGAGTAAGTGCGACAGCGTTTGGCTGCTGAAGTGGTGATCGGTGGTGCTTAATGGTGCTCTGTGTGCGGAGGAGTCGTTGCTTTTCTTCTGGAGCTCTTCCGATTTTTATACTTTTTTTCGGCTGCCTCGCGCTGTGTGTTGTGTGTGTCTTTTTTTTTTTCGTTGTTTGCTTGGGCCGTCGCAGACAGCGACAAAAAAGAAAACCTCAAGATAAAAAAGTATCTTGTCGTACGCTGCTGCATGTATTCGTGTGTGTGAGTGTGAGTGTGGCAGACGGTGTATGACGAACTGTTTACTCAAAAGGTTCTTGCCTTCGGTGTAGTGATACAATTACAACAACTGAATAAGAAAAAATAAATAAAAGAAACCTCGATAAATTGTACTTAATAATGAAACAAAGCAACTACAAAAATTGTACAATTTCCGAGTCAGCGGAAAAGTGAGAAGTCGTGTGCAAAGTACACAAAAACCAAAATGAAAAACTCGAAATGAAAGCAAATGCGATGACAAATGCAACTAAACACATGTGAATGCGACTGCATGAGATTTTCCATGCGAGAAACCAAGAAACTATTTTTACAAATGAAACAGCAAATGCTTTGGAAAACCCTCAAAAATATCAACCAAATACAGCATGTGCTAGAAGCAAACCAACAACAGCAACAACAAAAGTATCTACAACAAAAATAAGCCATAAATAAACGCAGTGTTTAATGTTGTGCTGCTGCCCTGTGCATCGCTAAGATACAAAATAAAGTAAACCTAAAAAAAACCAAGTTTCGTAAAATTATCTGACTCAAGTGTGTGTGCAGTTTCTTTTGAGTGAATTCGTGTTGCTTTTCCTCTACCTGAACGGCTGTGCATAAGTGTGTGTGTGTGTGTGTGTGTGCGTGAGCGTATGTATTGAAGCAGTTGATAAAAACAAACGCTTGAATAAAGATAAATACCAAAAGGTGCAAACAAAAACGAAGTCTCACAACAACCACAAAGTGTATTGTGCCATAGTATGTTATGTTCTACTATGTAGTGTGGGCTCAGTCTCAGTTTCAATCAGAATATGAATTCAGTTCATGCCAGCAGCACATATCGCACTAGTTCGTAGCCTTATCGCTAAAGGAACTCGTGCTCATAGGCGCGTATCGCAACAGGCGGACCAGTTCAACAATTGAAATCTGAATGGAGCGGATGTTCGTTCGTTCGTTTCAGTATTAATAATATCTCTATATGAGAGCAACAACAGCAACAGCAACAGCCACAACAACAATATATAGCAGTGTTTTTTATTATTTGAGTCTTTGCCTCAGCTGAACTCATTCCCAAAGGGTTTCACACACACACTCGCAGACTTGGCTTGACATCGGAGAAGAGTGTATCAACTGTTACCCCGGCGACAGTCTCTAAGATCTTCTTGTGCTTTGATTCTGTTTCCAAGTGAAACAGTTTTTTGTTCTTCTAAAATAAAACCAAATGTGAAACTTATACTGATAAGCCAGTTTAACATTGGCTTCTACACGCTATAAATAAATTTCAAATTAAATATTTTGTGCAAACAAACAACTGCTCTCACGTCTCACAGAGAGTATTACGAAATTGTGTTTGCCCTGAAAGGAAAAAAAGAAGCTATTTATGGCAAAAAGCAAATTTTAATTCCTAGAATATTTTTGTATTCATATAACTTTATAATTATTTATATATATTTATATACATGCTCTTCTACACTCTATTCAGTATTATTATCTTACTCAGGTTCCGCTTTGCACTCATTATAACTGGAAACTTCTTGTAAATCCCCTTTTCTCATGCTTCACATGCATTTCTCATAATATTCTGCACATTCATTTCCAAAAAAAAGAAAAAACAGTCTTGCCATAACTATTTAATGATATCATCTCGCATCTTTACTTAGTAAATAGACTCAATTTACTGTGCATATTTGCTAATTAGCGGCATACACAAAAAGCTACTTAGGCATTTGAGAGATGAGCTCTCTTTAAATGAATCTAACCTTGGCTAAGCATAAGATGAATGCATCCCAAGATTCCTGTAACAAGTTCTTAAATAGCCAGCACATTTTCTTAAGTAATTGCAAAGTATTTTTATTTCGCTTTTTCTTTTTTTTTTTGTTTTTTGTTATCCAGATATGTATCTAGATACATGTGTTTGGTGTGCATGGGCGGAGTAAGCGCAGATGAAATCATCGTCTGGAATAATTTCAAGTTTCATTTAGAGGCTAGAGCAACTACAAAATTGCGGTGGGATGGTGGGGCGTTGGGCTGGTGCTGCTGCTGTTGAGTGGGGTGTGGGGTGGTGGGGTGGAGTACGCACTGAATATATACATAGACATGGTCGGAAACACAAATTTTTTGTGTTCAATGCTTGAGTTCATTTCCATTTGGTAGTGTGTGTGTGTGGGTGTTTATTTATGTATGTCTTTGCTGTTTAATTTTGTTGTTATTTGAAATTTACATTTGCAGTTTTCGTTTGGTTTTGTTTTGTTTTGTTTACATTGAGAGTGCTGCGGGTATGGCAGCTAGTGCGGTTGTCGGGGCAGACAGATCGTGCAACTTATTGACTGACCGGACAGCAAAGTTTGTTTTTATGAGGCTGCTTTGGGACCGGCGAATGAACTAATTAAAACCAAGCAACAACAAAACAACCGAAATGCTTTTTTTTCCATTTAGTTCACACAATATGTGCAACAGATGTTGATTCTCTTTTTGCCGAAAATTATAGATCAACTACACATATATCCAAATGGAGAGACATTAGCTAATCGACGTATGAATTTATATAACTTGTGCATTTTACAGCGAGTGAAGCCGCTCCAGAACTAGCCACCATCTCCTTGAGCCACTGATGCCTGTAAACTCAAGTGCAATTATGCTTTAAACTGTGACAGTGAACAAGAACTAAGAAACAAAATACCCACCCGAAATATTGAAACTACTCGAATCAGTGTTCAGAAACCCATTGAGACTTAGTGTTACAAGTCCAAACCCAGTTCGCAAACCCAAAGCTCACGATGAAGCGCAATAGGCGGAGTCTCAGCGAAGGCTCCACCGCAGCGCATCTCCTGCTCGCCGGAGCGCTGCTCTGCAGCTGCGCGGCGACAGCACTTGGTGTACAGCGCCAGCCCATTAACTCCGCCGGCGGACACGAGCTGCGCGGCACCACATTCATGCCGGCGCTGGAATGCTACGACCCGTATGGCCGACCCCAGGTAAGAGCAATGCACACGGGAAGTGGGTGGAGATATAGCTCTCTATATATAAATCATAGTTAAATTGTTTACTGTCCGGCAATTCAATTAAGAGTGAATTGGCACGCGCTTCTTCGGCTGGGTCAATAGAGCTGCTGGGCAGCAATTTGTATGTAGACATACAAACCAATTGAGCAATGAAGACAATTTAGTTGAGCACAAATTGTCGCTTATGTCTCACTATGTTTTATGAATGAGGAACAATAATAATGAAACTATTTATGAGTTTCAAATTGAGTTGAGAGTAGCACGAATAACGTATACCTTGACTTAACTATGGCTTTATATTTGCATATATCAAACTTCTCTTTGAAACCCATTTAGAAATGCTTGCCCGAGTTTATCAATGCTGCCTACCAACTGCAAATCGAATCCACAAATACCTGCGGTGAGCAGGGCGATAATCACTTCTGTATGCAGACAATGAATCCGAATCTTAAAAACTGTGCATTCTGCAGGTAAATAAGAAAACTTTTCGCTTACAAATAAAATACTAAATCTGCTATGCTCCCGCCTAGATATGAGGATCATAATCCCACATTCCTGACGGACTTGCACGATCCTCAGAATCCCACCTGGTGGCAATCGGAGACCATGCTGGAGGGCATTCAACATCCCAATCATGTGAACTTAACACTGCATTTGCGTAAGTCTAACGAGCAAGAAATTTAAATTCAAGTTTAAATTCAAATTCATTTCTGATTCTAGGTAAATCCTATGACATCACTTACGTGCGCATTCTTTTCCGTTCGCCACGTCCTGAGTCCTTTACGATTTACAAGCGCACGTCGGAGAACGGCCCCTGGATACCCTACCAGTTCTACAGCGCCATCTGTCGGGATACCTACGGGCTGCTAGATTCGCGTGCCATTCGCAAGGGCGAGGGTGAGGCACACGCTCTCTGCACCAGCGAGTACAGTGACATCTCTCCGCTGCGCGATGGTGAAATTGCCTTCTCCACGCTCGAGGGTCGTCCGAGTGGCATCAACTTCGAGCGCAGTCTGGAACTGCAAGATTGGGTGACAGCCACTGACATTCGCATCACACTGGATCGCCTGAATACCTTCGGTGACGAACTGTTCGGCGATCCTCAAGTGTTGAAGTCCTACTTCTATGCCATCAGCGACATTGCCGTGGGTGCGCGCTGCAAGTGCAATGGACATGCCAGCAAGTGCGTGGCCAGCACCGGAATGCATGGGTTGCGCACACTGGTCTGCGAGTGTCGCCACAATACGGATGGACCCGACTGCGATCGCTGTCTGCCACTGTACAATGACGTCAAATGGAAGAGGGCAACCTCAACGGAAGTGAACGAGTGCAAAGGTAGGGAAGCAGCATGTGCTAAAACTGGTTAAAGTGCGGCACAGTGAGTCACTGTCGATGATAATACAATAAAAAACAAGTAAGAAAACTCTAGTCGGTAGTGCCCGACTAGTGGATCCCCTGAACACCGTCCGATCTGCGTTTTTAAATAACTCAGTTTTTTTTTGCCGGTATCCAAAAAATAACAAAAATCGGAATTGCATAAAATATAAATTAATCTAAATACAAAATATGGAGACTCTAACTCGTAAGATTTACGAGATATAATTTAATAACTTGATTTCGATAAGGTTTTTAATCGATAGCAATAAAACGGGAAAAGTTATCGATTTTTTAAAACAAACTTGATATGCGCGTGCTATACAGAGACCTACAAAATCAAGTCTCCCCTTCTGCCTGTTACATACATTTAACAGTTTAACAAAACCATTTTACCCTGATTTCCCATCATATCAGGGTATAAAAACAAATAGAAATTATAGATAAACCAGCCATGACATACTACCCATCAGTCTCAGTTCGATTGTCAATAGCTTTGATGCCACTGTGCTTGAGTTCCTATATAAGGACAAACTGCTTTGCCGTTAGCTGCCACAACTGTTAACGCTTTAAGTGCAACTTCTATTCGAATTGTCAGTCATGTTGAGGCTGTGCTTGCAAGTTGTCTGCCTGGTGGCATCTGCCAAAGCCTACGGCTGGTCCCATGACCATGCCCTAGAAACTAATCTCATAGACACCAGCCCAGCCGCACATTGGTATCTCATCAACTGTAAAACTTGAACTGACGAACTTTAAATCATAATTCAACTCGCAACATGAAAATTTACTTGCTTCCAGCTTGCAACTGCAACAACTTTGCGGACAAGTGCTACTTCGATGCCAACCTCTTCAATCTGACGGGCCATGGTGGCCATTGTCTGGACTGCCGCGACAATCGTGATGGACCCAACTGTGAGCGCTGCAAGGAGAACTTCTATATGCGCGACAACGCCTACTGCGTGAACTGTGGCTGCGATCCCGTCGGCTCCCGTTCGCTGCAGTGCAACAGCCAAGGCAAGTGCCAGTGCAAGCCCGGCGTGACGGGCGACAAGTGCGATCGCTGCGCCAACAACTACTTCCAGTTCGGACCTCATGGCTGCCAGCCCTGTGGCTGCGATTCCCATGGCTCTCACGACAATACGCCAGCCTGTGATGCCGAGAGCGGCATTTGCTTCTGCAAGGAGAACGTCGAGGGCAGACGCTGCAATGAGTAAGTAGCAGACAGAGATCATATCCGGATCAAATCTCTCTCATCTTATAATTTGATAGATGCAAGCCGGGCTTCTTTAATCTGGATAAGAACAATCGCTTTGGCTGCACGCCCTGCTTCTGCTATGGCCACACCTCCGAGTGCCAGACTGCGCCTGGCTACTCCATCGTCTCGGTCACCTCCAACTTCAACAAGCACAAGGAACGCTGGACCGCAATTGATCTGAATCGCCGTGATGTGGATACCAAATACAATCAGTACAGTCGCAGCATTGGCACCACAGCTCAAGGCAACGAATACGTCTACTTCCAAGCGCCGGATCGCTTCCTTGGCGATCAGCGCGCTTCCTACAATCGCGATCTTAAGTTTAAGCTTCAGCTGGTGGGTCAAGTGGGACCCAGCAGCAGTGCCAGCGACGTCATCTTAGAGGGCTCTGGCAGTAAAATCTCATTGCCCATCTTTGCCCAGGGCAACGGCATACCGGACCAGGGCGTCAGGGAGTATACGTTCCGTCTGCATGAACATCACGACTACCAGTGGCAGCCCAGCCAGTCGGCGCGTGGCTTCCTTTCCATATTGTCCAATCTGACGGCCATCAAAATCCGCGCCACCTATTCCGTGCAGGGTGAGGCCAATCTTGACGATGTGGAGCTACAGACAGCGCATAGAGGCGCAGCCGGACAACCGGCTACTTGGATTGAGCAGTGCACCTGTCCCGAGGGCTACTTGGGCCAGTTCTGTGAGTCGTGCGCACCCCGTTATCGTCACAGTCCAGCACGTGGTGGACCCTTCATGCCATGCATACCATGCGACTGCCATGGCCATGCGGATATTTGTGACTCGGAGACGGGCAGCTGCATCTGTCAGCACAACACCCAAGGGGATAACTGCGATCAGTGCGCCAAGGGCTACTATGGCAATGCCTTGGGCGGCACACAAAATGACTGCAAGCGTTGCCCCTGCCCCAACGATGGCGCCTGCATGCAAATCAACGGCGACACGGTCATCTGCACAGAGTGCCCCGTGGGCTACTTTGGCTCCCGCTGCGAGCAGTGCAGCGATGGCTTCTATGGAGATCCAACTGGACTGCTGGGCGAGGTGCGGACCTGCAAGAGCTGCGACTGCAATGGCAATGTCGATCCCAATGCGGTGGGCAACTGCAATCGCACCACCGGCGAATGCTTGAAGTGCATCCATAACACAGCTGGCGAAAACTGTGATCAATGCTTGCCCGGACACTTTGGTAATCCAATGGAACTGCCCCATGGAAACTGCGAGCGCTGCAGCTGCTATGCCGCCGGCACAGAACAGGATGAACAAAGCATCTCGCGCTGCGATCAGTTCACGGGCCAATGCCAGTGCAAGCCGAATGTGATTGGACGTGACTGTGGTGAGTGTCAGCCGGGCTACTTCAATATACGTTCCGGCAATGGCTGCGAGAACTGTCTGTGCGATCCCGTGGGCAGCTACAACTCCACCTGCGACAGGTATACGGGCCAATGTCACTGCAAGCCGGGCGTGATCGGCTTGCGCTGCGATCAGTGTGAAAACTTCTTCTTTGGCTTCTCCGTGGACGGCTGCAAGCCATGCGAGTGCGATGAGAGCGGCTCCAAGGGCTTCCAGTGCGATCAGAATGGCCAATGTCCATGTAATGACAATGTGGAGGGACGTCGCTGCGATCGCTGCAAGGAGAACAAATACGATCGCCAGCGCGGCTGTGTGGCCTGTCCAGATTGCTATAATCTCGTGCAAGAGGCAGCCGATCTGCATCGTACCAAGCTGGCCAATTTGAGCTCAACACTGGATGAGATTGCCCGAACGCCAGTGACAAACGATGAGGAGTTCGAGGGCAAATTGAAGGCAGTGCAGGAGAAGGTGGCCATATTGGCACAGGATGCACGTTCCGGCTCTAGCGATGGCGGTCAGACCTATGTTGAAGTTATTAGCGATCTGCAGAAGCGCTTGGACAGTATGCGTAGTCATTTAGTAAGCGCCGATGCACTGCAGCAAGATGCCAATGCTGAAATCGAGAAGGCACACAGCAACTACACCCAGCTACGCCAGATCATCGATGATGCCAAAAGGGAGCTACAGGACGCATTGGATCTGCTCAATGATGAGGGTGCACAGGCCTTGGCCAAGGCCAAGAACAAATCTGTGGAGCTTGGCGAGCATTCGAAACAAATATCGGATATTTCACGCGAGGCACGCGCTCTTGCCGATCGCCTCGAGTCGGAGGCGAAGTACGATCTGACGAATGCCAAGGATGCCATGGACGCTGTAGAGAAGGCCAATCAGCTGGCCAAGAATGCCATCGATCTGCAGGAAAAGGTGGGCGTTGAGCTACGCTCCGAAGTGCGTCTCGAGCTAAATCACGTGAAGCAATCACTTGGCACAGTCGCCCAAACCTCCAAGGAGGCACTGCGCAAGGCCAACGAGGTGTACGATGCGGCGCTCACCCTGCTCAATGATGTGAACGGTCAAACACAGCCAAACATTGATATCAGTCTGCTGAAGAAAGAGGCAGTGGCCGCCAATGAGAATGCAGACAATCTGCTCAAGCAGATCAACGAAATGTCCAACAGCAATGGCGAGGTATTTTCTAACTTTGAAGTTGAGCGTGATTTATCCCAAGTGCTACTCGAACGGTAAGTCATAGCCAGAGTAAGTTGAAAGAGAAAAGTTTAAATTCATAAATCCATTCTACAGCGCCGATGCACAGAAGAAGGATGACATTGAGCTACTGGGTCGCGCCAAAGCTGCCTTCGAGCGGGCTAACAAAGCGGTGGAGCAGGGCGACAGTACTCTCAAAGAGGCCAATAAGACTTACAACACGCTCGCCGGCTTCCAGTCTGATGTACAGAAATCATCGGAAAAGGCTACCTTGGCATTGGAAAAGGTGCCCAGCATTAAGATGGAAATTGAGAACGCGGACAATCTAATACAACAGGCTGGCAATGCTCTACAAGGCGCCAACAAGAATGCCAACGAGGCCAAGAACAACGCACAAGAGGCCCAGGAGAAATATGCGGAACAAGCCTCAAAGGTAAGCCAAAAGTGCACCAAGTTATATCATTCTATATCTTCTACTTATTTGGTGTGTGGCTACAGGATGCTGAGCTGATACGTCGCAGTGCCAATGAGACAAAGGTCGCTGCCCGCAAGCTGCGCGACGAGGCTGATGAGTTGAACCATCGGGTAACGCTGACACAAAGGGACATCTCCCAGCTGGAAGAAAACTCAACCGAAGATGATAACCTCGTGGACGATGCCAAGCGCAAGGTGGGTCAGGCCAAGGCGGACATGCAGGACGCACAAAAGCAAATTGAGAAGGCCAATGGCGAGCTGTCAGCAATCAAAGATGAGCTAGAGAACTTGAAAGACATCAATACATCGGATTTGGACAAACTGGGTAAGCCCACTGACACTCTCAATAGAGAACTTCATTGCTGATAATCATTTATCTACCTTCCTTCTTCCTTCAGAAAATCGGCTCAGTGAGGTGGAGACTAACATCAATACTGTGAACCTAACTGGGCGCATTGAGAAGTACCGAGAACAGCGAAATATACAAAAGAAATTAATCGACAAATACGAAGCAGATTTGAAAGAATTATCCGGTGAGGTGGATAATATACGTTTAATATCTGAAGCGCTGCCAAGTGGTTGCTTTAGACGCAATCGTCTAGAGCCCTAGACATATAGACCCTAACTAAGTGCACTACCAACTACCAACTACTTCAATTAACATCTAAGTACGAGGCGAAGACGAACAAATGCGGAATTAGCCGTACCCGTAGCCGTTGAATGAAATTATGTAATTTTAGTCTTTTAGCTGAAATATTTTGTTTAGTGAAAGAAAGAAAGAAAGAAAAGAACCAACGATAAACGAGAAACGAGAAGCAGCAAATGCGAAACGTTTAGCTTCACAAAGCTAATCGTTCGGTTTATTGCTATCGTTATAATATGATGCCAATATTGAAACAAATTTCTAAACTGCCAATTGTGCTTTCGATTCAAGCCAGCCATGGACGACTGTATTATACTATATATTGAAAACTGTGCCGTGTACCAAAACTTTCAATCAATATTGCATTTCTATATCCTCCACCCCCCTACATGGCTATGCCATATTGCAACCTATTCTATATATACATATATAATTAACATACATTTGTCATCTACGTTTAATGTGCCAATTACAATATTTTCTACTGTGCTTAAGTCGCCTTATGAATTTCACCTTAAAATAAAAATTTTCCAACGTTGTAATTTTTTGTAAAAAGTACGAGATTGCGATTATTTGTCATTCATATTGCGCAATAGCAAATAGAAGTTTCCACTCAAACGAAATACCTGACACGGAGTCCAAGGAAAATTAAGTATTATATATATCTTTAGCTTTCAGATACTCACCTGCACCAACAACTTATTGGATAATTTCGAAAAGCCCCCGACACTGAACTTAAAGGTACGCATTGAAAAAAGCAGCATTAGCCTTATGATGAGCTTGAAGTCCTCAGACTCGTTGTACCAAGCGCAGTTATACCACTCATCAAATAATAGTTCACTCTATAAAAGTTGCTATTATTATCGGTACCTTGAAATACCTGCAAAAATACCTGTGTCTCAACCTTCTGTGCGTTGACATTATATAAACTGATTTCGAAAGTAATTGTCAGCAAGTAAACTAATATCACGCTCATGTTGAACCAGTCAGCTTCCTGTAATATGCAATTGTAAATTATAGAATACATCTAAATTTGGGACTTCTACAGACCATAATATTATAAAGCAGCATGCATAGCAAGAGGGTGCTTACCCCACACTGTACTAGAATAATGTACTTGAACAGATTTTCGACCCCTGCATGATGTCTGCAGTTGATAATCAAGAAAGTTTACACACATTTTGAATTAAGTTACCATCTTTACCTGGAGAGACGTGAAAAAAGCTTGGCACAGCAACGCAAATATGAAACCCTAGATAATTTTGGAACCACATCATCATTTGTAGAATTTTTAACCAAATATCGCAGCACCTCAAAGAGGCAAGCCTCATGGTTGGTGAGCACTACAAAGAGACTATTGAAGCCAAAGACAGCTGCCAAAAGATTTAGATATATAGAGAAGTACATATAATAGCCAATGTCAACTCTTACTGAAAAAGCAATAGACTGGTCCAGATTGCAGCACAAAAAATCGCACAGAGAAGGAGGGGTATTCATGGTTGCCCACCTGAGCGAAGGGCATTTTGACGGGATAGGCTATACAAATTAAATGGTATATAGATATATGTACTCTATGTTTTTTCCACAACTAAACTTACTCAAAGGCATTTCGCAAATATCCCGCACAAAATAACAATCGTAAATATATTGCAAATAGGGCCGAACACAATAAAAAGTAACTGGCAATGAAACGATTTTGAAGAAGAACATAACCTGACTATCAATGCTCTTCCAGCTATCTCTTATCTTTGTGCTCAGTGCCTTGCACAATGCTTGCTTATTGGTTAAAGCTGCGAAACAAATTTATTAATACATATGATAAAATACATAAATTTTCTTACGCTTACCCATATCAAATAGACCCAAGTTCTTCAAGACATCACACGTTTCTGAGACGCGTACTAGATCCAGGCAGGCATCGAGATGATTGTGAAAATACGCAATCTTGACTACGTTCATAGCTATTTGAAAGCAAAGTACCACAGGCTGAAATGAAATAACAAATACTTATTTACAGAAGCTTTTAGCCCAGCAGATAGCAAACCTCCACATTAGCTTCAAAGGACACCATATAATTCTCCACAACAAAGCTAACGAGACCGTAGATAGTGTAAAGATTTGTCAGATATGCCAAGATGCGTAAGCTAAACAAAAGTTTTCATAGTTTAACTTTAAGTTTTAAAAAATTGTAGCTAATACTCACAATGCACAGGGTCGCGAGCTGCGTTTCCTGGGCGCCACATTGATGCCCAATGCATAGCTGCAGTACTCCACCCAAGTTACGCCCTTCTTTGGCAACTCATCAATTTTGTCGAGTTCCTGATCAAATACGTTCTGCATTTTGTATGTAAATATTTTGACTGTGAACAAGAAGCCGTTTGTAACTACCTTTTATAGCGATTTTTTAGTAGGAGGTTCCTCGCCAATTAGCCTTAAATTATATGTTTTGGTTGGCTATATAACTAGGCAAATTACTCTATCGTATTAAACATTGTGCGCTCTTGCTTAAGAATGCAAAAAAAAAGAAAGTCCTAACAAGGAATTCATTAAAAATTAAGGGACTATTAGGAAGAATAATAGATTTTGGCTAGACAACACACATTGAATTATGCTCTTCAATAATTTGACTAGGCTAAACTAAAATTACCTAAATCACAAATAAATAAATAAAATAAACTCAGTATATGGAAAATTGTTCTAAATAATCATTAAGTACCCGAAAACTATAATAAGCAAAGTTTAATAATTTGAATGAAGAATTCATCTCCTTGCAGAACATGCAAATATTCAAATTTTAACATTTTTCGCGGCACACGTCTCTTGCGTAGGTTGGCAGCGCTAACAGCTGTTCGCGGTTGCAGAACGCAACAGATGGGCAGCACAGTCGTAATGTAAATCGCATATTGTTTGTTTACTTGCGTTGAAATCGTTTGCAATTGAGTTAAAATTGAGAACCAGTGGCTAAAGGCTACGCCTTAATGACCAAAATGAGCCCAGCCAAACAGGAACTGCTACAGCCGGTGAAGACAACGAATCCCATTGTCTATTTCGACATTAGCATTGGCGAGGAATGCGGTAAGCGAAGCGAGCAGCTCACAATCTGTGCTTGACCTAGTTAAACGTTATCGTATGTATATATTCATATCTCGATTTTTTGCGCAGCGGGACGCATGATAATTGAACTGCGCAAGGATGTTGTGCCAAAAACAGCGGAAAATTTCCGTGCGCTGTGCACGGGCGAACGTGGCATAGGACAGTTGGGCGAGCCGCTGCACTACAAGGGCACGCGCTTTCATACGATCAAGCGAGTGTTTGCTGTTCAAGGTGGCGATCTGGTGAACAATGATGGCACCAGCGGCGACAGCATCTATGGTCCACTGTTTGAGGATGAGAACTTTGAGCTGACGGTGAGTGGAACGAAGTGTACAAATGCTTCATTGACAACTATTCCCGTCTTGACTGCAGCACAATGAGGAGGGCGTGGTCAGCATGGCCAACTATGGCACGCCCAATACAAACAACTCACAATTCTTTATCACAGCCGTTGGGTGTGAAAACCTTAATGGGATCAATGTGGTTGTGGGTCGTGTATTGCGTGGCCTGGGCATCATTGCCGATATGGAACAGAACTGCAACGATGAAGCCCATCCGACAACGGATATAACAATAACAAACTGTGGTGAACTGGCGCCTGGCGAGGATTGGGGCATTGAATGCAGTGATGAGACAGCAGACAAGTTGCCGCCTTATCCTCAGGACTGGACGGGCAAATTCAAAAAGCCAACGGTAAGCTCTCAATTATGCAATCTAGATTCATGTTAAACATTTGTTGTTGCTCTCTGTGCCAGTGCGACACAGCTGTGAGCCTGCTCACGGGCATGCGGCAGTCGGGTAATCACTTCTTTCAGCTGGGTCGCTACTATGAGGCACGAGCCAAGTACCGTAAAGCGAATCGTTATTATACAATGCTGCGTCGCAACTTTGACTGGCAGGAACTGAAACGGAGTCAAGGCGACTCAGAACTGAAAAGATTGGATGCCTTCTCGGTGGTGAATAACATCAACATGGCAGCTGTGGAGCTTAAAGTGGGCAACTATCAGTTTGCCAAATATGAGTGCTCCGAGGCCATACGCTTGGATCCCAACTGCAGCAAAGCGTTCTATAGACGTGGACAAGCGCAACGGGCCATGCGCAACTATGAGGAGGCCATCAAAGATCTGAAACATGCACACACCTTGTTGCCGGAAAATAAACAAATCTTGAACGAACTGAACAGCGCCAAGCAGCTCCTGGCCGAATACAATAAACAGCAACGAAATGCGCTCAAGAATCTATTCAACTAGTTAAGAGGTTTTATATATATGTATATGTGTGTCATAAAACATCACACCTGACTTAATGCTAAGATGATAAATTTGCTCTATTTACTGTAGGATGTCGCAGTTCAATGTTGACAGACAGAAGAATACAAATACTTTGTAATTAAATGTTTTTATTATTATAAAAAAATATTGCAAATTGTTTAATGTTCCCAAAGGTCAAACCAAAAACATACTTCTGGGGCTTTATATATGTGAAAACTAATTGCGATCAGTGTTAAATATTTATATATGTATGTATATATTATGTAATTATATCGTACTTAAAACACATTTGTTCATACACAATAATGCTTGTTCAACTCTCAACTGAATGATAGTGCCCTATAATGCTGCTTAAATACTAACAACTAAATTTGATTACATATCAAAATGAGCTTAAATCTGCACTAATCTTAAACATATGTAAGGTTCCTCTATACTTAAAGATTTGTCACAATGTCCTGCTCGCTGCGATGCAAATTGCTCGGACCAGCGCCCATAGAGTAGCTCTTCATATTGAGTTCCATGTTGGTCAGAGCGCTGGAGACTTGATACAAGTTCTCTGAGAGTATAGCATACACTTCGAACAACTCCGAGTCCGATTTGGACACAATGAAGGCTTCTGCTGGTCAAACAAATGTGTTACAAATAGTTAGCATCATTATTTGGTTCGAAGACAAACCTGTGCGATCCTTCATTATGCTATGCGCATACGCATTCAGTATGATCGACATCTCATCGAACTTGATGCGACTATCCAAATTGCCATAGCTGAAGATGGTCAGACTCTGATCACCAGCACTCAGTGTGGACACGCGTCGATACTGTCGCACATGAGAAATGGCGCTCGACCAGCGCTGCAAATCAATATGCTCATGCAGCGACGCTTCAAACTCTTCCTGCGTCATGGGCAAGCCTGGCGAGGGTGTGGGCGTATGCTCGCCCTCCGTTGAGGTGGATGATTCCAGACAATCCAGGTCAGCTTCGCTGGTACAGCGCACCAAAGCATCTCGCACCAGGGCATAAAGATCAGATATGTCGTGCATCTGTAAGAAAAGTAAGAGTTAGCGATAAGTAAAGGTTTTCCAGACAGCTTTACTTACTTCATTGATGCGAAAATGATTAACCACATTCGAGGATATTTTATGATTCGATTCAATCAGCAAAAGCAGCTGAAACATAAGCTTATATAAAGAGCGGCCCAAGTCCAGAACAACTTCCGTGGAGGCGGGATCGAAAGGCATGCAGGCAATACTGGAACTGCTAGGAAGTTCCAAGCCAGAGGCAGCCACATCAGCTTCATTAAACAGAGACAACTTGCACGATGTTTTCACTGCATCCAAGCACTGCAATAGAAAATACCAAATGACAATACCATACACTAAATATGGAAGTAAGAGTACTCACCTCCAGTACCTGATCCTTGCGATCGAAGAACGTCTCCAGATGCTCCTGCACTTCCAGCACATTGAACCTTAAAGTTTCAAACAGCTTCGGTGTTGTAGCCTGCATCTCGCTGCACCAAACACGCGGCGGATCGGCACGAGCGCTTAATAAATCCGTAAAGAGGGATATGCGATTTCCCAGCTGTGACCCGATGCCAGTGAAGAATTTCTTGGCTTCCTTGGAAATGCTAATTGTCTTGAATGTCAGCTCCTTGACCAGCCTGTATAGCTGCTGCAGCAGCTCCGAAGTGTGCGCCGAGGGTTGATTAACCAGCATCGACTGCAGTTGACGGCGCCAGTTCTCCTCCGCCTCATCGCGCACAGCGGCGCCAAAGCGAATGATGCCCTGCATATGCGGCGAGGCATTGCATGGTGTTATGTCACCCAAATCCCCAGCACTTGATCCACTGGTGTCGCTGCGAGACACCGAATTGCGACGACGGCGCTCTCGCAAGCTCAGCGAAGAAGGCGGTGCGCCGCCTAGGAAGGACTTCAAGAAGGATTGACGATGATCATCGTCCAGTGGTGATTCCGATTCGGCTTCCTCATCAGATGAATCATCTGCAGTCTGTCGCTTGCGCTTGCTCAGGATCGGTGTCTTATCGCTGAAGCTATCCTCCAGCGCGGACGAATGGCCGCCCTTGATGGAGCCGCCCATGCCGCTGCCGAGGTTCAGAAGATCTTCGTCACCCTCAAAGAGCTGATGACGACGCACACCCCAATTAAAGTTATCCGTGGATTCACCGGCAATGCTATCCTCATACTCCAGGAAATCGAAATCTTTGAAAACGGTAAAATCGGGCTGGCCATCGTCACGACGCGAACCGCTGCTCAGATCGCCCTGCGGTCCTGATGTCTCCTCCGTGGAAGAGGCGGCCGATGATTGCCGTTCCATGAGATCCGAGGATTGGCTAAAGATGACCTGAATGTTGCCAAATAAACCTTGGATTAATATGCAATTGAGGAAGAGCGCATGCAGAATAAACACTCAAGTAGATATATGAATCGAATATTAAGTAAGAATAAGAGTGGAAAGCTTACGCTTTGTCTGGTCGCAATCGATCCTGTTAGTAGCGATGTGCTCAAAGACTGAACGTATTAAAACAAAGAAAACGAAACGAACAGTTTGAAACAAAACAGAGACGCATGCAGCAAGTCAAAAGTGCGGAACGAAACGAAAAAGGAAATGAAACAGAACAGAACTAGCGATGCCAATTGAAGATGTTCCAAGCTGGAAACAAGCCTTCGGCATGTGTACGGAATGTGTGGAATGAAACGGATGAGCGATGCATATAAGTACAAGTGAAATGAAACGAGCCAAAACAAATTACGTAAACAAGGACAAAGCTACACGTAACATTGAGAAACATGTTCTTTTACCTTTGAGCAAATCGAGTTTATAAAATCGTCCTATAATTAGGTTTGGTTCGGGTTGTTAATGATGATATAATGGCGTGTTAGTTTTGGTTTGATATTGGATTTGGTTTATATCAAGATCGATTTTTAATTAAGGTTTTTTTTTCGTTACATGAAAGAAAAAGAATTAGAAATAAATAATTTGGTAGAGATGATGGCCATATTAGAAAGCAGGAGCTGACAAAGCTAGCGCTAGGGGAGCTCAAAGCATGCACCTGGCTAATGTACAAGCTGGATAACCCCTTTCGAACCCCAAATGACCAGAAACTTACCGATGGTGACTTGGGCAAGCCGACACGCTGTCCACAGGTGGTCAACAGATTGACCAGGCACTCGCGCACACGACACTGCGACATCCAAGGACGCTTCCAGCCGCTGAGTGGCACTGTATCCGCCGGCGACAGGCTGGCGCTGCGCCTGGGTGAGTTGGGTGTGCCAACGACGCTGCCAAGGCCAATGCTGTGTTGCTGTTGCTGCTGGGCAGCGACGGCAGAGGCGGCAATGGCAGGCACATTGCTGTGGGCGCGTTGCTGCTGCAGCTGTGCGCTGACCTGCTGCGCAGGCGCAACTGTCACGGTGGTGGCATTCGTCAATGTGGAGTTAAGCGACGAGCTGCCCGTGGCGGATGCAGCTGAGCCTGATGAGGGCTCCTCGGTTTTGAGCAAGATGCGACGTCCGATCAGCGGAGTTTGCGATACATCGAAGGTGAACTCCATGGTGCGGCCGGCCAGTTCCTTTTTACAGAACATATCCGAGTCCGGATATGCGCCATAGAAGGAGAACGATAAGCCGGCGCTGCTGCCATCGCTCGGCGGCACCACCTGCAGCGAAGAGCTGCGTGTAACGATCAGTTTAAGGATCTTCAAGGAATCCTTCCAGTTCACAGTCTGCAAAACAATAGTAGATTTAGAGACAATACTAAAATATCTCTGATTAACTCACATCCAAATATTTGCCAATGGCGCGCAACAAATCCGCATTGATAGTCTGCGCCTGTGGCGCCGATAGATCCACATAATGCAACATGCAGTGAATGACATTGAGGACCGGCACCTGCACCTGTTGCGGACCCTTCTCCAGTACCTCGATGAGGAAGGCCAACATGTGGAGGCCCATGTGAGCGTATGTGTCATGCAAATACTTGACCACACACTTGGTCCACTGGAATGATTCCTTGCAGAACGTTTTGCGACTGTACAAGGTCATCACTGTGCCCAGATTCTCCAGCTTGGCGCCCAGCTCTGTGGACACATGTGCAATATTCTCAGCGCTGCGTATACAAATCTCATTGGCATCCTCATAGTGGAGCAGCATATACGGCAGCAGGGCAATCACGTTCATGGGAAAAGCGCAGCTCTGTGTGGGATCACAGACTGGCAGGGTAAGCAGTGGTGCGAACTGGGACAGCAGCGTGATTGTGGGCTCATAGGTGGCACTGTGGGTGCAGCCCTGAAGGAAAAGAAAACCAAGTTTATTAGCTGCTTACACTGTGATTGGTCCCAACTACTCACCTTCAATAGCAGCGCATGCACGCCCGGGTAAGCGGTCCATTTGAGCTGCTGCTGCAGCTTTTCCACTTTGTCCCGCGCATCGGGTCGATCAAGCGGCAGGCGATGCAGTACGCGGGTTAGCAGACGCAGTGCCAGCATAAACTCGTGCTCATAGTCCGATTCGAGCAGTGAAACCGATAGCCAGAAGAGCTGCGCCAATATGGTCATCTTATCATCCTGCGTGGCCGTATCGCCCAGCATCTTCAGGCTCTGTGCGCTACGCGAGCGCGATAAGGCGGAGCCAGCGCCAACGCCAACGCCGCCCACGCCAAACTTACAGACAACACTGCGCTCCAGCTCAATGCCTGAGGCGCGATTCCTCAACTCCACTTGCTTGTCGCAGGGCGAGTTGTTGGCCTTGCGGCCGCAATAGGATACCGAGTAGCTGGTGCTGCGTCCATGACTGGGTATTGAGTAGTTGGAGGATTGCGGTGTCATGCCCGATGGTGACTTCTTGCCAGGCAGTATGGAATTGGGACCACCATCCTTATTGTTCAAATTGGGCGTACTTTTAAAAATGTCTTTCATTACGTCGAGCGGTCGGAAGTCCGAGTCCAAACTGTCAACGGCAGCCTCCAGCGTAAGCAGCAACTCTGTCACATATCCCTGCATATCCTCGCCCTGCTCAGCTACTGTCTCCACCAGACGGGAGAGTATGTCGGAGAGCATTCGCGAATTGATGGGCACATTGAGAGCGCGAAAGATTTGAAGACAGCGCCCAGCATAGTGACGCGAGGAGCAGGACAAGCCCAGCTGTAAAGCCGTTTGAGCCCATCGTTCGGCAATGCGCGCCTGTGGATAGCTATCCGCAAACACCTTGACCATGTGCTTCAGGAAGCAGCTCAGCTGCTCCGCAGACTTCACCGCCCACACCTTAGCTGTGATATCCTCGTAGTTCCATAGCGGCTGGCAGGTATCGTGGGCAAGGAACTTGAGCAAACTTTTAATTACATGCGCTATGGGCATGCTGGGACCTGGCTGAGGAGGTGCATGCTCATCCGCATGGATTAAGGGCACCTCCGAGTTTTCCGTATTATTTGGATTGATCTGCAGCGCAGCGGGCGTGGCAGTCAGAGCTGCAGGCGTGGCACTTGCCCCTGCACCCTGCACTGCAGGCAGCTGCTGCAGATTCGGCGGCGTCTGAGGCAGCGTCTGTTGGTTGGTCGAGTGCGACGCAATGATCGTCGAGCTCGAGAGATTATGCTGCAGCGCATAGGCAGCCGCCTGGGGGCTTACATGCAGCAGATAGCTATCGAATTGCTGATGCAGCTCCGTAAAGTTATTGTCAATCACGGGCAGAGTTGGCACAGTCAGGCCCAAGTCCAGTTTGCTCGTTTCGCTGTTGAGTAGAATGCGCGCTACAGTCAGATGATCATTGTGCTCGGCCAGGACAATCAACAAATTGACACAGAGCTGCTTGCAATGCTCTCGCACAATGATGCGGGTGTGATCGAGGCCCAAGAACAAGATGTGCAGCATCAGTGGCAAATGGAGCGTCCAATCGATGCCAGGAATGCCATCCACCACAATGTCTGTGAGCAGCATGACCGCCACATTGCAGCTGGAAAGCAAAAGAGTGTGATTAATATAGAGATAAAACATTCTTTAATTAATGATAAGAATTTTTTCTGAATCTAGCTTTCTCTGCTTTTTCCCGAGATAAATAATGTATAGGTTTATATATTGAACTCAAATATCATTATTTAAATCTCTCTTCGATTAGTATGCCTGGAGCTGATACTTTTTAAAACGATTTGCCTAATGCCTGAATAAATTATTTTAGACATAAACAAATTATTTTGTTTACCTCTCAAAGCACTATTGTTAATTAGTATATCGTACCAAGGGGCTTGAAGTTACCTACTATATAAACTCCAAGTCATTTGTAACTACTTTCATTCAGAATGAAGCTGTTGATAATATTTTTGCTGTTTACCCTTGCTCTAGCAAGCAGTTCGGCTTTTAAGCCCGCCGTTGAGGGAGTATATCCTGACATTAAACTTGATGTGGAGCCGGACTATGAGCTGGAACTTGAGCCTGAGAATATCATCACGAATGGCTATATAGCACCAGAGGGCAAGGCGCCATATATTGTGGGCTTGGCCTTCAGAAAAGGCCATTCCGGCGCATGGTGCGGCGGTTCTATAATTGGAAATACATGGGTCGTAACCGCTTCACATTGCTCAAAGGGCTTCAACTCTGTGACCATTTACTACGGCTCGAATCGTCGTGCCCAGGGTACAATTGTACACACTGTTAACGCGGACAACATCATCAACCATCCCACTCACGATATCGCATTGATACGCACTCCACCCATTACTTTTACTGACCGCATCAATCTGGTCAAGCTACCCAGTGCGAATAGTGCTGCAGAACTCTATGTCAATCAACGGACAACGGCCTGTGGCTGGGGAAGAACAACCACAACTAATGCACCCGACCAACTGCAATGTGTGGATGCGACAGTTATATCGAATAATCAATGTGCCAGAGTCTATACGCCGGGCACAGTCCACAGTGAAATCCTCTGCATAAGTACTCCAGGCGGCAGATCCATTTGCTCTGGCGACTCGGGCGGACCTCTTGTAACACAAGGCGATACAATTCTAATTGGCGTTAGTCAATTTGTTTCTGCCAGGGGCTGCACAGCTGGACATCCGGCTGGCTTCACTCGTGTGACCAGCTATCTACCATGGATACGTCAGCACACTAGCATCTCATACTAACAACTGAGCTTGGCAACACTATGTGCAAGAATAATGAAAATTTAACAATCTGAAAATGCACAAGTTTCAAATACAATTTTACACTGCAATAAATTTGCATTTTTACTTTGGGGATATTAAATAAATATATATATTTTATATATAATATTCTTTAGACGAGAGTATAGAACACTCTATACTAAAGTAGAGTGATGATAAATTAAGATTTAAATAAAAACCTAAAGAATATGCTTGGGATTGGCGTCGTAAAATAATTAATACTAAGTAATACTATTACCTGAAAAATAAATATCAGAACTTATAGATCATGTTATACAGATTTAATTAAAGGAAATACCTAGCAACATGTAAACAGTACCAATATATAAAGTAATGCTTCAAGGGGTTTCCAGTATATAGATGTGCAGGCTAAAAAATATAACTAATCGAAATACCTTAGCAAAACATGAACTGGTCAACAGAAACCACTAATAATTCACAAATTAAAATATCATGTAATTAAATATATCCCTTTCATATTTACATATTTAATGTCATTGTTCATTAGCTTGTTAAATTGTAAGTTCCTCTGCAATTAGTTGTTTCCCTAATCCCAGTTCCCTTTACACGAACTGATAAAAAAGCAATCAAGCTTTGGCTTAGCTACTATATAAGCCGGCTGCAGCAGCAATTCACATTAGCTTCAGCATGAAACTCTTGTTAGTTATTTTGCCTGTGGCCTTTGCCTTGGCTAGCGCCAATGAAAACACGACCACATCCTCCCCGGATGAACATGCTCCCGAGAACATCATTACCAATGGATATGCAGTCGGCAATGGCAAAATACCCTACATTGTCAGTCTGATATTGGGAACAGATCACAGCAGCAACGTCCTAGTTTGCAGTGGCACAATCATAGCCAACACTTGGATTCTGACTGCTGCCAATTGCTTAGTCACAGACTTTGTGGACATTCATTATGGCTCCAATCAGCGAGGCGACGGACAATTGAAACACAGAGTGAGAAGCAACAACTTCATTCGTCACCACCTCTGGCTCAATGCCAACGGCAATGACATCGGCCTGATACGCACTCCTCGCATAAGATTCACATCCAGGGTCAACAAGGTCAAGCTACCTAGATCTAACCAATGGAATGGAGATAGCTTAGAAAACCAATGGGCTATTACCTGTGGTTGGGGCATACAGGCAAATGGCCAGATGGCAAACAAGCTGCAGTGCATCGATCTGCAGCTCATGACCAACGACGAGTGCTCGAAAAGTTATGGCATTCTACCTAATGGCTCATTGTGTGGAAGATCGACAAACGGCAGATCGACCTGTACTGGTGACTCTGGCGGCCCCTTGGTTACCCACTCTGATCGCACGTTGGTTGGAGTAACATCGTTTTTCTCTGGAGCGGGCTGCATGTCTGGTGATCCAGCTGGTTTCACGCGTGTTACTGCCCACTTGAACTGGATAAGGCAAAACTCTGGAGTTGCTTACTAATAAACTAAACAAACTTATCACTACATAGACAAAGTGAAAAACTAATAAAGTTGCATTCTATATAAACACATTTTATAGACATGTCTAAAGACATGAGCAATGCGCCATTATCTTGTATTTCAGCAGCTTTTATTTCTATTATCGTAACATATATTATGAGATATTTCCTAACGAATGACGTTATAGCTCCTGGAATTTACTATATAAGATCGTAACTGCAAACGTTTCAGTCACATTCTACTCAAGTATGAAAGTTCTCTTGCTACTTCTTTCATTGGCTTTTGTCTTTGCCTTTGCTTCTGCAAAATACAATGATACCACGATAAAGATCTCACCGGACGATATTCCTGTCGGTGTATTTATTACCAATGGCTATCCTGCCTACGAGGGCAAAGCTCCCTACATCGTCAGCCTTCTGATACGAACTGACAACAGCAATCGTGTAGCAATAGGAGGTGGCACCATCATCGGCAACACTTGGGTGCTGACGGCCGCCCATTGTCTAACCACGGACTATGTGGACATTCATTATGGCTCCAATTGGCGAGGCAATGGCCAATATCATCACAGTGTGCGGAAGGACAACTTTATTCGCCACCATCTCTGGCCCGATACCAATGGCAATGACATCGGCCTGATACGCACTCCGCACGTTGACTTTACACCAACAGTCAACAAGGTTAATCTGCCCAGTTTCAGCCAACAGAACGAACTCTTCGAGAACTGGTGGACAGTTGCTTGTGGTTGGGGAGGACAGGCAAATGGCCAATTGGCAGATTGGCTGCAGTGCGTCGATCTACAGATCATGAGCAACAACGAGTGCTCAAAGAGCTATGGCGATCTGCCAAATGGCATATTGTGTGTTGGAACACCCGATGGAAAATCCACCTGCGGTGGTGACTCCGGTGGCCCGTTGGTAACACACGATAATCCCATTCTAGTGGGAGTAACATCTTTTGTTTCGGCAGAAGGCTGCATGGTTGGAAAACCCGCTGGTTTTACTCGTGTGACCGCTCACTTGGACTGGATACGCGATAACTCTGGAATCGCTTACTAATAAATTATACATCTATGCAAACAGTTAAAGTAAAATAATATTTGGTATATATATAAACTTATCTATCTGTTCACCTACTATCAATTGTCATTAAATAGAACTAAAATGCATTTTAATTATTGTTACTTTAGAGCAAGTCAAATATCTAATAGTTAAATCAACAGTTTACACTGCCAACCTTAGAAGTCAAATACTTATTTGAATAGCTAATATCTAAGGCCATTAGTAATCCATCATTTAAGCTGCTACTTCTATCATAACTCTTTGTCTGCAGATAGTTCTTAACGAATAGCGTAATTAGTTCCTAAAATGGACTATAAAAGATCGCAACAGCAAACGTTTTATTCACTTTCTAGCTAAGCATGAGAGTTCTTTTGGTACTTTTTTCATTGGCATTTGCCTTTGCCTTTGCTGTTGCAGAAAACAATGAGACCACGATCACGCCCTTGCCGGACGAGCATGATCCCGAGAACATCATTACCAATGGCTATGCAGCTTATGAGGGCAAAGCTCCCTACATCGTCAGTCTGCTGATAAGAACTGATAACAGCAATCGCATTGCAATAGGCGGCGGCACCATCATCGGCCACACTTGGGTTCTGACTGCCGCCCATTGCTTAACTACGGACTATGTGGACATTCATTATGGCTCCAATTGGCGAGGCAATGGCCAATATTATCACAGTGTGCGGAACAACAACTTTATTCGTCATCACCTCTGGCCCAATACCAATGGTAATGACATTGGCCTGATACGCACTCCGCACGTTGACTTTCACTCAAGGGTCAACAAAGTTAATCTGCCTAAATTCAATCAACGAAATGAGCTCTTTGAGAACTGGTGGGTAGTTGCTTGTGGTTGGGGAGGTCAAGCCAATGGTCAATTGGCTGATTGGCTACAGTGCGTCGATCTACAAGTCATGAGTAACAACGAGTGCTCAAAGAGCTATGGCAGTCTGCCAAATGGTATATTGTGTGTGAGAACACCTGGTGGAAAATCCACCTGCGGTGGTGACTCTGGTGGTCCATTGGTAACACACGATAATCCTATTCTGGTGGGAGTAACATCTTTTGGCTCAGCAGCAGGCTGCACAGTTGGAAGCCCAGGTGGTTTTACCCGTGTGACCGCCCACTTGGACTGGATACGTGATAACTCTGGAATCGCTTACTACTAAACAATACAATATTGTAAACAAAGTAAAAATATAATAAAAATGCATTCTATATAAAATTGTTGTTTCTTTAAGCATACAGAAATTCAATTTTTTCTTAAGTTATTTCAACTCAGTTAATACTCGGACTTAAAAAAAAAAAAACTCAAAATAATAGTAAAAACCCAAAAGCATTTTTGCATTATTAAATCATGTCAATTATCGAGGAATGTATTTTTTTGAGCTTGTACAGATCACTACTGTCAATAATAATTAAAGAAATATATTTTTAAACTTCAATAAACTTAACAAAAATGGAAATATATTTTTGTTAAAAGTTAGATAAATACCAAGATGAAACTTCATTTAAATTTGCATCATTATAACTTGATTTTAAGAACGTTTAGATTAATTGGCTCAAATGAAAAGGGCTAACATTATTACGGTTTCAAATGAACCTTAACATCTTATAAGTAACCATGTAGAGCAATAGAAACATCAAACTAAATCAAGATGAATATAAATATATAAGCCTATAACAATTATAGATAATTAATGAAAGCAATATCAAATCTGTAATCATATCCAAAAATATAATTCTTCACTGCCAGCCCATTTCACTTACTAATGTCTGAAGCCATTAGTTATCTATAATTATCTTCAATTACCATTCCTTATTACTATTATCATATATTATCAGCAAACCAAAATTAACGAATAGTCTAATTAGTTCTTAGAATCGACTATATATGATCGCAGCTGTAAGCATATTGCACTTTTAAATTAAGCATGAAAGTGTTCTTGCTACTTCTTTCGCTGGGCTTTGCCTGTGCCAATCAGACCGCGACAACGGCTGCCCCAGACGAGCATGAGCCGGACAACATCATTACCAATGGCTATGCAGCCTACCATGGCAAGGCTCCCTACATTGTCAACCTGCAAATGGGAACTGAAAGCGGCTATCACGTTGCCATTGGGAGTGGCATAATCATCTCCAACCACTTTGTGCTGACTGCCGCCCAATGCCTAAGCACGGACTTTGTGGATGTTCATTTTGGCTCTATTTCCCGAGGCAACGGTCAATATCAATATAGAATTGGACACTATAATTTCATTCGTCACCACCTCTGGCCGTCCATGGGCAATGATATCGGTCTGATTCGCATTCCCTACGTGCAATTCACAGCGACCGTGAACAAGATTAGCCTGCCAAGACTTAGTCAAAAGAACGAACGCTTTGAGCACTGGTGGGCCGTTACTTGTGGTTGGGGAAAAATGGCCAATGGTCAACTGGCTGATCAGCTGCAGTGTGTCGATCTACAAATTATTACTAATAACGAATGTCATGGGAGCTATGGCTTCCTGCCACCGAGCACATTGTGTGCAAGAACAACAGGTGGAAAATCTACTTGCAGGGGTGATGCTGGTGGCCCACTGGTAACCCATAATGATCCCATTTTAGTGGGAATAGCATCTTTTGGTTCGGCTGAAGGCTGCACGATTGGAAAACCAGCTGGCTTTACCCGCGTAACCTCCCACTTAGATTGGATACGCATGCACACGGGAATATCTTACTAGTAATATAAACCAATGTGTTTGAGTATATAACAAAAAATAAAGAAGCATTCATAAAAGCAGATATCTTAGCATAAAACTGTTGGCATTTACGCTATAGAACCACTGAACCACCTGACCATAAGCTAATTTACTTGTCACTTACCGATGGAATCCGCTGATAGGTAAACTGACATCTGGTAGAAACTCGGTAAGCGGCGCAAAGTAACCGCCATATTCGGGCATGGGCAGCGGATGGGGATGTGCATTTGCAGGTGCCTCTGCTGTATTTCGCAGCTCCACGTTCTCCTCCTGTCGCAGTTCTGGATCATTGATTAATATATCCTCGGGTCGTGGCAGTATGGACGGACCCGAGGCAGCACGTATTTTGTCAGCTCCCCGAGGCGGACGACTGCCGCCGGTAATGGGTGTGACAGCAGCAGCAGCTGCAGCTGCGGCTGCCTGTGTATAGGCGCGTATGCCGCTGTCCGATTTGCAGGTGCTAAAAATGCCAAGAATAACTAATTGATGGAAAGTTTCCAATACATTTTAGGTAAGTATAACAAACCCAATTTTAATGGGATCCTCGCCGCTGTGTCGTTTTGTGTGTATGGTGCCCTTCTCCACGGTCAGATCCTGTGTGCGCGAATCGTTAATGCCGCCCACAGGTTGTCCTGCCAAACAAACAGTAAAGTCTTTAAACAGTTGCTAATATCAAACGTCAGCTGTGACTTACCATCAGCGCTATGGCTGGAAGCCTTTCGCATGCTAGTCAGCCTGTAGAAAGGCGGTGTTTCAGTGCGCTCAATAAGGCAATTGAGTGTCTCCACTGTCTGCAACTCGGCCATCAGCTCATCAAGCAAACGATCCGGGCAGCTGCGTGCCAAATAAAGAGCCACGCGCTTAGCCTGCAAATTCACTAATTAGTTTCATTACACGTGGCTAATATGTGTGTCACTTACATAAGGCAACAGCTCGGTGGGTGCCATGCCGCTCATAATGACCAAATACCGAAGTATGACCTTTAGATTATTGGGCCAGAACTGGCACAATGTGCCCCACAGCTCCTCAATGTCGCGCGGATGTGCATCCGAAAACTATTGACAGGCAAGACAATAGAGAAAGAGAGGAAGAGACAGAGAGTTAAGCAGTGCACTGATATAAATGCTACGCATATCCACCTTGGCGGTTATATAAAATAGATTATTCAAAATCATTTCTGTGGCCTCCGTAGAACCGGTGCCCTCACGACGTCCGCGTGTGCCCGAATCGGGGAAATACTACAAAAGAAGCATATTTATATATATGTATGACAACTATAAAGACTTGCCTACCATAATATAGGAAAGGGGCGTAGCTGGCGGCACACTCGTTGCAACCAGTTCCATGTTCTGCAGCCAGGGCAACAGACACTGCAGCAGCAAGGCGCGCACATCCTCGCGTGCGCTCTGAAAACGATGTGTTATCTCTGTGAATATAAAAGAAGAAATCAAATGCTATCAGAGTGTCTAACAAGTGACAAGTCGTAACTCACCCGAAAATATGGACATGGTAAGCTCGGGTCGCAAGTGTGCCAGCTGTTTGGAGAGGAAGCGCTGCGAACGACAATAAGCATTACTCAGCAGTTCATCCAGCGTGCCAACTTTGTCATCTTCTGAAAGGAAAGAAAAATAAAAAGCGAAAGTTTAGTGAACGTGAAACCACATCACACCATATAAAACGTATTCGAAACAATAAAACACAACCACAAGTATGATTTCCGGCCATTTTGTGGTTCTGGCGCAGCTGAATGCTCGGCAACAACTGAATGCATCCGGCGTGGGATTTTCGTAACCAACTCCGTCGCTTCATATTTCCAGTTGGTAAAAAGCTTAAGGCCGGCACTGGAAAGCCTCGAAACCTGTGTTTATGTTTACTACAAACTGTGCCAGCCCACAGCAGACAACAACTAAAAGCCACAAACACAATTACAATCGCGTGTTGACAGCAATAGCTGCACCGCTCGCAACTCTGTCTCTTAGTCTAGCAATTAGATGGCGGCCCACTTGTTGGGCCGACTCTAACCCGTGACCTTGTCACCTGTTGATTCTATGAATGAAATGGCGACATTTGGCAGTGCGCCGACTCCAAACTGAAGGCGAAAAGCTTTCCGGCATTTTTGGCGCCTTCCAATGGCGGCGAATCGAATCAAATTGCTTATAAAGTCGCCTCAGCCATTGTCTCGGCTTAGTTGCGCGCGTATTGTCCTGCAGGTCACTTGCCCTGCCAGCATATTGTCTGAGCCACGAAACGTAATAACAAGCGCCGTCGGTAAAATTCAACGTGCCCCATTGAACAATTAGTAGACCAATAAATAGCGCAAGTTTTTTATTACTGCGAGACTAAAGACGAAAAAAAAAAAAAAAAACTTAAGTCCAAAAGGAAAGTTTGACAAACTTTTATTAAAAATCAAAAACTTTTCCTGAGCACTTGTCCGATTTCAGAGCGTGTGAAAAAGTTCGGTGAACAAAATCAAACTAAGAAAAATAATAATAAAAGTAAAAATCAAACGTAAAAAATTCAAGAAACCATTGAAAAAAAAAACTTTGATGTAATAATTTCTGTCTATAATTGCGTGGCACGGACAAAATATTTACTACCTGAAACTTGAAATGAACAACATTTAAATCATATTTGACGACGCATGCGAAAAGCGACAAACGAAATAGGCTCAACTATAGTTTTCACAAAGAATAAATAACTAAGAAACTGTTAAAGAACTTGAAGATGCGAAAATATTCTTCTAAAAGTATTCAAACTTGAAAACTTTGTGAAGCAAAAATATTTTGTGCATTTATTTTAAATAAATTTTTTTGGTGGAAGTGAATTAAATTTTATATGAAGCATAGGAGACTGGAATAACTAGCTAAGCATAGATCATTGCATCATTAGAGCTGAGTTCTTGTTTAAGAAATTATGTTTTCAAGTTATTTAAGACATATTTATGAAATATTGAAGCATTTCAAATGTTTCACTCATTGAATATAACGTGCAGAAAAGTTTTTATATTTTTGAAATACTATTATAGAAAAAACTTCTAATATCAAAACTATTACAGGGTACTTAAACTTCCACCTTAGAAACTCATATTTTTATAGCTTATTATTTTATTTTCCTCAAGTTGCGTGCAGTGCAGAAAAGTTTGTAACTAGAAATTACATGGATGCTGTGGGCGCAGTAGTTTATTATATGAAGCTCGTTGCAACTTTTATTTATTTCAAGTACAACTGAAAGGTACATCTTATTAGATTTGCATCTGTTTTGGTTTCTCTGTGCTGTCGTAAAGGAAACTGAAATGCTAACAAAAACTACAGCTGTTGCATGAATGCGAAATGCAGTAAAGTCGCAGCGTTAAAGAGTGGAAAATTGTGTGACTAATGCGACATTGAATTTGCAGGCTTCACAGCTCAAGCGCAATTATGGCTAATCCCTACGAGCCGGCAGTGTTGAACGTAAGCCAGGACATATCAACAACATTTACAGCAAACGGCACATTACTCAGCTATGCGCCAGATGGCAACAGAACAAATGCCAGCAGCGATATGGACTTTATGTCCGTTGAAGATGAGGAAATGCTACGAATTGCATACCTAATTGGCGATATTGTGAATAGATATTATGTGCCCATCATCTGCTGTACGGGCAGCATTGGCAACATACTCTCCGTCTTTGTCTTCTTTATGACAAAACTACGCAAATTATCATCGAGCTTCTATTTGGCTGCCTTGGCCATCAGTGATACCTGCTTCCTGTGCGGCCTATTCATGCAGTGGCTCAACTTTCTCAATGTGAACATCTATAATAAGAATTATTTCTGCCAGTTCTTCACATTCTTCAGCTATTTGGCCAGCTTCTGTTCGGTGTGGTTTGTTGTTGCCTTCACCGTGGAGCGTTTCATAGCTGTCATGTATCCATTGAAGCGTCAAATTATGTGCACCGTACGCCGTGCCAAAATCGTGCTATTCGGCCTCACACTAGCTGGCTGTGTGCACTGTGTGCCGTATATACTGATTGCCAAGCCCGTCTACAGTCCCAAACTGAATGATACCATATGCGATCTGAATACCTCTTACAACGTGAGTAATATTTCGATACTAACACTATTTCAATTTACCACACACGGCCTATGATTGTTAGTTGAGTGAAGTACGCATCTAATTCGCACATTCACACATTCACGCATTCACGCATTCACGTATTCACACATTCATACATCATCCACACATTCATATCCATATCAAACATGAAAAGCTTTTCTATTGCATATTTGTAATTCCAGAACTGGTCTCTGAACGCTTTAAGTGGGTTGCCATTGGCAACTGGCAGCGACTAGTGCCAAGAATGTTGCAAGTGAACGACCAACAAAAGGTTTCCACAAAAGCACAGACTAGGGCACATCCCAACGTAAATTCTCTGAAAATTCTCCATATGCGCGCAGCACATATTCAAAATGCTTGACTTTGTTTGTTCTTTGTTATGCTGCCTCAGTCTATAGAATTTATACGATTTCGCACATCGACCATAAATCAAAGCGAAAAATAAGAAAAAGAAGAAGAAATATAAAAATAAAGAAACACTTCATGCATGTTTTGTGAAGTCAACTTAATTAATATGATTATCAACGATGTATTGAAATTTAAAGAAGTGACTTCTATGTCTTCGGGTGACAGTTAGTACCAGAAGTAACTGAAATTAAATATTATAAATATTATATAGTCAATACTCCTAGAGCTATCCTTTGCTCGACATTCTGTTTGGTCAACAGGATATAAGAATCAATTTGAGCTTCAGCTTCAGCAAATAAACGAATTGCCAAGCACTTGTCAGACACTTCACTCTCCTTTCAGTTGGTTTGCTGTCGAAAACATTTCCGTTCACTGCTTTTTTACTGCTGCTGATAAGGAAGGCCCTTATCACACAATATGTTAAATCGAAGCGTGAACTTCAATAAAAATCTCTTTGACCACAGACACTGAATGTCTGGCGCTTAATTTAATAGCTGCGCACTTGAGCAGGCAGCCAACTAAAGCTCAAATCTTAAAGTTTGACAACAACAAAAAGGGACCCACAAGTTAAGCCTAAGGCTAAGTGCGTCAAGTTTTTGTAGGAAAAAAACCAAAAATAGAAATGGAAAATAACAAAAATAACATTTCGTAAACGTTACCAATTAATCAAACGCACAGTTTATTTAGCCAACTGCTGAGTGAGTTAGGCACAAATTGACAATTTATTAAGAGAGACAACAAATTAGAGGCACAAATGTGGCACACAACGCAGCAGCATGTCATCAAATGCCAAAGGACTGAAACTAAGCCCGAAATAAGTTGGCCACGATTATGAAATACCTTGCATAAACCTTTGCCATCAACATGCATAGCACGTATATATAATACGAATATAACTATGATATTATTATTAAATTATTTCTATAACTATCACATATTTAGCTCTTCTCTTCGGTCATGCTTAATAGACACCACTTACTTACCCTCTACAGGGTATACAAACGCGTTGTACAAAAACCGCAACTAAAACTAAGGCAAACAATTACTTTTTTAACCACAACGCAAAAGAAGAAAGTCAAACAATTGCTACACAAGGCAGAGCCCTTGGACTAGCTGTAGGTGTGTCCAATGGATGAACACGCGCCCAAAAAACTTCACTTCTACACACACACACACACACACAAAAGAGGTAGAACTACTGAAAGGTAAAAACATCCCAGGGCAGTTCATGAAATCTCAAATTTCTATTTGCAAAATATATTGTATATGTATATTGGATATTTTATATATCCAACCCCCGTTGGGGATGTCGACACTGAAATTCGATGCTAATTTGCAGACAGTGCAAGTCAAACAAGCCAAACAAAATGTCTGTCTACCTTCAAAAACAGAAAGCAATAAAGTAAAGGAAGCAGGAACAGCGATCGCGGCTATTAGCCAAATTGGTAGCAGCAACAACTGAGGCGTAAAGTTGGCAACAAAGCCGCGCCCATCAAAATGATGAAGTGGCCCAAAAGTGTCGCATAGTCAAGAACAATATATGTATATATACAATTCAGACATTCAAATCCAATCAGTAACGAAAAAATAAAAGAGAAAATAAAATGAAAATGAAAATGAAAGCACAAACAATTGGCACTTGCTGCTGCTGCTGCTGCTGCTGTCGAACGTGTCGTATGAGTGATGCGGACATATTCTTGTGCTTTTAACGTTTCGCTTGGCTAGGTTTTTGAAAACTTGGTAGATCGATGACTGAACGTGGGCATTGCCAATAATATAGAGAATTGAGCACTGATTTGTGGTCGGTGGGTCGGTACATGAATTCGAAAATTATGCAAAACGACAGCAGCATTTTTTTCCCTTCTCATTTGATATGGTTTGTGCGCGCATTAAAAGCACCAGCTGCTGCTAAAGTTACATATTCACTGAATCTGCCTAAATTATACAGAAATGTCAGCCATATGCCGGCCAGAAGACACGTAAATTAATTAAATTAGAAGTAATTGTTAGCAAGTACATTAGAATGTATAAATAGTCTGCATTAGCAGATGGCCGAACGAAATATGTTGCAGAGCCAAACTTAACGAGCTGTAATTAGGCATAAATATTTGAATATTGCGTGGGTCGTTAAAGCATTAAGCAGAGTCCAAAAATATTAAGTTTCCAGCGAGGCAGGACATCTCTCATTAGACGAATATGTTTTTGAACAATATCTAAATGTGTCTCTCTCTCATGAAATTTTGCATAGTAGAACATCTAAACTTCTTACTCTACTGCAAATATGTTTTTAAATTGATGCCCAAATCAATTAAATTTGCTTTTAAGTTTAGCTTATTAATTAGGCACGCCTTAGGCGACTCTTAGACAAAAATTTGTACAAATTGAAAGCAAAACGATGTTGACTTAATCACAGCAATATTTTGCTAAAGAATGCTCTATATATATAAATATATAAATATCTATATACGTATAAATATATATCAATATATGTTGAGTGCTTTTAAATCAATCAAGCAGCTGCAAGGCCACAGCTAACACTCATATGGCTTAGTTGATTACTAACCAAGATTAAAATTGCGTCTTGTCAATGTGGCAAACACAATTGTTGACAATTTCCAGCAGCAGCTGGTCAACTACAACATCTTTCACAGAATAAATATGTAAGACATATGTTTACAAAATAAAAAAAAAATAATCAAATTGAAAGTTGGCTCTGACAGTGCCCGCTGCCACCCAAAACCACAGCCATAGACAAATCACTCAATATTGCAACTGAATGGCTAACTGCCTTTGCTCGTTCCAAGCCAGTTCTCAGTCTATAATCAAAATTGGCAAATTGGCAAATTGGCACAGAAACTTGTAAAAGGATATTGCAAAGGCCTGTACAGCAAGCACATGCCACAACGGCAGCAGCAACAACAATAATTGATTGAAAATTGAAGAGTTATTATGCTTTTGATCCATTCGACACGCTTATCAAGGCAAAAACATTTGCTAAATTTTCTTAAATTTGAAAAGGGAACATGAAAATTGCTTTAATTGATTGCATTTTAGACCGTGCCGTACTCTACCCTCCTCTGTAAATAGCTGACTATCCTAAGGTCATACATAATTACAAAAGACTGCGCAAAGGAATCTAATAATATGTATTATCTTACATTAGCACATTACGGCCCTTTGGCATTATTTGCAAGCCGATTCAATTACCTAATACATTTTGCACCTAATTTGCTTGCAACATACTTACATTAATTACATCTGAATGTTAATTGCGCACAATTGTTTAAGTGGTTTGCAAGTTGGCATTTTTGTGGCTGCCAAACAATTTAATTCAGATAACTGCAGCAGCTGATATGATCAATTTTAATTAATTCAATTCATTAACTTTATTTATTTTTATTGAATTGCATTGTTTCCAGCTTAAAAACGAACACAAAAGCAATCAAAATGAACAGCAGACAATTAAAGTTTACCATGAACGAGATTTTCAGCTGTTTGAAGAGGTATTAAAAATAAATTGCAGATTAAGAAAGAAGAACTTGATTAAGAGCTTAGATTTAAATGCCATAAATAAAACGAAAGTTTTAAGAATTTTCTTTAAATTTTTATTTTTAAGTAAAATTTATCAAAATGAATAAATATTCTAACGAAATACCTCTATTGTCCCTATATGGGATTTCTGACAAATAATCAACTTTGCCAGAAAACCAATTTAAAAATGCACTAAAAAGCTATAAATCCTTCTGAGAGTTCTTCGTACAGCTGAAACGTTGTTTTCTATGCTCTCGAAAATTCACAGAAAATAAGCGCTTTTTTAGCAATTATAAAAGCAAAAATTTTATAAAAAGTTCAACTCTTTCTAGCTTTAAAGCCAATGCAATTTGATTTGCCTGCACAGTTGCACTACAACTAAATTACGTATACGCCTCGTCGGCCCGCGCCACATTCCCAATTGGATTAAAGGCAACGCACACGCCCACACACACCCCCTCACACACACCCTCACACACACCCTCACACACGCCCTCACACACAAATGGCACACATATTTCTAAATAAATTTGGATTTTATTGTAGGAGCAACTGGCTCTATTCAACTACTGGGACTCGATTGTTGTCTATGCGGTGCCCTTTACAACCATCACCGTGCTGAACACTTGCACGGGCTGCACCGTTTGGAAATTTGCCACTGTTCGACGCACACTCACAATGCATAAGATGTGAGTTGGCATTGTTGCATTTGATATTTACGATTTATGATTGCATTGTCACAAAAATGCAGTGCAATATAAGTACAAAGTCCAATTTCAATCTAATCAAGTATGTTTCTCTTTTGTTATATGCTGCACTGCAGGAAGCCTCAGATGACAAACATGCCAGGGAATGCAGCTTCCACTTATCGCATTGCAGCATCGTTGAAGCGCCAAAAGTCAACGGGCACACACCCAAGCGGACAGCACAGTGTATCAAGGCAAACCGAGCAACAGCAACAGCAGCAGCAGCAGCAGCAGCAACAGCAGCGACAGGAAGTCAGAGCTCAACACCACTGCGAGATAACACAGAAACCAGGTGGGTAACTGCAAGTTAAGTTGCATTTAGTTGACAAGACCACATATAAGCTGCTTACACGTAACTGGCTGCCAGGCAGCGATACACACATAAACACAACTGCAGTCAACTTGTTGACAAACTTTATTAACTTTGCCGCGCACAAATTTCCCACAATTAGCAACGCCTGAGAAGCAGCGTGAAAATGCAAACTACTTAAGAGTTGCATTTCGACTTGCTGGGCAAAAAGTTTGACTTGAATAAATGCAAACTTATTTGCGTATATTATCATCACATATACATATATGAATATGACCTTTTTACTTTATGTTACAGGACGTCGCAAGGTGCAGAACTCATCCCAGTTAAAGGTAACCAAAATGTTGCTTGTTGTCTCCACGGTTTTTGTCTGTCTCAATTTGCCAAGCTGCTTGCTGCGCATCGAAACCTATTGGGAGGTGAGTTTTCTATTATGTGGAGCCGGGCAAAGCCGGGCTAATAATCGCTACTCACTATATACCAATAGACCTCACACAAAAGCTAATACTTATTATCAGAGCACAGCCGCATGAGGTCAGCTCTAGTTAATATGCATACTTCGAAAATTCCACAAAGGCTCTTTAATTACGCATACGCTGCGTGTGCCGCCCGAATTTTAACTTCAAAAATCATCGCTGCACGTGTGTGAAACATTTGCTAGACTTAATTAAAGTTGATCAAGCATGACGATAACAGACTGGACACGGCTCTCTCTCTCTCTCTATATATACAATATATATATGAAATATATAAAGGCACGCCAGCTGCTGCCGTTGAATAAAGAAAGTTTTATGATTGCAGCAGCGGCAGCAGCAGTAGCAGCAACAACTACAACAGCTAATTAATTGTGTGCTTTGCGCAAAGGCAGCTCTCACGCTAGATTTATGATTAAACACTCTTTGGATCAAGAGCGGAATAAAGCAAACTATTATTTAATTTGTTGTTGCTGTGCTTGAGATAGTTTATAAAGTTAAAAAGCTTGAGTTGGTTTTTCTTAGAAATAGATGGTTTAGAGTTGTTTAAATGTATCTTCTAGTTATCATCAGTAGAGATAAAAATTATGGTATATATATTTTTTTTAACTAACTTCTACTGTATCTTGCTGATATAGTGAGCTAAGAGATAGAGCAACATGGACATATCAAATTTTACTTGGCTAGAATTCATATAGATGCAAAATGAAGTTATGGAGCAACTTTTTTATGATTACACAAATTCACTTTTAAATGAATCATACAATATAATCAACTTTTATGTACTTTTAACTAGCATTTGCTAAACCTTTCAAGAGGAAATAGAATTCCTGACCAAATAAAAAATTTGCTATTTTCATAAGCAAAGACTGTTTAACTCATTAAAGTCAGTGTGAAAATAAGTTTTTATTATTCTTATTTTTGTATACCCATTGAAAAATCAAGTTCAGGGTATTTCGGTTTTGTTCAAATGTATGTAATGGGTAGGAGACGGTATGACCGAACTTGTCTGACTGAACTTGTCAATCTCGAAACCTATCAAAGCTAGCAACTTTAAACTTTTTATGTAAGTTTCCTTGCAGCAGCCACAGATCAATATTGTATCAAATAATTGTGTTTAATAACATCAAACTTCAGTTATTAGATTATATTTAATGTTATCTTTAAAGCTAGAGTCCTCACTTTTTGAGTCTTTTGCGATTTTGATTAAATTTTGATTTCTTTTAAATAGATAGGTATCTCCTAGGGTATCTCCTAGTCGCGCAAACCAAGACTAGCGCTTTTTTACTTGATTAACATTTCATATTTATGAGGCATTTCCTGGAATGCTGAAAAGAATGTCGCTCAGTTGATTAAATGTCATCTACGCTTATGTACATATGACTGACATGCCTGAACGTTGTCAAACGGGAGGGTTTACGCACTGAAGGGCTTTTGGAATATGGTTGTGCCTGGCTTTGCTTTTGCCATATAATTAAGCTTTAATTAGTTTGTGTACTTTTGACACCCTTGACTCGTAAAAAATGCAAAATACATATGCCAAAAAAACAAATAAAAATGAAAACCGGAAAGAAGGCAGATTCTTGGCGACACTACAACATTTAATTACATAAATAACGCTTGAATGGATTATCATATTTTCCACAGAGAATTTATACTTGTTACACTTGCACTTAGCGCAAGGATTTCCCAATGATTTTTCACTGTTATATATTTAATTGAGACTTCAAAATTTGCATGAATGAATTCAGAGATTGCGAAATTTGTTATTTCACGAAACGTGTCGAAATGCCTGAACGGAAAAGTAGCTCTTCATTTTTCATGTACGTTTCCCCTTTGCCATCGACAGCTGATTGAACAAATGAATTGCAAATTGTTCAGCACGCAAGACAAGCATTGAATATTGATTGCGACATCAGATTAATTGAGCGAAAGGGTTTTCGGGCAACTGGCAAACCGAGTGGAAATGTCGAAATAAGCTCAACAGGTTACCAGACCATGTTCACACAATTTCAGTCGATCTTCCAAAGAAATATTAATTAGAAACTAATGGCATAAATAGTTCAAAGGGCAGCTTAGTCTTAAGCACACCACAAATAACAGCTCAAATTATATTTAATATTATATATATTTATATTTATATTTATATTTTTAACAAATTTTTCATCCATTTTCCCCGCCAGACACAAACGGAGAAAACGCAAAATTCAACAATCGTTTTGCAGTACATTTTTAATGCGTTTTTCATTACGAATTTTGGCATTAATTTTGTGCTTTATTGCGTGAGCGGACAAAATTTTCGGTAAGTACTCCCAACATATCATAATATGTACTTAGGTACTTTGCATACAAGCCGGTGTGGTGTTTACGTGTATGAGCACATGTCTGCATATGCTGAAAATTATATGATTTGCCTTGTTTATTTTGCGGTTTGATTATTTAAATTTTGCACAGAAAATTGGTCTCGCAAGCTCTTAACTGTAATTATCTTTTCTTCTGCAATATATATTACAGCAAAGCGGTGCTCAGCATTTTCCGCCGCGTCTCATCTGCTCAGCGCGAGGGCATCACTCAAGTGACAGGTAGGTGCACGCTGCCAAATACTTAAGCAATTGCTCAAGCGTCTCGAATAAGTAAATTCAAAGAAATGAAAATTTTATTACCCGAACAGGAAAATAAATGCAAAAGAACAAATAAAAATCTCCACGGTATGCAGGCAGCAGCTCCAAATTCTGACAGCTCAATTATTTTTAAAGAATTAACTTTTTGCAAGATACAAGCGATGTTGGTAGAGAAATCTATATCTATACAGAAATACGTAGATGTATATGGAGTTTAACTGAACAATATGTTATCCCATCGAAAAACTGTATAAAATTCTAACTAATAAAAGTAGTAGAAGTAGAAGTAGTTGTAGTAGATAAAAGAAAAGTTGTAAAAGTAATATGAGTAGAAATAGTAGAAGTAAACATAATATAAGTAGAAGAAGTAATAATATTATAAGTAATAGTAAAAGTCATAGGTAGTAGTAGCAATAATACTTCAATGAGTAGTAGAAAAAAGTAGTAGTAGCATTGTGAGTAATAAAAGAAATAGAGTAGTTTGAAAGTTTTAGTTAAATTAGTAGTAAAATAAGTAGTAGTAGTAGAAGTAGACATAGTAGCAGTTGAAATACATAGTTGAAGTAGAAGTAGTAGTAGAAGTAAAAGTAGTAGTAGTTGAAATAGTAATAAAAGTAGAACTAGTAGAAGTAGAAGTAGAGCTAGTAGAAGTAGTAGTATAAATAGTAGTAGAAGTAGAAGTAGAAGTAGAATAGTAGAATAGTTGTAGCAGAAATAGTAGTAAAAGTAGAAATAGTAGTCGAAGTAGAAGTAATAGTAGAAGTAGAAGTAATAGTACAAGTGGAAATTGAAGTTGGAAGTAGAAGTAGATACAGTCGTAAAAATAGTAGTAACAACTGTGGTAGACGTAGCAATAAAACTCAAAATCGAATTAATATGAGTAAAAGTAGTAATAGTATTTTCATCATCATTACTATCACTTTCATTACTATCACAATCATTATCATGAACTTTAATATCATCATAATAGGACAATGGATGATGATAGTAGATGATGATTATGAAGTAAACAGCAAGACGGACAGACGCACATGACTAATAGAACTCAAACCGACGCTCTGATTAAGAATACATAAATATATTTAACCTATTGTATTATGCTGCCTTCCCCTCTGACTGTTACATACATTTGCACACAAACATTCTACGCTGATTATCCCCTTTTCTTAAAAGAAGTCAAAATAGAGCAAGTGGCGGAATTCCTAGAAGCAAGAGCGTCCTACTACGCAGTAGAACTAAATTTATGCTAATGCAAAAAAGAAGCTAAAGCTGTAGCAAAAACAGAAGCACTTTAAATCAAATGAACTATGTAGATAGTGAAATGCCATTGAGAGACTCCAATCAGGATGATAAATTATTAAAGAAGAACAAAATGCTTAGCATATCAAATCAAGAGCATTGCATAAGGTCAAAGATTTCCGCTTCGCTTCTCAGCTTTGTTGTTGTGTTTGTTGTTTTTAGTTTGCCAAAACACAAGATAAAAAGCCAACAATGATGAGGGTCAAGCTGATGTAAGTTAATTATAACAACAAATGCCAAATCCATCATAAAATATCTCTGCTCCAATTTGAAAGACTTCACTAACTAAAACCATAAATGCTATAACTCAATTTGCTTCTTACGATTTACCTGTCCAAAGCACATTATTTATTTATGTTCGAATTCGAGGCAGTAACAAATTGCCGCTCTAAGGCGTAATAATAAATACAACTTTAAGAATTATTACATTAAAAATGTATGCTGTAAGCTGGTTAAATCCAATAATAAAAATAAGTAAATCAAAATGCAAAGATTTGCAAAGCATTTGCAACTAAATGCATATTTTAAATCTAAATTAAATTAAATAAAATGTCAAAAGCTGACAACACAAACGAGACAAAAACTGTTCAGAAAGAGAGAGAGAGAGAGTCAAGTTGGCAAGGTTAAAAGGATCAAAACAGTCAAAAGGTTTTTGTGTGTTAGCTGCAAATATTGACAGCTTCGCTCGCTTGCCAGAGCAGCAGCAACAGCAGCAGTTGAGCAGGTGGAACAACAGTTGCGAATGCGGCTACATCAAATGTAATTAGCGTTTCCATTGTTACACGGCCAACAGAACTTTTTAAAAATCACGCTTCAGTTTTGTCGTATTTACACACGCATACACATACACATGCATATGACATTTGTGTGTCGTGTGTGTGTGTGTGTGTGTGTGTGTGGTCGTCCTAGCTTAAGGACTTCAGTCCCGCTGCTGCGATAAAGCTTTATTGTGCAGACTCGTTTTTTTGCACACGTCAATAACAAATGTTTAAACAGTAACCAACTGTGCTGTGAATAAATATCGCACTGCAGGATTAAGCCCAGATAGACAGCTCCGTGTTAGCACTTTGCAATTATAAAACAAATATTGATTTAAAATTTGTGAACTGATTTAGCCAAGCTAAAACAGCTTCGCAGCAATGTAGGCGATTTGACTAATTGAAAGCTGCCTCAATGTCAGCTTAATGAGTTTTCCCAGATTAAAAAGGTGCCTTAGAGTCACCGTCTTTAATGAGCGCCAATTTAGGCATATGATTTCTAAGAAACGACGAGTCTAGCAATATATTTTTAGCCAGTTCTGATTTGGGTATCTTAGCAACATCAAGGTTTAATCTAATGAAGTTAGCTTAAGCACCATCGAAACGTTATGCACGACTTCCTTGACTCTCGTTAATTGAAAAACTTATTAACTGCTTTAACGCTTACGCTAAAAGCGATTAGTATTAAAAGCTACAGTTCCACTTACTAACTAAACATTAAGTCCATTCGAACATCACACTAATTGCATATATTTACATCGAGCAATTACAATATCGACGCTTCTTCAAAAGTTCCCAAACATCCTGCATATCCTGCGCAGCATTGCAATTTGCTTTGGCACAAAAGGCAGCGTGCTTGTCAATTTAATAAGTGGTTGCCGAACGGCAAAATTTCAACCATGCGGCTGTAGTTAATCACGACTTTGATTGGCCAAAAGCAATCGTTATAGTTTCAAACACACGCACACACACACACACACACACACACACGGAGGCAGATTCTTTTGTTAAATGCGTATGGCTCATACGCCATGTGTGATACGTGCGCTGCATACAATGCGCGAGTTCCTGCACGGCCTCTCAAACAGAGCTCGCTCATTATGGTTTTGATACCCTTAACTCATTGACACTGGGTAAACAGGATAAGTCAGTTTTGTTAAAGGTTTTGTGACAGACAAAAGTAGAAGAAGAAGGAAATTCTAAGAAGATTCTGCTTCAGTAGCAAAAGCTTAGTCTGATGAAAGTTATCCCAGGATCAAGCTTGTTTACAATAATCGATAACTTTTACGTTTACATAAAATCGATATAAAAAAAAGGTCCATATTAAGCCTGAGCTATTTAACTTTAGCTCGCTTGGGTTCAACATTATTTCATTTAGTAAATTCTAGTTTTCTTTAATTATATTTTGAAAGATTCTACAGTCCCAGCCAGTCCCCCTGCTTGACACTTTATTACAGGTAATCTGCTCGTTGTTCACTTCTGCTTAGAACTTTTCTACATGTTATCTGTTAGGACGGCTCATTGAATATTGCCAACGCCTTGGGAGCACTCAATGCTACACAGATCCTGGTGGCAATATGGCTGGCTGCCAAGTCAATCAGTGCAACACCCCTCGAGGCCCGGCCACTTGACTTACCCATCAAAGCTGATAATAAATAAAAAAAATAAAATAGAAGCAGGAAAACGTGCAGATATTCGCTTTACATATATACACAGATATATTTACACTATATATAGCTATAGCCATGCTTATAAATTAAGCCAAGGCGACTTGCGGTCTTGGCAGCTGTGACGCACATTTCACATTTCACTTAGGGCACGCATTCAAATGCTTTCTGTTTGACTTTTATGTGATGGCCAACAATTTGGAGTCCTTTGTTATTTGACTATATAATTTATATATAATTCAGGCAGAGCGGCACAAATAGTCAGGCGGACACTCAAAGGGCAGCATCGTCATTAATCTTACATAAATATACATATACTATACATATTTATGACGAGAGCAGAGAGCTTGCTGAAAGGCTTTGAAAGGGAAAGGCCAAGCGCGAACTTGATTTATGCTTTTCGATTTACGATATCAACAACTGGGAGACTTTTCTTTTCAAGACTTTAAAATCCCAGACAATTTATAATTGGCTTTATAATAAATTAATTAAAATCAAGCAAAGGCAAAAAACGACGAGAAGCTCAGAGCCTCTCTCTCTCTCTCTCAGTCTCTTTTCATTTAGCACATCAAATTATTAGCTGGTGACAATTTTCATTTTATGTAAAGCTTTTGTTTTTGACAAGCGAAAAATTCTTTGCATAGAAATTTTATTTACGAGACGAAAATATATGAAAAAGTATATGAGAATATATGTATTACAAATTTTATATATATATATATATTTATAGTCAAACAATAACACGCCCATACCAACAATTTGCACCAGTTGCTCACCAAATACATAGTGGGTGTGCGTGTGAGCGTGTGTAGGCGTATGTTTGTGTAGGTATGCATATGTGTGTGCTGGCTAGCGTGTGCATGATTGATTGTGGCAGAGATTGTCTAGAAATACAATATGCCCAAAAATACAAAAAAAAAAGCAGAAATATTAAAAATATTACGCTCTGTTGACAGCCAATCAAATATTTGCAAATTAGTGTAAAAATTTTCTAATGTATTAAAAATTGATGAACGCAAAAATACATCAAAGCACAACAACTGAGATACTTGAAGAAAGTATGAAGTATGAAGAAAGTGAAAGTAGAAGTCGTTACACTATAGTTAAGGTGATGCCATATGGTGTTTCAAATCATTCAGTATTAGAAACTTTCAAAAGTAAATAGTCAATATTAATTGGAAAAACTGTAAGGTGGTTGGAGTAAAGATATAAGCTTAATCATTTTTAAAGTTCAAGATTTCTTTTTCTTAAGTGAATACATTGTTTTAGATCAGTAAATACATATTTATCACAACCACACATTAACACAGTTTAAGAACACACACAAAATTCTTCGAATTCATTAGCGCACATGTGTATGCTATACTCTTTCAAAGGCCTCAAGTTCTACTACAGCATAAACTCCGAAATTCCCAGCGCGACAGCTGCGCTGCGCTGATAACCAAAAACCCCCGTAAAAGGTCTCTGAAACCAAAACAAATTCTAAAAAAAATTATAGCCTGCTTTTGAGCTAAGGCAAATACAAATCTAAATTAAAATCGCGGCAGGTAAATAACGACCGTAGCAGTAAATTAAAAGTGCTGAAAAAAGGTCACAATTTGGGTCGAAGTTCAACACAGAGTGTGCACAGCAGTATGCAAAAGAAATAGACAGCCAGATAATTGAATAATAACCAATTTTATGAAAGGTAAATAAATAAATGAAAACTTGACTGCGTTTCTTAAATTTCATATTCCCATTTACAAGAATTGCGAGATATGTTAATTTATTACGAGAACTCTTTTTATTCTTTTTATTAAAATATTTGTAAGTCAAGGCAACATAATTAGAAAGTTTGTAATTCACCGCAACCAGCTACATGCGGCACACGCAATCACCTGTAAACACATTCACACGCTCGCACACACATGTTACATTACGTCAATAAAGTTTTTTAACTGCACTTGACTGGCAACAGCAGAGTTCTCCATTTAATGAGATTTTCCCCTCACAGCCGAGCCTTCTCGCACTATTTTCAACTGTTTTCCACACGTTTTTCACTTGGTTTTTCTCTCGCTTTGTCTTTGACAGTTTCCGAGTATTGCCGCAACACGGGCACCTCGACTAGGCGCCGCATGATGACACAGCACTGCTGGAACGAAATGCACGAGCTGCATCCACTTAGGTAAACTAAACGAATACACGACAAAAGAGGAAATACCCTACGAAATTCAAAAGAAAACACAAAAAGGAAGTAATAATCTGGCAGTCGGGCGCCATCGACTGCATAATACTCGTTCATAATAGACAAATATCTATGTTTCTTTCGATTTCGTGCAAAAGATCTAGCAGTAGACAAGGTAAATTATAATCAGATCCTAATTCAATTTGCCATGCCCCCTATATATAATACTTTGATCAATCAAAGAGAAAGAAGAAAGTTAAGAGTGACAAATTTTCTAGTTCTGGCTCAAAAGCTGTGAGCTACATAGTTTTCTTTCGATTTGCCACGCCTCCCAGTGACCATATTCAGAAAAACAAACTTAATACTTTATCTGAAAGAGCACACACACACATACATACATATATACCAAATTGCAGAGCTCTAGCTTCAATAACTAAAACTAGCTGTCAACAAAACCTATATACCCTTTTTCTACAACGTGAACGAGTATTAAAAGAAATTAAAATTAAATGAACAAATCCAATATCGTATTTCTTTAAGCTAAAACTGTTTGTGATGTTCAAGTCAAATAAGTATAAAAAACAAAACAAAACAAAATAATTTACTTTTAAAAAAATCTAAAACAAATTTTAAAATGTTAATTAAAATAGTAACAGTCGTTATCTATGTATATACACCTATGTATACCTGTGTAAGCCAAATTTTAACCAAAAACCGCAAACATATAGATGTGTGTGTGTGTAAATTAAATTAAATTAAATTATGCTTAAATTTAATGCTTCAAGCTTAATCGCGCTTATTGAATCGATTTCAATTGAATTCAAAACCAAATGTAATGGCCAACCACACGTACTTGAATTAAATGTTGCAATGAAGCACTCGACCGTTAATAAATGTGCAATAAAAAATAATACACTTTGCGAATAATTGACACACTCCATCATTAACTGTACATCAATTATTTAATAACTATAATAAATATGCATTTTGTTCACAGCATTCGATATTTGAATTTTTGTAATCGCTTTGGCGTTTCCAAGGACATCCAATCAAATTATCTAACTAAAAACTGAATTGCGCATCAAATTGAAATTTGGTAAATGATTTTGGGGGCTTTGGGGTTTGGGCTTTGGACACTGCAATCATTATCAAATTTATTTTCAATTTAACATGTTACATTGACCACACCCACGCAGTCAACTCAGCTCTAAGCTGCTGAAATGCGTTCAGTTAACTAAACAATTTGGCGAAATGGTTCTGCTCCAGGCATAACTATAACAAAAGCTAAGCTGCTTACTGCTTGGAAATAAAAAAGGTCAGTCAAAGAGATTGGACATGACTTATAAGCCACGACCCCATCCAAATGGCAAAACTTTTAAGAACATCCAAAAAAAAGAAAGAAAAAAAACGAACAGCAATAATAAGCCAACGTCTACCAACATTATAAAAATGTATATAAATTTTAAATTTCCAGCAGGACGATTCGAGGATTATGTGGAAGGAATACAAAATGGTAAGCAGAAGTCACGCGCGGGCCATGTTTACGAATTGCTACTAATTGCCGTGACGAATTAACGTTTATGCGCCCTAAATCTGCGCTGGCCTTTACACATTTCAATGAAAATCCATTTTATTAATGCGTTTTTTCTTTGTTGACTTAACATACCCTGTAAACATTAACCAACAACAAAATCAACCAAAAGTGGATCGAATGATTAGATAACCATTACAGAAAAAACAGACGGCTTAACTTCTGCCAGCTAATGTTGAGTATACGTATTTATGATAAATTATATAATCGAGACAAAGCAACTATTTCAACTGACATTACGTACACGTATTAATGACTAGTTATGTAACACAGAAAATATATTTTAATGAATATTAAGTATACGTCTTCGTGCTTGATTAGGACACAAGAGAACAGACTTTATCCCAGCTTACATTAGGTATACGTATTACTGTTTAGGTATACGACAGAGCGAAGCAGATATTACGTATACGTATTCTTAATTAATTATGTCAAAGACTGAAGCAGACATTCAATATTAAGTATTACTGCTTGATTATGCCATAGAGAGCAGCAGTTATCTCAGCAGATATTACGTATATGTAATATAAATTGCTGATCATTTTACACATATTAAATATACGTATTCCTGTTTGATTATAGTATAGAACTTAGCCCTGTTCCTGATCAAAATAACAATTCTTAGTCAAACCATCAATAATTCTAATGAGTGAGTTCGCGTTGGCCACATTTCACTTTTTAGTTTAAAAAATTATAAGACACACGCCCTGAACAAATTGTGGAAACCGCAATGACTTGCTAACACATTTTTTGCCTTTTTCTTTCTTTTTTTTGGCTGAACGCTAACATTAATGGCCCAGCGAGCAGTTTGTGCATAACAAATTGCCATAAAATTATACCGGGTCTTGAAATTCCCTTGCGCTTGCACACAAAATTAAATTCAATTCAATCAAATTGACGCATTTAAACACACTCAACACACACACACACTTACACACACAGCAAGTGAAGCAAATAATTTTATGTGGGCTTGAGTTTCACTAGAAAGCTGCTTATATAATGAAATGGGCTATCTCAAGCGTTTGTAACAACAACAACAACAACATCTATAATAACAAAAACAAAGATATGTGTTACATCAGTTGCAAATTCAAATCATCGACTATTGCCACAGAAGAGGCGAAAAGCAAACTAAACGAAAGCAAATGATTACAAAAGCAAATTCTATAACAGAAATAATTCAAAAGTTCTTCAAATTGTACAACTGAAAAATAAATAAGGAAGAATGTTACATAACGAAGCTTGAATGCCCTATGCTAGAGTTTTAATGTTTGACTGATGACCTACGACAGTTATATGATATAGTAATCCCACATATGTATTGAATGAAACAAAACTTGATTCAATGCAAAGTTACATGATGAAATTTGCATAGTTAAGACTAGGTTACATAGATATAGACCTTAAGACATCGGCCCAACTGTTCATACTGATCAAGAATACACACCTCAAACCGACTAGTTTTTGACAATTGCCACTTTTAGCAGAGCATTGCACAATTGCTTAAATTCACTCAAGACCTTGCTCTACTTTTCATTTATTGCAACATTTAAAAATGTTTAATTTATTAAAAATTCTCGAAAATAATAAAGCAATCAAAAAAAAAAGGTAAAATTTCCTTCAGTTATTAAGAAGTGCAAAACTTTACGGCCAAAAATAGTTTTGCAATTTTATATTTTATACTATAGATTTTTTTCACTTTTGGCCAAGTACAATAAGTTCAACAATTTATCGATTCGCCGTGAACCGTTGGCATTTTGTACGTTAAGCTATCTGTTGAGTCACAGTTTTCATCAACTAAGAACAGACAATTATGGAAAAAGCACTTAAATTCAATTGCAGTGAAAGTTTATTAAAGTGGATAGTTTATCTAGTACAGATAGTTCATACCTTTCTCGTTGTCGCTGTGCAAATTGCCCACGATGCTGCCAAAGAAGCGTTTGTCCAGTATCTGCAGCAGCTGCAGCGCGGTCGCATGCACCTCCACTCGGGGGCAGCCCGTCATCAGCAGCGTTACGGTAATAACTGACGTATAATGGTCGCATGGATACTCCCTGAAAGAAAGAGATAAACAGAGAGAAAGAGAGAGAGTGAAAAAAGAGGAAGAAGAAGCAAAAAAACACAAACATGTCGTGGTTAATGGTTTTTATGCACTCCAAGAATTTTACTTAAAGTATTAAAAGTTCGAACTTAAGTAAAAAGTTAACTCTGTTGCGGTTTGGTGGTTTTGTTAAACACCTGCCTTTTACCTTAGCTAACGAGCTGGTTATAAGTAGATAAAAGGGACAGACAGGCAAATTAACAGTTTGCTCAATTAAAATTCAATCACATAACCCAACCCAAGCCAACGCACACGCACAGTGGGCCTTAATGCTAACTGGATAGGGCCAAGCACCTGTCGACATAGAGTGAGTGAGAGAGAGACAGAGAGAGAGAAAGATAGAGCCATTACCTGCGGCTGGGGCTCTGCCTAAGATGTACCCTATGCAAATTTTCTAAAATCAATTCTCAATTTGCATACCAAATTGTAAACGCAGAAAAGTATGCTACGGATTTCACTCACTTCATATTGAACAACTTTACAACTTCGAGATTTACATTTGCTGTTGCCTAATAAATTATTAATAAAACAAATCTATTTGTGGCAAATAAGCTAAATGACATAAATGACTTAAAATCTAAATCAATTTTGAATGCCAAATGATTCTGGAGTCACAAAATAAGAAGAAAACTTCGTTTCAGTTGTGTCAAAGTGTTTCTAGAAGTCAATTAAATTTATTCCACTTTCAAGAACTTTCGTCTAATTCACTCTTCGTTGATTACTCGACAGAAAACTGTTCAAACTTATTTTACGGATTGTTGTTTGCAACACATTTCAAATTGTTTATGCAACATTTTGACCATTTATTAAACACAATTACAATTACAATTAGCCTATTGTGCGATGCGTAGGTGTGCGGGTTAGAATTTCCTTTATAATTTGTTTTCGTATTTAGTCACACGTGCAGCGAGTGAAAAATGAGTATAACAAAAAACTGGAATTGCAGACAGACAATCTCTGTTGGCATTTTGCAGCTAATTGGAAATGATTTTGCAGTAAATAAAGTTTAAAGTGCAATTCTGACATGCCCATGGCAAAAAAAAAAGGATGTCCATCCACACTGAATGCATCCGCCAACAACAAAAACAAACGAATTTTTGTTTGTAGACTTTCATATTGAATTTGCTATAAGGCATTATATATGTGTGTGTGAGTGTGCCAGCGTATGTGTGCTAAACTGCTATACAAACAGTTTGTGCCACTGTATGATAAGAGCAACCATAGACAGTTTTGGTATTGAAACGATTTGAAGTTTGGAGCATTAAAAGTCACAGTAAATCAAAAATTTAACCATTTGTAAACTACAAAATTGCAGCGAAGCATTAAGAAATTTATATTGTATATGGGGAACAGCAGGCAGCACGCAAAAGATCCACAAAAAGCAGCTGCTGCCACATAGCGCTATTTGGCACGCCAACAAGAAATATCATAAAAAACGCAACAAATTTTCCACATGCACCATGTGGCATGTGCCGCAAATAACCACAGCAAATCACACACGAAACTGTTCAAGGCGCTCAAATAAATATAAATTGTTTGCCTCGCCTCGTTAAAGGTTAAATGGTCTAATAAAGTAGCTGCAATAAGACCCGTTCTTAATTTTAAATGCATTTTATTGTTTGACAACAGAATTAATTTTTCGTATTAAAAATGTAGTGGACCCAAAAGCCAAGAACAAACTAAACCACGTCAAAAGCAAATTCCATGAAATCTTTTATGAGAAAACATTGGATTTTATGAGAAATTTTGGAACGATATGAAATTTAATAAAGTCTCGCCAAGAGTAATTTTTTCTAAGAAATTATTTGGTGATGAGAAATACACTATTAAATTTTTATATTTAAACTATGTATATGTAAAATTAAATATATACATATATTATATTGCGAGCCTGAGAGACTGTTTATCACCTGGCTGGAGTGCAATAAAGCACAAAAAGGAGTGTGTACACACACACACACACACACACACACACACACACGTACAGAGAGACAAACACAGAGTCAGTCAAGCACACACTCAGACACTCTCACACTCACGCGATAAGCATGCAGTACAGTAGCGTGCTCCAATGAGCATAAATGGTAGACATACATGAAAATATATATAAATGCACAATACATGGCATATATTGTTGGTTGCTTGTCATTGAAGGCTGTAAATTTAAAGCGGGAGTCATGGCCGCAAGACACGTGAGTCGCCACTTAAGCCCCAACACACGCACTCACACACATCACCCACACACACACGAACGCACAAACAGTGGGATAGATACAGCAGGATACACGGTAAATGAGATTATTTGTAAATAGATCACGTTCTTAGTGGCGGGGAATATGGGGTCTATTTGGAGCGCGACTAATGCGTTAACATATTAAATTGACGAGTGATTAACTTACTTGGCACTGAAGATTGAGGCCAAAGCCAAGAAGCAGGCATCAGCCTCACGTGGCGTCGACGTATAACAACGATCGATTACCCATTCAAGCAGTTGGCCCATATCCGGATTTGATTCCAGCAACAGCACAACCGTATCGCGTGCCAATTGATAAATCTAAACAACAAACAATATGGCTTGATATATAGCTGACATAAACGAGGTATTGTTCCCCACAATCCACCCACCTTCTCATCCTTGGAGGTAAGCAGCAAATCCAGCCACTTATAGATGATGCCATCGTCTTGCAGATGGGGCGTATAGAAGATGTGACCGCAGCAGAGCAAAGCGGACATGGCCTGCACAAGAGATACAAGAAATAGTCACTTAAGGTCACAAATTGAACACATGAAGGAGGAAACTACAGATGCAGCTTTGCAGCCAGCCAGCAACTTGCCTGTAATGCGCTAAATTGCAGTTTCTCCTCCTCGAGGGTTTGGCCAATCTGTGAGCTGATTCCGAGAGGCTTGGAGAAGCTGCCACACCATGTAGCAAATAAATTGAATAGATTACGCTTCAAGTCACGCGACAATAAAGTGGCGCACGCTTCAACTGTGTAAAATAGTTACTAAAGTTATAAAATATAATTTAGATTCAATTCGAGGAAACCTACGTGAAAAGTTCTTAATCATTTTGCGTATAAAATTGCAAAAGTGCACCTTGACTTCACGTATGCTGAGATTATCCTTGTCCGTTTCAGCCATCAGGTAAGCCATGGCACCCTCTATGTACTCCACAAATGTGGGATGCAAGGACATGGTATCACGTTCCAACACGCAAGTGCTGTAAGAAAGGAATCGAAGAAAATTTATGTGTATTTTAGTTTTGTCTTAGGGATTTTCCGTGCTTACCTCACACCGAAGGTGCCATTTTCAGCTATCTTCTCCAGCACACGCACCACCTGCAGACGCAGTGCATCGCGACGGCGACGGCGACGCATATTCTCCTGTTTCCGATCGACGGCCTCGCGTATATAGACCACCAGCTCCTCCATGAGATCCCTGTTAAATAGAGATTCAGTATCTCGAATCACAGATGTAAAGTTTCTGCTTACTTGAGCGCATCGTGATTTATCATGCCCAGCGCATTGACAGCCGCATCCCGCACATCAATGGCCTCGCAGCGCAGCAGGGGCACAACCAGCTTGTACAGTGCCTGCGGCGAGGCGCTGCCCATTGCTGATTTGTCGCTCCGATCTGCGTTTAGGGAATCTGGCGATGAGCTATAAAATAAAATTTACGGTCGGTACATTTTAGTGTCGTGTTTTACTGCTTAAAGTTCCGCAACTCCTGACTAGCCAGCCTCCTCCTGGCCGTCCCATGAGCTCTGCCGACTGCTATTGACAGAGGCTCTGCTCTTTTGGCAGTCAAATTCGTAATTCTATTTATATTTATAACTGCGTTGCCCATTACCCAGCAATTTGATTGAAATTAACATTATAAATATTAAATGCGAACATTTCAATTAAAAAGTACAATTTCTGGTTCAGCAAAACATTAAATATGTTGACAGTAAATACAATTTTATATATATGTATATATATTTATATTCAGATATATATATATATCTATATATATGTGTGTGCCGCATATAATATTCTGTCTGTGAGTTAAGGCAAAAGTGGCGTGAGCGGGTACACATCAGCTAGCAATATATAAAATAAATAAACTTGATTTTTTCGCAATTATTGCAGCATACCAAAAAGAGCCAATAAAAGTGGATGGGCCACGCACAGTGTGCATAAACCGACAAAATGAATTTAGTGCACCAATCAAATGACAAACAAAATAACTTAAACAACGTGCTATAGTCGAGAGTATTAGACTTCGAGATACCCTGTAAACAGCTACGGGTTTTTAAGGAAAATTGATATTCCTTAAGCTTTAACAGATCTTAGATTGGTGAGTTGATAGAGATGAATAAGTAGAAAGGCGGACAGACAGGACAGACAGGAAGAGAGACAAAGACTCAGATATATTACATAGGCAGTTAGATATATGTATATACACTCTCCACATATCCATCCACATCAGGAACTTAACTAAAAACTATACATGTCTTCATTTGTATTGCTTACTAAGTAGAAGGGCGGACAGACAGGACAGACAGGAAGACAGTCAAAGACTTAGATATATTACATAGGCAGTTAGATATATGTATATACACTCTCCACATATCCATCCACATCAGGAACTTAACTAAAAAATATACATGTCTTCATTTGTATTGCCTACTATAGTCTACCCACACAATATTCACTGACTACAACAGGGTATTAGTCTCAACATGTGGTCAAATTGAAAACGTTCAAATAAACAGCCAAAATGGAAATATTTAATATTTTAAGCATATATTTATTTGCAAGCAACTACAAAGCCTCAAAGCTTTATTTTGGCAAACTACAACTAAAGCAGTTTCTATAAAAAAAAATAAATGTTTTAAAAATCATATTTTTATACACTCTACAAATATTGATAGAACAATTCGTGACACTCAAATTAAAAGCGCATTAAATGAACAAATTGTGTATTGTGAGCAGGAAAAGCTGCTTTGACTTTAATATTTGACAATTAAAGGTAAAAATTGCAAACTAAAAGACATTTCTAAGCAACTACGTACGCCATAAACACTTAAGCATTAATTTGCATGTCAAACAAACACAGACACACACACACACACACACAAATACACAGATACACACACATTGAAGCACATATGGCTATAAAAGCCACATTAAAAGTAAGTGGAGCAGACTTATGCAGATTAATTATAAGTTTCTTGTTTGCTTATATTTTTGGGGTTTTTGGGGGATATTTGGATGTTTTAGGATTTGTGTTGGGGTTTTTGGTGTTTGATTTGCTTTACCCAAGTCGTTTCTGGCGCGCTTCTTTGCGTCCGTAGGAGAGCGGCAGAGTGAAACGTGTCACAATTCCCTCCGGCCCAAAGACATTTGACGGTATATTGTCCAAGGAATCGGATAGCGAACGTGAGTCCGATTGATCTTGTAAACTATAAATTACAATCCATATATAGTGATAAAACATAGATATATATAGAAATTCATAGGTTGAATAAAACGAACGATGGTATATTTGTGAAAATATGATCTTTGACCAATAAAGAAACGTTTTTTTTTTCTTCTTTCAAACTGATTTTGATGTAGACAGATGGATATATGGACTGTGAACTGTGTATATAAATAACATTCCCCAACTACCAACTGACATTTAACAATAGTTATGAACGCGTGTGTGTGTGCTGTGATTAATGTATAAAATCTCTGAAGTGAAAAGTCCTCGATTTGTAAAAAAAAAAAACAAAAGCTATATAATTAGCTTAACGAAGCACTCACTCGACTGTAAAAGAAATTAACTTGCGAGGCGCAAAAACAACTATCTAAAGTAAACTTAACTTTAATATTTATTTTTAAATCAAAGCAGCAGCGATAAGAGCCACATTAAATTATTCATTTGCAGGACACGGGTACTTTAATAATTAGAGCTGTTTTGATTGCATATTGAAGGCGGACGGTTGCCTCATTTGCATATTGACAGGCAGGCGTAGCACCTCTTGTATTGAAAACCAATTCCTGACAACATTTGCAATTTGCATTTCAAACAGAACAAACAAATAGATATGTGTGTGTGTTTGTTTGTTTTGGCTGCAGCAGAGCTACATACAATTAAATTTACTATTACAAAGAAAATTATGCAAATAAACATACAACACTTTAATGAAAAGAGCAAAGGACACGAACTTTAAGGAACAACATACAACAAGCGTATCGAATGCTATATACAACAAAGGGCAACAGGGCGTATGATTGATTTGGATGCATATTTTTCACATTCCAATTAAGAACTTTGATTGATATTATGCAAAAACGTGATTCGAAACAGAATTCCAATAGATATTTGAAAACTATTTTAAGTCAATTCGTTGAATATTTCAATATTATTATGACGTACAGGTATGAATGGGTGTGGGTGTGCTGCTGTGTGTGTGTGTGTGTGTGTGTGAAACGTGGACAAACAAGCGAGCACAGGCACATCAGATGCAACTTAGTTAAAAACAAATAAACAGGTAGACCAACTAAAACGAAATGACAACAAAATTAAAATGAATTTGCATAGAATCGGAGCAGGCACACGTGCGCTGGATATAATTGAATGCTAACTGTTAATCAAACACGGGACAAATGATAATGTTTTATTTGAATTGCGATTGTGAGTGGACCCACTCACAATTTGTTTTTAGATGCACTGAACAATGTTTGTTTGCAATGTCTATGAACATATTCGAACTTACCTCAAGCTCAGATCTGGCGAGGCACAGCGCACAGCTACGCTTGGTATTTGTGGCACCAGCCGCATGGCACAGGCCACTTGATTGCGCCACAGACGCATATACGAATCCTTTTGACTCTCGGTGGGCATTTTCTTTGTGGGCGCCGAGCCGCGCAACAAGGAAGCACGATTATCGCTGACGGGTCTGCAGTTGGAAGAGAACACAAATGGACAATTAGTTGAAGAACGTTTCTGTCTCGTAAAGCTTCCACTTACGTGGGATCTATGACGCTATAGAGTGCATTGAGACGTGCATAGCAAATGGGCCAGGCCTGTGCAACCGCTGAGGGGCATTGCTGCAGCACACGCTGACGCTCCAACAGGCCAAACAGACAGGTTGCCCAAGGATCAAATGGTGGCTGCGAAGAGCTGGCAGTTGCAGCGGCTGCAGCTGCTGCAGAGCTCGATTGCGAGAGATTCAGCGTTGATGTAGATGACTTGGAGTTATCTAAAATAAAATAAAAATTAAAACCTTTTAATATTCACACACTAAACTGTTTTACCAGCCAGCTTACCATCTGTGTGTCCGGCCAGCCAAACGCCGCTAGTGCGCTCAGCTATCCACCACAGTTCAATGCAATTGGCATTCAGTATGGCTGTCTTCTCTGCCTGCGGCAGCTGCGGCAGACATTTCTCCACAACTTGCGGACACCAGCGATCCATGACATCGGTCAGAGGTGGTTCCGTTTCGGGTATGCCCAAAGCGCGCATTAGATTCTTCACCTCTTTGAGTATTATGGCTGCCAGCTTGCGTAAATATGGCCGATAATGGCAGAGCAGCACCAAGGCGAAGCCTTCGACAAAGTGCAGCGTAGTAACCAATGGTATCTCATTCTTTTTGCCCACATCGTTGGTCCCCATATTGAGGACCGTGTGCTGGGTAATGCTGGACATGCCACTCGAGGTGGTTATGCTCGAAGCAGCACTGCTGGCTGTGTTCAGATGCTGTTGCTTGGACAGCTGGCTGCTGGTGGTTTCCTTGCCAGAGGCAGTCGGTGGTGTAGCCACAGCAGCCACAGGCGTGGCCTGTGCAACAGCTGTACCAATTGTAGCCGCAGCGCCGCCAACTTTTGGCTGTGCCGGATTATTGGCAACACCAGTGGCACCTGCACTCGGTACGCTGCTACTGCCGCTGCTGTTGTTGCCGGTGGCTGCAGCGCCGTTGACATTAATCGCGCAGCGCCAAATGTTCAGGAAGACAAACAAGATGCGCGTACAGTTCTCCAACAATTGCGGATAGGTGTCGGTGACATCGCGCACCAGAAACTGTGTGTAACCGTGCACGACATCCTGACGCCAATCCGGAAAGTCTTTGACCAGCGTCTGCAGCGATTGATGCGTCAGTATGCGCAGCTCCTCATCCATATGCACGGTTAAGCGTGACAGCAAGTCGACCAGCTCTTGCGGGGTCATTGTGTCGGGTATTAAACGTGGCACAGCAGCAACACACGTCCGAAAGAGATCAATGCGCGGCTTCCGCTCACCAGAGAGCATCTCGTCTGGCTCCTTGTTCTGATTCTGTGTATTCGTCATCATTAAAGGCCGTCCACAATGAACATCCAGTGCCCGTAAAATGTCCACAAATACACGACGTACGTGAGGAAAGTATGTGGACATGCCAATGCTACGTGCTGTCTCATCTGTTAACATCTTGTTGATGTACGTCTTCTTCACACGCAACGTATTCCCCGAGGGCAGCGCCGGCACAGTGCGCGGCATTGGCGGCTCACCATCCTTTTGCTGCAGTGAATCGGCAACCACAAGGAACGCACGTAAACCGATGCTCATGCGCTCCGGATTAAGTATGACTTTAATGGAGCGACCCACACAGAGTAAATCGTAGACAATCTCCCTCATAGCAAAGTCCAAACGCTCCTGAGCAATAAACTGAATGATCTTGACAAAGATATTTAGCGGTGTATCACGCGGCACAACGCCCTTGGAGCCTCTGCAAAAAGAAAGCTGTTAGTAAGAGCTAATTCATTCCCTTCAAAAGACACTTACTTGGGAAACAGCGAATTGACAATGCTCTGCAAGCGTGAATGCGTAGCCGAGTTGGATTCGCACTTGATCCTGATCATGTAGACCCACAGGAGACGATAGAGTGACTCGAGGGCAACGCGACTCATTTTAGCGTCGCGATTCTTCAGATTGCTCAAGCACATGGCCAGAAAGTAATGCCAGTTGGTCAGAAAGAAAGTCTTCTGCGAAACGCAGAGCAGGCAAGTGACGAGCGGAAACAGCGCCAGACGATGCTTGGACTTGGTCGATGCATCCAGTGTCTGCACATACAGCAGCTCCACAAAGTTCTTAACGCAGGGCACATTTACCTCGTTTTTGACGGCCTAAACGAGACATAGATTAATATATATATAAATGTGCGATTTAATTAGTTATTCTTACCGCCGCAACGGGCACCAGAATCTCGACAAAGAGTCCAGCTAGTGCATGTTTGATATCCTTATCCTTTACCTCCAAAAAGTATTGACCACATTCGTGCATAAATTGAAACGAGGCCTCAAACTCCTCGATGGGCACCATTTTGACGCGAAAGAACTTCATGCCCATCAGCAAGCTAATTATGCTCTGCGTCGTTGTGGGCGATGCCTCTTTGCCGCGCAACTCCTTCAGCTCGAACATGAAACGCTTCCGCACCGAAGCAAATCGACTCTGGGCCAGCACGCCAATGACCTCCGAGTAGAGATCCGCAATCATGTGTATATTATGGGCATTGGGATTGTTTTGCAGGCCGTCTTTATACTTGAAGTGCTTAAAGGCCAGATTCTCAATGCTGCGCACCAGATCCTCGTGGCCCGGATGAAACGGCAGCTGTTTGAGTATCTCAATCAGAGCCAAACAAAATATAAACTCAACGGCCGCCTCGCGACGCTGCAGCTGAAAGTCCAGATCCACGCTGGTCTTGTTCACAGACTGAACACTGCTGCCCGATGCTGGTTTCTTCAGGTTATTCTTAATTTCCATATCGGACAGCTGGCGACGATGCCAGGCGAGCAGCGTGTGCAGCAACGAGGGCAAACAATGCTCGGCCACAGAGCCCAGTGCGGAGAGCAACTGATCAAATTGCTGATCCTCGCCGCGTTGCAGCAACTTCGATAGATTCTTATCGGCGCTCTCCAACATGACCAGCTCGATTTTCTTTTCCGCCTGCGCTGTGAAATCACTAAACAAATTGCGCATGACTATCTCGCCGGGTCGCGGCGCTGTCAGCTCAACGCTGGCTACACTCGCCGCCAACGCATGCATCTCGGCCTGCGTGTAACTGGGCAGCACGTTTATAATGGAGCTGCGCGAATGTGCGCCCCAAGGCAACAGCGACTGACGTTGCGGTATGATCAAAGGCGGCAATGCAGCAGGAGGTGAGGCGTAACTCTGACGATTGGCGCTATAGCTGATGGTGGCTGTGGCTTGAACAGCACCGGACTGTTCCTGATTAGTCACCGACAGTTGTTGTTGTTGTTGCTGTTGCTGCTGCTGGTGTGGGTATTGCTGCTGTGGCTGATGTGACTCATACTCTATGCTGTAAGGGTATTCGTCGCCAAGTATTTGATAATTTATGGGCGATGTGGTGCCACTACCATTGGCAGACGCTGATGCGGACACTGATGCTGCTGCGGCTGCGGCTGCACCATTCAGCCCAATGCGTCCTAACTTGGGCGTTGAGGTATATTCACTGGAGTTTATGGAATGACGCTGAGCGGGTGAGCCGTTTGCCTCCAGCTGTGCCTCGTTATCAACGTTATCGCCACCAGCGTGATAAAGATCTTCATGGTAAACACTACGCTGTGGGCTCTTTGTGGGCGTGGTATTAACAGCTGTGCCTGTTGCTGCTGCTCCTGCTGCTGCTGCTGTTGTTGTTGCTGCTGCAACTGTTGCTGCTGTGGCATTGGGACTGCCGCCAGCTGGTGAGCCAAGGGCCGCCGCACCACCAACAACAATTGTGGCGGCCTCGCTCACGTGTTGCTGCTCATTTGGGTTTTGATTTGTGCCTTTGGGGGGGAGAAGCAAAAACAAAGCAGAAAAGTCATCAAATAATATCAGTTATAAATGGATTTTCACTCTTATCAATACGCAGAAATGGAGCTCAATATAAAAATGTGTCTATAAAATGATTCATTTATTGTGTCAGCACTACAAGCTACCCTTTTAGCCTTTTAGCAAACAACAACAAAGCTCGTGAGTATTTGTGTATGTTAAAAGTTTGTTTACTCAACAATTATGATTTTTTTTTACCCAAAATATATTTATTTTTTATTTTTTTGGTATGTCGTTAACACGCGCCTAGCAAATCATATCTGCAAATAGAAAATATTATTATCTCATCATCAGCATAATGTAGTTTTCTGTGTTGCTTTGTTTTTTGTGGGTGTGTTGTAACTTTGAACCCAAACAGGTTGCATGGAAGGGAAATACCCTATAGACTGTGCTGTCGCTCGCTGGCCCGTTATCGTTAAAAGTCCATTTCCTCATGTGTGTTCATTTGTTCAGTTGTTCAGTTGTTAGGCTTGTATCTTAATTAGAAAATGTTAACGATGCGTGGAACATAAATTCATTATCGGCATATCGCATGTCTGGCAAAAATATATACAAATATACATATATATATATATATATATATATATATTGGCAAACAGTTGAGACTCCGATTCGATTCGTTTGCTTGTTTTTTATTAGATGACGACATTGCATTAGTCTTTCAATCTATGCGCAGCTAAAGTCTAAATAAAGCATGTTTATCCTCATACAACATTTTACTAAATATTATTAGTAAACAATCTCGCTTTATCTATAACTTTATCGCGGCGCCATCGAACAGTACGTCAAAGAACAAACACCATTTGATATCAATTCAACCGAAAAGCCAATTTCACAATTTTATACGTACATATGTATATATATATATATATATAAAACACTTTCTGAATTATTCTGAGTACCAGAGTACGTACATTATGACCATTCAATTTCCAGTGAAGTTCATGTTTGTTATAAAAATTCAGTCATTTATTCGAGGAATTAAATTGGCAATGCGGCAATTAAGATCATAATAAACGCTTTGCAAATTTCTAGTTTTATACTACTCCAATATTTTACACAGTAGATACTTTGATAACACAAAAAGAAAAGCTAGATTATAAAATTGTTAACTATGTGTGAAACTATAATCATTAAACTCATAAGCTTCATTATCAATTTCACCTTCAATAAATCCAATGAATTTCTTATAATATTTAACCAATTTTGTGCCACTTAAAAGCCTTTGGTTAATGCTTTAACCACGTAGATAGCTGTGACCGCTCGCTGGCTAAATCAATAGCTTTGAATGTATTCAATGAAAGCCTAGTCGCAATTTCAAGTTCAATTCGAACATTTTGCTGTTGTCCTTAAGCTGTCATTAAGGCTACAGCAATAGCAGCAGCGTGCAAGCCTTTCTATTACCCACAGCTAAAAGTCATATAAATAATAAATTATAAATGGTAGACGGTATACGGTAAAAAGGAAAACGCTCGGTGGGAATGTGGCTGGCATTACCCAATGCCGACACATGACCGTCAGCTGTTCCACAGGACTCGAAGGACTCACACGACACTTAAAGGTCACAGTCAAAGTTCAGGGCAAAGGTTTCGCTGTCACTGAATAATTGATCAACTTTATAAACGACTACGTAAATCGAGATACTATATACATACTATATACACATATATGCATAATATATATGCATGTTTATGTTTGCATATAAGACGACTGCCCCAGCTGTCATGAAAATTGCGCAAAGTTTACGAAATCAAATGAAAATTCAATTTTCTTCTCTTTCCAAATTCAATAAAATTTAGCCTTAGATTCGTTTCTCGTTATCTAAACATGTTCGCCACATCAGAGAGCTGGGAAAAACATGATAAGAATGTGGCAATTGAGAAATGACAAGATGTTACCCTATAATGCTTGCATCATACACGTGAGAATCGCAAAGAAAGGTGATCTTAACAAAGGAGACGAAGAAAGGAAAGCGTAGAAAGAAGTAGAGTGAAAAATGGAAGAGAGCGCAAATAGAGAAATAAACCAAAAATCCTCAACTTCTATATTCCTCACTCATTTCGTTTTCAATGGGTATACAAATGCGCAGAAAATATGGAAAATTGCGTTAAAAATATCAAATCCAAACCGACAGCAAAGACAGATTCTCCCCATTTGTTTGTGTATATTATTAATAACGTATTAACACGCTCGCATCCCATCAAAACGAAAAAAAGAAGAAGAGAAGCCCGCTACAAGCGAAAGTAAAGCAAACGAATGGAAACAAACTGAAATTCTTGTTTTAAATGCGCTATGGATGTGTCATTTAACAAAACTACAACAGTAACAACAACAACAGCAACAGCAACAACTTGGCAAAGACATGCGACCGAACACGAATCTCTCCTCTCCTGATCTCTTAGTGCCCCAGCACCACTTAGCCAATGTCTCCGATTCTCTCATCCAATTTCAGTGGGCCAAAAGTTGAAGAACTGCAGCGCAGGCGAAACGAAACGTTTCTTCTTCTTTCTTTTTTTTATTTCAAATGCGCAATTTTTGTTTGAAAAATTTGAAAAATCAGCAAAAAAAACAAAAATGTTTCAAGTAATTTGTGTAAATTATAATAACAATTCAAAATGTATAGACAGGGTAGAATGGACTTGAAAACTTTCTTTATGCTAGCATAGAAGACAAGAAATATATTGAAAATATATCTTTTTACTATATATATTTCGAATTCATAAAGATCTCAAGAGATCTAAAGATCTCAAAATCTGTAGTTAGAGTATATTCTAGTCGAGCTTGCCCCTCCACTTGTTTTCGCAACATTTTGTGAAATATTGCGGCTAAAAATGTATGATTTGGGTAGGATTATTTTTATAGATTATCAGGCAATTGCACGAATCAAAAACATTTATTAAACAAAAGAGTTGAATTTACTTAAATAAATAAAAAATCTTCGTAGGAAAAAACCATGGAAAAACAATACAAATTTTCTTAGAATTTTTTATTGATTTTCTGTTAGACATTATGATGAACCATTTAGAGAGCTCAGCCAGGCGAAAATGGGCCATCAGAAGCCATAAAATAAAAATAGCGAGAGCTTTTCCCAACTTGTTCATATACATTCATATATATGTATGTATAGTATATCTATATATCTTTCTGGTTTTTGCCACCCACACAGATAATATTTAATTGTCAATATGTTTGACGGATATTTATGATAAATGCTTTGTTACCTTTTAGTTTTTTTGGTGTCCATTGAAAGTTCCATAACATGAAACTGGCGCATAAATTTGTAAAATAATCACAGCTAGGAAAATGATGCTCAGGCAGTTTTTCCAATGTTTAAACACGACAACAACAACAACAATAATAATAACAATAATAATAGGAGAGAATATTCCGAATACAAAGCTCAAATAATTGGCACAATAATATTTCTGTGGGTGTGTCTCTCTGTGTAGGTAGAAAAGGGGCAGGTGATTAAATAAACGTTGGCATTTGTAAGTACACGTAATTAGAGGCACGTGAGCTTTGTTGCTCTATCTAAACACAAATTATATTTATGAGTTGTAATTAATTTTGCGTCGTTTTATTTTTCTCTCTCTGTCTCTCTGGCAGGATTATTTGTTGTTGTCGCTGTTGTTGTTGCTATTGTTGATAAGAACAGGCCATACAGCTCATAAATGTGTCACCACAAAGCGTACGTATTTAAAGACTTGCGGGCCGAGATTAGATCGTATAAATCGTAAAAAAAAAAACCAAGAACAAAAAAAAACAAAGCGCAGCAACAAATTCAGCTGTTCGTTAATTTTGAGACGTCACTCATATAACTATAAATATAAATATTAACGATTATTTGTAATTTTCACAGCTTTTTTCGAAATTCAGCTTGATGTATGTATTTATAATACTTTTTTATGCTAATGAGCCAGTTTAAAGGCGTCTCAAAACAAATGAGCTCAGCGTTTTGAATTTGAAATCGACACACGACGCCACGATGACAACAGCAACAACAACAACATCAGCAACAATAACACAAAATTCGGTTGTCAAATTACAATTTCGAGTCAATTTAACGCATTTATTTATATATTTGCGCGATCATTTATATATTTATAGGTGTGTGCGGCACATATATCTTCACGTTCACATCGCACACAAAACACAATTTCTGTCGGCTAAAACAAAAACACAATTTATATATTTATATATATGTATGTATGTGTGTATGTGTGTACATATACATACATACATATATAAATCTCAATACTCAAACGTCGAAAACGTAAAATGCTAAATGCGAGGCGAACTCTGGCGACGACTAATTTCGACTGCGGCGAAAACGCGCGCGCCGCGCAGCCCAAAAAAAAGTTCCAAGCAGCGCCAGAATCAGCAGCAGCAGCGAAAGGCAGCGCCGTCAACAACAACAACAACAAATACGAGCAATATGTTATAAAATAAAGAAATATAAAAAGCAAGCGTAAAGCAAAAACAAAAAAAAAAGGTGAGCACAAATCGCGCGCGCTCGCAAATTGAAAGCACAAAATCAAAACAAACGATAATTGTATATTTAAAATTATGATTAAACACACAAGAGACGGAGAGAGTTAGATAGAGAGAGAAAGAGACGTAGAGAGAGCAGCAAGTGTGCTAGTGTGTGGGGTAAGTGTGAAACAGCTGTTGAGAACGGCGAATTGGAAAAAGCCGCACAGCAATAAAAAGTAACAACAACTCAATCAGCTGAGCAAATGGCGTCGACTGCGACGGTGACGGCGACGGCGACGCCGACAGCGTTGACAATGATTGGCATTATTTATAGTTGTTGTTGCTTGTGTTCTTGTTTGTGTTCACTAATATTTCGAATATTAACATAAATTAGATAAAAACGAACATTGCAATTAGCTCAGAACAAGGTAGTTGGTTGGTTGTTATGGCACCTAGACAAACACACACACACCGAAATAGTTCCGTTATTTTGTAGTACGCTGCGTATGCGTAATCGCACACAAATGCACAATTGAAGGCTAAAAAAAAAAAAAACGTCGCGGCTTACATTGTATAACCCGTTCTCTAGACTTTTGCGCCCCCAAACTATTGTTTATTACATAAATCATCTTGAAGTGAATTTGTATTTTTTTTCTGTTTTGTTTTGTGTTTTGTTTGTATTTGCGTTCGAGTGCGCAAATTTCTAAACAAATATTTGCAATTGTTTGTTTGTTTTCAATTTGTTTTCGATTTGCTTTGTTGTCATATTTCGCAAAGCTTTGCTAATCATGCAAACTGTACAATTTTTGTAACAATAAACAACCAACTTGATTATTAACTGTGGAAGCCATAAAAAAAGAAGAGAAACGAAATACAAATGCACAAATGTTTGTGAAACATACAAAAAGGAAAAAGGTTCAGGAATTAGCACATTATTTCGTATATATCTCCCTCTCTCTCTCTCTCTAACTCGCCGCGCTCCCTATAAGTGTTAGTTAACGGGTTTTATTGCAAATTACATCACGCCCACGCCATAGAAATTGCCAAAAGCAAAAAACAAAAGGCAAGAAAAACACACGCGATGACGAACACGCGACTGGAACGCGCCTTTACACACGAAACAGTTAAAAAACAAAACAACAAAAAAGGAAGAACCAGAGCAAGGCAGAGAGAACGCACTGCAACTTGATACTTGGCGCGTTGGCAAACAAATGAGCTTTGAAGCCTCAGGACAGCGACGAAGACGGCGACGACGGCGACGACGACGACGACGGCTGCGACGACAACTACAACTGAAACACAGACGCAGACTGAGCTAGAATCGCACAACTTATGCAATTGGCACAGGTGCCGCACTCAGAGCTCACTCAACGACATTTGACTTTGGGCGAGCAGCGGCGAAATTTGTCGCCTTTACTATTTTGTTTTCTTCTTCGAATTTTGCACCAGCAGCAGCTGAGAACAGCCGTTGGATAAGTGCCAGAGGTTGTGACCAAACTGACTGACGTTCTTGCTTATTGTGAATGTCATTATCAAGGTTTATGTTGTCTGTTTGTGAATGAAATGCCGCCACAGCGAATTGAGAGGAGAGCGAGCGAGCACACACACACACACACACACTCATAATAAATTTACGACTAGGTCTAGGTCAATGCAGTGCCGAAATACGTTTGTATTGGTGATCATCTCTCAATTTTTAGTGCCTTGCAATTTTACTCTCCTGCTCTCACCAGTCCGCTGTATGCGTGTGTGCGAAGGAGAGGAAAACATGCGCTCATATCCAACTGTAAATGGAAACGGTAAATAACAGCCCCCGATGTCAAAGCTCAATAAAGAGCAGAGCCATAAATGATGGCAGAGTCAAAGAACAATGGACACACAAATACATATACAAATATACTGAAAGAGGAGAATGCATATTTGTATATAAGAGCAGAGCAGGCCCAATCAAAGTGAATCATCACTTAAGAAATAAGGAAATAAACAGACAGACGCAAAAGCGCCGACGCAAAGTACTAAACAAGGTGCAAGAGGTACCAGGTGGTAACACACACGCACACACACACACACACACACACAGACAGACATACACACATGCACAAAACAGATAAAAATGCACACTTGATATGTGGGCGTAAACAATTAGCAGCGACGTCAGCGGCAATTAAAAAAACGAGTGTAAGAAAAATATAAAAAAAAGGGGGCTGCGCCCAGGCAGAGCTAATTGAGTCGCACCAAAATAGAACTCACCTGCTGCAATGCCTGCACTTGCACTGTGGCCATCCAGAAATGCATCCGGCTGTGGCTGCAGCTCCAATGATTGTTCCATGCCTGCTTTTCAGAGCCCAAAACACTTGCGTACACAATTCTTAATACACTAAGTGGCTGCCATCTTTGTTTTCTCGATGTGCATACAGTTTTGCCCGCACGTCCGTAACGCGGCGACGGCGGCGAGCAGCGGCACTGGCACTTGGCAGTAAATGGACACACAATTAAATGCAATTATTGGCGTATTGCAAATCAATTTCAGAATTCAGTCTAAACGAAAAATTTACAAATACGTGAGTGGTAAGAAGAAGCAGAAGATACAGCAGTCAGCAGGCACAGCTGTTTTTTGTTTAGCATGCAGCGTTGCCACTTAACGAGGGCGCTGCAAACGTACAGTGACGTCACAAAGTGTGGTTAGTGTTGTTATTTTGTATAAGTAACATTTAAAAATATAATCTGATTAATATTTATTTCTGTTCCTTTAATAACCTATTCAGCTGCCACTAGTTTGTCTAATTTGTATTATAAATTTGATTTCCTGTTTTTTTTTTGGTGGCCTGGCAGCCCTGCTCAACAGCTGACTCTCACTTTTTGTTTTGCACGCTTTAAGCGTTATCTCTGTTTATCAGCGAATCGGTGTTTATTTTATTTAAAAACCACAAATTCTCGTGTACTTATCAGCATTATTGAGTATCAATGTTGTATTAATAGCCGTGAACGGTGCACCAACAATGGCTGCGTTGCCGCTTGCCGTACATCCGTTAACCAGCGACCCAACCGCCGCTTGGAATGAGATCAGCAAAAGCCAGCGAGTCATCAAGGTTGTGATGAAGCCGCCAACCACAACGGTGGCGCCCAACAAGGCGCGCGTCGTCTGCATGTCGGACACCCATTCACTAACGCCTTACATCAAATTCGATATACCCGATGGTGATATATTCATACACGCCGGCGACTTCACCAAGTGTGGCCAGCTGCAAGAGGTTGTCGAGTTCAACAATTGGATCGGAGCGTTGCCACACAGGCACAAAATTGTGATTGCGGGCAATCATGAGCTCAGCTTCGATCGCACCTTTACGCATCCCTTCCAGAACAAGGGACAGGCGCATGCAGACCGGTATAGTATGAAGCTATCAAGGATTCAACTTATTGTATATATATTTTGCATCCCTTTTCAGCTCCAAGCACACAGGCATGAGTATTTTAGATGATTTGCCCACGTTGGGCAATGATAAGCAGAGCATGGAGAGCGCCGTAAAGACGCCCAATATACGCGAGGCCTTAACCAATTGTACTTATCTGGAGGATGAGCTGCTGGAGCTGTGGGGCGTGCGCATCTATGGTTCGCCCTGGCAGCCTGAATTTTGCCGCTGGGCCTTCAATGTGCCGCGAGGCGCTGCCTGTCTGGATAAATGGAATCAAATACCCGCGGGCGTGGATATTCTAGTCACCCACACGCCGCCGGTTGGCCATGGCGATCTCTGCTGTTCCGGCGTGCGAGCCGGCTGTGTGGAGCTGCTGAGCACAGTGCAGCAACGTGTCAAGCCCAAATATCATGTATTTGGCCATGTGCACGAAGGCTATGGCATTACGAGCGATGGCAGGATCATCTATGTGAATGCCTCCACGTGCGACATCAACTATTTGCCCAACAATGCGCCCATTGTATTCGATGTGACGCTGCCGCCAGGTGTGCGTAAGGATTAGGCTGCAGTGGCACATGGCGTGCTCCCAATCCCAATTTCTATTTATTCTATCTACACTTAAGTTGCCATTTCAACAAGGAACAAGGAATTTATTTTACACTGCACTTCAAATTATTTTAAGTTTAGCAAATAACAGAACCACAAAAACACCAAAGTAATGCTCATTAAATGTCCTTCTCGCTGCAACAACAGCCTAGTCAAGTTTCAAACCAACGGCTGATCACGAATGCAATGAATTCAAAAGTTACTAACTGTCCAATCTCTAAAGCCTTTAAATGTCCTAACTTAGTCAAGTATCAAACCAACTGTTGATCGAGCATGCAACTCTTCACTATTCCAGTCAGTGCAGCCATTAAATGTCCTGCACATTGTAGCACTGACTTAGTTGAGTTTCAAACTAACTTTGGTTGCGACTGCAACTCTGCAGCGAATTGAGAACTTTCTGTGCAAACTTATGCAGTTCCATCTCTAAGAACAATTAAAAGTCCTTCACATTGCAGCACTGACCCAGTCAAGTTTCAAACCTACCGTTGCGATTGCAAATTTGCAGCGAATTGAGAACTTTCTGCAGTTCCATCCCTAAATCCATTAAATGTCCTGCAGTTTGCAACACTGACTTAGTCAAGTTTCAAACCAACTCTTAATTGCGATTGCAACTTCGCAGCGAATTGAGAACTTTCTGTGCAAACTTATGCAGTTCCATCTCTAAGAATAATTAAATGTCCTGCACTTTGCAACTCTGCCCTAGTCCAGTTTCAAACCAACTGAACTATTCCATTGCGATCGCAAATGCAACTCTGCAGCGAATTCTGCATTTTCTGACAGTTCGCCTTTGCGCCATTCGCTCTAACGGCATCCATCCAGCGCCATCGCTGCCGCCATTTTGTTCTGCAACGTGGCCGTCGAAAGAAATTCAATTTGAATTTCTTGCGAGCTGTTCACGAAAGTTTTGCTTTTAAATTGTGTTTCTGCTTAAAATTAATTAGCTGTAATTGGGCATACAAAACTATGGTGAGCGAACGAAGTAAATAAAAATAAAACTCGAATTGATTGGAAAACGCATTCATTTTTAAAGCGCGAAGTCATCTCCATACAAATCGGGCAATGCGGCACGCAGATTGGCAACGCCTGCTGGGAGCTGTATCTGCTGGAGCATGGCATCAATCTGGATGGTAGCCGCAAGACGGATGAGCAGCAGGTGGAGAGCGGCCGCGGGTCGAGCGTGGGCCAAGGCAGCTCCGACAATGATGCACACACCTTCTTCATGGAGGCGGGCAATGGCAAGCAGGTGCCACGCTCTATCTTTGTGGATCTGGAGCCGTCGGTCATTGATAGCGTACGCACGGGCGTCACCCGGCATCTGTATCATCCGGAACAGCTAATCTCCGGCAAGGAGGATGCCGCCAATAACTTTGCCCGTGGACGCTATTCGATTGGCAAGGATGTCCTGGATCGGGTGACGTCGCGACTGCAAAAGATTGTGGAGCAATGCGAGGGTCTGCAGGGTTTCCTCATCTTCAACTCGATGGGCGGCGGCACTGGCTCCGGCTTCACCTCGCTGCTAATGGAGTCGCTGTCCAATGATTTCAGCAAGAAGTGCAAACTCAACTTTGGCGTCTATCCATCCCCGAAAGTGTCCACAGCTGTGGTGGAGCCCTACAATGCGCTGCTAACGACACACTCGACCATGGAGCATGCGGACTGCGTCTTCATGGTGGACAACGAGGCCATCTATGACATCTGCAAAAGCAAGCTGGGCGTGGACAGGCCGGCGTATAACAATCTGAATCGCCTGATTGCCCAAATAGTTAGCTCGACGACTGCCTCGCTGCGTTTCAGTGGCTCCATGAACGTGGATCTGAATGAGTTCCAAACGAATCTCGTGCCCTTCCCTCGCATACACTTCCCCCTGGTCGCTTATGCCCCGCTCATGTCCGCGGATCGGGCGGCCCACGAGCAGCACGCGATCACCACGCTAACGAATGCCTGCTTCGAGTCCTCCAACATGATGGTCAAGTGTGATCCTCGAGCCGGCAAGTTCATGGCCTGCTGCATGCTCTTCCGCGGCGATGTGGTGCCCAAGGATGTGAATGCTGCGATCTCGGCAATCAAATCGAAGCGGCATATCCAATTCGTTGACTGGTGTCCCACGGGCTTTAAGATCGGCATCAACTACGAGAAGCCGGCCTTTGTCCAGGATGGCGATCTGGCTCCAACCTCTCGTGCCTGCTGCATGCTCTCCAACACGACGGCCATCAGCGTGGCCTTCTCCAACCTGGCCTACAAATACGATCTGATGTTCAAGAAGCGCGCCTTCGTCCACTGGTACGTGGGCGAGGGCATGGAGGAGGGCGAATTCAATGAGGCTCGAGAGGATATTGCGGTGCTCGAACGGGACTTCAACGAAGTGGGCCTGAACAACGATGAGGAGGACGACGAGGATTATGGCGAGTTCTAAGCATCCTTTCCCCACCAAAAATATCCATTCCATTCAAATCAATCCCATCTCAATAGATCTAGCTATGAGTTCCGAACCAAAAGATGTCCATAAAGATTCCGTTTTAAATTGTAACCAAAAACCTAGATAAGTATTATTATAAAGTATATTATCAATGAACTGGGTTCCCGGGTTCTGTCGTTCCCGACAACTGCTAATCAGCACCACCTAAAATTCGAGTATTGTATTTATATATCCTTTCATATACGTAAGTCTTGTATGTATATCTAATATATTATTGTAGATCTATGGATCCATATAGGAACTCTACTAAATGAAGCAAATAAATAAATTGTTAGGATCAAAAAACATAACTTTGTGTAACTGGCTATCTATTGAAATAACTAATCTAGACACAGCCTGCACTCACCCTCTCAGACAGCTAGTCTCATTCATCAAACGATATCTCAGTACCAAAAAACGATTTATGGATACCTTTAAAGCGGCTTTAGAGGTGAGTTAGAGTACTTTTAGCCATTATACAAACATTTGGGAAACATATAATTTTGTTGTCCTGCACTTTGGCTTACAGGATTTCAAATAGTTATTGCTTAAGACTTGGATTTCAAATATCACAAAATAATCTTTGTAAAACAATTTAAATTAAAATTATAAAACAAAAAGTTTTTCTTCTGAGTTTCTTTTAAATTTTTTTTTATTTTTTGTTGTTTGTTTGTTTGTTGTTGTTTTTGTTTTGTTTGTTTTAAACGTCTAGTTGCTAAATTTTCTTTTCAATTGTATTTTTTATTTTGTTTACTTATTTACTTAAATTTACTAAAAATTTTTAGTTTGTTTCTTCGATTTGAACTTGCAAAGCATTTTTTCTCATCAAAACTTAATTTAAGGAAACATCAAATATTTTTCTTGTTGCACAGTGTAAAATTACAATTTGTGTGTGTGTGTGAGTGGGTGTGGGTGTGGGTGTGGGTGTGTGTGTGTATACGTGTGTATCTTTTTTTTAACTATATAATCTATACAACTAATTTTCTCTCTAAGAGCTGATAATCTTTTACAAAATGCGAATTGTTTAAAGAAAAACGAATTTGTTTAACAAATAGAAAAAAATGTTCGTTTTGAAGGCAATTAAGTGTGCAATTGTTGTTATATACTTTATGCTACTTTATATAATTACATAATGACGCTTTCTTGTTGCTGTTGTTTTATCTCATAGTTAATAGTTAATAAAAATATATATATAACGATGAATGAATGGCAAAAAGATGCTTTCAAATAAATTTCTATTGATTATTTGCAATTGGTTTGTTGTTGTTGTTGCTGTTGTTATTCTTCTTGTTATGATTGTTGTTTTAGTTGTTGTTGTTGTTGTTGTTGCTGTTGCATTTAACGCTTAATATGGAACATTTGAGAAGAGATACGAGACGCTCTCGCCATTGTGTGTTCGTCTGACAGCCTCAGCGAACATCATAGAAACATCAATGCACTGCAAAAGAGAGAGAGAGTGAGTTGTAGAGCAAGTGAGAGTTGGAAAGTTAAGCTAGCTCACCTGTATTTTGGGACAGTCACGCATATGCCCATCCTGTGGTATAGTATTGGTCACCACAACCGCCTCGAAGCAGGCATTGTTGATGCGCGAAATCGCCGGACCCGAAAAAATGCCATGCGTCAAGATGGCATAAACCTGGGCAAATCAAAGAAAATTACAAAAGGAAATAAACAACTTGCTTAAGCAGCGTTAGCCCACCTTAGTGGCACCCGCCTCCACCAGACGATCGGCCGCATGCACTATAGTGCCGCATGTATCGGCCATGTCATCGACCAATATGGCAATCTTATCCTTAACATCACCCACAAGCACCATCGAGGCGACCTCATTGGCCTTCTTGCGCTCCTTGTGTATCAGCGCGAACTCCACATTCAAGCGATCCGCTATCGAGGTAACACTGTAAGTAATTCATATATCAATATACAAATTATAGATTTGTATATTTCTATTTATATGGCGAGTGTGTCTTACCGCTTGGCGCCGCCTGCATCTGGCGATACAATGATCGAATTCTTCCATTCGGGAATGTTCTCTTTGATCCATTTGAGTACCGCCGGCTCGGCATAGAGATTATCAACTGGTATATCGAAGAAACCCTATAAAATTCATATTCATATAGCAACGGGGCACAAATCTGTCATCGCCTTTGCCCCCACAACAATTGTTTTTGTACTCTCAGCTAATTTGTATACCCCAAAAACCTTTAGTTCCATTATCTGGCTATAAACTTCTAAACAAACAGGAGCAAAAACAAATTGAACGTTTCTCTTTATATATACTTATATATATATATATGTATTTATATATATATATATATATATACATATATCTAATGCTAAGCGGACGGAACGGAAAGGATGACGAATTTGCACACTTTGTCGAGCGAGGAGCATCGCGAGCTGGACAATTGGCTGGCCGATAAGCAGATCGCCCTGAATCATCGCACCCGACGCGATCTATCCGATGTTGTCAATATGGCGGTGCTCTTCAAGAACGTCGTCGGCAAGCTGGTCAACATGAAGCACTACACGTCTCACAATCAATTGGCACTGAAGCTGCACAACTGGGAGACATTCAGCCTGAATGTGCTACGTAAAACGAATCTCATCCTGATGCGCCCTGCACTGAAGCTGCTCGCCTCGGGCGACATGAATGCCATATGCTCGTTGCTCTTTCATCTGATGTGCATCGAACGGGATGGCATACAGCTCAGCTCACGTCGAGCATCTCCAGTCAAGGGACCGCAACTCTCATCGCGCGAAGCTCGTTCGCCAGCTGTACAATCGAGTCAGATCAAAACTCATTCACAGATCTCCACACAAACGCTGAACGAGCCACAGATGTCGCCGACAGACGAGATTCCAAACGACACAGACATGTTACAGACTCCCACACAGTCGCAGCTGGATCTGCAGGCGGTGGCTGCCAATGCCCAATTGTCGCACAATCTGAGGGTTACCCGTGCCAACTACGAGGAGCAGCTGCGCATCAACGATAAGAAGGAACTATATATACTGTCGCTCGGCCAGAAGGTGCAATACCTGGAGAAGGTCATACTCGAGAAGGAGAAGCGCATCAATCAGCTGCTCGACCACCTGTCCAAGCTATCGGTGCGCATTATCTCCATGCAAACGTCGATCACTGAAGAGCCTGAGCCACCCAAAACTATAAATTAGCCAAGGCTTGAGGAACAATTGCAAGCATCAACTGCAACTGCATGGATATACAATATACATTGACAAGAGAAACTCACACACAACCAACCACCCACCCACCCACACACACACACACATCTTATTTTTATATATATTTTTTTTAAGATTTAGTTTTTTTTTTTCAAATTAATTTTTGGCATTTTCCCATTGGTAAGAAAACAGCAAAAAATAAAGCGAAATTGTTGTGTTTTGGCCCCGCACTCAGCCCTATGGCATTATTATGATTATGATTGATGATTTGAGGCTCACCTGAATCTGTGAGGCGTGTAGATCCATGGTTATAATGTGATCCGCACCGGCCACTGATAGCATATTAGCGACCAGCTTCGCCGAGATGGGCGCACGGCTCTGTGCATGGGCCAGCGTAGAAAATATAGAAGAGAATCATGTATATCATTAGCGTAGATAGTAAATGAACTTATATATTAATATATCGTATATATATAGAGCTTATTATGAGAGTTAACCATGTGTACAAAAAACATACATATAAATATATCAGATAGTCAAATATATAATATATATATACAAAAGAGAAGTGTAACGTTCCAATGGGTACAAAAAACAAGAACTAAAACGAAGACTTTCGACAAACACAAAGGACAACAATGATCAATTGAGAGCGAGACAGAAAGAGAGAGAGAGAGAGAGAGAGAGAGAGAGAGAGAGAGAGAGAGTGGTGTGTGTGTGTGCGGAACATCAATGAGAGTGCGCACCAGAGACAATAAATTGTGCAAAATTTAAGTTCATATATTATTTATAATATATAAAAACTAAGAAATTTCTGAGAAAAAAAAACTAACATGCAAACTTTATATATAATATATATACTAATATTAGTCAAACTGTTTCAAGGCAATTCAAAAACTGGAAAAAATATAAATTTACAGAAAAAAAAAACTGCTTTAAAAAATATTTAAAAAATTTGTTTAAGCTCTTTTTTTTTTGTTTATAGATTAAAGATTAAAGATATATATTTGTCGCTGGTAGCTAGTTAAAAGTAAAAAGTAAAAAGTAAAGCTTAGACCCGCTAGCATAACTACTCACAGTATATTGTCTGGATGAAAACTCCTAAGCACATTTATTTAACAGATATTTTTTTGTTTTGTATTTGGTAATTGGTTTTTTGGTTTGTTTTTGGCTCATAAAAGTTGTTTGATTAAAGAAAAAAACAAATGAAAGTAGAGAAAAAAGAAAAAGAAGAAACAAAAAGTTGTTTGAGTGAAATATTCTAGACAAAGTTTTGAGTTCAAAGTTCAAAGAAACAAAAAAATGTAAAGAAATTAAAAGAGTCAAAGAAAAACTTGAAACTTGTTTATTTGAAACAAAACAAAATGCTGGCAGGGAATATAGTGTATATATACTTGGATTGTGCAAGAATTGATGCTAGATCAATCAGTTAGTATTACTAAGGCATGTTATGAGAACGGAGGGCAGAGAGGTGGAACGAGTAAACTTGTTTAACAATTATGGAATTACTTAGGATCTATAGAATTATAAATAGAACAAATTTAGGTTAAGGCGGAGCATGGGATTTTGAGAGACTTGAACGAAGCTGAGAATAATTGGGAGAACCTAAGGTTAAAGTGTAAAAGTAGCTAGAAAAAGATGTCTTTAAATATTATATATATTATATACAAGGTGCAATTCCAGGACTTTTTAAATTTCGCGCTTTCTAGTGGCGCCATCTGTCTGAAAATTTTATCGTTTGATTGTCTATTTCTCTGTCATGTTGTGTCAAATTTTCATGACATTCGGACGTATAGAAGCCGAGATATCGCGCTAAAAGTGACAGTACTTTTGTTGTGTCCGTCGAACAAAGAGCGAACATCAAGTTTTGTTTTAAACTTGGTAAAACATTTACCGAAACTCATCAAATGATGAAAAAAGTTTATGGCGACGATTGTCTATCCCGTAGCCGCATTCACGAGTGGTTTAAACGTTTTCGCGACTTCTACTTGTTCGGAAAACTTCATTTGGCAATGAAAGGAAAACGGTATGCTGACATTGATGCTATTCAAAAGGCTTCGACCGCCATACTCAACGCCATACCGAAGGATGACCTAAAAAAGTCAGTTGATAATCTTCTTGATCGTGCAAATCGTTGTATTCAGTCCGAAGGGGACTATTTCGAAGGCGACCAATAAAATTTTTGCCAAAGAAAATCTATTTTTTATTTTTTTTATAAAGTCCTGGAACTTTTGAATTGCACCTTGTAGATAGATAAGAGATCTAGAATTTGTTTAGGTTCAATTTAAATTAAAGTCAAGTAAAGTCTATAAAACTCACATAGATATGATCAGTATTTACTTGACTTTAGTTTCAATTTGGCTCTATATATTTGTCATATTTATATCAAATTTATAGAGTAGACTTGACTTTAATCTTCTGCTAGTTAAACTCTATGCAACCCAGTCTATATAACAATATATTACAATATATGTCTCACATGAGCAATCAGACAGACAATCGTTCGATGTCAAGAAACGCATTTTGAGTTCACATCAATGCACTTTTCCTATAGATTAAGCAGCTCGTCTCACTGACGAAAATAAGTGGAAAAATTACAGGAAAAATATATATTTATATGACCGGGTTCAAGCGCACAACAAACAGATACAGATAGAGCGCTAGAGAGCTATGCACTACGAAAGACCCCCAAACCAGTTGACGTCAACTTAAAGAAATGACGTTACTAATGGCTTATCAATAAATTGAATTAGGATTGTTTTTAATAAACAAATGAGGCAGGGAAAAGTTTGCAATGATTCGAAATCAGAATCAGAAACTGCGCGAGACAGAACGGATATGTAAGCTGATCAAGAATATATATATTGTGGGGTCACTCATGTCAGCTGCTGCCTGTCTTACATTGAGTTGAAAAATATTTTAATAATAATCCATTTGCAATGGATTGAGGACAGACGCTAGCTGGTTGCTAGGCAGACGTATGTCTTATCACCTTTAAGATTGTATTGAACCCGGTTTGTTTTTTGTATTTTATATATTGTTTTGTAACTGAAAAACATGTTGGAAAACACACAAGTGCAAGGTGCTAAGAAATGCAATCACAAATTATATATAAACATATATCGTATATATAGTATGATATATTATATATGATATTATACTAGAACGGCACAAGACAAATTAACGAGCAGACAGCAAAACGAGCATTTCTAGTATAAGTATAAATAATATAAATATTGTGTTAATATAAGTATTAAATCATATATTTTTGTTGCAATGAAGCGGCGCCGCTCGAAAAGGAAACAAACACAAAATTTTACAAAAATTTCAATTTGTACGAAACGATTTTTGAGCAGAAAAATGTGGAAATTTTCTTGTTGTTGTTTTTGCTTTGAATTTCAATTGCCAATTGAAAAATTATTCAAAAAATAACAAATAAATTCATATAAATTGCTAACAATGTATTGTAATTTGAAAAGCGCTTTTCATTGCAGTTTTCCTCGAGTTTTTATAGTTTTTCAAATGTTTATCAAATCCGTTTGTTTTTTCTTTCTTTCAGTTAGTTCATGCAGCACGTGTATTAAACATAAAAGACATAAGCTAAAATATTGTAAAACCTTTTTTTGTTGTTGAATATATATAAATATTTCTAGTTGTTAAAGCATTTTCGAATTGAACGTTTACCAACAGTTGATTAAAAGTTTTTTGATTTTGTATTTAATTTGCCCAGAGCCCAGCGAGGTGAGAAATTATTGTTGCAAGTTGTTTTTTGGAGTTCTTGAATGAGTTTTGATGAGGAAATTTTGAGTTGTATTTGCCCGACGAAAAACAAAACAAATTGAAAATTATTTTTTGGTATCTTGAAAATGAAAATGTGAGTTCGAGTTGCTGAAAGTTTTAAATACCCTAAATTTCCAATCGTAGTTTTTCTTGGCAAGCTTTGCCTTGTTTTCATCTTTCTCCTCACCGCCCGGCAACTAGTTTTACACACGAGAGAGATCAAACAGGAGATACACAGAGAGCGAGAGAGAGAGAGAGGGAGAGAGGGAGAAATGTATAGAGGGAGGTAGGCAGAGCGCGAAGTAGACACCAAAAGTTGTTGAAAACAGCGGCATAAACATAATTAATTGAAGAAGAAAAAAAGTCAAATATTTATATATGTATATAGGTAAAATTGTACAATATTTATATATTAAATTAATTATAGTTCTATTAAAAAACACAAAAGAAAAAAGTTTCCACATTTTTAACAGCTTCGCTTCCTTGCAACCTTTTGTTGTTGTTGTTTTGGGAAGGGATCAAAAACAATAAAAGAAAAACTCAAAATTTAATTACAAAATGCAAAAAAAAGAAGAAGAGAAATACACACAGAGAGATTAACATTATAAATATATATATATATAAATATATATATATATATAGATATAGTTTTGGTTATTAACATTGGACAGTTATATGCTTTACTGCCTTTACTTTATTTATTGTTGCTATAAAAATCCGAACTAGTTTTGCATTTGCTTTATCTTATATATTGTGTGTGTGTTTGTGTGTGTATAAAGTTGATATAGATTTAAGAATTTATGGATATATTATATTATAGACAGTTTTGAGCGAGAGTGAACTACCATCCCTATGGGGCAGACCTACCTTATCTTTTTTGTCTTGGCGGGCATATGGAAAGCAAGGAATCACAGCTGTAACACGAGATGCTGATGCGATTTTGCATGCATTGATCATGATCAGCAGCTCCATTAAATTATCATTGATCTCCCCGGAACCGGACTGCACAATGTAAACATCTTCGCCACGCACCGATTCGCCGATTTCCACACTGAAATTCGAGAAAAGTTTAGATGAGAAATCGCATATCACATTTACGAGACGTATAGTGTATATAAAGTGTCGTCTTGCTGGGCGACAAATTTCTTGTTTACACTCGAGTTGGCTAACATAAACACAACACAACACAACTCTCGTCGCTGGAGTCAAAAGCAAATTCTCAATAATTGAATTTGCTGACACTTGTCTGCAAATTGACCCACAAATCGACTCTATTTATGTATATATATATATATATACTATATATGTATATCAAGATTCCATCTACCCCAAACTCTCATGCGTTAGTTTGTATAGTCTTTCCACTTGTTTGGCTAATGTAAACACAAAAGTCTTCAAGGTGAAATATCAGCTTGAGACTTTTGGCTGCAAAAATTTAGGATATTCGCTCTTAGGCAATGAGTTTTTATGGTAGTTAGTTTTGTGAAAAGAGAGTATATTGGCTTTTTGGTGGCTTATAACTTAGGCATACTTGCATAATAGAAATATCTGACTTCAAACTTAAACATACTTTCAAAATATAAAAGAAATTGTTATTACATAAACATTATTGAAGGATTTAGGAACTTGGAATTTGAAATCGAAACTTTAGTATACCAAAGTCAGATAAAACAATGGGTTCAGTGTATAACAAGTGAGAAATTGCACTCGACTGCCTAATACTCGTTCATGGTCCAAAAACAGTTGAATCATGTTTGATAACTCTCGAGACACTGCAGTCGCCGCAGTAGCTTAGCTGTCAAAGTTGAGAGCTCTAGCTTCAAATCTTTGGAAGATATAGTTTTTTCCCTCTCAAGAGTCATATGTTCGATATATATCGTATATCATTTTTGGTAAATCCATAGCATAACTGTTTTCAGCTTTAATAGACAGACAGACAGAGGGACAACAAGTCGAACATTTTTATGAAACCAATATACTCTTTTCACTTTCGTAAACGAGTATATCTACTACATTTTAATTACTTTTGAGTTACTATTAACAAGTTAATTACTAACATTCCATGCTGTAGCTTGCTAATAGCTATAGATACACCCATCAAATTGGCGTGGCATATCGAAAAAGACTATATCTGGCACAGTTTTAAAGCCGCAACCACAAAGTTTTGCTGTTGCTACAATGTTGAGCTTATCGACAGATAGAGTGAGGCAAGCTCTTGATAAATTGAAAAAATATTGATTTTTTTGTCATTTTTGTACTCTAAAACCATTGATGGGAATTGTAGGTAGAATTGTTTTGTTAAAATTTGTTTATTAGAGTCTGTCTAGAGTCATTTCTTAGCTTCTTGTTTCTGCTAAACAAAAACCAATCAAGCAGTATTATCAACAAATATTAAACTAGAAGTCTAACCCGATAATAAATAAATAATATAGAATATAAACATTTCACTTGAGGTATTAGATATTATACACAAATATCATATATGAAGGACAGCTAAGCTTACTTTACTTATTTTTGTTGCATTTTCAAATGTATCAAGCATATTTTATAACTTGTATTTCTTATATAGGTTTATGCATACATATACAGTCGAGTCTCGATAATTTGTACCCCGCTAAATCGATAATCGCGATAAATCGAAACAAAATCTATCCCCTTGAAAAAAATTCGTTACAGTCGAGTCTCGATAATTTGAATTTCCGTCTAATTCGTAAAAAACCTGATCCCCTTGCCATTTCGAATTATCGAGACTCGACTGTACCATAAATTTCTATTCTGTCGCATATATCACATAAAGCTCATATGAAAACCTTTTCTCACTTTTTACAGCTTTTGCTTGCTTTCCTCCGCTACCTTTCTCGTTTATTGTGTTGTTTACATTTTGATTTTCTGTTTCTCCTTCTGCTCTCTATTCACACTCACTCACTCACTCACACACACACACACACACACACACACACACATTTTGGTCATTGCCATTGTTATTTGCATTGAAGGTTAATTGAATTACGTGTAGAACTGCGCCCAGAATATCGAACGCCTTCGCCCCGTCCATCGATTGACAAATTTTGGACATATTTTTGTTGCCTTTGCCTATAGCCTATATATATATATTAAATGACTTGTGTGTGTGTGTGTGCTTGAAAGACATTAGCGCCAGCGTTCGACCCCATCGTTTTTGATCAGGAATTATGACTAGAGTCGCACGCTCTCAGCTGTCCGCTGCTATGGGTTGGGCTGTGCGGCATATTACGCATACGCCGCATTGTTCGCTTGGCTTTGGCCAAAATGCATTTTATTAGCAGGCAATGCTAATGCTAATGCTAATGCTAGTTGCAGTTGCAGTTGACGTTGCATGAAATGAATGCATTTTTTCTGCATTTTGCTTTTTTGTTTTCATCTCAAGAAAAACACTTTCGCCTCTGGCATTGCTCGAATGCCAAACGCTGCTGCTGCTGTTGCTGCTGCTGCTTTGGCTGTGATTCTTGCGGCCAACTCTTGGGATCTCTATGCTGGCAGTGGGCCAAGTATTAGGCGTCTTGCTCTGCAGCTGTCAGAGGGTAGACCGTTGTCTAGCACCAGCAGCAGCAACAGCAGCTGTTTCCTTTGTTTTGCCTTTTTTTATGCATGTATTTTTAACTAGCTGTTTGACTTTTATTTTTGTCAGACAACTGACAAGCCTCTGCATGTGTGTGTGTGTGTGTGTGTGTGTGTGATAGTATAATCTTCAAGTATCGTCGGTCGACTTGGCTCACTTAATTCCTCTTGGCTCATAAACACCTATAAATATAGATGCTCGCTTTAAAGCCATATCTTGGCATCTAAATCGGTTTGGCTTTCAACCACTTATCAGCTAGCCAGACGTAGCCCTTGCTCCCATTCGCCTCACATTACGGACAACACGCAAATTTCTTATCGATCAAACTTTTCAATTTGTACTTGTAATCGACTTTGTTTTTGTTTTTTTAGTCTTGGTTTAGTTGCGTGTTTTGACCTTTAGAATTGATGGCCATTTGGTTGGGTATTGAAAAATTGCATTGGCGGCGGGTTTTGGGTTGCCTTTGGCAAGGTCATTTGTGGCTAAGCCTTAAATTGGGTATGAATAACAGTTATCCACATGAAAATATAATAAAATTGTCGGCTCTTAATATTTTCCATTAAATTAATGGAAATTTCATAACTGTTTCAAACACTTATCAAGAATACGAGTTTCCATGACGTCAGCTGAGCGCCCTTCAAGCGCTGTCGTTGATTGTAACCCAGGTCTACGACATACATACACACATACACACACATACATATGTGCGTCTAATAGGGGTAACAATAACAAATTTTTAGCGCCAATCAGCACATAAGACACGCTTCAATCAAGTCAAAGTGCAAGAGAAATAATAATAACTGTAACATCAACAACAACAACAACAACAGCAGCAGCAGGCAAACAAGAAGAAGAGCATTGCGAGTAATCTAACTGTGAACATATTAGTTACGTTACACTGTTGCTGTCAGCGCTGCGCGAGAACAAACCAGAAAGAGCCACAACAAGCCGACAAGTGCGCAGCACGAATAACAACAACAACAAAAACAACATAAATTAGCACAACCACCGTGTTGTTGTGTCTGCGCTTGCAGCACACACGTGGGGGCCGTCTCATCAAAGAGAGAGAAAGAGAGAGAGAGTGTGAGAGAGAGCAAAAGCAAACGCGTGAGCGCACAACAGCAGCAGCAACATGAACATGTGGGGGCGGCGTTGACGTCGCAGTCGCCGTCGCCGTTGCCGTCATCGGCTGACTTATGAGTGACTCTCTTCTGTGCGCTCTCTCAGGCTCTCGCTCAGTTGGCGGCGAAAAAACGTGACAGTGTCGTGTTGTGGTTTGGTTTGCTTTCGCTGTCTGCGCCCTGCCTGCCTGCCGTTGCTTCTGTTTTGGAGTTTACCTTTGTGTGAGTTGCGTGGCGTTGCGTCTGTATGCGAGAGCATAACATAATACATGCATAAACGTGTGTCTGCGTATGCACTACTTACACACACACACACACACACACACCCGTATGTATGGAATACTCACGCTCATTTGGCTAGCGCGTATCATGTCAAAAAGCTTAGCGCGCATTATTTATATTATAACCTCTAATTTTTCTTGCTTTTCTCACTCACTTCTTTTGCCTGCCTTCTTCTTTTTTATATTTTTGTGTTTTTTCCCCCCTTACACTCTAATTGTTTGCTAATTTCCTTTGTATCATTTTCAGCATTTATTTAATTCCATTAAAATTCTTGTAGGCCGCTTTGCATGTGTCGCGTTTCAGTGTGTGCGTGTTGATAAGGCGCCAGCCCCAGAGACACTTTATTATTATTTGTTGTTGTTGTTGTTGGAGTAGCAGCTGACTTGCTCGCTTGTGAGTGTATAAGTGTGTATGTGTGTGTGTGTGTGTGTAAAGCAAAGCTGAAACTGAAGCTGAAGCTGCGCCACAACAGTGACCAAAGCAAAAGTCACATGTGCTAATTAAATATAAATGAAATAATTTTGTAAATTTATGTAGTTTCCATATTTATTATTATTATTGAAATTTTACGCGAGACAAGCAAACTGCACGCGACATTGGCTTCGATGTGTAGCCAGACCGCGTTCCTCTTGGTGCTTGTGCGATTGTCTGAGTATTTAAGTATGCATGTGTGGTGTGTATGTGTGTATGCGTGAGATTCATACACACTCACACACACACACACACATACATGCATATAGAAAGGCAAGCACACGGCAAGCAACCAATGACTACGGTGTACAGTCCACTTGTTAAATCAATAAAAATAAAAAAGCACAAAAAACGAACTGTATTAAGAAAGCCACCAAAAGAAATGTACAAAATAAAATGCTATAATTTACTAAGCTGCAGCCAGGCGAGAGTCACCTGCTGTCCCGCTGTCCTGCTGTCGGTCAGTGGGAAACGCATGGCCAGACCACTTGGCAACCTTTGCTGAATGTCAAGGAGCTGGAGCTGTCCACATGGACACATCATTTTTTTCACTTTTTTCAATTTATTTTTGAGCACTTATCACACACACTTAGCGTGGTCACATTTCACACACAATTTGTTATTATTGCTGTTGTTTTATTTGGTAAACGGCTGGCGCACGCGATTCATATTTGGTATGTGTGTGCGTGTGTATGTGTGTGTGTGTGTGTACTTACCATGTTTCCAAATTGCTAAACTTCTTGGTGACCACTTTGCCCAGGTCGATGCCAAGGCGATCGACAATACGCTGCGCCAAATCCGGATGCGAGGTGCCCGAAAACACTTTAATGTTTGGCATTCTGGAGTGTATTAGATTTAGACAACCAGCCTGTTTCTCCAAATTGTCTCGGATCAAACTTCTAGCGCGTATCGGATTAGCAGAACGTACTGGCATCACACAATCTACGAGTACAAGTTTTTATTATAAAAATTTTTTTGCAAAAGCAGCGGCAGCGGCGTCGCCGCATTCGCTCTGCCTCTGCTGTCGCTGTGTATGTGTGTGCGTGTGCCTGTTGGAATTGAGCGAAGAGAGCGTCGAGAGTGAGCGAGCGCTTGTAATAGAGCTTAATGAGTAAATGTAAGCAGGCGATGGCAGCGGCAGCAGCAGCAGCAGCAGCAGCAGCGCAGCAATGCTTTCATTGGCGCTCTCTCACACTCACGCGCCAAATATTCATTCATACATCTGTCGTTAGCAGCGAAAAGCTTGTCTCTATATATACATACATACGTACATCTCTCATGCAACAGTATGGGCATGTGTGTGTGCGAGAGAGTGAAAGAGTACGAGTCGCGGCAAAGCCACCCCAAGCGGCGGCCATGTGATTATTTTGACATATTGCTGTCGCAACCTGTGCGAGTGAGCGAATGTTGTGCGTTGTGGCCAGATCGTGCCAAATATTGATGAAGATTTGTTTAGTTAACATGCAAAGTTGCTGGAAAGCAAATTATATATACTGCTAAATCAAGCAGAAAAGAGCAATTTGTAATTATACGATATTTATATTGGTTTACTCCAACACTGTAAATAAATGCAGTCTGGCAACATTGTGAGCTCTCCTGCCGTCAGTGTCAGCCCAAAACATACATCAAAAGCTCGCACGTAGCCTGATAAAGCCTTACGCTGTGTTCTGTTCTCTGCTCTCTCGAAAGAGCGCGGCGCGAATCCATCGGAATGCAGCGAAAACAAAATAGTCTGGCGTGCAAACAGGCGCGTGCCGAAAAGCTTTTATCACGACACAAACCGAACAGCTGTTTGTATGGATGGATGTATGGTTAGGGGGTTTTCGTTTGACAATGGCCGTGAAATACCTATTTAACCTTGCACGCAATACGCACCATTCTGATCAGATTTTAAAATGTTTGTATCTGGCATGATGACAAAATGCTTGCAAAACTCTCAAATGGCGTTCCTCCGCACGACGCGCGCAATTTGCCGCTATTTGTCAGGTGCTAACGGTAATACACGACTGAGAAACGAACGGCGAATTTATGAAGCAAAGAGCGCGCACGTAAAAAACAAATAGCACAGCTTTGTACAAAAATAATATATTTTTGTGATTTATAAGTATATTTATTAGAAGTATGACAGTAGATTAGACGTTGAGAACAACAGAATCAAGCGCAACGCCGCCAGCAGCGAGTGAGCAATTGGAACTACTGAGCGCGTACATGGCGTATGCGTTTCACACACATACACATATACACATGCATACATCTACTCACACACACACATGCACGTTAATAGTGGCAGAGCAATGCTAGCGTCGGAAGCTTTCGCCGCAGCATTGTGTATTGTTTCGCTCTCACTCTCGCTCTCGCTCTCGCTCTCTTTGTCTCTTCCTTTTGATGGTTGGACAGCTGTTTAGCTGCAATTGCGAGGGCTACATGAAATGCATTTCAATTTGCATTCGATTTGCTTTAAGCTGGCCGAAGCTAATGATCCCAACTAGAGCTATTTATTTTTGGGGGGGCTCGTCGCTACGCTGCTTTGTTGTACAGTACAACTGTACTTGAGCAGAGGAATGGAAATACGCAGAGATTTGTCAAATTGTTTTCGTTTCTAAATTTAAATGAACTAAAGCCAATGCTAAAATGCCATGCTGAAATGTTTTGCTACAAAAGGAAGGCGCTGACGTAGTCTGTGGGCATGTCTGCGTGCGTGTGTGTGTGTGTGTGTGCGTGTGTGTGTGTATTGTTGACGTAAATGCAAATGGCGTCGCTGCATTCATACACAAAACAAAGAGGGGGTGGGGGTAAGCAACCACGTGTCAGCTTCTTAAATGCTGACAACGCACGTTTTCTATGCCATTAGATATAGTAAAGCAGAATAAAAACACACACATATACAGACATACACACATACACACACACACACACACACACACATACACAAACACGTTTCGGCAATAGAATTCAACTTACTTGAAACATGTGCAGAAACAAATCGGTTCGTAAATAACTAAGTACACAAACAAATTAGGCGTTGAAACGGTTCTTTTTTCTTCTTTTTTTTTGGTTTTGTTTCTTACTCACGTTTCACTTGTCTGCGTTTATTCTTTTGTTTGGCACTTTAGAATGCAGCCGCTTCAATGAAAATGCAAAAGCTGAATGATTTCATTGGCGGCGAAGTCATGAAGTTTGGCTGCCCAGCAAAAGAGAGCGCGAAGAAACACGCAGAGCATGGAAGACGGAGAGTTAGTATCTTGGAGAGAGAGGTAGAAAGAGAGAGAGAGAGAGAGAGAGTGAGATACCAGAAGTCAAAGAGTAAGCGCGCCGGCAAGTCGCTATGTTTTTTTTCCTTGTTTTTTTTGTATATTTTTTAATGGAGCTTGGGGCCGACGAACGTCTGCGCAAAAGAAAACAAACGAAACACGTGCCCAGCGAACAAGCGCAGCGCTAAGCTAAAACTGAAACGGTTTCAGATGTGGCCAAGCTAGAATGTGTTCGCGTTGACCAATTGATAAGAAGTTAGTTAGAATGTAAATAAATTAGAGCAGACAGAGTCTAGACATATCGAATGACCTTAAAAGCTGCTTGCTGGGTTATTTTTAAGACCAAAACACGTCTTGCTCTGCAGCTTTTGGCACCACGCATACATTTTTGGACACGTTTTTGTTGTTGTCGCTAGTGAAACGCAAAGGAAGGCAAATAAAAATAGTGTTGAGTCGCATAATTAAAGATCTGTGTATTATTTTGGACTGCTGTTGCCAAGCAGTCGAGAACCCTATTGTAAGCTAGACGTGTGTTTGTTATTTATAAGAGACAAAACGAGTTTTGAATTGCCATCGGTTGCCAAGGCGTAATAGAAGTCTCTACCTGAGGTCAAATCAAGTTCGTTTTGAGGGATCAAGGCGAAACCTTGAAAGTGACTGTGGAAAAATACTTCTGCCACCACTGCGACACTTATCCACTAGATGCTTATACATAGATCAAGTCTAAATTGCATATCTGTAACATTAACATTAACATTAAGAAGAGCATACAAATTATAGATCGGCTCAACTTGGCGCTTCAAATTCAAATATTTAACAACATTTCACAGCACTGCGCACAAGCGGTTAATAGCCAATGTGTAAATACTTAACAGAAAAACTCCGCCAATTAACAGGCTCAATAAATATATATCGCCAACTTAACATTTAGTGTATTTTTTCAATTATCGAGTGTGGGTCACACTTGTCAGCAGCTGACTGCCAATGCCTATCGATAGTCTAGCAGCCCTGGCTTACGTGCACAGTTTGTTGAGAAAAGTGTCAGTTTAATATAATTGAAATACTGAAGCGTTTCATATTGTTTTTGTATGCTGCCGCCACTTATCTGCAATATATATGTCTATATTTATATCATAAATTTTTATGCAGCGTCAACGAACTGCGCGTTATTTACGCAACAACAACGGCAACAACAACAGCAGCACAAACTAAACAACAATCAACAATCAGTCGAGAACTCTGCAGTCGGCAGTAATATACAGTGACATCTAAACAACAACAACAACAACAACACCAGCTACAGCAACACCAACAACTCCCAACAACAAAATCCACAATCATGGCGAACATGGCCGTATCACGTATCAAGCGCGAATTCAAAGAAGTTATGCGCAGCGAAGAGGTGAGTGGGCCCAACGAAATATATACAAATATATATACATATATATATATATGATATATACATACATGAGGAGAAGTCAAGGACTTTGACTCACATAGTTTAATTTTCTTTTTGGCGCGCGCCTGGCACAAACAAAACAAATTGCATAATTTCATTAACATTATTAATCGATTTATGCTAATATCGTATATCTAAATCCCATCCCATCCACAGATCGTACAGTGCTCGATCAAAATAGAGCTGGTCAACGACAGCTGGACAGAGCTGCGCGGCGAAATCGCCGGACCGCCAGACACGCCCTACGAGGGCGGCAAGTTTGTGCTGGAAATCAAAGTACCCGAAACATACCCATTCAATCCACCAAAGGTAATAATATCAAATATATAATACAAATATGATATCTACAAATATTTCGATAAATGCGAAATTGTTTTGGCAGGTGCGTTTTATAACACGTATTTGGCATCCGAACATCTCATCCGTCACGGGTGCCATTTGCCTGGACATATTGAAGGATAATTGGGCTGCTGCGATGACATTGCGTACGGTATTGTTGTCGCTGCAGGCGCTGCTGGCTGCTGCCGAGCCCGATGATCCCCAGGATGCTGTTGTTGCATATCAATTTAAGGACAAACACGAGCTATTTGTACTGACTGCCCGACACTGGACCAATGCCTATGCCGGTGGTCCGAACACCTTTCCCGATTGTGATTCAAAGATACAGCGTCTCAAGGATATGGGCATTGATGAGCACGATGCGCGCGCTGTATTATCCAAAGAGAATTGGAATTTGGAGAAGGCGACCGAGTGTCTATTCAGTTAGCTTTGCGGCAAATCGAACAACAACAACAACAACAGCAACCATAACAACAGCAGCAGCAATAGCAATAACATCATCAGCAGCAACAACAACAATAATAATAACAACAGCAACAAGTTAAAATGAAGAAGGCAGAAGAAGAAGCAGCAGCAGCAGCAGCAGTAGCAAATTCAATAAGATCATTCATTTCAATCAATAATTCTCGTTTATCAACCAAACAATAACAATGCTAAATTCTAAGTACTCTGTTGGAAAACCAAAAGCCGATATACTTTAAATAATTAGCATATAAATCGAGCACGCACACACACACACACAGCTATACTAATGCACACAAACAGACTTACACACACACACACACACACAGACAACACACACACTACTACAACTAGACACTCACACATGCTCACATCATATATTTATTGAAATTTTTACTTGTTTTGTTAATTTCCAAATGCATTCACTGTGTAATGGCCAAAAGGAAAGAGCAAAGGAAAAAGCTTGCGGTTCACTTCGACTCTCACCTGCCCAGATCAGAGTTTAATGCGAGTTTGCCCATCAAAAACCAACAGTTTATCCCTTTGTCGCATTCTTTATTGCCATCGGTTTGCAATCTACATTGAAATGTTTTTTTTAATTATGTTGCGTTTTCCCTGCTACAGGTTGAGCCTAGGGCACAGCCCACCCACACCCACACGACATTTGAATATATATTTTGTACGCTAGGAATAGAACCCAGGGTTCCGTTTGCGCAGCCGCATTTATTGTTAAGCGAGGACAACAACAACAACAACAACAACAACTACAACAAAAGCCAACCACGAAAAAGTTCATGAAAAGGAGAGCAAAAGAAAGAATATAATAATATATAAACAAATCACTTGCAAACACACATTTCAAAATAATAATAATAATCATACAAGAATTTGTAACCTTTATCCCGGTTTTATTTAAGTCGCGAGCCGACGAGAACGAAAAGCAAAGCAAAGCAAAAGAAAATTAATTTTAAAGTTAAAAACAAAAACAAAAAAAAAACCAATCTATAATAAAAATCTTTGTAAATTGCGTTAAGTTAAATAATAAACAACTATTAAGAAATGCATTAAGGAATCTATTGATTAGTTGCCTGCAAGCACACTATGCAACAAAATTCAATTGAATTAATACTAAAGCATTTTCCGAATTTGACTATATATTTTTACGTTATCTTTGCATAGGTTTATAAGGTTTTATAGATCATATTTGATTTATGCACTTGTCTTACGAATCATGTCTATTGTCTACTTGTAAAATTTAGGTCGCTCTTGCTGCATAGTGTAAAACTCTTGGGCTAAACAAACATTTGTGTACATTTCCTACGGCTAATATTGTCTACATTTTATCTTCCATTCAATTTAGGAGTCTACTTGTGCTTTTGCTTGGACAACTGCCCAGCGCCTGGGCCACCGGACACGCTGCCAACTGTGGCGCCCAGCCCGGTGTGCAGATTCGGATTGCTGGAGCTGTTGCCCGAAGTTCCAGTGCCGCCAGCTCCACCTGACGCGGTGCCCGCATTGCTGGCACTGCCAGCTTGCATATTGTGGTTGCTGTGACGCTGCTTGAGCATCTCCTTCCACTCGGTCTCCAGTCGCATATAGGTGCCGCCCAGTGGCTGGGCATTGTGTGTCAGATTTTGATCGGGGCCCGTCTTTTTGGTCACATAACTGGCCACCTGCTTCATGATCTTCTCCTCAAAGTCACGCTGATGATCCTGATTGCTGCGTGCCGACAGCTCGCCCGACCAGAAGCGTCCAGAGACAGCCGCCGCCCTAATCGAGAGATGAGTAAAGGCTTCAACACCCGAAAAATTATCTATTTACCGCTTCCGTTTCTTTTTGCCGCGCGCTTTGCGCGGCGGTGGGCGATGATCCGACTCGCAGCCATCGCTGCTGGAGGAGTATTCATCATCGACTAGCGTATGGCGATTGCGCAGGCGCGGAAGGCGCGTATCCTCGGAACTGGTTGAGTTAGTGTCCGACTCGGAGCTGGTCTCGTTCTCATAGCGGCAGCGTCGACTAACACGATGATTGGTCACTGTAAGAGATATTGAAATGGATGATCAATGGGATTCCTAAGTGTCGAGCAGCAATCATAACCCACTGTCCATGCAGAGCTGCGGCAGCAGACCCTGGCGACAACGTTGTGGCGTCAATGAGATGCCCAACCAATTGGGACTGATCTCACCCGCAGCGGCCAGCTCCTGCACATGCAACGGCGGTTGCTCGCTCAACGCATAGTTCTCACCAACGAGCTGGGCAATGGCCAGAATCGCACGTTCCCTATCTGTGTCCACCAGCACGCTGTGCTCGCGGAACTGGCAGCCCTGTAACGAGAAACGACAAAGCTCATTAAACAGAATGAATTCAAAGAGTTTGGCCAACTGGCACGCTTTACATTTGGACCTGGCAATGTTTCGTAGCGAAATGCCTGCTGCTTGCAGCAGGCGTAGCGTCCAGCTGGTCCGGCAATGCGTCCCTCGCTGTCGGGACCCAGAAAGCTCGGCGGTTCGGGATGATAGCGGCACCAGGTCATTTGATAGACCGGAAAGTGAGCCTCGCACGTGCAGCAATACAGATAATGGCAATGGCCCCACAGCTTCCAGTAGACTTTGCGCCACGACTTCAGGTCCTTGAACAGCTGCATCACGTACACATTCAGATCCCAGTTGGTGTCGCGCACATGGCTGCTGATCAGCTGGCCCCAACGGTTGAGTCGTATATTGTTTGGTAGGCAGTTCACGTGGGACTTCATCGTGTTGGTCACGCAGCGACAGCAGCGCACGCACCGGAATAGTCCAGAGATACTATAGAAATGTCCACGCAGTACCTCCGGATCCGGCTCGCATAGGCTTTGTACGAGCTTTGTCCACAGTCGGGGCGTCACGCGTTCCTTCTTATCGCGCACCATCTCCAGCTCGAGGTTGGTAAACATGGCAGCCAAGCGGGTGACCAGGGCATCATTAAGGCACGACAGATTCGTCGAAGTGCGCACCACCTCGCTGAGATGGGCGTGACAGAAGGCCAGGCACTCCAGCAGTAGTGGCTCCATTTGCAGAAAGCTGGCGGAGACCAGAATGGGCACAACATTGTTGCCATCCAGCTGGGGCCCAGACGAGCTGCATTGACCCGGCGCCGGCAGCTCCTGGCTCTGGGCACTGTGCTTGATCCAACGCATCAGCCAGTCAAAGATCTGTATGTCACAATGGACCGATATGTCCATCTCCTCCAGACGTTGCCCGGCCGTCACATCCGCAAAGTAGCCCATCTTGCTCACCAGCAGACCCTGGGGACAGGTGAAGTCACGCGAAGTGTTCTTCACCTCATCGCACACGTGTATGACGACTTCTGATCTGAAAGGGTTTTAGGTTTAAATGATGCACTAGCTCTGTTAGGTACTTACTCCTTCTTATCCGGGCGCGAATGCTTACTGTCCTTGACCAGCAGCAGGGATTTGCGTCGCGTGGCTGCTGTGCTAGTTGAGGCCTTGCCCATTGGCTCCTTTACGGAGGCGCGCACCACGCTGTTGCCACTGTGGACCTCAGCCGCTGGGCTCTCCCTGGGTGAATGAACGCTGGGCGAACTCGAGCTGGGCGTTGTTAAGTGAGCTGGACTTGGTATGGGATCCGATTTCACCAACTGCAATGGCTGCGCCGGCTGCACTTTGTTCACCTTGCCGCGCCCGCCGTTGGGGGCAAAGGCAACAGGCAGGGGCATTGGACATATGAAGGACAGCACCGAGTCCAACACACCCTCATTGATGACATAGTCCAATTGCTCGCTCAGTTTTGGATGCAGACCACGATCCGGATGAATGTGTCCGCTGCGCACCGAGCCCTTGGGATCCGGCAGCAGCAGGCTTGTGCGACTGCTCTCCTCCCGGCTGCTGCTGCCGGTGGTTGTGGTGGTGGTGGTGGTGCTGCTGCTCGTGTGGCGCTGTGCACGCTTGAGGCCAAGTAGCTCGTTAACCAATTCATTTTCGGCCAAACTATTGAAATCGAATTCGTCTTTTTTTGAATTTCGCTTAGCGAAAACACCAGCAAGGCTCTCGGCGGGCGGCACGGGCTCCCGATTATATGGTTTGCCTTCAACTTTTGTTATCATATCGTTTACGTGACAGGAAAGTTTGAGAAAATCGAGAAAATCATTTAAACTGATTTGAAAATCGGAACCGTTTGCGCTGCCATTGCTATTGCCCGCTTGCTGTTGTTGTTCCTCCGAATTTGAGTTGGATGCTGCAGAAGCAGCGCCCTCCTCATCATTATTGCTTGACTTTTCCATTTTGATGACCCACTTTTTATTTGAAAAATTGCGAACCAAATAAATTCGCACTTTTTGCCGTTACTTTGGTAACCGCGATGTTTCTTCAATTTGCCATTCACATTGGCTCGATTGTTATCGATAAGCGCGCCAGCGCATGCAACCCTGCACGTGCAATTCACACAAAAGATGTAATTTTGACAGCTGCTCTTTTCTGTTCTTTTCCGGTAACAACGTTCGCAATGGTGGGTGTCCAAGTGTCAAAATTCGAATAAAAAACTTAATTTAATAATGCAATCATCGCACTAAAAGCACAAATATGCGAGGCTAAGTGTGAACAAATACGTGCCGCGCACAAGCGCAGTGAAATTTCATTTAGCCCAGTCATAGAACTGGCGCAAAAGCCTGATTGTTTATGTGTATAGAGCCGCAAACTAATCTGTGTATTCCAATTTGAAACTTTAGGGTCGCGTCAGAACCAAGACAGTGAAGAAGGCCGCCAAGGTCATCATCGAGAAGTACTACACACGCTTGACGTTGGATTTCCACACCAACAAGCGTATCTGCGAGGAGGTTGCCATCATTCCCACCAAGCCCCTCCGCAACAAGATTGCCGGGTGAGTAGTGCAATTGGGATCTATTGTAAATGGGATTGCAATACTAATTTGGTGCCTGTGTCCACGCAGCTATGTTACCCACTTGATGGGCCGTCTGCGTCACTCCCAAGTGCGCGGCATTTCCATTAAGCTGCAGGAGGAGGAGCGCGAGCGTCGTGACAACTACGTGCCCGCTGTCTCCGCTCTGGAGCAGGACATCATTGAGGTCGATGCCGATACCAAGGAGATGTTGAAGCTGTTGGACTTCCACAACATTCGTGGCCTGCAGCTCACCCAGCCCAACACCAACAACTTTGGACGTCGCAATTAGGTTTTAGATCGGAAGATGGTGAACGTTTGAGCGTTGCCTGTTTTATAAAAGAAAAACCCTTGCATTTGGAACACAATAAACATCCTGTGTGTGAAATGCAAACATTGAAATCAATAACTGTGTTCTCTGGGGATCTTTGGAATAAGTAAATGCATTGGCTTGGTTTATTTTCATTTTAATGAAAAATACTGTGTAGACATGCACATATATATAAATATGTATAGTACATTCGATCCATAAATAAATGGGTTTGTTCTTTATACAATAATGATACGACGATATATAAAAGATATTCTCTACAAGTGCACATATGTAAATCTAAGCGTGTACACAAATATATATGTATAGGGTATATGGAGAGTTGTATATGTTGCTTATGCTTATGCTTATGCATTGTCAGTTGATTGCTCCAGGTTGGGTCTGCGCACCGGATTACGCAAGACCAGCTCCGAATCCTCCGAAATGATGGGCAGTGCATGGACCCAATGGTAATTGATCAAATGGCTGATGCTGTCGAATATGCGATCTTTGGTACGCACCACGCCCTCGGGATCGATGAGCAACAGATGCTTGGGTGTCTTACCCTCCAATCCAGTCAACACATATTGTCCCCGCTTGCCTTGTGATTCGCGCACCAGGAAGTCGCCGTCCTGCTGCAGCAGGCGTTCGGCAATGGGTCGCGAGATGGCCGCATGGAACCAGATTTCGGCAGTGAGTGGACACTGTGGCCCATCGAAGACGTCGCGTATGGAATTTGGGGCCACGCCCGCTGCAACGGTAGCTGCCTGCAGCGGATCGAAGTGACCAAGTGAGAGTTTGTTGGTGGTTTGATCGGGTGGCGGGGAGTTAAGATCAATGAGATTGCTGCTCAAGCGATCGCGCGGCTTCTTCAAATTCAACTGGGCGACGCGTGGAGCGTGCGGATGAAGCGGTATTTGTGCCTGTGCCATTGGCTGTTGGTGGTGGTGGTGCTGCTGCTGCTGCTGCTGTTCCTCGCAAGGCAGATCTGGCGGTAGCTTGTTGGGTAAGTCATTGTAATACTCTTTAACATTCTCCTTGCAGCTGAGGTTAATGTTATCTGTGGTAGCTGCCCCTCCTCCTGCGCCCGCACACTGCTGCCTGCTCAGCGCATTGAAGCGCAATACGAATGCCTTCCCAATGGTCACAATCAGATCCTCACTCTGCCCGCCAGCACATTCCAGCACATAGCAGGCGCGCCATTCGTCACCCTCCCGCTTGGCAATGTAAGCTAGGAAGTCGAGGGTATCATTGTCACCACCGGAAGCAAAAGAAATCCTTGGCATATTGTGACTGGCAATCACTTCGCCCGTTTCCACATTGCTCAATGTTAAAGCACGACTGGATACGTTAATTATGATATTTGTGCCCGCATGCTCCATGCTGGGACGATCCGAGATGAAGTTGTACAGCTTTTTGTCCAAACGTCGTTTGCTCACAGACTTCAAGCCAGCTGCTTCACAGACGCGATTAATGCATTCCCTGAAATGTGTGTATGCCGTTAGCAGCTTGCAGAGATTGTTGATTGGAATTTTTTCGTTTTTTTTTCACTTACCGTGCGAGTAGCGTTCGCGTTTCAAAGTCCAGCGATTTCATGGAGGTCTTGACCTCAACGCAGCCCGTATAGCGTACATTGAATGTTACGCCCTTTTCCAATATAACATCATCGGGATAGATGCAGCCATCGCTAGTGGCATTCGGGCCTGTGCCACCGTTGCCGGCATCGCCGCCATTCCGTGGCATTTCGTTTCTGTATGCGTATTTTGTGTCTACGTCCTGTGCGTCCTTTGTTTGTAGAGTTGTATTGAGCCGTTCGGAATAAGTTCGATCGAATGACTCACTTAACTAAATGAACGAACTCTAGTTCTGAGAGGGCGTTCATTTGGCTCGATAGCAGCTGTTATTTAACAGAATCCTTGTCTTTGAAAATCCATTGAGAATGCATGGTATATAGTTTGTTTTTTATGTGATCCAGAGTAATTAATATAGTGTATGACTAATAACAATATAGTGCCTGGCAATCATACTTTTAAGACATTCTATACATTTAACAGTTCTGCTTACAGTGTGCCCAGCCAAAACTGATGTATTTATCGTACAGCCACCACAGTCTGTTTACCATTTATCGCCCAGCCTCTACAACAAACAGCTGCTATAAGCAACGTCTCGGTTTAGCTTGTTGCTAGTTAAAAAGCTTGTGGCACGTTAAAGCTTCACTATAAAGCTTATATCTTATTTAACTGTCGTGCATACAACAACGTTTGCTCGGACGCTAAATCGTGCGTGTCGGTTTTCTGTGTTTTCAAGCGGGGCATATACATACACAGAAATTGTTTTCAGAGCCGCAGCGCCGTCATCTTAAGCTGAACAAAAACAAAAGTATACAAAAATCGGCTTAACTTAAATTAAAACAACAAATATATTACATTCAGTTGGTGTATTAACTATTGAACTATATTTTCTGCGATTCTTGTGCCACAATCTTTAGACAATTTGTATTTGTGAAAGACAAAAGAAAAATTGGTTAAAGTCTAGTTCAAAACAAAAAAAAACTTTGAAACTATTTACAGTTTGGGCTCAAAGACTTAAATTGAGAATCGATAAAGTACCCAAAGGCGGCGCAGCATACAAAACTTGACGGCCAAACACCCCCGCGCCGGAGTCGCAACTGCAGTTAAACACCCTCAGACCTCACACCAGGCAAACGCAAATCTGTGCAGCGGTTACGCCAACGCAACAGCAGCCGTGCAATTGGAATCTGATTGGAACGTTCATACGGCGTCTGACCATAAAAACCATATATAAATAAATTCAGTGTATTTGCAGTTTATTATTGTTGTGGTAAGTTGATTGCGTTTTTTGCGCTGTTTGCCATTTTATCAAACTTTCAGCTGCTAGTTTCTTATGTCTGTGTGAATATTTGTTTGTGTGTGTGTGTGGCTGTTGCCGTTTTGGATGCGGCTCAGTGAGCATAAAACCATTTTTACGTCATTTGCAGGTTGAAATCATTTTTAAAGCAGTCCCATACACACACACACACACACATACACGACAAACACACATATAGCAACATAGCCGAAACTGTGTGCGTGAGTCATTTGCATGAGACATTTGCAGCCGTAAGGCCTGCGTCATAACGGTAGCCCCATGAAATCTTGAATCTTACACACACAGATAGACTTATAGGAATACACTTGTATTTCAGCCATAGCTGGATACATAATTATGCTTTTACGCAGTTTTTGTTGTTGGTGATCTCATACGTTTGGTGGCTTCCGCTAATTGCCGCTCGAAGCGCTTCAAACCTGGCCGCCCAACGGTCCAGACATCTAATTTGGCCTTAATTCACGCCTCTGCTGCTTGGCACAGCAGCCGATTCGCTCCTAATATGGCGCCAGACTAGAGCAGGCACAAATTCAAACCAATGACGTTGACCCTCAAACAACAACAACTCTTGCCGGTAAATATCAATCGCTATGGCTATCGATAACACCCACACGACGCCAGCCTTGTCAGCCTTTTGTTTTAGCTAAATGCTGTTTAAAATAATTAAAATAATTATTGTTAATGATATAAATGGGAGTGGCGGCAGTCCAACTTGTAGTTTAATTGCATTTAGAAAGTGTGTCCAATGACTTTAACCTTTGCATTAGTTTATATTTTTTGCTGGTTTTCATAACCTTAAAAGAGAGCGCAACGAACTCTTGTTTCCATTTCACGCCCTGCTTTAATGATACTGTAACAGCAACTACAGAGCGAATAGAAAGTGTCATCACAGCATTGCGCTGCTCTTTAACAGAGCTGTTAAATGCTTTTGGAAAAGGCAATAAACTGTATACACATGTGTACATACATACATATGTATGTATGTATATAAATAGAAATATTTACAGTGGTGCAAATGGCGTAATTTCTAGAATATATTTGGCCATCGATTTATATTATTTATTATTTTATTTTTCGCTTGGCTGATTTTCTGCGTAATTTTGTTTCGTCATCTGCTTTAGCAGCTGTTCCTTCAAGCCAGATTTTACTGTATGAGAATTACTTTCGGAAAGTATTAAAGCAATGTACAAAACTATAGTTACTTTCATTTAACTGCCGTTTTTATTGTTTTCCAAGTGGCTATAAACTTATGCACTCGCATGTACACATTATTAATGTATTTAAGTGTATGTATGTATGTATATATGTATTTATATTTATATGTAGGCTTATATACTTAATTTATTTGCTCTATAAACTATAACACGCCGATTTGCAATACTAAATTCGCTGTGGTTTGCCCCACCTCCACCCACACTCACATCAGCTGCTCAAAGTCTGTTATATAATACTGGGCGCGTCTGTAGACCTCCGCTCGCACCACATTGCCGCCGTAGCCAATGAAATTGTTGGCCGGCGGCACAGCTTCCAAATCGGTGGCACCATCTCCAATCATTGTGATGAGTGTATCTGCTGGCTGCTTCTGCCGAATCATGCTGATTGCCTCCGCCTTGCCACCGGAGTGAGATGTGGGCTGGGTGACATCGAAGCTGTCGTAGGCGCCCTTATAGTCGAAGAGCATTTTGTTAGCGAACATGTGGTTGAGTGGAATGCCCAGCTCGGCGGCCACAGGCGCGATCAGGCAATCGAAACCGCCAGATATGAGATACACCTGTTTGCCATCCGCCTTCAGTTGGGCCACAAATCGCTTCACGTTCCGGCTGAGAGTGCTGGGACGCTGCTTGATGAACTCGGCTACCTGCTGCTGGGTCGGGCGTATTATGTTCAGGCGTATCTTGAGCGCATCCTGAAAGGTCATGCTGCCACCCATGGCTTCTTTGGTTACACGGGCCACTTCGCTGCCCTTGCCGCAGAATTCGGCCAGCTCGTCGATGCCCTCCTCACAGATGACCGTAGAGTCGACATCGAAGCAAACAATGTCCGATTGCTTTATTATCTTGGCTGCCTGCAGCGGCTGTTTCGGCTGCGTAGCGGCTACGGTACTTTTACCGCTGGCCAGCGCCGCATTTAGTTGCTGGGCGAGCAGCGTGGCCGTTGCTGTTGCCGTGGGACCTGTACAGCCGGCGGTGGTAGCACTGGGACGTACCATGCTTAACACTGAGCTGCTCATTTTTCGTATGGATATTACGTTGATTCTGTTAATTACGTAAAGGCTGTTGGCTGTTGCGTGGTTGCGCTTACGTTACGATTCTGCGTCTTTCACACGCTGTTCGCTGCTCAAAATTTTCCGTTGTAAACGGTTGTGTCTGTGTTGGTGTATATTTATATATACGTATTTATTTTTTTTCTTCTCTATTTCGCACACGCGCGTTTCGTTCTGCTCAGCTGTTCTTTGTTTTTGTTTAGTTAGCTTGACATAGCACGCTGTTTAGTTTGAAATTATATATATTTGTAAATTGTATTTGATCGTTACGATCTATACGCGTTGACTGGCCTCTTACAACTGATTTTCCAATAGTCAGTGCTCGCGCCTTTATAAGAAAACTTGAGCAAACAAATACAAGTGCAGCGCCGCCTTAGTTTGCTGGCTTGCTCTCTCGTTCTCTCTCGCAGCTAACAGACGAATTGTCGCGACGCTGACCAGCCTGTGTGTGTGTGTGTGTGTGCATATGTATGTGTATGTGTGGCGATCATACGATAACTGCCAATTACAACTCAGCTGGTTTGTTTGTATGCGTGAGTGTTTTGCTGTTACACTTACAATGTACTTCGCCGATAAACAGCTGCCATCGATATCGATTCTGCACCGACTATCAGCTCACCTACTTTGTATGTTCTCAATACGCTTCGCTCTAATGCGTGAGCTAACCTTTGTACAGGCGTGCGTGAGCGAGACAAACTCTGTGTGTTTGTTTGTCTTTATCAAAATCTTAATAGACGAAGAAAAAAAGTGTCACTTGCTGCTCGAGTGTTTACTGAAACCGGATTGAACCGGTTTTGCGACCTATTGATGTCTGGCGTTCGTCTCTTATCATAAGCGGGCCAATAAAACATAGCCGATTAGAGTGTAGGAGATCGGATGCCGAATTCGTGTTGTCGAAAACCTTGAGCGCAGGAGTTATTTTGGATTTTAAGAACCGGAATTGTGTTGTGTTATCAGTTGATAACGTTCTTCCATTGAAAACCTTTTATAGCGTATTTTGTGGTCAAGTTGATGGCTGAATCTACATACATACATATATAAACGACTTTCTTTTTAAATAATTCATTGAGCAGGAAAAATATATACATACAATAATATATATAAATACATACATATATCAATTTAGTATATTATATGCACATGTGTGCATCAGTTTACAGGGGCGCGTTTATAGGGCTGATGCAATAAAGTTTTACGTTACATGTTACGTCAAAAAACGTATCATGCCGCTGAGCGCTGACTATATTACTCTTCGAAGTTTCTCTTTCTGTCTCTCGCTATCTCTTTCAATTTTGCGCCGTCCGTTTTGTCCAGTAGATAAAACTATCATAAGGCGCGTGCAAAGCAAGCAACAACATCAAGTAATGAAAATGGAATTGCATTCGCTGTGGTTAAATACGGCTGCAGTTGTTGGTGTTGTTTTTTTGTTTTGAGGAATAACAAGTTGTTTTGATCATTGTTCAGGTCGGTTGCGAAGCGTGCTGTAAACAACAACAGGCCCGAGACCGCAAATGTATTTCATTGCCAGCGATTATGCACTTTGTATGCAGTTGCTGCTTGCATCGATAACGATAAATACCCGTGGCGTGCACATTGAAAGATCAGAAAAGCTAACGACTTCGATTGAACACAGTAGTTAAAAATTAAGTTTTAATTGCCAGCCTGACGTTAGTCCTAGTTGCCTTGGACAACAAACACCTGTCAGAAATTCAACAGCACCGGTTGTTGGGCGTCAAACTTTTCCCTTACCTTGGCAACTTGCTTTACATTTATCGATTGACCTTGTTGCTGCATAAATTTGACCCAAGTCTTTTGCTTTTGGCTAGCTAAATTTCTGTCGTGTCAGAACAAAACTAGGCTCTATAATAGGCCATGCACATACATATAATGTACGTACACATGTGTATGTGTGTGTATGTATGTATGCATTGAATAGAATTTATTTTTATAGGCTTTTGGTCAGCCACATGTGTGTGACTAAGGTTCGATAAATGACTACGCCTATGTACATTTTACATATAGTTGGGCCTAGTCATTTGGTAAATAATTGAGGCACGTTGACGTCTATTTATTCAATTGTAATCGACAAATTTTATGTGCATCGAATCATATTACTATATATTTAATACACGCCCACAACAAACAACTTAAAGTAGAGCAGGGGCTGCAGGGGCTTTCCCTAGCCTGTGAGACACCGGCGCAAGCCTCAGGCGAGGGCTTGGTTTTTTCCTCCAGTCAGCGCGTAATCAGCTGCTAGACGAAAATAAAAATAAAATACAAATAATTAGGCGGCCAGACAGAAGGCCGTGTAACTGCTATATTTAATTTCATCACAGGGCGTGCAAATATTAATTGCACAAGCAAAACATTTTTATTTGTGATCTGTCTGACGGGTTGTAATTGATGTGTTTTCGATTAAACAAAAATGCAAGTTGTCAAGCGTTTTGTTTCCAACTGCATTTATTGCTGATTAACGGTTCACTTGTAGTAGCTGTGATCGCGTACATACATATGTACATACATACATCTGTATATTACCCTCTCTCTCACTTACACTCGTTCACATGCGCCGTTCACACGCGATTGCAGCTCCTTTGCCTGCTCTCACGATTACACACGCAAGCACACATACACACTTGACACATTTACAAAAGCGCACATATGTACATACATATGTATGTATATAAGGTTTTTTTTTTGCGTAAGACGGATGAGCTTAAAAGGGGAGCAACAAGAAGTGCAGCCCGTTACCCGCGCTCACTCCTTATGAGACTCATTTCATTGTTCTTGTTTTTGTTTTTGTTTTTGTTCTAGATCATGCGCTTTGGCTTATGAACAGTTATGAAAAGCACTTTGTTGCGGAAGAAAGAGAGAGAGGGAGAAGGAGAGATAGTCAGCGTATAGCAACGTCAACAGTTTGCTGTTGGGCAAATAAACAACAAGAACGTCAACAGCAAGGCAATCCCCTCTCTGCTGGGGGCAATGCTGCACAGTGTAAACACGTCATTTGTGCGGTGTTGCTGTTGTTGTTGCTGTTGCTATCGCGTTTTGACATTCGAACTGCGCTTTGCAGCGACGCCGACTGCAATTGCTGCCTGTTGTTTAAGTTTGTGGCTGACAAAACTACTCAAAAAGTAACAGCGGAAATAAGTTTTGCATGCGCTCGAAATGATTGCCCAGAACCCCGCCCCGCACCGCCCCCGTCAACTCAATTGTAATTACAAAAGCGCTTATCGCTCTCTTTCTGTCGGCATCAGTTCGTTGCACTCGCAAATTCACCATAAAGGAGTTTTGTAACCGCATTGTGCTCCACTTTCCCATGCTCCTCCACCCACAGACATTAGTTTAATGACACCGATAACGTAAGTATGTGTGTATGTATGGATACGCATATTGCACGGTTACAGTTAGCGGTTGACGTGAGTAGGTAGGCAGCGCTGCTCAAGACAGTTATTTATTTATGGCAATTTGCCTGTCAGCACACCTAGACGTGTATTTCCTAACTGCTGAATTAGCTGGATGGCATGTGTTGCGGTGATTCCCACGCGAGGTCGCACCCAAAATTAGATGCGCCAACCACAACAACAACCAAAAAACGTAGTTGATAATCAAATTGGAACGCGCCTTTTTGCAATGCTCTATTTAATTGGCATTCTCAATTGCATTTTCAGTTGATCGACGGTCGCAATTATGGTGGAATTCCGTTTCGATATTAAGCCGCTGTTTCCGCAGCCAATTATCAAAGTGGCATCTAATCTACTGCCGCACACCTTTCGAGGGGATCGGCGTCAGTGCTTGTGAGTATTGAAACTGTACGCGGGCGTTAAACCCAATTCGAGTTGTAAGTCAATTAACCGTTACGCTTTCCACACTCACGCCCACAGAGATGCCACCTCAAAGATGTCCGAGATAATCGATCGATTAGGTCAGTTGTCGGCCATATCGCAGGGCCTGAACAAGCCAGTAACAACGGCTCAACGCCTGCGTATGTCGGAGAACCAGACCATCTATCTGTTAGCGGACACTGAAGCAGGCCACAAGTAAGTCATCTTATCAAGTCTTATCATTATCGAGATATTATTATCATTATCTTATCATTAATCTTCTCTCTGTGTAGCGGCGTTGTCATTGGCCTGCTCAAAGTTGGCACCAAAGATCTCTACTTGTTCGACGAGAAGGGCCAGACTCGCAAGATGGAGCAGTCGCCCTCCATCTTGGACTTTTACGTGCACGAGTCACGTCAACGTGCAGGATTGGGCAAGCGTCTGTTCGAGACCATGTTGAATGAGGAGCAATGGACGCCACTAAAGTGCTCCATAGATCGGCCGTCCGAGAAGCTGCTCGCATTTCTGAGCAAGCACTACGGCCTGGTACGCACCATACCACAGGCGAACAATTTCGTACTCTACGAGGGCTTCTTCGGTGATGCCGCTAGTCAGAATGGCTCACGGAATGGACATGCCGAATCGCCGGAGCGCACCAAAAACGGGCTGCACATTACGAACAGGTAAGTTAAATGGGGGCGGTGCAGGCAGGACAGGGCAGGGCAGGGCAGGGCGGGCACTGGGTTAATTGAGGCATTGCGCCTTGCAGGAAACATTTCCGTTGGCTTTGCTGCCCATTTCTTGGCCAACAACATTTGCATATCGCACGCAAACATCCGACCCAACAACTCGCCCAATTGTTTGTGTGCCGGTTTGGTTAGTGGGCGTCTGCGATAAAATTGATCGCCTGCGGAAAGGCATTTATCGATAAATAAGCCTTACAAAACAATTGTATGCAATCTATTAACGGTGGCTTGTTGCTTGCGCTTTCACTAGACATAATTATTTATATATGTATATATACTATATATATACATTCAAGTCTGCTCCTATCTGTATTTATCATGTTTATATAAATGTTTTGCACAACTTGATATAGTCAGCTTTCATATTAGCTTTTCTGTTAAAGCTTTGAGTGGTAAAAGTAGTTTTATAAATTAAAGATATGAAGCCATATCAAAACTAAAAAAAAAAAATAAAATAAAAATAAATAAAAAATTTTTTTTAAATAATAAATAAAAAAATTTAAAAAAATAATAAATAAAAATATATTAATTGAAAAAATTATAAATAACAAAAAAAATGAAATAAAAAAAATAATAATAAAAAAAAATATAGTAAATAATAAAAAATAATAGATATTAAAAAACAGAGAAATTTACATTCAGAATATTTCTAGATTATTAATTTTATTAATTTTTAGTGATTTTTTTTATGAAGTTTAAACATAAGTTTGAGTTTTTCAGCAGCTCTTTTAATGCAATTTGTATACTAAGCACACGCTCCATCGATTTAGGATAAGATTTAAAGAGACTAAAATAAAAGCAATTTTTAATTGCAGAAATACATTCAAAATAAAATGTCAGAGCTTTGGCTTTAATGATTTAAAAAAAATATATTTATTAATATTTAAAATGCAGCATAAGTTTAGGGATAAATATAAATAGTAACAGTTGACGATATAAAGAAATTAATAGTAAATATTACAAAAATTGCTGTGATTTGATAAAGTTATAAATGTAAGTCTGAAAATCCAGAGAAATCTCTTAAAACATCAAAATTTAAAATTAAATTTTCGCTTGGAGCATTGAAACAATTAGACAATGCAAGTTCAAGTTTTCCTCTCTTTTTTTGCTTATTAATATTTATATGAGTTTATCACGTGATTGCTTTATTAATTAATATTTATATCAGTTGAGCACGATATTTGACTATCAAGTTGAGCGAATCGTATGAAAAGTAACTAATTATAATTGTATTAATATGCATATCTATGTAATTAAGTAACTATACTAAATATGAATTATTTTCAATTCACATGTTGCGCCTGCTACTAACGTTAATCAACAACAAACAAACAACAATCAAATACATCAATCAATCCATACATGCATCAATCAAGTCCTAACACACATCTCTTTGGGGCCACTTACTTGGGCGATGAGACGTCCAAGCAAAGGCGTTTCGGTAGGCGTGGCAGCGAATCGCAGCAGCAACAGCAGCAGCAGCAGCATCAGCAACACCAGGCGGCACTGCTGCAGCAAATAACACAGATCTCACCCAATGGACGCTATGGCGCACCGCGACCCACATGCAGCATGGCCGAGGTACTCAAACATTAAAACGTATTTCTCACCTTTTCAAATTGAACAATTGAACAATTGAACACCTTTTTCTTCAATTGTTATTTTTAATTGTTTTTCTTTTTATTTGGCAAAGAGTAAAGAAGAATTCCTTTTCGATCGTAGTATGCCATGTGGTTGGGTTTTCGTTTGCCACTGAGTAGAGAAGTTTTTGTTGTGTGTTAGTTAACATTTCTACTTCACACGATTCACAACGAATTCTTGTTTTAATTTCTGAACAAATCATTAAATTTATTTGGATTTGCGACATTTTTAAAAAAAATCGGAAAACCCGAAAGGTAACAAAAAATTTTGTGCTCTCGCGTCATTTTTGTGCGCCAATTATCGTGCGCATTTTATAATTGAATTGAAATTGAAACTGAAATTGAAAAGGATTTGATATGGATCAAAAACGTGGAAATACTCGCCAAGGCGCCTCCAAGACGAGCGTTGCCGTAAGTTGATTTTGATGACTGTGCTTTGAGTGTGTTGTGTGTAGTTCTGTTTTGACTTGCAGTCGCGACATGCTGCTGGCATGCCCGCCAATGCGGGTCACGCCGCTCGCAAATACGGCAGCGAGGTCAGCCTGACGCCCAGCCAGGCCAAGCAGAACGTGGAAAATGTAAGCGCTGCTGCAGCAATAATCTGAGTCTGAGTCGTAGTCAATTTAAAGTGAAACCTTCACAATAGCCACGCAAGAGTCCGCTGGATGCTTTGAGTCGCACCAATTATCGCCAGGATCCGTTTCAGCGTCGTTCAGGTTTGCAGGATGTGGATGATACGTTCTTGGCCTCAAATGCCTTTGCGCGTCCCGCACGCTTGCGTCACTCGGGCCTAGAAGGCGGTAATGTGGCTGTGGCCGGCAATCAGCAGCCGGCTGCCAATACTGCTGTCGCACCCATACGTGTCGCCTCTGGCCAAGAGCCGCCGTCACAGATACAATATCAGCAGCAACAGCAGCCGTCTCAAATGCAGCAACCACAGCAGCAGCTGCCGCCGCAGGCAGCTCAGGCACCACAGCAGTCTGTGGCCAACATAGCTCCGGCACAGGGACAATTGCAGCAGCAGCCGCCGGCGCCGGTACAACAGCAGCAGCAGCAGCCGTTGACACCGGCAACAGTTGTGCCTGCACAGCAGCCGCAGCAATCGTTGCCGCAACAGCAGCAGCAAGCGCCTCAATACGTGCAGCCACCGGCGGCTGGTCAACCCACACGCCACGATCCCTATCCAAGCGGCCGAGCCCATGTGCAGCATCAGCAGCAACAAGATGTGCAGCAACAGCAAATGGGGCAGCAGGAACAGCAGCAGCAGCCAATACAGCAGCAACAGCAGCCACCGGCTCAGCTGTCGCCACGCAAATATCAACAGCAGCAGCAGCAACAGGGCTACGTAAATTGACGTTGCATAGAAACTAGTCGCAAATGAATTGATCAACTACCTATTCCCACAGTCATCGCAGTCAGCAAATGCTGTGCCGCCGGCTGCTGAAATGTGCACCACATGTCCCAATTGCCAGACAACCATTTACCTGGTGCGCACACCTGAGCTGGGTCATGGCGATGCTGGTATGCCAATGCAGTAATAAGCAGCAACAACAGCAACAACAACCACAAAACATAGCAACAAATTCTATATAGACGAAGTTTAAACAAAAATATCAAAAAATGGAAAATGAATTCTTGTGTGATCTTTGGCATACGAAATTCAATTAGAAGAAATTCAAGTAAACCCGGCTAATTTTTAGATGCGTGTGCGTCTGTGTGTCTGTTGCTTCACAATGCATCCAAATTAGAAGTTTACCCAGTGCCAAAATGAAACAAGCAACAACTGCAATAGCGCAGCTACACACTCAACATTTATATACTTTCTATACATATATAGACCATTGATAAACCAAATTCCCTGTTCACCTTTTCCGACCAGACTGCCCAAGTCGAAAGATGAATAACTATTTTTCTGCTAGACCAGTTACAAAAACAAAAAAACTCTTCCATGCTCTGACTACAAAAATTCATTGTAAATAAACTGCAGATTTTATTTCATACAAATTCTAGAAATTTTTGGGGTTGGCCATTTGTTTTTGTGGGTCAACCCCTAAAAGAAAGTTATTTTGGCTGCGTGCCAAGGGGCTGTTTTTAAGGGCGACTCGTGTAGAAAATAAAACTTCGCTTGACACTTGTGCTAGATTCAAGGCGTTAGCATCGGGGGGGCAGGGGTATCCACTAAAACTATATAATAAAAAAAAGCTTTTTGTTTTCCTGTATTTAAATGCGTGTATGTGTGAGTGGCTATTTATAAAAGAATTCTAGCTGAGCTAAATGAATTTAGTTTAATCGAGCTATTTAATTTGCATTTGGTTTTGGTTTGACTAAATAATAAAATACTACCCCTAATGCTTGTTTGTATGTATGTAAACATGACCTAATTCTCCTCAATGTTTGTCTCTAATATACTATTTCGTTCTCATCTCTTTATCGTGCAGATAATTCATGCTGGCGGCGCTAGTTCCGGCAAGGGCAACGGTGGAGGCAGCGCAGAGTCTAACAGGTATAGCCGTTCGGCTCACCTTTCCCCACATTTCTTAACTAACACTTGTCAACAACATATATATATATATGTTTTATCATTGTGGTTCTTCTTTGTTTCATTTTTGGTTTCATTTACTTTTCTTTTGTTATCTTTCAGAATCAAATAATTACGCATACGCACCAGTGGCTGCATTACATACAAAACAAAACAAAATAATATTAACTAAACAATTGTACAAAGCTCTTATTTGTTTATAGAAAATTATTTATAATTTTGCCTTATCATATATAGTTAATAAAAATAACAAAGAAGAGAGGAGGCTGCACTCGCCGCACACCCATCACCAAGACACACATCACACACGCTCACATCGGCTCGATCGCTCGACCGTTACACACAAAATACCTGATAATTGTGATTACATTTATGTAACTTTTTGAATTTTGCATTATTTTTTTGTATACTTAATTTATTTTCATTTGTCGTGCAATAAAGTCAACAAGAATTTGAATTTAAATTTAAGTTCGATTTATGTTATGTAGTATGTTATTTAACAGCCTCTGTTAACTTTTCCAACAGAGGCAACGAGATTGCAGAAATTGCCGCACAATTGCAATTGCAGCACTTGCAGACGGTCGAAAATCTGATCGAATACGAATTGGAGCAGGAGCCAGAGCCGGAACCTGAGCCAGAGGAGGAGGTGATCATTCCACCAACACCACCTCCTAAGAGTCACACCCCAACTCCACCCACAGTGCGTTCGCCAGAGGTTGCTGAGAGCATTATTGGGGACAATCGTAAGCCACCAGCTTTTCAGCTGAGCAAGCAGCACACTGGCATGAAGAATCGCTCTTTCGGTGTGGGCATGGCCGTTATGCCCAGCGGCAAGATGGAATTCAATCAAGAGGAGCGCGAAGATTTTGGTATAGTGAAGATCAATCGTCCGCTGGGTAATGAAATCACTTCGCCCGTCCAGGACAACACAGATGCCATGTCCACGGTGTCCTCAACTGGCGGCTTGACCGATCAAGGCTATAACGATCTTAAATTCTATCACAATAAATTGTGGTAAAGTCGTTTACACAAGATATCAGCATAGATTTGCGAGCAATATTTGCTAATATGTTTACATTTTTTGTACGTGTCATAAAAACATAAAATATGCATACCAAATGAATAAGCAAATAGCATTTAAGATATAATTATTAACAAATCCCAGAGACAGACACAAACGGTTCCTTCTCGTTTTAGTTCACTTTTGTTGTTCGCTTGTAATGTTCTTTAGTTCTCTGTTAATTAGTTCATTTGTTACACCCTCGCACTTAACAGCGCAGTTACATGTTAGTCCAGCAGCAATAACAGTCTGTAGTTCAATTTAGTTAACAGCAGTTACATACATAACATATAACATATAGTGAATACTTTTGATAATCACAAACTGTGCGTATCTTCCATTGCAGCAAACGCGATTATTACGAGCAGATCTATAGCGAATATATGCTATAAGTGGCCCTAACATACTACTTAAAATATCAATTTTCTTGAACCAATTCAAATGTACTCTGTAATATTTAGTTAAGTAAATGCAATAATAGTCCAAAATAAATAAAGTCAAATTTCAAGTTCTATTTATATGCCAAGCCACATGCCGCTTGGGCTTTTACCATTTAATCTGTCTTACAAACACACACACACATACAATTGAAATGGAAATCATCTCCGGGCGGCGCTACCGACTGAGGTGCTGTAAATTGTTAAAGTAGAGCTATCGTTGGTGATGCAGCCTATCTAGGGAGAAATGGGGGTCATCTGCGCGTCTTTGCCTTACATATAGATAAAGTTGAATCTGCAATGAAGATTAAACATCGGTTAAGCAACTAGAACAAATGGATCGTTATCAATACGAATTTCACCTGCACAACGCCTGCGGCAGCGATGATATAATGGGTCCATAGCCTTGTGAATTGTCGTACAGCTCGAATAGGGGCGCCGCAACAAGTTTATAATTTTTGGGCACAGCAAATAGTGCTAGATTACAGAAAACGATAGAGACAGAATTTATGTATGTAGCAGAGAGCATTAGATATAACAAGGGTTGTAAATCACACGATTATTGCAATAACTAAATAATTACAATTGGTTATACAAAACAATTTACAGATTCGCTGCCGTAATTACGTATGATATATAAAAGTTTGTATTGTTTTTTTGTGGTATAGTTTTTAGTTGTTGTTTGTTTTTACATTCATTGATAGTTCGTTAAGCTAATTTACTAGATTTCGGCATTGATACACAAAATAAATCATATAATTTAATACAGACGAATTTTCAAGAATTTTGTGCATCAAACCAAGTCTAGTAGTTGTTGATATGAACATAATTACGATTACCATTAAAAGCAACATTCATTTATACAAGGTGCGTGTGTTGCACAATGGATGATGTAAAGGAAGTACTATAAACACAGAGTTATTAAATTGTTGTTACATAAACGAGTGCTTAAAAATTATTTCAGGAGCGGCTAACGATTGCCTGCCTAGTCCAGTTGCATTTGCCATGCACGCAAATCAGCACAACACGCGAGATTTGTGCGCATTAACAGACGACAACCGGCAACTTTTACAATGCACATCTCAACTAAACTATTCACTGCCTGCCCGATTACAATTGAACGGCTCAACACATAACAATGCAAAAGAATAAACAAAATAGATAGATAGAGTATCGTGTGTAGGATTGCGCTCTCTGGTTTACAGAAATGTCGACATATTTACAAAATTAATACAACATGAACAATCAAAGAATTTTGGGATATGCGCAAAATATGCCAACAACTCTAGAGAGCAACAAATACAATTTGAAGTAAAAGTTTTGTACAACAAAGTTTTGAACTAGAATCGACGAACTAATTAAAATTGTATGCGCCTCGGGGCCATTATGCGATCTGTTTCTGATTCTTTTCATTTCTGTTTTGGACTCTTGAGAGTAGAGCGTTGAGGAAGAGCTCTATGCTTGGTTGGGCAGATGCCAGATGCGTGAGATTACACAACACAACACGGCGCTATTTTGGAACAGCTCAGGGTACATCGTAACTGGCGTTCCTGTCCGTATCTAAACAGCATTGAAAAGATATGACATGAGGTTTGTTAGCGTATCGGTTTGGCAAAAACTTTATACAAGGTTATATGTTTTGATAAATTATTTATAAATATACTTGTCTTTTCTTTTCTTTTTTTTTTTTGCCATCATTAATACCTACGCTTTGGACAACACTTTTGGATAGCGCATTGGATATTTACCCTTTTCGTGTAGCTGCACCAAGAACAGGCGCTTGTGCTCCTTTGGTTTGGTTATGTGTGGTGGAATGTATGGATATTGTGGTGGCTCGAAATTTGGGCGCCACCAATTGCCAATCGTGTCCTCGACAATCCAATCTTGCTTAACGCCATCTTGACGGCCCAGCGTCTGCATAAACATATTCCATTACATTGATATGTTCATTAGTTATATATGTCATTAAAAAACATACCTCAGAAAGCAAACGTTTGAGACCTTCTACCTCATCCTCACCCGCATTCAGCTCGCCGCCAGGCAGCTTGAAAAATGTGGTACCAAGCTGTAGCAAGAGTACATGTGGTAAGCCATGCTCATGCACTAAGAGCACACCTTCTACGGAGCGACGCATGCCAATCCGATCGAACTCTTCGCGCATACGTTGGAAACGTGACGGCACAGATGGATCTTTCTCGAAGAGCGGTTCCTTGGTGCCGAATGTGTAATTGGTTAATGGGTAACTGAAGGGTTGAACAAATTCGATTGAATTGATTTCTACAATATATGAGCCTGTATAGACACTACTCACAGATTGATTGTACGATTTATGGTCAATGCTTGATTTGGCGCATATTTTTGTGTACCATTGTTGCCGATGCTGGCATCTGCTTGGCCTTGGCTACCGCGCCGGGGCCAGCCGGAGCCCGATTTGTTTGAGACTTGGGAGGACGCCATCTTGTTATACACACCACACAATGCCGCAATGGCAATAGAAAAATCTATTCCGGCGCCAAATTCCAATTGTTTACCGTTTATCTATTTTATACACTTGCGCTTTTTAACAGCTTTTTAGTTAATTCGTTTTCTTTTTCACAGTTCGAAGTTTATGTGTGTTATTTTATAATTTTTAATTCTGCTTTCTGATTGCAAAAAAATATTCACGCCGGCGGAGAATGCAGAATATACAAAACACGTGTACACACTGTGACTTCTAATATGTGCCAGCAGTGTATACACACTGTTTGACAGCGAATGGCCTATTTTCCGACTATCTGGCAGCACCAAATATACACATTACAAGTGTTTGGTCACTCTGGATACATTTACATTAGTTTTTTGTTTATGTTGGGAAGTCGTCGGAAAATTCGGCTGTTTTGTGTGTGTGCCGCAATGAAAAGCTGCTAAAAAGCTAAATATAAAAATCAGCGCAGCGCGCGGCCGTCTGTCGGTGCATTGTTTTCGAAGTGCAGCCAGTAGGCAGCAGCAATTGATGAGGAAAAATTATGTGAAGCAGAAACGCAGTTTTTGTTTGTGTGTATGTGTATGTACATTGTGTGTCTCTGTATGTGTATTGTGCAATGAAACTGGAAAACCATTATTATTAATGAAAACGCGTGAAATGTGTAAGTGTAACAATAAAAATACAAAATACAGATGCGTTTCCTTTGAACTTTTACCATTTACATGATTTCTTTCCATTACACGTTCCCCCACTCTTTCGCAGACAACGACAACGACAACGACAACGAGAACGACCAACTCCTCCCACTTGTACGTGCTGTGTAGGGGTGAAGGGTGTTTGACTGCTGTGTCTGTGTGTTAGTGCGTGCACGATAAGACTTGTATTTGCGGGCAATATATAATTGACTTTATATGCAGAGTAAATGTCACAGAACGCGACGCGTAATATGCACATACATTAAGAACAGCAAAAGGTCAAAAGTTAAGCTGAAAACAGGACCAAGACACCGTAATGTTGTAAGTCAGCGCCAGCAGTAACAGAAAGAAAGAAAGAGAGAGAGAGAGAGAGAGCGAGTGCATGTTGGTCTGAGTGCACACGATAAGAACAAAGAGAAGAGAGAAGAGCTCGGAAAAGAAACAGCCGCAGAGGAGGGCAAAACAAAAGACTGCGAAAAAACTAATAAACAAACAACATCAAATAATAATAACAACCACAAAACAAATATAAACCGAAAATGTCGGCCGCGGAGCTTGAGACTGAAAGTTCCGCACAGGAGCAGCAACCGAAACAGCAACAGCAACAACATCAACAACAAAACGAACACACAAGCAACAATAACAGCACTGCCAATGATGCTGAAGCCAATACATTTGGCATAGACCTAGAAGAAACCATTGAGACTATGACATCAAGCAACAACTACAGCATTAATATGGAGCAACAACAGCTGCAGCTTAATAATATGCAGCAGCATGCGCACATGCAACAGCAACAGCAACAACAGGAGCAAGAACAACAGCTAGAGCAACAAGGCGATATAGGTTTGGGGATGACACTGATGCAATCATCGCCACCACCACACAGCTATCGACACTCACGCGCCTATCGCCACTTCAAGAACCCGCCACAGCCGCACATGTGCATACGCACCACCACTGAAACTGGCGAGGAGTTGTTCATCAATGTGCTCAGCTGGACACGTATTGTCATACCCCAGGAGCCCAGTGATCCTATACCTTTGTATGGAGGCATGCGCGTAAGTAGATGCTAAAATTAGAATTTTCTACAACTCTTTAATCGTTTTTTGCCATAGGTGCCGCCTGGCAGCCCGCGCAGTCCTCCCATTGTGTTTGCCGTTATGGCCAATCCTGAGGTGCTTAAAGACTCTGGACGCCATAGCAAGGATCCAGAGGAACGACGTGCTATGGTGGAGCTAATGTGCGACTTTGTGGAGGCTATGAATCCCGGCGTGAAACTAGTCAGGTGCGTTTGCCCTAGCTATTCCATTTGAGAATTCAAAATCAAGTTGATTTATTACAGAAACGCCGTCATACTCAAGGATCGTGACATTTCGGGCGAGCTTAAAGATGTCTGGAATGCTGTGCAGGCGCAGCGAGATCGTGAGCGTGAAGAGCAAATGTTACAACAGCGCCAACAGCAGCACTATCAAAACATCACAACGCAACAAATGTTTCCCAAGTCACCGGATGCAATGCGTGCTGGCAGCGCGGGACAGTCGAATGTGTCCGAGATCGGCTTGCCGCCAGCATACAATGCTGATCTTATGACGGCGGAACATGGAAATGGCATTACATTGGCCGTCTTTGCCCAGCAACTGGATAACAAGGTGGCCAGTGAGCAGTTGGATGAGCAGCAGCAGCAAGAACAACAAGTGGGTAGCAATGAAGCAACGCCTGGCGATACTTGCGGCGATCAAACGGATGCGGGTGTCGTTGTTAATGGCAACAACGGCTCGCCATCTGCCCCAGAGAATCTATCAACGCCAGAGCAAGCAACACAAGAGCCAGAGAGCAAATCAGTTAATACGACTGCCAGCAATGGCAGCAGTACTCCAACAAATACGACAACAGCTTCAACGCCAAACGCTGCTGCTGTTCAGCCCACAGCCACACCTACGCCCACGCCTCCTGCAGCCACAGCCACGCCCACTCCAGCAGCGCCAGTAAAGAAGGAGAAGCTTGGTGGCTTCTTGCCGAACGGTTGCATATTCCCGCGTTTCAAGAATAACAAACATAAGGATAAGGATGGCAATCACAAGGAGAGCAAGAGCAAAGAGAAAACGCTGCTAAATGCGCTGAAGAAGAGTAAGGAGAAGAAGGTGGCGCCCAGCGAACAAACGCCCAGTGACAAAGCAGCCACTGACAATGGCACCACACAGTACGAGAAGAACTGCATCAACAATCTCGAGTGCGAGGTGCAGAAGCTCGATCTGAATAGCAGCAACAACGACAACAACATGTTCATCAAGCTGAAAGTGGCGCCCAGTGCAACATCGGCAGCGGCCGCTGTGGCCAAGTAGTTAAGTATAAATGATAACAATGATAACATCAAGTTTCGCAAGTAGGAAGAGTAAAGGATATCCGAGCAAACAGGCACGATAGGAGTAATGAGTAGAGAGAGAGAACTACCTTTCGGGTAGCACTAGCACTTCACTAGCACCTAGGCATATTTAAAGTCGTGGACGTTTAATATATACAAGATTTACATAAATACATGCATATACATATATATATGTATACAAAGTACGTTTATATATGAATATATATATACAATATATACAGTTGTATCAGTCAATTTTTGAAAGCAAATCGACAGACTCTCAATGTAATAATATCTGAAAGAAAGAAAAATATAATGTTGTGCCATGCTCCATTCATACTCAAAAACATGCATACATATACAAATACATAAATATATATATATGTCTTTATATATGTATATATAGCGCCCTATTGTCTGGGCTTGTCATCCATAGTTTCTCCAGAATTCTTCCCCGGCATACGTAAAGATTAACAAATATAAAAATCAAGTATTTATATAGTTCAATATTTGTATGTTTCGCATACAGTTTGCCTTATATACAAACCAAAAGAGAGAGAGAGAGAAACAGAAAATAAAAGCGAATAAGTAAGTGAAATAAAATAGTGAACTTAAATTAGGTCATCAAACCAATCAATGGCAATCGTAAAAGGAAACTCATGCGCCAAATTATCATCAGAAATATGTAGACAGAAAACACTGCACTGGACATTGCACGAAACCCACTATCATCTACAACTAATTAGATTAGCGAGGGCGTATTGATCGAATAGAAATACCCTTGGTCTACAAGTATTACGCATTCATTTTTCCTGTTCCACTCTGCTCAAATGATCTCCAAGTTTTATTTATTTTTGAAGTTTCGACTCGTGTGAACGACGACCGACGCAGGCTCTATAAAGTACCTTTTTGTAACCTTGTATTAACACTACTATCTATATGAGATGCTATATTGTTTTCTATTTCTAAATGTTTTCTTTTGCCTTGTTTCAATTTCAACTACAATTAATTACTTCAGTAATCAAAGAACAGTTCCAAATTACTTGAGTAATGCAATCAAAATGACCTGAAAGAGAAAGTACTCATATGATCAAATGTATTCTATTCTATATTCTATATTCTATATTGTTATTGTATTGTTTATTTAATGTTTGTTTTTCTATTTTCTATTCAAACGTCGTTCGCACTAAACGAGTTGAGCTTCAAGAACTCTTGATATACAAATATATATATGCAAAAAGAAAACTCAATATTGGACTGAACAAAGCTGCCATATATAAATCACATACATATGTACAAACATATATATAACTATATATATGTATATATAAATACACAATGCATATAGGCGAGTATACGAGTACATATGTGTGCATTTGTAATGTTTGCTTTTCATTTAAAACGAAAATTCAATTGTGATTCATTTGAAAATCAAATTTTTGTTTTTAACATCGAAAACTATTTTCAACATAATTACAAAACAAATATATATATTTATTATACTGCAGATTGAATAAACAAATCATTTAACTTTGGCCAGCCGAAGTTTTTAATACTCTTGCATAAAATACCTCAAAGAAATATCTGCAAAAATCAACTTACCTAAAACTAAATTTAAACTATTTGAATTTTTTTTAGCAAACTTTTGCAAGAGTATTAAATAATTTGATTTCTGATTTTAAATTTTTATGCAACACCCAAAAGCATGCTAAAAAAAAAAACACTTTGAGTCTCAGTTGAGAGATTTGTTTTGTATTTTGTTCTCTCTAAGATGCATCTCGCCAGCCTCCAGTGCCATAACAAAAATGGCATTGCATATATAGAAAAGAAAAACAAATATATTTCAAATCAAAAATACGTTTTTATTATAATTACAAAATTATGTTTGTAACTTGAAATTGAATTAACACAAAATTAAAGCATTAATTAATCAATTAATTAATTAAATAATTTAATTAAATTAAAGCTTAGTTTTAGCTCGAAAAACGAAAAATTAAGTTAAAAATATATTGATTCAAATGCTTATAAAACAAAACTTAATTTAAGTTCAAGAAAGCAATAATTTTACTTGAAAAGCAGCAAAAAAAATGATAAAAAAATAAAAATTTGAAAAAAAAAAACAAAATGTAAATGTAAAAAACGTATAACAACAACTAAAGTGTTAAGATTAACAACAAATAAAATTATACAAGTGGACGGGTTAAAACAACAATGAAAAGAAAACAAACAAAAACAACCAAACCACATTTTATATATATGTATATGTAACAATAAAAACAAAAAACAGAACGTATTTGAGAAATGTAATAGCTGCTGGATTTATTTAATATATCATTGAATAAATATTTAGAGTTAGGCTATTTGCTATGTGCGTAGAACTACGTCAAGGATCGCTCTATTCGTCCTTGTTGTTGATGGCGCGCAGGCGTTCGAGCTCCTCGCGTTCCGCCTTGTTGCGCAACAGCGGCACGTTGTAGTCGAAGGCGTAGAAGAAGCCCTTGGGCTCGCCCGTCTCCTCTGGTCCCGGCACATAGGGCTTCTCCTCGTGCACGTACTCGCGAGTCTCCGCCTCGCTGGGCTGATAGGCGCCCTCGCCCGTCTGGTATTCGGCAGCATATGGATCAGGATTGTGGCCAGCGGCAGCGGCCAGCTCACCCCACAGTCTGAAGTGCTCCTCCTCGGCCTTCAGCACGGCGGGTGTCTTGGTGGCGGGCAGTTTCAAATGCGCCGGACGGTTGTCCTCAACATGGAAGCCAGTTCTGTCCGCATAGTATTTGGCCACGAAATCGCGACCATGTGGCTGCACATACTTGTAGGAGCCAGTGACCGTGCCAGCATCGTCGCGTTTCTCGTTCTTGCCCTGATTCCAGTCCTTGTAGCCATACACATACTGTCCCAGACCATCCTGGCCATGATACTGATGCGCGTCATAGTGCTCCTCCACATACTCCTCGGGATGATCGATCACACGACCCATATACACGAATTCGCCCTTCTCGTTGCGTGCCTCGGGCAGGGGATTTTCACCTGTCTTCGGGGCATATTCGATCTCATTAACGCCACGCAGTTGAGCGCTGTTCAGATACTGTTGCGCCTCCTCTGGCGTGATGTTAATCTTAAATATGTTCTCGGCGCTGGCGCAGCTCACCTATGTATAAAGAAGAGACCCAAAATATAAGAATTAATGGGTTATAAAATGTGCCACGCTTCACAGCTTTTTGATGAACTTCAATCTTGATGACGATGATGATGATGATGTCATTTGGTCAACTTCCTCGAGACATGTAACAAAATTTGCACATCTATAAGTTATACGTATGGCTAATAGACGTCAGTCACATTTGTATTTGCACATTTGACATTTTTACAAGCCGGATTGAATAATTGAATAGATCCATAGATGTCGCATTTTATTGCCAATTCATATGCATGAAGAACAAACACAAACACGATTCAGATTTTTGTTGTTTTCGGGCTACTAACCAGCAAAAAGGCGGCTAATATGAAGCACTTCATTATGAAACTTGATTATCACTTGCTATATCTATATAGTATACAGTTTATTGTTTAACAAACACTGTTCTGGATGCTGCTGCTGTTGTCGATCTACTAATAACTAAATAACCTAAGCGCAACGCTTTTATACTAACTCTGCTTTGCCTTTTGTTGTTTTCCGTTTTTTTTTTATATTTGTTATTTGTGCTTTTGTTGTTTTGCATAAAATTAACAAATGAACGTTGAATGAAGATGTGCTCGTCGCTGCTGTCCGGTTTCTTACTCAGCATCAGCATCAGCATCAGCAGCATCTTAGCTCAACAACAATTTGAAGTTCATCTTAGCTGAAAATTCACACTTCTCACGCGTTGCTTTTGCTGTTTTGCTCGCATCATTAATTCTATGTATGCGAGCAACCAAATGCTCAATTAGTTATTAAATAATATTTATTTTACCTTTTTTATTATTATTATTATTATCTTTCTCTTTTGGTTGTTGTTGTTGTTGTTGTAGTTTGTAGAATATTTGTTTTATAAGCGCACCCGCAAGTGTCTGTCGTAGTTTAAGTGGCATTTTGGTGAGCTCGTCGGCTGTCAGTTATCTCATTGATCTCTGTATATACCCTGTATAGCATTGTGTATAGGGTAGTAAATACTACTTAAATTGTTTCTAGAAGAGTCTGTATTTTGGTAGATATATTTCTTATCGGATTCCCAAACGTTTTACAGGCTTTCAAAAATACTATAATGATATTTCATGAATTAGCATGTTAAATATTATTTTATTTATATATATTTATTTGATATGAATTCATATATAATATATTGTTTATTATATATATCATATTTGATCATAACTATGAATCAAGTATTGCAGAACGAGTTCTTTAAATTAGTCTCATTGGGGTTTTTCCCAGCACGCAAAAATATCTGACTTAAGCACATGTTAATAAATGTCTTTCAAAGTTGCTAACTTTATATAAATTTTGGGTAAACAAATTATATAGTAAAATAATTTCCCTAAAGTCAAGCATTTGAACTGTTTTAAATCTTGTGGTTACAATACATAAAGTCTAACATTTGAGCAAATAATAAAATAAATTTAGCTCATAATCATATCAAATAATCTTACTTAGTAACAAGCAACCAAAACCTGTTCAGTTGTTTAGGAATTAGGAATTGGATAGGAAACAGCTTTTTGGACATTGGGTATGCGCGTGGTCAACCATTTTAGTTAGAATTTGTATTTGTTATGCGCTGGTAATGATTTATTTTTTATTAAATAATTTTTGAACACTTCCATCAATTTTTTTTTCACTTTTAATTAATGCAAAATGTACAGCTTTAGCTTTGGCTCTGGGGGTTCGAGTTTCCTGTAGAGTAGAAACGCTCAGCGGAAGCTCAGGCAGACGAGCACTTGACTTGTCACTGCTATAGATGTGTATGTGTGTATGTGTATGTATGCATAATTAATCATATCTTCTTCCAGATGCGCTATCAAATGTCAATTCGAGTGGGTAATTCAAGCAATGAGAACTACTTGACTGTAATTCCGCAAGTTTGTTGCCTAAGTCTTTTGACTTAAATTTATATTTAAATATATATATTTTTTTGGGATTTGTAAGTCGTGCAAGGGCTCAGCTTTGAGCTGTCCATAGCAAACTGCGAAGTTTCTCAATTACAATTACAATTACAATTACAGAAATGATATTGCTATTTAAATAATAGGTAAGCAGCACGCCTCGAGCAACGTCTTATAACAAGCAGTTGAAGTTGACCGTTAAAACAAATTTTAATTCAATTTCCCACCCAGTCAGCCTCGACGTCATTTATACCAAAACAAATATCAATATTCTATATATATGTATATATTTCTTTATTGAACTCATCGACCATTAATAATATTAAAAACGTATTTTTAGCTTATGTTACTTTTTATCGCTTTTTACAGACGCAAATGGCGAATTTTTTTGGCTTTTGCGTTCTGTTTGCTGAATTTCATTAGCTGAAAAGAATACAAAAGATATGGAAATATAAAAACAAAACAAACTATGGGAGATTTAGCTGGGAATGGGCGACTAGGATATACCCTGAACCTTGTGGTTTCAATCGAGACTTTACTTCACTTCATGTAGCTGCTGCAATTGTACTTCATAATCTTCAGCTCTAATGATCTTGATTAGGAATATAGCATCAACTATCGATATAGGTAAGTTATAAATTTGTATTATATGTTGGAACATATATTTTAAAATGCAGGTCTCTGGATTATATAGTAGTAGTTGCTGAAGTCCGTGAGATTATACAGAAGAAAAACAGATAGACTAAATAGGCTATAACGACTCAGCTTGTCAGACTGATTAAGAATATATGTATTTATATATATTCTGAGATTGGCCCTGACTACTTCTGCCAGTTACTTATTTGTGCACTAAGCCATAATACCCTCTCTTACCATTATCACTGGGTTCAGAGTATACAAAAAAGGTTCCAAATATTGAATGAATCATTAACAGGTTAACACACATATTTTTTTCTTGACAACAAAATGAGCAACAAACTAGCTAAATTTATTTATGCTACTTGGTCTTATTTCATGACTTCTTATATAAAAAGTTATAAACAATTTCTGGAATTTACGTTGAGTATGCAAAGCTCTATTTACATATAAACAAATATGTGAAGTCCAAGCTTCATTGAATCACTTCTTAAACATTGTTAATGCCTTTTGAGAAATTCTGTAAATAAGTTTGTTGTTTGTTTCTTATTTATTTGCCGATGATGCAAAAGTCTAAATTAAAACGCAGACCTAATTTTCGTAAAGCCGGTTTACGGTTCGCAACTGTCGTTCATATTTAAATATAATATTTTATTATAATAATGCGGCGTTATTGAATTCTTTATGAGGCATGAACTTAAATAACTAAATTCAGCAGAATTTATAGTATTCATTTCCCTTTTAAATGCTTTGCACCTGTTATCGAAATATTGCGTATACGCAAATGGCAAATAGATGTATTAATGTGTAACAAGATATGAACAAATAGCTCGCAACTTCAATGCAAATAACTAACTCAAACAGCCAAGTCGAAGCGCACTGAGAGCGCCGAGAGTGGGGTGAGCAAGTGAAAAAGTGAAATAAATAAAGTTGGCCAGGTGCCCGCCAGGTAAACACACTCGCAGCGCCCAACCAATGGCTCCAAAGCAAACAGCGCTCAATCACACACAGGGCTCGAAGCCGAAGAAGCAGCAGCAGCAGCAGTTGAAATAAGTGCGAAAGCTAAAGCAAAGTCAAAACCAGTGCAATACCAAGCGACTGGCCGATCGGAGCTGACCGCAGTCAGGTTTACCAACAAATAAAGGAAAATAAACCACTTCACGATGCAGATGGAGGCAGCGCAGATGCTGGTGGTGCTGCAGCTTCTGCTGCTTTCGCCGGCGGCGCTGCGTGCTGCTGTTGTGCCCCTCGAGTTGGACGATGCGAGTAATGCCATTGGAATGGATGCTCAGGAGATTGGCTATCTGGAGCTGAAGCCGAATGGCACATTGATCTTGCAGCATCCACCGAATCAGAGTGGTGGCGATCTACAGAATTTCCTGCTGTTGCGCAGTGTGTTGCAAGCACTGAAGCTGCACTCCAACCAGGAGCACTCCAAGCTGAACATCAAGATGTATGGCGATGGTGTGGAGCACAAGTTTCCGCCGTTCCTAGAGAACATAATACAACGCATACAAACCTTTTTCTCCATCTACCGATATACGGACACCAGTCGACCTGTGCGCAACGATGGGCTAACTACGGCGGCGCCACAAATTGTGGCAAGCACACAGAAAGCAACAACAACAACAACAACCACAAAACTGCCACCAAAAGATGTTTGGATAACGGTGGGCGAGGATGAGTGATGGACATACATACATCAATATATATATTTATCAATATATATATTTATATATAAGACTTATGATATTTATTTATTTTTGGTATTTCTATATTTTGGCAATAAACGACACAGCTCCACGATTATCGTTGTAACTGTAACGTGAGAGAGGCGCCCACGCTTCGCCCATGGCTCATGGCTGGGCACGTCTCTAAGCTCACTTAGTATGCGTCGCGCATGCTGCATGGAGCGCGATTTGTGTTTAGCTCTGTGTGGTTGTGTGTGTCTGTGTGTGTGTGTTTGTGTGTGTAATATGTGCAATATTTTTATGTTCAGTGGGAATTACGGGTACGCGTTTACCCCATCTTGTCCAGTTGCACAATTACAAGCGATATATTGTACATATTTATATACAATATATTTACATATGTATATATATAATTATACATATTTATGCATATATAAATGTTTGTATTTAGGGTGGGGCTGGCTTTACCCGGTTCTGTTTCTGCCTAGAGAAGTTCAATATTGTACAATATTTATGTATGAAGGAACTCATATATGTATATGCATGAATAATTGTATGTATGTATGTATATATGTATGTGTGCAAAGCTTACCTTCCGCTAGCATCTTCACTGAAAAAAATGTAATATATAATGATCATAACTAATTCAAAATGCATTTTTGTTTAAATTATTATAATTTAGTTCAAGTTTATTATCATTATCTTGAAATTCATCATCATTATGCTCATCAACACTATCGTAAAGGTAAAGACCATGATCATCATAGAGCTCAGCATCGCTATGCTCATTTCTTATTAAGAACATGATCATATTAAGAATCATCAGCATTATGCACATCTTTATTCTTATAAATAAACTCAGCATAATGATAATCATTGCCATTTTAAAGATCATCATCGTTGTAATAATAAACAACATTGCCATCATAATGCTCAGCCTCATTATTATACAGCATATTTACATAACTATATAGATCATCATTATCATCATCTTGAAGATTATTATCATTATCATTATAATTTTCATGGTAATTAATTAACAACTTCAAAAATATCATTATCTGCATGAATTTCATCATTTATTTTAATAAAAGTTCTTATTTTAATTGTTATAAACTATTATTCTTACATAAAGAAACTAAAAATATTTATTTTAAATTTAATTATTAAATAAATGCCAAATTAGAACACTGCTCCTCACCTCACTGCACGCACAACTGACCAGCAAGAATTTCGGAAAAAGACTGAACCAGAGCGGCCGCAGTCTCCGCCTTTTATAGCTGATACGATTTCACTCAAAGCAGAGCAACGGATGCTGCTCAAAATTAGTTTCTCTATGCACTCAAGAGTAAAGAGAGCATTAAGGCTTTGAGCAGGCAAGGTATTCTAGCTGAACAGACAGACATGCAGGCAGGCAGGCATCAGCTCAGGCAATTGAATAGGAATATATATACTATATAGAATATACCATAGTGTATATATGCTCGTACATGGTTGTTATATATCTATAATACCCTTTATACTCACACTCACAAGTTTCTTTGCATTTCACTAAACATTTCTACATGCAAGTTTGTTGCCTCAGTCTTCTCTTTAGTGTTGTCCCTTCCCATTGCAATGCGAAATAAAAGTCTCTTAATATTTTACATTTTACATTCACTTTTTTTATTGTTCTGTTTTACATTTTTCAATTGTTATGGTTATGAATATGAATGAATGAATGAATGATGATGATGATTATGAACGTGTTCTCGATGATGTTAGCTATGAATGAACGTATATGCATTTCGATGTTTGTTTTCATATATATTTTATTTTATTTTTTATTATTTTTATACTTTTGTTGTTGTTGTTGTTGCCTTTTATTAATTGTTTGAAAGTCGGAAATTGTTTCGCTGTGACTGTGTTAGTAACTAAATGTATTAACCCACGGCCTGGCCCAGAGCCTAGGCACGGAACAGATCGAGTTGTAGAATACCAAAGCTGCCCATATAGAATATGTGTGTATGAGTGTGTGTGTGTGGCTGTGTGTGTGATGTGATGTGATGTGAATTGCTCTTATGGCTGTGGCTACTTAAGCTGCTGCTGCTGCAGCTGGTGCCGCCTGCTCAACGGCGGCTGGCTGAGCCTCGGGCTGTGCCTCCACTTGCGGCTGGGGCTCAGCGGGTATGGCAGCGGCAGCGGGAATGGGTATGGCCTTGAGCAGTGGTAGCTCCTCCTTGACTAAATATGCAGGAAATACAAGGAAATATATTTTACATTTTATAATACATAAGAATACAATTTTAGTTTCAGTTTGCTTTGAACTTCTCTACTCACGTTCTTCCTTGATGAGCTCCTTGATGGTCTCCTTGATGGGCTCATTGATGAACTCTTTGATGGGCTCCTTGTTGGTCTCTTTAATTAACTCCTTTAAGCTGCCCTCGTCGGCCTTCAGAATGGGTGCTGTGATTTCCTCGTTGCTGGCCTCCTTGCGAGCCTCTAGGCTGGGCTCCTGGCTGGCTTCTTTCCTGGCCTCCTGGATGACTTCCTTTCTGGCTTCGGGTAGGGCTTCCTTCTTGGCCTCTTGAATGGGCTCCGGAATGATTTCTTTCTCAGCCTCCTTGGGGGCTTCCTTGATGGTCGGCTCGATGAGGCCCTTTTTGGTTTCCTGAAGCGCCTCCTTGAGATTGGACTGGCTAATCTCCTCAGTTGGCTGTGACTGCTCCGGTTTGATGGCGTTGCTCTCCTCCAGCTGACGGGCCGCAATCGCTACCTTCAACGTACTGATATCCTCGGGTGCAGCAATGAAGGTCTGTGCCGGCTGTTCCAATGGCTGCTCCGATTTCTCTGGCTGCTTTTGCTCCTTGAGTAGTGGCTTAGCCTCTGGCAGCTCTGGCACTGCCAGGAGAACGGGTGCCTCATCGGTTTGAATGCTGCGTGCGCGTATAGCTGAAATGGGCCACGAATAGACTGGGGTATGGACCACATCGACCACGGGCGTGTGATACACCTGTGGCAGACTGTAGAAATGACGTGCCTCGGTGGCAGCCAACAGTGGTTGGGTATTGGCCGGAGTTTCAATCAATTCGATCTTCTCGTTCTTCAGCTTCTGCAACTCTTCGTTTTTGCTGCCCGAGCTGGGGTAGGGGAACAGGCCGGGGAAGAAGCCAGAGCCGGCGGCAACAGCTGATTCGGCAGCCTCGCCCAATTGTCCGCTTACGATCTCAACGCCCTGCTGCACCTGTTGCTGGATTTGATTGACATTCGGGAAGCCTTCTGTCTGCCTGGTCTCCTGTGCAGGATTACGGCTACTGGCACGGCCAGTGGATACGGCATCGCCTATAGTGGGCACCACAGAGGCTGCAGCTCCAGCTGGCACATAGACAATGGTCTCCTCATGATGTGGTCCAGAGACGCGCGCCAATGGGGACAAGCCGTGCACGTAGCGCAACGCTGGCTCCAGGTGCACCTGCGCCTGAGGCGTCACAATGACAATATGCTGGGCAGGCTCCACGACTGGTTGCAGTGGCTTCGCCTGGCTGCCCACTGCCAGCAGGCAGAACAGCGCAAAGATGAACATTATGCTAAGAGGGTGGGGGAAGAGCAAAGGCTTTAGCTACAGTTGTCTATGCCAGGCATTAGCTGCCGCTGCTGCTGCTGCTGCTGGTAAACTGGTATTGGCCTCGCTAGCTATTTATAGTTGGCCAACCAAAGTCCATTCTAAATTTAAACATTATAATTGCATGTATGTGCCACAGGATGCGAACTATTAACCGGTTTGCGGTTTGATTGGCTCTTGGAAAAGCTCTGAAGCAGCCAATTCTGGTGTACACATAAAGTGTCCAATGTGCAGCTCTCTGGCTGCCTCCTCTCCAGCAATCCCAGCCCAGCCATTCAGTTGCAATTGCCAGTCCAAGTTCTTGGCCAACTCTTTTGATTGCAGCTCGGCTAATAACTGGTTTTTCGCTTTCCTGATCATATCTCTCCGAGGGGCATCAAATTCCCCCAAGTCTTATTACTTGCGCATATTCTATTTAAAGCCAACCCAACTTCTCTTCTTCCCTATCATTTGGCGTGGCAATTGAAGCAACTGCAGCGTTTACAACTGGAAAATGTATTTAATAGTTCAGAGGGGCTTGATAGCTCTTAGCTTGGCTTGACGAGTGAAGGGAAACAAGACTGCAACTACTAATTGAACGGGAAACTTAAGTTGTGCATAGCTCGAGGTAAGAATGTCTAGAGTAAAATTGAGCAAACTGATTGAAACTGACCTTAGGCATGTTTACAGAAGGAATTTGCAGAGACTTTTTTCTCGCTCTCTTTCTCTTTCTCTCTGTCTCTCTTTATAATTATCGAGCTGAATAGTTAATAACTAAAATTGTATATCTAATTACTAGTATTTTGAGACTTCAGAAGTTCTTTTCATTGAAAACTCCAATTATTAGGGTTTTCTTTTATTAAAGAACAGATAAATAATAAATATGTTTTTCAAATTGCAAAGCAATTTTATTTAGTTTCTTAATAGGCATTGCCATAGGGAATAGCAATGTACTGACTTTAGCCTAATAAGATTTTGTATGATTGCTCATGGAAATATACGTAAAAAGACAAAATCTCTAGAGCAAGAAAAGTTTTTGTATTGGTTTTAATTTTATTATCAGTGAAAAAACTATTTTTAATATTCAGTGAAAAATACATCAAATAAATCAATTTCTTTATATATATGAAGATATTATATACATACGTATTACTTATGAGAGGATGTATGATTTGAGTGCTCACATATGATAAGAATCACAGTGGGCAAACAAACAAAATTTGCCATTTCTTAAACATTATTTTTATGTTTATTATATATTTATATTTATTAAATATTTATCAAACATTGATTAATTGAAAATAAATGCTTTGAATGTATTTTTGAGTAATTCACTGAGTAATAATAGAATCTTCAACCTAAGAAGTCTATGAGCAGCATTTTATTCTACATATTTTAACAGATCATTTTATTTGATGAAATTTTAGAAAGGTTTAGATGGTTTGCCTTAAGAGGGAAATTAAATTAATAAAATAAAACTAGATTATTTGCCTTCATTAAATAATATTGAGCAAATATCTAGCTTAACACTATTTCTCTAAATAAAAATAAAAATATAGCTCAACTCTATAAAGCTAGCAAAATGAGTAAAATAAGAAATTAGCTTCAATTACACAACTTTTGGAATGAATCTAGGAAAAATACTAGCTGAGAACTTCAATAGAAAAATTATATATAAATTTATCTTTATTTTTCTGTTTGTTAACTATAGCAAAGTATTTAAAAAATTAATTGTTGTCTTGTTTTTATAGTGTAATAATCTAATTTCATTATCTAATATCTAAAAGAGTTATCTAAATCTAGTTTATGAATTAACATATATTTTCAGCAAATTAATAATTTTTGATGTCTTCAAGTGAAATAGATCTCTACTCTGAGATAAGCAACTCTTTTGTCAGCTTAACGACAAATACATAATAAAATGCTCTCATAAAGAGATTTTTATTACCAAACTGAAAACTAATTTTCGCTTTCCTATTTTACGCATAGTCGCGCCTACTGAACTTAATTCGTTCGACATGGACTTTCTAAACGAGCTTAGGGCACGAACTTGATATTAAACCACATTAGAAGCAACAAGAAAAAAGCACAAACTAGAGAACTTACCTGATGGCAACTGCCGCTTCTATATGAGATTTTTTTTGGGTACTTCGAGAGCAGCTCACTTTAATCCGGCACAAAGAAAGGTTAACTTAGATGGAGAATGGAAACACAAGCGATGCTGCTTTAAGACTTGGCACAAATGTTGTGTGTGGTTTGGTGGTTGGTGGTTGTGGCTGAGTGGTTCAGTCTTGACACGGCGACCACTTCAAGGAAACTGGTGGCCAATGCTGGCTGCCATGGGCCTTTTATAATGTGCTCGCTGCCTAACTGACCTAGCGCAAGAACAAAGAGCTGCAACTGGTAGAAGAAGCAGAAGAAGAAGAAGAGGAAGCATGCCAAGCTGAAGCCCAAGCTGAAAAACAAGCTGCAACATTTGCAGCTTCCCGCAGGAATAGTGTGAGAGGGGAGTGGAAGCGGCAGGGGCAGGGACAGGGACAGGGGCAGGGGCGGAGGCAGGGGCGGAGGGAGTGGCACAGCCAAGATAGCCAAAAGCAGTACACGCAAAGCAGGCGGCAAATGACCAAAGTTGGCTAAGCAAAAGCGACAACAACAACAATATCAATAGCAACAAGTAAGAGTGTTCTAAAGGGAAATGCTCGACTAGAAGATACCCTGTTGTTGTTTATTGTGTCAGCTGGCGTTTATTTAGCTATCAGAAGATCTGGTTTGCAGGAGAAGATCTCTTAAAAGTAGATAAATATTGTCTTCTACTACTACTACTACTACTACTATTCATCCCGATCAAGAATATATATACTATATGCCATCAGCCACGCCTCTTCTGCCTGTTACATACAGCTGAAGGGAATCGTTCAACCCAATTCAAACATTTTCAATGGCTTGTTGAGCATAACAACAATAACAAGCACTCATGCCACATACTCACACTCATACTCACACTCACACTCACATTCGCACTCACTATTCGTACTCGTTTTGCACTTGCACACAGAAGAAGGCTTTCTGGTTTGCAGGCAACAGCCAGCAGCCAGCAGCTAGCGCAGCTAGCAGCCACCAGGTTCTGGCCATGGCAGATGGTCAACGTAGATGTTGTTGTACGTGCTGCATGTCGCTACGATTTGGTCTTGGTGTTCGCCTTGGTCGTCGCTTTTGGTCAAGCTGAGTTTGTTAAACCTGCATTGTAATAGAAGTCAAGCGCTGCAAGCGCATTGACAGCCACTCACGACGACCATCATGGGAGCTTTGGCCATGGCCATGGCCATGGCCATGGAAACTGGGAAACTGGTTCAGGTGCAAATTGAATACATTGTGCAGCGCATTTAACTTGACTGCTGCTCATCCATCCCCTCGCCCCCCCATTGCCCATTGGCTAGATTTATTTTTATGCGCTGCCTGCACCGCCTGCTGGCGGAAAAGATTAATCAAGATATGCGCGCTTGCCAGCTCGTACTTATATCTTATATCAACTCCTTCTCTGGCTCAGCTCCCTTATATATTGTATATCTGCCTTTCCTATTCCTATTCCTTTTCTTTTTCTTTTTTCTTCTTTTGTAAAATTTATTTCGTTTTAAAATATAATCACAGCTTGCGCTGGTCTATTAGATATGCATCGCATCGCAGCTGTAGCCCCTGCTGGCAGGCAACAGAAAAAAGAAATTTTAGCTAAACTGATGCGAAGATCAAAGGTTCAATGGCCGAATGAATTTGATACGCAAATCTTTTCTTTTTCTCTTTTTTATTGGCAATTTTGATGTACATAGAAATTCTCATGTCTCATGCTCAGTGGCGAGAGAGGCTGCTGCTTCCTGCGGTTCCTCTACTCGTAATGCAGGCGTCGCTTGGGCGCTGCACGTATCATCAGCTTTTGGGCCTGCTGCTCCCTGGATCGGGCGGCGTACTCCTCGGCAATGGCCACACGCCATTTCTCGACGAGCGCATCGCTGCGCTGCGGTATGTCGCGCACGCGTGGAAAACTGGACACGGCCAGTGGGGCATCGCTGTAGTCGTAATCATCGCTGGCGGAATTGGGCGTCTTGATGACGAGCTGATTGCGTGATGGCAGCGTTATGCTAAACGCCGCCGCCTCCTCGGGCGTAACGCCAGCAATGGCCGTGGCTTTGGGTGAGGCCACGGCCAGGCCATTGCGTCCAGAGAGCGCAATTGCATTGGGCTTGGAGGAGGCAACGCCGCCCTCGCCGGCAATCGAGAGGCCTAAAAGAGCAATTAGCATAGAGATTAGCTGGTGTTAAGCTAAGCTCAGCTTGGCCAGACTTACCCACGGGCTTGGCTTCAGCCACAGCTGCATCCTTCTTGGGCGCTATGACTGCTACACTGTCGTTCACATCCTCGTAGGGATCATCGCTGGTGGGTGGCAAGATGTCATCGGGCGTCAGCTGCTGCTCGGTCACCTCCTCCAGCTTGTGATCATCGATCTTCTGATCCGCTGGATTGTTGGCCTCCAGGCCCAGGTTCGAGGGCTGCTTCTGCGGCGTTACGCCAAACAGCTCCGGCTGCAGCAACACACTGAAATCCTTGATCTGTCCGTTCTGCTGCAACAGAGCCAAAGCTGTGGCCGCTTGGCCCAGCTCCAGCAAACTGTTGGCATAGATCTTGTTGTCCTCCTCGCTGAAGGCGCCCTTCCGCTTGGCCAGCTCCTGTATGGCCACCAGGCGAGCGGCTGCCTCTTGAATGCGATTGAAATTGCTGCCGCTGGCCGAGATGGGGCTGTCATGGGCCACAGCCGAGATGCTGGCTGCCGATATGCTGATGGTGTCATCTGCCTCCTTGGGAAGGCCACGCAACTGCAGCTGCGGCTGCGGCTGCTGACGCTGCAAAATGCTGCTGCGGATGCTGCCATCCTGCTGCGGATGCAGCAGCAGCACCTGACCACTCAAACCACCGTAGTAGGGCAGTTGATCCTCGTAGATCAGTGGACCGAATCTGGAGCCAGCCGATCTGTGTCTAAATTTCATAGAGTTCGTTAAAGTGCTATGGAAGTGGACTTGCGGCATTTGCCTGTGTGTGTGTGTGTGTGTGTGAGTGTCGGGATAAAGCGTGGATATGGGTATGCAGTAGGGCAACAATTTCTACGGAGGATGAGCAAGCGACGACTACGCTAAAGGTAGAAAGCCAAATAGTTTACTACAACTTTATTTACAACTAAAGAGACAGAAAGAGAGAGAGGGAGTTGGAGAGTTAAGATAGGAACATATTGAGCTCTACACTAAACTACTTAGCTGGAGACATGGCGATATGTCTCCAGTCGATCAGACTGCGCTTCAGTTAAACAAATCGATCTCCAGATCGGCCGCTGCATGCGCTTTACCACCCACGCCGGCAATGGCCACCGATTCCGGATTGAAGTACACATTGGTGGGCACGCCCTTCTTGAGCAGCGCCTTGGAGATGGGCGTGGAGATGGCGGTGCCTCCGTTGCCCACGACAGCCTTGGAGTGGGGCTCCAGTATGAGCGCCGCCTGTTTGCGTCCCTGTATGGCCTGTGCCTGTTCGGGATGGTAGGGCAGGAAGTAGTTACCAAATGGTATCTGGGGAAAGTTCTTTGAGCTGGTGCTGGTGCGTCCAGTGGCTTCCACTTTGACGGGTGGTGAGCGCAGTTTGCCGCTGCCTTTGCGCAGCTTGGCAGCTGTTGCCTTCTTCGTCTGTTGCTTGATGGAGCGAGAGCTGCTGGACAATATATGCTTGCCCGGCACGGAGACAATCTCCTCGATCACATAGTCGGGATTGATGCGGCTGACAGCGGCGCGTAGGCGAGCATCACTTTTTAGATCACCTGCTGAGGTTTGTGACTTTGCTTGCAGCTTTTGCAATGTTTCAATGGTGTCGTCTTCTGCTTCTTCTTCAGCTTTGTCAACTTGAATATCGTCTGTGGTTGTGGGCTTTACTGTGCTGGTTGTTGTACTGGGCGCTGCTGCGGCTGCTATGCCCACAGATGGCGCTACATAGGCGAATGGCAGACTGTAGGCAGCATAGTATGGTGAGTTTAATAGCAATAGATTGCCATGTGTGGTGGCTTGCAAAGCGCCATATGGCGTTAAAGCGCCGAACTGCGTCGAACTTGTAGTCTCAGCAACTTTGGCTGCTGTAAATTTCTCGGGCTGCGGTTGCGCGGCTGCTTGGAAGGCGCCATAGGGTGTCAGGACATTGTCCATAGCTGGAGCTGCAACTGACTGACGTGCAGAGGGCGCCAAGTAATTCACCAGCGGCTGCAGTCGACTGCGCAGCGGCCACGTCTCAAAGCTCGTGGTCTGCCAGTACGTGTTCGCACTTGATTAGATGTTGGTTAGGTAATTCGAATTGAGGAAAGGAGTTTTTCATAGGAAGAGTAAGAGAGTGGAGGATAGCCATTAGTCTCGTAATATATACATATATACAGCTCAAATTAGGTTTGGTTTTAGAGCATTTTGTTAGTTTTGTTCAGTGCATGCAAAGGCTTTGTGTGGGTGTGTGCTGTTAGTGGGCGTGGCAACTATTTACATTTGATTACAGATGAAAGCAATGCACAAATTACAAATACAAACATTTATTACCAATACTTAGGCGCTATACAAAAATACTAACAGTCATTAGGTTTAAAATCGAACATAGCTAAACGGCAGCCACAATTCCTAACTATCTGGCAGCCCTGGCAATCGATAAGTGTAATCGAACTAATTCGAAAACCAGGGCCGACAACAGGCAACTGCAATTTAGGCTTCAAATTCCTGAACTTCCTCCTCCTCCTCATCATCCGTCATGCCCGTTGGCGGTGCATAGTAGACGGTGGGCCCTGTGGCCACCACTTTGCCCTCGCGTGGAAAGCTTTTAGCATCCACATCTGTGCGTTGGAGAGCATCCTTCAGGTCCACATCAGCAGGTATGGAAATAACCTTAGCCCCGGGGCCAGCAATGGTAAGGCTGCGCGGGTGGGTCAGGGCATAGCCACCAGGACCGACAATTGCGGTACCACCACTGCCCGCTGTGGCCACGCCTCCCGGCCCCGCAATCGCAATGCCGCCCTTGCGCACCTTCAGGCGTTGGATGATGATGCCGCCCTCTCGCAGCGCCTGCTTCTGAGTGCCCTGATGAGCGGTGGCCACAGTGCCAATGGTGTTCATTAGGTGGTGCGTTTTGTGTGCAAACAGATGCTTCTCTGCACCAACGCTGGTATCCTGCTCGGCAGCCGTATTCTCCATTTGCTCGAGGGTATCAATGTCGCCATCGCCATCACCATCGCCGCCACCTTCCCGCTCATCGTCCCACTTGTAATCATCCTGACTATCCTGCATTTGCTCAGCTCCACTCTGCACCACAACTGGTTGGGCAACTGTTGTTCCCGTCAGCGCAGCGGCCGGTCGGAAGGGCATTTTGAAAATATTTTGAAAGGCGTTTTTGATGGCTGTCGAGGTCTGGTTCTGCATCTCGGCCAGATTGACGCTGGGCACACGGAACACATTCAAACGATTGCGATTTGGCAGCAGTCCACCTGTTGGCGGCAATGTGGTTTGCTGTGCAGCATTACTGTGGCCTGGGGCAGAGTTCACTTTGAGACTGGATGAACTGGCCAGCAGTTGTTGGGTCTGATCTGCATCCTTGCCACTGCCACGCAATGGCTTGGTGGTGCTGCCAACCAAACCGCTAATCCGCTTGCGATTGCCATTCGCATCTGGTGTGACGATGGCGGGCACACGAGATGGGGCAGTCTGTGACTGGGACTGTGGCTGTGGCTGGGACTGTGGCTGGGACTGTGTCTGGGACTGTGGCTGTGGCTTATGCAATAGCTTCTCACGCGAATCGAAACGAGATTCTTTGCTGGCGCTGGGCTCTTTGGTGGTTGTGGTGGTGCTTGTCGCTGTTGGCTTGCCACGCTTGGGCGTGCCATCATCATTCAAGGCCAACTCGCGCGGCAGAAAGAACAAATGGTATTTGGGCGTTGTTTTGCCCTGCTTCTGGTTCTTCTCCTGCAGCATGGCCTTCGCTTTGCCATAGAAGCTGTCCACATCGCCAATTATCTTGTAGCCCTTGACACGATACTCGTGCGGTGCATGCTCTCGCAGATACTGCTCCTTGTTCAGCTTGTACAGATGCACAGGTATGACAAAGTGGGCGGGCAGCTGCTGTGCCTCCTGCGCTGAGCTAGGCTGTGGCAGCTGCACCTGATTGGGTCGGAAATAGAGCTGCTGCTGTTGTTGCTTTTGCTGTTGCTGTTGCTGTTGTTGTTCCAGTTGCTCTCTGGATGCATCCATGACATTCCTAGTTAGCTTGACAGCTCGTATGGAGGGCTCCAGCAATGTTTGGCCATTGCTGCCAGAGAAGTGATGCTGCTGCGCGTGGAAGGGCTGCTGGGCGGGCTTGGGGAACAGATACTGACTGGAGTCGAGTATGGGCGGCAGCTTTGGCTGATCGGGCTTCTTCTTCACGTAGCCAAAGGCCTCGTTCACCTTGGCAATCTGGTCGAGAATGCGCTTGGCCTCGTCCGCTTTGTCGGACGTGGGCGGCCCCACATTCGGATCAAACTCCTCGGGAAATTTGATCAGCCTTTGCCTTTGTATTCTGCAAACGAAAGTTAGGTTTGTTTTTGGTCTCATCGTATTGGCATGATTAGTAAACTAATGCGATTAGCAGGTGTTATCTACTGATAATGAGCGGCTTAGTCACACAATTTGATAATGTTTTTTTGTTTAGTCACAATACACAGGCAGCTACAACTAGGAGCATTAAGATGGCACAGTCACAACTCAAGGCAAGGCAAGGCAAGGCATGGCGGGGCAAGGCAAAGGTTAATAGAAATCTCTGAAAGAATCGGAGGTACTTACTCGACGGCATCCGCAGATTGGCCAGCAGCCCAGGAGGCCAGCAAAAGTGTTGACAACTGCAAGAAAGAGATAAGCTTAGCTAATATTGAAAAATATATATAATATACGAGGGTGGTTTAAAAAGTTTTAAACTCATATCTGGCTATGCTGTTACCAAGAACTATTCACTAAATACCTATGATTATGCCGCATGCCAGCTGTCAAGGTCTAAGAATGCGGTCAAGCACTTCATTTCATTTAATTTCATTTCTCCAGCTTCTTTCGCTAAGCTTCAGCTGAAAAGTGAGAGCCAAGCCCATTTGGCCAAACTATTTTCACAGCTTTTCGCTGGGTCAAGCACCGATGCCCGAATCAGTAGAACCAGCGAGCCATGCTTTGCCAAATATTTGCTTTGCTCGCTTCTTTTGCAAAATCAATATTGACGCAACAGCATCCACCCAGCAAGCCAACCAGCTGGACCGTTAGCTTGTCAACGGCCACGGCCACGGCCACGGCAACTTCATTTACCAAAAGCCGCAATGTCACTGAGCTTGGCGTGTGTCATTGACCCAGCTACAGATATTCCGCCTAAGCGCTTAACATTTTGCTGTTGTTGTTGTTCTTGTTACCAAAAAAGCAAAAAAAAAAGAGCTCTGGACCAGCTGGGAAGATTTTTCAGTCTCTTGTATTCTGTATTTGCAAGCTGTGCCTGCATTTAGCCACGACTTCGAACCAAGATGTATTTGTGTCTGCTTTCTTTTGGTTCTGCCTTATTTATTATACAGAGTATTTGGCGGAGCCGTTTGTTCTGGGCGTGTTTCAAAACTGGGTTAATGTTGCCCAAACACAGAAAGAAAATATTTCGAAATGCAAATTCATTTTGTAGCAGTTCTCAAGTTTCCAGCTTAATTAGGAGCAACAGCCGCTGCAGCTAAGTGGAAACAAGTCTTTTAAATGAAGATTAATTAATGCCATTGAGGGCCCGTCCCTTGAAGTTCCGTTGATTTATGTTGTGCAATCGATACATAGATAAGTTTATAACTCTATTTTATGGCTCTCCATATAATAGAGAGTTGGGCGTTACAAAGTATCTCTTTTATAGTGCTTCTAGCTCGCGCCAATTAATACTCGAGAACTTTATTTCACTCAGCCATTTGTCATGGCCTCCTACGCACATGCCTAGCCTACGTTTATAGCATATTGATTTTTCTTTATATATAACATACATATATATATATATATATATATATATATATATATATACATATATGATTGAGGTATGCAGATATAATTAAAATATTTTATTTTGGGCTTTTCATAAGGTTTATTGAATATGCCTTTCTGCTGCTGCTGCTGCTGCTGATGTTGTTGTTGTCTTTATATGATATGCGAAGCGGACGCTGACGCATTTCTACTTTTTTAGGGCGTGTTTCTGTTTCTTTTTGTATATTTGTTAAAGAGAAAATGAATAATGCAGCGCGTAATACGTAAGCTATAAGAAGTGCCTGCCATGAAGACGTGCTGATTCATTTTCACTTTTCATTTTTAAGTTTTCTGCAGGTTCATATATCATGAAACATATTTTATGTTTGAATATTTCTTAAAAATTTTATTACTTTTTTAAATATTTTATAAGTTTTAATATATGTTTTTAATATTTTTAATTAATTAAATTTTTTAATATATTTTATACACAACTTTCAATGTAAATAGTTAAGCATCAAAGCATATATTGTATTAAATTTATTAACATTTTTTAATTCATTATTAAAATATTATAATAAACAATAATTCATTTATGATCATTTTTATCACATTTCATTCAAAGATTTACATATATTATATATATTCAATTTAATAGAAGCCTTTTAAAAAGCTTTTTCAGCTTTGCCCTTTATTTCTCTTGTTCATTTTCAATTAGCAAATTGATTTTCTGATGAGCTGCTGAGCCAGATATTTGCATATGGGCCAAATGGAATTCAGACTGATTTCACAGCTAAGTCAACTTGGTAGCAAAAAGAATCTTGGCGAAAAGAATCAGCCAGTGAAAGTTGCGAGCTGAGTGTAAACGCAAATTAAATACAAACAACAAAAAAAAGAACGAAAGACTTAAGGCACGAACTTGCGCCAGTTAATGACTTCAACGCCGCTAATAAATGATTAATTGCGGTCACATACAGCACAGAAGGCAACAGCAAAAACACAAAACTAAACTAGTTTTTTTCATTTAAAGCTTACATTTAGCAAGTAGAGTATTTCTTTTGTATTTGGGCCATAAGTACTTACCACAATGAGACGCATTCTTGCGTTTACAAATTTTTTGTTAATTTTGTTTTTGTTTTTTTCGTTTGTTGCTCGTTGTCAACGCCGGTGCAGGCTAGCCTTGAGTTATATCCTTGAACTGCGAACAGAGACAAAAGGCGCTGTGTTATCAAGCGTAGAATCGAGCTTAAGGCAGACACAACAAAAACGCACACACACAGAAGCAGCACACACACTTAAACTAAATTCCAATCCTGTTAAGTTGTTTAATTATTCTTTATTTATTAAGTTTTTGTAAACGTTTTTTTTTGTTGTTTCAAGGAGCACACGCACTTGGCTTCAAGCTTTCGTTCTTAAGCCTGGAAAAAACTACACTTGACGCACCTTTTAGAACTCAAGCAGGTAACGACTGAAGATGAACTGAATCGTGCCTGTGCGCAGCTCGGCTGTTTTATAACATTTCCATTAGCCATGCAAAGCGAGCTGCAAAGAAATGTATTTAACCTGACCATGGCCAGTCGAAAGAGAGAGCGAGGGAGAGCGAGAGCGTGAGCCAGTGAGTGAAAGAGCACATGCTTAAGAGAAACTCGCTTATAAAGGGGGCACGTACTTGGCTGTGTCTTATCAATGGGCGGTCATCTGGTGCTCTTTGCCTGTGTGTGTGTCAAAGCCACCCAAAACATTGACATTCACAGCTTGGGTTCATGATTAAGATCATGTTTGCTGTTAGATGAGCAAAACTAAAGCACGTCTTTTTGCACAGTTTTGATGTGTGTGAACCGCTGACATCGCTGAACAGAGCAGAGCACCAAGTGCTACTGTTCACTGGACATTTCGACATTGATTAATTAATTGGCTTGATTGAGTGAGCAGCATCATCAGCAACGCACTTACGACTCAACTGGGCAGAACAAAACGAAAGACTTAAGACACGAACGCGTGTGGGTCGACAACACATAGCAGCTTAGCAGTGCCAATTGGCTTGACGAACGCTGATTGAAACATGAAATAAGCCGAGAAGAAAAAACAGAAGAAAACGAAATAAAAGACTTAAGACACGAACTCAATTATGGTTGAATGAATGAACTATTCAGCAAATTGTCAATATATTAGAATTCTTATTCAAATTGAATGCGCATTGAATGTGGAACATGCTTAGAAAGTTTGCTGCTCTGCACTGATCTGCACTGTTGCTAAATATCAGATTGCGCCCTTAATCCATTCACATTCTTATTAAGTTACCACTGTACAAATGTCAGCTTAATATATATATGTATATTGAGTTCTAGAACTCCAGCTTAAGCAGCTTAGTGAATTAGTCACACCCCAGGCGACTGTCCCTGGAGAGTCCTTTCGCGTCTTGAAGACTATTTTTAGCATGTCTCCTAGCAACGCTGTTGCTATATTGCAGTCATTCACAGTTATTTCAGCTGTGACATATTGAACCATCAATACGAATGGATCGAAGATTTATGGTTTCAGCTAGGAATGCAGCGACGCATACACAATGAATGAGCGAGAAACCCAAAACACACACAGTTTGAACGACATTAATTGAAAGTCGACATATCGATGCAGCTGAAGCAGTTGAAGCAGCAGCAACAACAATAATAATATAGATAGGCCTGGCATGCGCCAAAGAGTTCAACTATATGCAATAACCTTGAAACCTATTTATATATACATATACACATACGCATATATATATAAAGATATACAACTGGCAGCAGCAGAAGCGGAACTGGGGCTGGCTTTGGCTGGACAGTTAAGTGCGACCTTCGCTGGGTGCATCAAGCAAGGAATCAAGAATCGCACAGACTCCAGCGTAGAAACCGTTGTTTAAGTCACATAACTGGATCTCTCTCGTCTCTCTCGCCTCTCTCGTCTCTCTCTCTCTCTCTCTCTCTCTCTCTAGTGATCTGGCATTGTCTTCTGCGCTCTATAATAAAAGAGTTAATGCAGGGCATTACTGAATGCAATTATGCCAGCGCAATTATGCAGCCGCAGTGTAGCCTCAGCTCAGTTCCCAGGCCAAGACCAAAACAGTCTCTATTCTCTTCTGCTACAGCTGAGAACTTGACTCTAAAATGATTTCAATTCGTGTCAAAGTTGTTTTTTTTTATTTCGCTGTACTTAACCCTAAAATCCAGTCTAATAGAAAGTTGTCCAGAGGCTCTTCTTCTTCACGAAAACTTCTTAACTTTAATTTAATAGTCAAAACAAAACATTTTATGGTCACAGTGAAACTTAGCCATGAAAAGTCCCAAAAAAAAGGTTGCCACAATCATTTGAATAATTTTGCTAAAAACAAAAAAAAAAACCATAAACTTATTATTTATTAGCCAAAAATTTTAACGTTTAGTTGCTTTTATTTTTATTATTTTTTCCATGTCCTAAACTCATGGAAAATGTATAAAGAGGGTATATTGCTTTGAATAAGCTGTATGTAACGGGCAGAAGGAGGCGTGACTGAAAGTATAAAGTATGTTGAGGATGAGAATGAGGATTAACAGTCACGTCTATCTGCCTCTCTCTTCTAAGACCTAAATACTTAAAATGTTATCCAAATATCCTATATGGTAAGTCTCTTTTTATGCTCATAAAATCGATATCAATCTTTCAATCAATCTATCAATCTTTTTTGGGCATATTTTGGTATATAGAGTCTCGTAAACTATACTTTTACAGTTTCGGAATACTTTTCCAAATATTTATATAACTCAAAAGAGACTCCTTTCTAAAAGGGCTCGACATGTTCTTTAGGGTATCTGCTCGCACTCTTACTTATTTTTTATTTAATTTTGTTTTCGTTTTTATTTTCTTTTCTCTTTTTTGTTGTTGAGTACTTTGCACTGTTTTCTTATTTAGGCCACGCGGCTGTTGCCAAGGCTTGACGTTCAATTCAAATTATTTGGCAAGTCGAGCACGCAGCCCATTTCAAATTTTCGACGCGCGCGCGCTCCCTGCGCATAAGAAATACCCAAAAAAAAAAAACAATAACAAAATAAATATATAAAAAACCAAACAAAACTCAAATTTGGTTGGATTTGGTTGACAAATTCGGTAATTGTTTAACAGTTTATATTTTGGGTGTCCAGCAACAGCGGCAACAGCCAACAACTACTAACTGTTCCGCAAATCAATTAGGCATTATAAAATACATAAATCGTTCGGTTTATGGCCTCAAAGCACGCGCCACATTTTTTCCCATTTGTATAAATTAGATTTATGCAGCAATTGTCCGCAAATATCCATTGTATAAACACTGTGAATGTTTAGCAAACTACGAGATATAGAGGAAGACGTATGCACAGATATATCCAGCTCTTAGAAGAGGAGGAGAGTGGGCACCAAGGACAGCATGGATATTTTACATAGTTGATTTATTTTAAACTTTCTTAAAAGCCTTTACTTTTTGAGGACTTAAAGACCTATAGTCTTCACTGTATTAGTTGCATGAAAAGACAAAAAGGCTAAGCTATGAAGAGAAAATTTAGCATGATTTGTTTTATTATTTAAAAATGTTAAATATATTGTTAATAATAATAATACTATTGTAGTTTAGATGCACAGATATACCCTGTATACTGTACATATACATAAGACTTATTGCCATTTTTTACTTACATATCTGGAACTGCATTTGGCATTGATATAACGATCTATGTATGATGTATGATAAGTCTATTTGTCTGTCCTTCTCTTTCTGTCTTTCTGTCACTCTGACATTCTTATCCTCTCTCTCTATCCCTCTCTGACTCTTTCAGTCTCTCTCTCTCTCTCACTCACTCCTTCTCTCTCACTCTCTCTCTCTCACTCACTCACTCACTCACTCACTCACTCACCCACTCACTAACGCTCTCTCTCTCTTTCTCACTCTCTCTCCCCCTCTCTCTCACTCATTCTCTCTCACTCAGTCTCTCTCTCACTCACTCTCTCTCACTCACTCTCTCTCACTCAGTCTCTCTCTCACTTCCACTCTCTTTTTCTTTGTATCACTCTCTATCTCTCTCTTTCTCTCCCTATCTCTCTCCCTCTCTCTGTGTCTTTTTCTATGCTTATTAGTCCCACCAAAAATTAAACCCCTTTTCATGTTTGTCATACTCTTCGTTTTCAATTGTGACCCAAACAAACATCAAGGAATTACCTTCAGTGAATGTCATTTGAGAGCTAACTAAAGTCAAGTATATTACTTTAGTTAAGTTGCCAATGCACGTAGCGCCGCTAGTTTCGTCTTTATGCTTGAAATAAACTCAAGTTCAGGAAATTGTCGAACTGCATTTGATTTTATTTGTTTAGGGTCTACAGACACACACACACAGATCAATAACTATGCAAGTTGTTAGCTGTTTGTTCCGTTGGCTTGGCCAAATTGCCGCCCATGACCACGAATCCAATGCCAGGGCCCGCCTTATAGCTCAGCTCGTGATAGCCCGCATCATCGTAGTATGAATATTTGCCCAGCACAATGCCAGAGTCATCCGTGTGCTGGCTGTGCGACATGTGTTGAGTGCTAAAATCAATATTCTGTGGTTGCCGAGGTGGTGATGGTGGTGGTGGTGGTGCAGGTGCTGCTGTTGCAGGCTGTAGCCAGCCCCACTTGGCATTCCGGGATAACGATTGACCGCTGGCATATGACCAATGTCGGGATTGTTGTGGTTGTTGTTGCTGTAGTTGTTGCTGCTGGTGTGGTATCTCGTAGTTGGGTGACAGATCATTTGTTTGCACAGCATCTGTGTCTGTGTCTGTGTTGTAAGCGTAGCTCTGGCCATTCAACTCCATGTAAACCTGTGCGCCTTGCACCAGGCACAGCCAGCTGCTCAGGCAGAGCAAATGCAATCGGCGGCTCATTCTAAAGACTGAAAGTGAAGACAACTGATTGCTGGCTTATATATAACCCACTGCACTGCACTGCAGTGCAACCACAATTGGCAAACCACTTGGCATAGACACGCACAAAGGTATTATGTATTTAGCATAAATAGTATTAGAGTTACAGTTACAGCTGAAACCACGCGTAACCACAGTTGACATCGTTTCAGTTACTTATATTAGTTGCGAGCACTTACTTAACTAACAACTATCAGCTAACCAACTACAACTAGTTATTGCCTTCTAGTGCTCCCTGGAGGCGGCCAGCTCGGCCATCTCGTCCTGGCGCAGTGCCTCCGATGGTGACAAAGTGATGCGCCCGCCGAGTGGCAAAATGTCTATGTTCTGCACATGGGCTCGGACACTTTGACCTGGTGGCAGACCCACATACCATTTGCCCACATTCCTAATGAGTGTGGAGTCGCGATGGCGCTGCACCCACTCCCTATCCCGATCGATTTCCAATATGCGATGATTGGTGGTCACCAGCGGTGGCAGAGAGCCACCCACATCATCGTCATTCAGATTGTAATTGTCATCCGGTCCACTAGCTGCACTGCCTGTGCCTGTACCTGTGCCTAGGCCCTCAGCGGATGCTGAGCCACCTATACCTGCTCCACCTCCTCCACCAGTTCCGCTAAATCTATTGCGATTTCTTGATCCACTTGCATTGAGGCGACTCGTGCTGCTGGAACCGGAGCCTCGATTTCTGTTGCCGGATGAACTGCTCTCTCTGTATCCACCACCTCCTCCACCAACACCACCTCCACCTCCACCTCTACCCCCGCCACCGCCACCTCCACCTACACTTCCTCCTCCTCCATCATATCTGCCGCCACTTCCGCCTCCACCTCCCCCTCCATTTCCGCCACCTCCATCATATCTGGTGCTGCCTCTCTGCGAGCTGCCTGCCGCATAGCCTCTTCGATCAGACTTAACTCCATCTGCAGTTGCGGATCCACTGGAGCTGCTGCTCAATTCAATGGCATTGCCTGTATTATCTAATTGATTTCCAGTTACTCTAACATCTATCTTTTCTCCAGGCTTTAGGTAATCTGTGTCAGATCCACTGCCACCAGCTCGTCCTCTACCACCACCGCCTCCACCTGGCCCACTACCTCCACTTGAACCTGAAGCTCCAACACCGCTGGCACCACCGCCACTGCCACTGCCACCAACACCGCTCCCACTGCCACTGCCCCCGCCCAGTTTTCCGCCCGCTCCCCGACCAAAGTCATTTGCCAATCGGAAATCCGTATCGCTTAGACGAAAATCTGCCACGGAGGGATTTATGTGGGTTCCAGGACCCACTCTATTGTTCACCACTCTATAGCCAATGCCCGCCCCAGCTATATACTCCACAGTGCGCTGCACACCCTTGTCGTCTAGGAAGGAGTAGGTGCCACGCACCAGCCCATCCGAGGCGCGACTCTCGGCACGTCGATGATCCGGACCAGCTGCAATCAGTTTGTAGGTGCCGGCAGGACCACGTTGCACGGACATCTTGCCACGGGTCTTGGGATGCGCCTTGTACAGCGGACTGGAGTAGCTGACACTAACGGGATTATCGGGCACAGCATTGGAAATCTCAAAGCCGGTGCCAGCGCCAGCTGCATACCGGACGCTGTGCCGCTCGCCCACATCATCCAGATAGGAATAGAGACCTGGATGAATGGATGAAGCAGTAAATGAGCATCTTTTCACCACTAGATAGCCTGTCTACCGACCTCTTATTCTATTGTTGGCATCATTCTCCTCGCTGCGTGATTGATCCGGCGTGCGATAGCTGAAGCTGTAGGAGGGATCGTCATAGGGATCGGCGAGGGGGTCATCGGGACTGCCACGTGGCAGCACCGGATACTGTGCCAAATCCATTTTACGATGTATTTTCGGTCCATTCACGCGAAAGCTGTGAAAAATTTGACATTCAATTAGCCGCTGAGCTATGATTAGCTAATTGCACTGGGAAGCCAGATGCCAGATTAGGTAACGACCAAGCTGACTGCTGAAATCGCTCGCCTGCTCCCATAAGCAATAACAATTCTGAATGCTATCTGATAATCGTGGCAATCCCACTGATGACGTCTGCTATTACCACATGCCCAGTCGGGTATTCTCTATCGATTTCTATTCTACTTTTTATCTTTCGGCTGTGCATCTTAATGAATTTTCCGATTGCCATGTTTCACTTACAATTTGTTAACAGCTTTTTCCTACACTCGAGCAGCCAATGAGAAGACGAGTATATTAGTTTTTTGAGCAAGGTTTGTATGTCTGTATTAGACTATATACAGATACTCGTGAAAGGAAGCGAGACACGTCGGAAAAGTCAATATCTTCCACAGTTTTAGACTAGCTGTTGACCTTCTCTATACATGGAAGCAAACATTTGAAAAATCCTATATACTCAACACTTTCTAAAAGCTGAACGAGTATCGCGCAGTCGGCTACTTGTTGTGCTCTTCTTCTTTTTCATTTGTTTGTTTTCCCAACTACCGGAGATTGCCACAAAACAGTTGAAAATTGTATCGAACAAAGGCAACAACAAACGTTTAGGCAACCGACAGCAACAACAACAGCAACAACAACAGTTGAATGTTTTTTTACTGTTTGTACTTCCCCTAGCCACCAGCCAAGCCCAACTCAAATGTTTTTAGAACCGACTTTGAGTGTGAAGCCTTCCCCTGGCCCCTTGGCACGCTTCAGTGGCGCTACGCCCGCTCGCACCTGTCGTATTGCTGATATACGAGACCGAACAGATAACTTAACTTGGCTACCACACTTTAATTTAGCCAACTGCTAGCCACCTCCTACTTCTGGCTTTTCTTGTTTATGTGTTCGGCTTACTCACCCACGTGGTCCGGCTGTATAGACGGTCTCTTCGATCTGTCCGCTCGCTGGACTACGCGAACCATAACGACCTCGCACGATGCTGTCTGGAGTGCCGGAGGCGCTGTGATAGTAGCCGCCAATGTCATCATTTGCATGTCTATCCAAAACAGTAATTGCGTGTGTTGCCCATGCGTGGTAAGACAGAAAGAGAGACAGAGCGAGAGAGAGAGAGAGAGTTAGAATAATACACAGTAAACAGTTAGTCAGCGTATACGTATTGTTGCCATTGCAAAATGGCATTAAAAGAGGTGTTAAAGCTGGCAAAAGGAGCCAGAGCGTGATGCGAACTTTAACTGAGTTAAAGGTGTAAAAATTATAGACTAAATGATTTTTGATGAAAAGCAATAGCTGAGTGCTTGAGGCTTTAGTTATATACTTATAAGAACTGAAATATTTATATATTATATTAATATTTAGATATATCTAATGAATATATAGCTTTACATATTGATGTTCTTTAAGATCAGTTATTGAAGAACAGAATTTTAGCTTTCTAAATAATTCAGTTATATTAAAATTGAGATCCATTGAGAGATTGACGAGTAGAGCAACTGACAGTTGAATAATAATACATAGTTAGAAATATAGCTGCAAGCTAATTTGCCCTTTTCAGTTTGTAAATGAACTTAATAATCAAGCAAAGTTGAAGCTTCAGTTTGTTCTGATTGCTTAATTTCTTCTTATAATTTATCTGTCGCTCTAAGCAGTGGCATCTTTTCTTGAAACATTTAATTGATGCATCCGAAAATAGTTTGAACTAAAATGTTTATGAATAATAATAAAATAACATATTTAATATTAATATTTTGTTTATCAAACTGTCGATAAATTCTTTGTGTTACGCACCGAAACTTTTCAGACTTACATATTTATTATATCAAATTATTAATAATTATAATATATTTATATATAATATAATAAATTTTTTAAATATATAATTTTTATATAATATATTTTTATAAATATATAATATTTGTATATCATTAAAAATTTTGTATTTCCCTAAATTTAATAAACTCCCTCAGCAAGTATAACAAAAATAAATATTTTCTTAGCTCTACAACTTTATTATTTATACAGCTCTAAGCTGATCTGATTAAACGATTGAACAATCATATCACATTCGTATATCTTATATATCACAATTAACATGTTTTTCATTCATAAGGTTTGTTTCATATGTCCTTCACATGCAAAGCTTCATCAACTCATCTTCCATTATCATCAATCAAATTCTTTAGTCAACACTTAAAAATTTACTCTTTCATTTACAATTATTTAAATATTTATCTTATAAATTGTCTTTTAATTCTTTTCACAATTGATATACCGAAATTGAAACGATCCATCGGCATTGATGGTATTATATTCGATTTCGGCTAAGACAGGATCACTGAAATGGCCAAATGCAGCGCATAGAAGCCAAAGCAGACGCAACATTTCCATAAATTTTGCAATTCAAATGGCTTGCAGCTGGGCTAAACAACTTTAAACGCCAATTAGACGCGCATCCTGCACACACACACACGCACAGACAGAGACACAGGCACTGTTACAGGTAGCTAACACTATAATGGAAGCACGAAAGGCAGCGACAAGAACAACGCGACGGCTGGCGACTGAATGCGCCAGAGCGTTAGATCTTTGTATTTAAATACGATTCTCAGGCGAGGCAGCCAACGGTGGCCAGCGATTCAGCTAAGCTCAACTCGGCAGCACCACCACCAGCAGCAGCAGCAGCAGCAGCAGCAGATGCCACTTGTCTCACCTGACCACCCACCCACCAAAGTGGCAAGCCACGAAGATGAAAACAACATTTGTGTGCAAATTGCGTTACAAGACAAACAGCCAGCGATGAGAGAGGAGAGCGAAGAGCAGAGTGAGCAGAGACATTGCAGGTGAGAGAATTTGTTCTAATGATGGACACGCAAGTGGATTGTTCTGCTAGCTGCAAGCTGCAAGCTGCATGCCTCTTGCTTGGCTAACAATGCTGCCAGTGCGCCTTGTTCAGTAAATTGCAGAACAGGAGAAGATTGGCAACAACAACAACAAAGAAAGAATAGTCGTGTCCAGCTGTCTGTCCGCCTGTCCCTCTTTCTCCCTCTGTCTCTGTCAATTAGTTCTACTGCAGTGTTGCTGTGTCGTGCTTTGGCTTCCTGCTCGTTGACAATTTCTGCTGTTGCACGTGATCTATGCCACGAGCATTTCCTGTGCATTGAACCTGCTGCTGGCAGTGTGGCCAATTTGCAGTGGGCCACGCCCACTCAGGCAGCCTCCATCATCTTTGGCCATTATAAATTTTGCAGCGCTACGGAGTCTAGGTCAGTGTCTTAGCTGCAATTTTCTTTTCGTCTTGTTGCAATTAAAGGCAATTACGCCTTGGCCAGGGCAGGAAGAGTCTAGCCGCTCTACAGTTCAAACACTTGCACAGTGGGACCATTGATCGAAACAACTAACAGTTATAAAACTCTGAAGCACACTGTGCAAGAATTCTAATTGAAATTCTCGCTCATAAATTCTGGGAAAATAACTCTTATGCAAAGTGCTCCACTGTGCGGCCGTAGTCACAATTTCCGCCTAGGATGTGCCGAAAAAAAAGAAAAAATGGTTATCCAACCTTTTTTAATGAGCCCAATTAGCGAGTGCCGAAGCTAAAACTAGTTATTGGCCATTGTTCTCTGTCTTACAAAGAGCAGCAGCAAAATATGTCAAACATTTTGATTAGAACTTTGGGCAGAGGGCGCAGTTAGAACGAAAGACTTAAGACACAAACTTGCCATCTTCGAGTTTGCTTCGCTGCTCATGATTTACTGACCCACAAGCTGTCCAAGTGTGTCTCTCTGTGTGTGTGTGTGTGCTTTATGACTGCCGCATATGAACTCATATCTTGATTAGATTTTAGTGTGCAAATTCCGTTTACTCGAGTTGAATATGCTAATTTTGATTATGCGGAAGAGTTTTGGCTCCATCTATTGGCCAATTGTGCAGTCAAATGGAGCAGCAATGGAGGCAACAATGTGGAATTGAAATTGAATATGAAACAATGGAAATGAAACAAACGACGACGCGTCGTTAAGGACAAGTTGTTGACTGACTGAATGAAACATTTGGAGGCAATTGCACGCATGGGAAATATGCAACCAGTTGCAGTTGCACTTGTTGTTGTTGTTGTTGTTGTTGTTGCAGTGTTATTGCCATTGAACCACATACCCATAGAGCAAAACTGGAAACTGGAAATTCATATGCGTTTTCACTGCCAGCAAGCGCAGAGGAAGGCCATCAGCCGGCAATCCTGCCATTTCTTGAGAAAGTGAAAATGCTTTCGTTTTCATTTGAACATTTTTGCCAGCCAGCCAGTCAATAGACAGTGAGTGGCCGTGGCGTTCAGTTCGATTAGAGCGCATCAATCAAAGCACCATGAAGATTACACAACTTTTGCATATGTTTGGCGTTATAGCATCCATTACGTCTTTGGAGTACGTGATACGCTATGAGGCGAAGAAGGCGCGCTGCTTGAATCCGCCACGCACGGCCAGGCGAGTGGAATCGGTGATTAGGGATTGCCAAGAGGAGGTCAAGAATAAGCTAGTGACAGGTAAGACTTTCAACTGATGAGGAGTGTTACCTGTGACTGATACGTAACTGCTCATTAATAGAGGCCTATGAGATACTCAAGGAGCAGGTGTCACAGGTGCAGCCTACGGACAATGACAGCGTGGAGTTTATTGAGTCGATCGACTGGCCGCCCGTCCACAGCGAAATACAGTTACAGCACAACGCCCAAGAGGCGCCACCCAATGCCAGCCGCTACGAATACATCGTCTACGATGAGCCCGAGCCCCGACGTCGCATGGCTCGGCTCGTGCGCAGCCTCAAGCGTCTGGACGTGGCCAGTGCGGGCATCTATCATCCCACGCTGGTGCCACTCGAAGATAAACGCATAGCGGGCGTAAGTACTGCGGCTCAGACTTTTCATTGACTCCAACAGATTTTTGCATCACGGCAATTAAGTTCAATGGCAGAACAGGCGAAGTGCAACCAACGCTGCTTGCCATTGATTTGCCGTGTGCAATTAAAAGCATGTAAGAATTTGGCAAACGGGTATAGCCAACGGAAGATTGCACTGTTTAGAGAGGGTTTATGAGAAGTAAGTTGGTAAATGAAAAGGGCTGCTAGTGAGAACATTCTGGTAGAGTGTAGCTAAGAGAAATACGAAAATAACCAATATACTCTCTTTCATTTCAATAACAGGGTATATGAAGGCAAGGCGCCTTCTTCATGCCCAACTGCTAAATTCGATTTCAAATTTCAAATTCCTTTAAACCAATATACCCTCCTCACATCACAAACAGTGTATAAAAGTCAGGGCTGCTGCTGTAGCTAGACAATTGAAAGAAAAGCGCAGTTGCAGCCGTTGCTGTTGCCGGTGCCGTTGCAAGTTTTTGTTCTCACACCGCACGCTAAATTTGATGGCTGAAAATTGGATTTTATGTTTGCATTTAATACACATTAGCTGCTTTTTATGCATCAGCAAATTGAATGCGGCTTACGAATAAATTGTTGATTGTGTTTCTTTTTTTTCGTTTTTATTTTTTGTTTTTGTAATTTTCTCTCAGTGTCTGCTGCACTGCGTCTATGCGAGGAACAACGCCATTGACAAGAACGGCTGGCCGACGCTGGACGGACTGGTTGGCTTTTACTCGGAAGGTGTGCATGAGCACGGCTTTTTTATGGCCACATTGCGGTCCGTTAATCTCTGTCTGCGGGCTATGACCAATAAATATCAAGTGAGTCGACGCGATCTGCCACAGAAAGGCGAAAGCTGCGATTTGGCGTTCGATGTCTTTGACTGCATATCGGATCAGATAACAGGATATTGCCTGGATCAATATAGCAGATATTAAGTGGGCATTTAATAAAATAACATTTTCGTTTTATAAGCCTTTTTAAGTTAACTTAAAGATTATCTAATTTATGCTAGCGTCATCTATTGTATATTGTTGATATTAAATGAATCATTATGAAGGAAGAACGCATCTAGACAAATGTTTGCCGTGCTTTAATGTGCCATAACAGGAAATGGTCATGTATTCTTACTTAATTTATAACATAAATACAACGTATATTAATAAAGCTTAACTATTTCTTGTTAAATTTGTATGTTAAATTTGTCTTATATCTCTTAGTGCCATCTATTGTATGTTGCTGGCAACTGCAGTAACTGAAGTTATTATAAACCAAGGCACCACTGTGACACTTATGTGTATGTTAGCCGTCTTTTAATATACCCTAACCGAAATTGTGCATAAATGGGTAACTATTTTTGTCCATATATTAAAAAAGCATATTTGTATTCTATTTGCTTAAAATGTCATTTTAATTTAGCTAAAAAAGAGCTGTCTATCTGCAAGCGCCATCTATTAAGCATTATTGCAAACAATTTTATTACAAAGCTGCTAGCAGAGGGCGCCACTGAGACGTGTATTGTTATTGTAGCTTTATTTTACTGTGCCATAACCAAAAAAGCACATAACCATTTATAACATTTCTAATACTATTTATTTTTAAAGCAATTTCACGTTTTATAATTAAAATGAAGTATTGACTTACTGGTAAATTTAAAAAGATCGCGCCAAATGAATAAATCATAAAAAAGGTGGCCGTATTTTTGGTATTAAATCGATATTTTTGCATGTGGTATATTCCTATTCGCTGCATACGGTCACATAAGGCCGCGAGTTGGAACGCGAGTTGTTTGGAGCTGGAGTGTACGAAAAAGTAATAATTATAATTTATAAAAAAAAAAATACAAATATATAGTGCCATATAGAAAAATTATCATTGTTGTTATTGTGTTACTATTGCCTTCAAAGTGGATACTACAACTACTTTTCAATTTCGATTTAAATTAGGCCATCTTCCAATTGAGGTCAAATTCGTGGAATAACTGTGAAACTACAGCAACATTAATATCTACAAATTTGCTGCAAGCCTGTTAAAACAGTGAATTGGAATGGAAAAAAAAATCTGAATTCCAAGTGCAATAATGTTGCAGCTTTAACAACAATTTTCCTTGGCCATCAATATAAAAGGCTTATATAATGCAAGTGGGCGTTTGTTTAATGCGCGTGCGCTTTCCTAGAATCTAGAAAAAGTGAAATTTCTCAATTGCTGCGGCTGCCGGCCATTCGACGTCACATGTTTTCGTAAAAGTCGTCTATGAATATTGCAATGATGACGCAATTTTGCGTTAGTCAAGTCGCTGAGTGCCGCGTGTGCTTTTTGTGCCCGTGAATCACCATGCTTAAAGCATTTCTACTCGTGCTTATTGCTGTCTTGTGGTTGTTGTTGTTGCTTCCCTCCCGTTTTGCGTAAAGAGCGGCGGCCGCATTGTCAGCATTTTTTGTATTTCTCTAACTTGTTGGAGATGCGCAACAATGGTAGGGATTGCTATTGGCTGTCACTGTGCATAATAGCAACAGGTAGCGTGATCAGTCACGACCAACTCACAGACTCAGCTCTAGTTGCTGTTGTTCAATGAACGCACGCGGTCTTCAAAATATTGCGGATGTATATATATATAGATGTGTGTGTGTGTGTGTGTGTGAATGTGTGACGAAGTGGTCCTCTTTCAACTGAAGTTGTTTTTGCATGTGCGATTGTAGTCTCCAATGCTCTTTCAAGTTTGGGGGCTCGTCTAGTCTCCACTTGCGACTGCAGCTGCAATTGGTCTGACCAACTGGTTTGTGTCATGGCTAACTGGAATACAGTGCCCATTTGCAACAAAAGCAGCTGGCAAAATGCGCGTGTTTGAACTTGAAATTTTTTATTGATTAGCAAGTGAAGCACACACATGCATAGCTACATGAATAGCTTAATCAACTTTGAGTAATAATACCTGCATAATTGTAACATGAAATGCGAGCGCGTTCTTTCTCTCTCTCTCTCTCTCCCTCTCTCTCGCTTTCTTTGCTTAGGCGGCTCATTTCAAAGGATGACGAACATTGTCGAATTTATAGCGGACTTTAAAATGATTGTAAACAAAATCTTTAGCTACAAATGGAACCTAAACACACATACATATGAATAGATATGTCTGTTAGTTATGTGATAAGCGCATAGCGAAGTACGATAAGTGATTGTTATCAGTATGCGCTTGGCCCCTTTTACACACATACATACATATATATCTAAATGTATATACGTGTGTCTACGTACTTTTATCTATATCTAGCTCAGTTTGCTTTTTGCGCTGTCATGTGCCTTTTTATCGCTGATTTTGTTTTTCTAACGCTTCGTTCCAACGTACACAAAACAACAACAGCAACAGCAACAACAGCAACAGCAACAACAACAAAATTCGATTTCTACAAAAACTTTTTGAGTGTTGTTTTGTACTCTCTTCGCTGCATACAGTTCGGGGTCTGGGTAATCTTTCGGCTGCTCTGCGCCGTAACGTTCAGTCGACGCGTAGCACTCAGCACGAACAAACCGTTTGGCAGCGTATCTCTCAGATACGACGTGACGAGTAAATATCTATATATTTCGTTCGTTTTTCATTCCGAAAGCAAAGAGTTTTAGTCAGTTACGCATAATTTGAGGAGCTCAGCACTCCAATTAATTGTCCAATAAGAGAAGTCGCAGGGCAATTGCCAATCGGAAGTGTAGCATAAAATTGTCGCATATAATATTTATATATATATATATATATGTATATATATATATATATATATATATATATGTATATATATATATATATAATCTTAATTAGCAGTAAATATATATATACATATATGTATTGTTACGCTATCATTATAAAATATATGACAGTATTCTATATAGCTGACTCTCACGCGAGTTTTTTTTGCACTTATGTAATCGGTTTTCGTAACCGAAGCGTCAGCGTCGGCGTCGGCGTCGACGTTGACGTCGCCGTTGTTTGTGGGACAGAAAAAAGGAATTGCAAAGAAAACGAAAACGAAAACGAAAAAAAAACAGTTTGTGTGTGAAAAATAAAGCAAAATAAGAAAACAGATAAATAACGGCATACAAACTAAAGCAAACACTCACACACATATGTAGCCAAAAGCTAAGGATAGAAAGAGACGCAGCTACTCGCTCGCTGGCGAACTAATTACAATTGATTTCGTTTGCTTTGCCTTGCTGCACTTTCAAATACCTCTTGAGCGCTTTGGTGACCGCCACACTAAACCGGTTTACACATACACATGGAGTTCACTGTATTTAACCCACATAATGTGTATGTGGTAATCACTGACAAATTCGAGTGGGTGATCAATGATCCAAATCATGCTTCTTGCCCAGCCATTGAGCTCGAGCTTAGAGCGAAAGCACACCACGCGTCGCTGATAAGCGCATGTGACCTGACTTTCGTGTCTTGCCACGACTATCGCCCTCGCCTAGCTTATCAGGTCTCAAGAAACGAATTTCATTAATTAAATAATTTGCAAGTGCAGAAAACGTTTTCAGCTTGACGCATTTTCTCCTATTTGTCTTTAGATAACGTCTGGGGGGCTGGTTGATATTGTTAATCTTATCCGATTTCGCTTCAACCAGGCCAGACAAATAAGGCAAATGATATACGATTGTTGTTTCACAAAATTATCAAAGTCAGGCTGACAATTGCGCAGCACACAAAACCGAAAAAAAAAACAAAAAAAAGAAACAAATCAAAAAAAAAATACATATAAATATATACACCTATGTATATGTTTATATATATTAAACATATGTACAACATTTCACCACAGTGCAAAAGACTTTTTTTGGCTATCTATCAAAAAGGCGAAAGCAAAGCGAGCGAACGTCGAGCAATCCACGTCTCATTCCCATTGAAACGTCATCAGCAGCCAACAGTGGGTCACGTGTGTGGCCGAGAGAACGAGAGAGACAGATACAGAGCTAGAGAGCTACAGCCATAGCAATAACCCTGGTCTGGCCAGCAGTCTAGACTTTTATCACATACATTTACATGCACATATGTATGTATTTGCATTAATCATAGATTTCGTTAACTTGTTTTCTCTTTCATAATCACCATAAGTTGGCAACAAGTTTGCTGTTTTTTTTTTTTTTTTTTTTTTTTTTTAATATTTGGCTTCAAATGACGTCAAAGGCAAACATCATATATTTTGGCATTATATACATACATATTTGTCACTTGTATTACGGCGGACTGTGCATTATCTTATCAGGCTTACAAAATACGTCTGCTGTCTGCCGCCTACCGCCTTGACTGCATAGCACTTGTCCAAACACAACAACAACAGCAACAGCAACAAGTCTTACATTAGCTATTTGTCAATAAACAAGCTCGCAGCGGAGCCTAATTGAAAGCTGTTGCTGTAATTGCCTTATCAAGAGAGCGAGTGTCATGCTCTTAGGCCTATTGCGTGTGACAGCCCATATTAATTTGCTCTCTATTCTTATTTCTATTTCCTTTTGCAGTTATATTTTGTAAAGCCACAAAATGCATAGAGCACACACGGCCTTTAGTCTGGCGTTATCGCCCATGGCGCATAAAAACTTTGCCACATGGCTGCTCAACAGCAACAGCAGTCAGAAGGTAAGCAAATAAATACATATTCAAATACATATATATAAATCTAATCATTTGATTATTCAATAGCTGATCAAGGCCAGCGCAGCATCTGCTGTGCGCACCTACAATTCAGCGGCTGCGGAACCTTTTGCCAATGGCAGCACCGCATCCTACGTGGAGGAGATGTACAACGCCTGGCTGCGTGATCCCAGCTCTGTGCATACAGTAAGTGGGCAGTTTATTTTAGAAAGCATGACAAGTTCAACAGCCCTGCACCGTTAATTAAACATGTTTCTTTGTTTCACTAAATGAAACGTCAGGCAGGTGTAATTGAAAGTCTGTCGAACTGCGACTGAGTCGTCTAAACTAAAAGCAAATCAAGGGCTAGCTAATGGCTCTATTTATAATACTTCTCAATTTGTACGTTATATGCAGATAAGAGCTTAATTGATTGACGCTTTAATGTGAAATATTTATAGCAGCGCATTTGTCCGCTTACTCAAGCGTAAACTCATTCGAAAAACAGCTTTTAAAATGTGAATTTAAAAAGAAACATGTTTTTTTTATATATATAGCGCGCTCAGGTTATTGAACACCTTCGTGACTCTACCTGTATACCTTTCCATATATATAATTTAATTACAACATTTGTATTTGTTTCCCGTTGCAGTCCTGGGATGCATACTTCCGCAGCAACTCGTATATGAGCCCGCCCAATTTGGCGCCCGTGCAGGCAAACACGTTGCCATTGACGGCCTTTAATTTCGGTGGCGCGGTCAGCGCTGCGCCCGACTCCAAGACCATCGATGATCATTTGGCTGTGCAGGCCATCATTAGAAGCTATCAGGTATGATTGTGCTGGATCCATAGTACAACTGCTGCTATCCCCTATAATAGAGTTGAACAGTTGAGATTGCAGAGCAAAGCGTATCTATTCGTTGGCGCTTTTCGTTTCCTTTTGTTTCGTGTACATTTTGTTGTTCTATTATGATTTTCATTTAGGTTTCTATTTAATGTTTATGTTTATGGTTTTTATTAGAGCTGCCCGCCCACACATTTTGGACCCGTTTTCTGTGTTTCATCAAAAGCAGAATCACATGCACACTCTCACACACACCCACATACAAGTAGCTTGAGAATTTTTATGTTATTCCTACCCCACCCATCCCAATGCCCAGTGCCCAATATACCCTTCTCCATTATCCATTATGCGATTATTGTTTACATATCCAGTAGTTTTCTTCTTTTGTATGTGTAATTAGTTTGTTTGGAAAGTTGGAGCACATCAAAGGTTGGGCATCAAAAGTAGTTTCATCTCAGTTACAACTTATCTACGTTCATAATTAGTTGATGTTTAGGAGTTTAACTTTTATGTTCTTTGTCATTGATTTAGCACAGTTACTACAGTTTGCTCAGATCTCTGCTATGGTATTCACTTGGCTTTATTTCCTTCCTATGCACCACATTTGATTTCCCTTAAACATATATCTTTTTCTTATATTGATGGGTAGTTAGTTGAATACAGAACAACATAATAACCATATTAAACTCTACATATCTGTGTATAATCAAATTATGAATATATCTATGTATATATGAATATATGCATATGCATATATACTATATACTATATATATATATAGTCACGTGGTCATTTGGCATCTGATCTGGATCCGCTTGGAATTTTAACACGCGAAAAAACCGTTTGCAAGGATGGTCTTGCACGTCGTGCTAATGAGGATGTGCTCAGGCAGCACTCTGGGTTTTTGTTTGGTAAATTCTTTTTTGCAAAAATCTATAAAAAATATTAAAAAACAAAAAAATCAATCTTTAACATAGACATCCACTCCACGCCCCTCAGTTGCACCCATCCAATACCATTTACACACACAACACGCTTTGAAGCCTACTTAACCATTCGTTAATATACCTAAATATTACATGAAATTCGGAGTTGATGAAAAAAGGCACCACCTAGGCAGGGCATAGTGAACTGTCTACCTATATCTTAGATCTTAAATTAAGCCAGTTGTCTCTCTCTCTCTCTCTATATATAATATATAGTCGAAATACGTTCTTCTTAAGTGTAAGTGTATGTAACTACGTCGGTGTGTTGGCTTTTTATTCTCGCAGTTATCTTTATCTATATATCTATCTGTTGTCCTAGTGCACTCTATAGAGTTTCGTTGCTCACTTCGCTTTTAAACGTTACGTATATAATCGAGTCTTTCAAACCCAAACATAACTAAGAACAAAATCATTTCTTGCCACGCTTTAAATCTGCTTTCTTTGTTTTCTGTCAACAGTTTAATTTGTTTATGTTTTCTTTTTCTGTTTATGCTATATACAATTTATTAATTTTTCTTATATTTTTTTTTCATTTCATTTATTTTTAACTGCTTTCTAACCCGCCCAAAAAAAAAATACAAAATGCTATGTATACGATATATAAAAACTGCAATCAAACGCAATTCGTCTATTCGTAAAAAAAAAATACAAAATAAAACAAAACAAAACAAACGTTAAAACAAATTCAAAATTCTCTCTCTCTCTTGTGTTATGTGTGTATTGTGCAAATTAAACAACACCAAAAAAAAAAACATAAATAATACCCTGTAAACACACACACACAATCAAAATGTAAACTGACACACGTTAGATTCGAGGACATAATATTGCTCACCTTGATCCACTCGAAATTAATACACCAGATTTACCTGGCAACAGCTCGACGAAATCCATTTACGCTAATTTCAGTTTTGGTAAGTAAGGCTTTAGAGGCTTAATAAAAAATAGAAAAAATAAATACAAAAGAAATGAAAATATAGGCGGAACGCGTCCTTAATACGCCTACTCCGCCACCAACAACAACAACACCAACAACACACACGCCACACACAACAGATACAGAATAAAAACAAAAAACAAATCATTGTCCTTTTGGTTTCTTAACTTGTGTTTTGTTCCTCTTTTTTTCGTACTATATATATATCTGTATATAAAACCTGCCAATACAACGTTGTCTTGTGTACCATAGTAAACCCCCTTTCATTTTGTACCTTTCATGCACACAATAAAAAAATTTTAAAAAAACGCAAATTAAAAACACAAAAACCAAAACTCCCCGATTTCTAGAACCAAGTAAATATCCAATATATATTATATAAATATTTATAATTATTTATTGCTCAAAGTAAATTCTCATGAATTATTTTCATTATTATCATGCAAAACTTTTTGTGTTTTCCTCTTTATTTTCCATCTTAAGTTTTCCGATTAGATTGCATGTTGTCAATTGTTAAGTGCATTAATAAATCGCTATTGTTGTTAGCTAAAATCGTGACAGAAAGTGAACAAGTTATGTAATCAAATGAAACAAAAACAAAAATCATGTTTTAATATTGTACCAGGTATATGATGTCATGCATGCCTTGGTGTTATTCAGATACATACATACATATATATCTATATGTATTTATACTCTACTAAGAACAAAGAACAAGCAGAGAACTCGATAAATATGTAAATATTTACCCATAGGACAGATCCGCATGCATCTGTACATAATATATCCACAGACTATATACAATCATTACACTCCGAATTTCAAAGAAACGCCTACAAAAAACTAATCAGCATCATTTAAAGCAATCAAATCAAATCAAGCACAATTACTAATATTTTTATCCTTTTAAAACCCAATTCCCAATCCAAATCAAAAATAAAACAGGCGAACAGGACATGGAACGTCAGTTCAAGTTGCCCAGCACCACTTTCATTGGTGGCGATGAGGCATCTTTGCCACTTAAGTAAGTCCAGTCAGCAGACACCACTTTATATCCAGTTTTTCATTGTGCTATTCTTTTCAGGGAAATCCTGAATCGTCTGGAGAATGTTTACTGTAATAAAATTGGTGTGGAATTCATGTTCATCAACTCCTTGGAGCAGTGCAACTGGATTCGCAAGCGTTTTGAGACGCCGGGCGTCCTCAACTTCTCGCCGGAAGAGAAGCGTTTGATTTTGGCCCGTTTGACACGTGCCACCGGCTTCGAAGCCTTTTTGGCCAAGAAGTACTCGTCGGAGAAGCGTTTCGGCTTGGAGGGCTGTGAGATTATGATTCCAGCCTTGAAGGAAATCATCGATGTGTCCACTGAGTTGGGTGTGGAGTCTGTCATTATGGGCATGCCGCATCGTGGACGTCTTAATACTTTGGCAAACGTCTGCCGCAAGCCCCTGAATCAAATCTTCACTCAGTTCGCTGGCCTGGAAGCTGCTGATGATGTAAGTTTTGAAGAAAAATTAGAAATTTAGTAGCAATTCTTGAACTTTCTCCTTTCCTGCAGGGTTCTGGTGATGTGAAGTACCATTTGGGTACATATATTGAACGTTTGAATCGTGTTACAAACAAGAACATCCGCCTGGCTGTTGTGGCTAATCCTTCCCATTTGGAGGCCGTTGATCCTGTTGTGCAGGGCAAGACACGCGCCGAGCAATTCTATCGCGGTGATCAGGAGGGCAAGAAGGTGATGTCCATACTCATTCACGGCGATGCAGCCTTCTGCGGCCAAGGCGTTGTCTATGAGACGATGCACTTGTCGGATCTGCCCGACTACACGACGCACGGTACTATCCACGTGGTGGCCAACAATCAAATTGGCTTCACCACAGATCCACGTTTCTCGCGCTCCTCGCCCTACTGCACGGATGTTGCGCGTGTCGTCAATGCACCCATTTTCCACGTCAATGCTGACGATCCGGAAGCCGTGATGCATGTGTGCAAGGTGGCTGCCGAATGGCGTGCCACGTTCCACAAGGATTGCGTTATTGATTTGGTTGGCTATCGTCGCAACGGCCACAACGAGATTGATGAGCCGATGTTCACCCAGCCTCTTATGTACCAGAAGATTCGCAAGCACAAGAATTGCTTGGATCTGTATGCTGATAAACTGATTGCCGAGGGCACCGTTACCGGCGAGGAGGTCAAATCTGTGGCCGCCAAGTACGAGAACATTTGCGAGGAAGCCTTTGCGCTGGCCAAGACCGAGACGCACGTCAAGTACAAGGATTGGTTGGACTCGCCCTGGTCTGGCTTCTTCGAGGGCAAGGACCCACTGAAGGTGGCGCCTACCGGTGTCAAGGAGGAGACTCTGATTCATATTGGCAATCGTTTCTCTTCGCCGCCACCCAATGCAGCTGAATTTGTTATTCACAAGTGAGTTAACCACACATACTAAACCTAATATCTAATACTAAGTATACCTTAATCCTTATTCAGGGGTCTAATGCGTGTTTTGGCTGCTCGCAAGGCCATGGTTGATGAGAAGGTCGCCGATTGGGCTTTGGGCGAGGCCATGGCCTTTGGCTCGCTGCTGAAGGAGGGCATCCATGTGCGTCTCTCTGGCCAGGATGTGGAGCGAGGCACATTCTCGCATCGTCACCATGTGCTGCACCATCAGCTGGTGGACAAGGCCACCTACAATTCGCTGCAGCACATGTACCCGGATCAGGCACCCTACTCCGTATCGAACAGTTCGCTGTCTGAGTACGCTGTGTTGGGCTTCGAGCACGGTTACTCAATGACCAATCCCAATGCGTTGGTGTTGTGGGAGGCTCAGTTCGGCGATTTCAGCAATACGGCACAGTCCATCATCGATCAGTTCATCTCCAGCGGTCAGTCGAAATGGGTGCGCCAATCGGGCTTGGTGATGCTGTTGCCCCATGGTATGGAGGGCATGGGCCCCGAGCATTCGTCGTGCCGCGTCGAGCGTTTCCTGCAGATGAGCTCCGACGATCCCGATTACTTCCCACCCGAGTCAGATGAGTTTGCCATTAGACAATTGCACGACATCAACTGGATTGTGGCCAACTGCACGACGCCTGCGAATTTGTATCACATCTTGCGTCGTCAAGTCGCCATGCCCTTCCGCAAGCCATTGATTCTCTGCACGCCCAAGTCGCTGCTGCGTCACCCGGAGGCCAAGAGCCCCTTCAGCGAAATGAGCGAGGGCAGCGAGTTCCAGCGCATCATACCCGATCGTGGACCCGCCGGTGACAATGCTAGCAACGTGAAGAAGGTTGTCTTCTGCACGGGTCGTGTCTACTACGACCTGACTAAGACGCGTGCCGAGAAGCAGCTGGAGAAGGACATCGCCATCGTGCGTGTGGAGCAGGTGCGTCTTTGTTATATAATTTATATGCAAAAGAATTTTATTAAATTGAGCTTTCGCATCACAGGTGTCGCCCTTCCCCTTCGATCTGGTCAAGGAGCAGGCCAATCTGTATAAGAACGCGGAACTTGTCTGGGCCCAGGAGGAGCACAAGAATCAGGGCTGCTGGACATATGTGCAGCCCCGTTTCCTAACCGCTCTCAACCATAGCCGTGATATCAGGTGCGTAGTTAGCTTTAAGCAACTTTACTAGCTACACAGAGAAACACAGAAATCCGCCCCATATGCCACAACAAGTTGCACTCTCTTTACTCTCTCTCTCTCTTTTACTCTAACTCTGTCTCTTTTATTTCTCTCTGTGGATTTGTAAGCTGCTTTCTGCAGCTTTTCTTTTTCTTTCGTTGGTTTTCTGTGGTTTCAATTAATTTAACTTAAATCTACTGCACTTAATGCACTCTGGTTATTTTATTATTTCGTCACTCTCTTTTAGTGCTTTGAGGCACTCTCTCTCTGTTGGTATATTTTGAATTTGATTTGGTTCTCTCTTAAACTTAAAACTATTTCCAGTTGTTGCCTTAATATCACATTTGTTTTTAACATTCCTCATGCTCATCACACTCAGCACTGCCATCGCTTAAGCTAATCTTTTTTTTCCAGCTTTTACTAATTTTCATTTAAGTATCGTAGCGTGTTCAGAGTATCTCTATCTTTACCATTTAGCTGCGATCCTTCTTTTACTCTATTCCTCTCTCTCTTTCTCTTTATCTATCTATCTCTTTTCGAGCAGCCCAAGTCTTAGATCTCAAAACAAAACACAATTACACACACTCCCACCCACACTCATAGTACAACAGACTTGCAAAAAAAGACTCACGTGTGAACTATTTTATTGGCTTGACCAGACACCTACACACACGCACACACACACATGCACACACTCTTATACACACACATATGTCGTATCATATATTTTATAATTTGCATGGCTTCTTTAATTGTTAATTTCTTGATTTTTGATCTCGAACTATTATTGTTTAGAGTTTTGTTTATCTTATTTAACTGATGATGTTACTTAAGATCAAGAGTGTTCTATTTTTGTTCCTTGATTTCCTTATATATCCTATCCGTTTGTTTAAGTACCAATTGGCAAAGCAAATATACGTAATATTCAATGTTTAAAAAAAAAAAAGAAAAGAAAAAAACAAAAAATCAAAAACCAAAAACTTGTCCTCTCTCTTTCTCTCTCTCTCTCTCTCTTTCTCTCTCTGTGTATGTGTTATTGTTACAGCCAAAGCGATGAACAATCCACCTTCTCCAATTCAACTTCTACTACTACCACTGATAATACTAATCACGAATCCGATACCGAATCCGATTCTAACTCCGACAAAAAATCGAAACCCTGGCTAAGTCGCATGTTCGCCAGCGATAACAGTGATACCGTTACAACGGGATCGGGCACCGTTACGGGCGAGTTCAATGCCGCCAAGCATTTCGATTTAAAGAACGTACGACACGATTTCAATAGGCCCGCAGGCATTGCGGCCGCCCCCGGCGTGCGCAAAGCAAAAACCGGACGTAAAATTAGGTGAGAGGGCAGAGATATCTCGTAATACTACTGCATACTCGATGCGCGTCAATTGAACTACTTAACCTGCCTAACTATAACTTATCTACGATATCTATCTATCTATCTATCTACTACAATCTATCTATCTATCTGCAAAATATAACAATCAACAATTTGAACAGCTCCAAATTCTAACTTTAATACCGTCTTTACAAAATTTTTGGAGTATCTGCATTTTGTTTTTAATTCACAATCCCCCCCACTCCACATTTATCCCATTTGCGTTTCTTCTTTGTTTCTTGTTTCCCGTTTCCCGTTTCTCATTCAAGCGCAATTTGGCATGTCTATTAATTTTGCTATCGCATTCACAAGCAAAACAACTCTTATACTCTTTTGCTCTTATACTCCATCATACTGTACTACTAATCCACTCTACTACTCTACTACAGCACACCCAAACTCTATATATAAATACTTACTATCTAACTATTTATGTTTCTTATTTTATACTTTTACTTCTGTTCGTAGCACGCGCATTTTTTGTATGTTTTTTATTTACTGATATTACGTACCCCCAAGCCAAAGCCAAAGCCAAAGCCTAACTGATCCATAAACGTTTGTATGTTTGTTCAATGTTCGTCCTATAACCAGAGCAAACAAACATACACACATATCGAACTACATATCAACATCACAAAAGACGAGATCTATATATCTATATCGTTAAGTTATAGACAGATCTACATAGATAACTCTTCAGGAATCCAAAGACTGAACTTCATTCAAGCAAAAGTTGCTTATATCAAAATCCATTTGTGATAGCTTTTCCTCATAGGTCCTATGTTTACAGGCTATGTATATATATGTATATAAATCTTTTTAAATATCTGGAAAAAAGGTTTGGGGTTTTGTTATTGTCTTTGTGGGCAGGTGATCCACTGCGTTGAACTACGCTCCATTACTTTTGTTATTCCATTATCTATAATATTTTGCGCTGGCTTAACAAACTTTCATTATCATGGCCTTATAACTGAACTATCATATATACATAAATATATATATGGAAGATCATAGATCATAGATCTAGTGCATGTTCTTTTAGTCTAACCAAATCAAATCTACTCAAGTTGTTATGTGTACTCACTGATTGATGTCTATTGAATATGCTTTACTATATATATTTCTGATTCCAACTATCCACAGCTATACTGGACGTGCTTGTGGCGCTTCAACTGCAACTGGATCGAAGGCCCAGCATATTCGGGAGCTGAATGCCCTGCTCAACGATGCGATTTCGACTTAAGAGGAAACAACTTTTGGAATGTGGATCAAGCTGGATGATTAACTAAAGATGAAGTGAAAATGAATATTAATTATGATTATATATATTTTGTAATAGAAACGTCTTTGATACGATTTTTTCTGACGACGAAATTGTTAAGTGCATATTGTGTGAAAGTAATGAAATTTTAAATATTAGTTTAGTCAAATTGATGAAAGTGAGCAAAAAACAAACAAACAACAACAACAACAACTAGAACACAAAATGTTTAAAAGTTTAGCAAGTAAAACCAACTCTGAATCCACACACGAAACAAAACAAAAAACAATCTTTAAAGTGAAGAATTCAAATTCTAGTAGCTAAAATACACAGTCACACACAAACACACACACATCAATTCTATATATACATATATATATATAGAAGAAGAGAAAGCAAATACATTTTCAAAATGAATGTAATTTTATTTTATTTTTATGCTTAATTATTTATTTTATTGTATTATATATTAATTAACTATCTCAACAACAAAAAAGAAGAGAAATCTATGAAGAAGAGAAGAGAGAAATTACCAAGTGTTTTTGTTTGCCTTTTGCTTAAGTTATACAATTTTGTTTTTAATAAACGTAAAGAACATATATACTATATATATGTATGATGTATATATATATAGATATGTTAGTTGACTTATACGAGGGGCGGATCAACAATGTTTATCAGGGACTATTTTGCATCAGTTACTAACTGTATGAAGTGTATCAGAGAATGTAATTGGGGAATGCTTTAAGTATTTTTACGGTCACAATTTTTGAATGTACTTAGTATTAAAAGATAAAAGCAACATGCGATACATATACATACTACATACATACACCTATATAAATAAATATATATACATATATATTTTTTGTTGGGCTCAGCTGCCCGCCTGCACCCTTTTTGCAGCACTTGTGCTATGATTGATTAATCGATTTAGTACTCATATAACATGACATATTGCACCATTTTGTCGCACCAATATTTGATATTGAACGTAGAGTGATAATAATAAAAAACTAAACTTTAAACTATTTTACTCGCGCGAGAGAGTATATAAGAGAGTATAAGTGTGTGTGTCAAAAGAACGAAATCAGCTCTTCTGCTCTGTAAACCTTTTAATATTTCTAATCTAAAACTAAAAACAAAGAAACAAAACTAAGCCCCTACTTTGCACCAGCGATCAAGTTTGCTAAAAGTCTAAAGTAGTGTAAGTAGCATGTTTACATTAAAAATTTACTAACAACAGTTAAAGAAGAAGAAGAAGAAGAGAGTATATGTGTAAAGCGGATGAAAAATAAAGAATATATATATACAATTAAGCATAATTATATGACTTTGACTGGGATTTACAATGCATTAAATATAGAGGAATTACGCAGCTAAACTGGAATGCTTTGATAAGAAACAAACTGGAATGTTTTTATCTAAAAACCTCGAGCTAATTATATTATAAATGTTGTTCTACTGTGACTTACACTAATATTTATACTAAGCAAACATTATACTGCAAAGTCCAATGGAGCATAAGAGACAAGCTCTCAGCCTTTGTTCAGCCTCTTTAAGTCTTGCTCTAAAGAGACTTATGCTTGTACTTATTAGACTTATAGTTATACTTGTACTTATACGATGATTCAGTATGTCGTCTCTGACAATGTTGCGTCTTGCCCTAAAGCCTTTTACACTTGTCATTTTTCCACTTTTGAGATTTATCAACTTCTTTTATATTTCTCTGATCTGCTTCCAAAGAAATCTGTTTATATAGACTTATACTTATCATTATACTAATTATAAGACTTGTCAGCGTCTAGCCTTTTGTTCAAGTCTTGTTTTCTTAATAATCATATTTATATTTATATTACTCATACGACTTGTTATCCATTAATAGACTTATACTTACACTACTTATAAAACTAGTCAGTCTTAAGTAGAAGTTATTCTTATACGACTTATACTACATTTAAGACTTGTCAACTTCCTCCTTTAAACGTTCTTAGCCAAGTTTCTAGTCAAATGAAACAAGTCTTACAGCTTATCAATTAGCCTAACTTTTTGGCTATGGCAAGTTGCTTGTCTCGCCTAGATTTTCCTATTTTCCATAGGAAGTGATGCCACAGTGCATTTTCCACTTTTCCAGTTTCCATTTTCACTGTCATTCTACATTCGCAGTCTATTTGTATTCTCTGTGCGCCGCACTTTCACATCAACTGGAGCCTCTGCTATGATCGTCGTCTGTTTCTTCTTCCTTCTCGTCTTCTTCCTGTCTGACAACTTGGACAACACAAATTGGGCAAGTAAAACGCTCACTTTTGGCCAATTTTCACACAGGTGGGCAGCAACGAACAACTGGCCTACGGACACACACACACACATACAGATATACACTTTTATAGACAACCATTAAAGCAATTCCATTGACCATCTTCGAGCGTTTTACTTTACTTTCTAATGTCCGGCGCAGCATTTCTTGTTTTGTGCTGATCGAGCCCCTTGGGCGATAAAAAGGCGAGAGTACGTTTTTGGTAATAACATGTTTTCGAATTCTTTATTAATTCAAGTTATTTTTCTTACGTTTGCCAAAAAAAAATGGGAACAGCTGGCCTGCGTCGTTTACCATTGCCTGAAAGCTCTAGCTACGTCACAGCTCATTAGCAGCGCTCTGTACACCCTGTGAGAAGCAATACCATTCACTCGCACATTCCATTCTACTCTAAGTAGCAAAGAGCTTCGGCACAAGCTAACATGAAACACCCTGTGCCGAGCAATTACATTTGCGCACACTTCTTAAGTCCCTTTTTGATAACGCAGCAGCTTCAGCAACAGAAAACTTCGTCGGAAAGCTCTTGCGGCAAAACACACGAATTCGCTGTATAGGAAGTAATTTCTTTACTGCAGTCGCTCATTGCACTGCCGCCCTCAGCTGCAGCGCAGAACTTCTCCTTCCAGCTTTAGCGACGTCATATGCTAATTCGCTTCGCAAAGTTATAAGTAGTCTCTGTCAAGCAATTGTTTTCACGCTCATTTCATTATGCACACAGTTGCTTCCCACTGGCCTTCCCGACGCGCAGCAGCAGAAGCGGCAGCTGAGAACTTCGCCTGTAAGCTCTAGCGAAGCGACACACTAATTGGCTGCTGGCCAAGCTTTTCAATGCCCATTTCTTTATTGTAGTGTGCCTTCGTGCGCTCTGACCTCGTCGGCACTAAAGCTTCAGCAGGCAACTTCGTATCGTCGTCTGCCGTTGGCAGCATGCGCCGCTTCAGCTTTAGGTCTCGCTCACTTTTCAGTCTGTTTGTGCCCGCGAACGCGATCGTAAGAAAGCAAATAAAGCAGAAAAACGGGTCGCATTCGAACTGGGATTCCGAATCGGATTCGGATTCGGATTCGGTTTGGGCTTACGTTTGTTATCGAAACCAATTGGCATTGTGCAACGGCGCCAATTGATTGATCGAATGTGCTACGTTGCCCATTAAAACAAAAGTAAAAGTGTGCGCGCCACAAGATGTGGCAAGTGCTGCGAAAGTGTATACAAATTCGCATTGAAAAGCTTTTTTTCGCTTTCATCACCAATGCATAATTCGCGCTCAATTTGTGTATGAAAGAAGTCGCACAATACAAATTGTATTTATATAACAACAAAACAAAAGCAATACAAAAGCAGTGAAGTGTTAGATTATTCATATTGAAAATCAATAACCGTTACAGCAAAGCCGTCAAGATGTAAGTGCATTGATAAGAGTTGATAATACGGTACAATAATAATGTATATTGATACTAATGTCATACTAAATATTTAATATGAAAAGTTGAAAACAAAGCAAATTCAGTTGCTCTCTATATTTACAACTCTTCAGTTGAGCTGATAAAAAGCTGCTCTTATCGTGCAACTAGCTTCCACAGAAGCATATATACTATATATACATATATATCTTGGCTTCCTCTGATATCGAATGTCAATGGAAATTCTGTGATTCATGCAAATTGTATTTGTTTTTCAGTTTTGCTCTGCTTTAATCTGAGCCATAGGACACAGGCACAAACATACATTTACACAAAATTGATTTATTTGTTTGTTTATTTTTGGTTTTTTTTTATGATTTTTTTACGCCCCTCTTTGCCAATTTACGTACTTTAGAAAGCTGCTAAAGACAAATAAAGGCTGAGACTTCGGCGAGATACGTTGAAAGTTTTGCCCGCCAGCTAAGATTCGATGTCGAATTCGAAGTCGAAGTCGTAGACTACACGCAATAGATCACTTAAGATCTGACATAAATCTTTGTCGTTGACTCTTTTCTATTCAATTGTTTGTTTTTTTTTTTCCATGTTTTTCTTCTATTTATATTCAGTTGATATTTGCTTAACATGCCTCAGTCGCATTCATTCAGCGCTTCCCAGTCAGTCGCCTATATCTTTATGGTTATTGTCTTAAGTAGCTTAAAAGTTCACTTGCGACCGTTGCAGCTGCATTTTGCAATTACACTGTGCAACAGCAACTTGCATTGCAATGGGCAATGGGTACGCGAGGCTATGGGCAGCATTCGAGTTAATGAGAAGCGCATAGCAAGGCGATGCTAAAGGGGTAGAAAAGAGAGAAGAAGAGAGGGAGAGAGAGAGAGAGATAGTACTTAACAGCAGGGTACTCAGAAGGAGAGAGAGAGAGAGAGGGAAAGGGAAAGAGAGTGAAAGGTAAGAAAATCTAATGAGCACAGTCAAACCTCAGTACGACTGTCATGAATTCCAACCCTGAAAGCTTTCAGGGCTAAATAGTTAAATTCTATTCTGCCAGTAAAAGTTCCCCCAATGGAAGGCAGAAAATTAATGATAAATAATCAAAAATATACAGAAATCGAATTTCAGTTCATCAATCAAAGTGCTAATTGTAATTGAGGCCATGAGAAGCGCATAGAAGAGAGCGTAGCAAATAACAAAAAGAGTAAACAGTAAGCGCAACTGGTTTACTAATGGGCAAAGCATTTATAAACAAAATCGAGCTTATCAGACCTCGATTGTGTAGCACAGTGTTGCTTACGTATTTAACAATTTCTTCCTGTCTCATTTAAAAATAAAAAAAATACAAACATGGGCAAGTGTACGCTATGTGTACATAGTCCATAAAGACAAATGGAGAGACGCAAACTGGCCTCCACTTGGATGTTGTTTGTTTGTTAATGTCAATGTAATTCTGTAATAAAAACATTTGCCAAGTTTCCGCTGCTCGCTGGTACTAACAAGTGATCATAATAATATAATAATATAGTTATGCAGCCAAATCATATAGTATGATGGACACACACACGATATCTGGGTAGACTTCACTTTCCATTTCCATTTGCAATGAAAGTCTCTTGGGAATGAGCACAAACCAAATTTGTTCACAGCTTCTTTTTTCTCTCTCTGTTAATTATTTAGCTCAAGATTTGCATAACTATGCATGAACAGGGTATATTGAAGGCAGCGTGGCCGACAACAGTATACCATATATATAAATATATATAGAACATGATTGATCAGGGCTAACAGCTGACTCATTGTAGGCTGGTCCAGCTGGCCATCTTTGGTTCGTGCCCCTCGCCTGCCTGACTGACAGAAAGTATAAGAGCAAAAGATCTGCTAGATCTGCCTAGATCAATAACTCTTATAATTTGTCTGATAACCATAAGAAATCGTTATCAAACTTCAGTTATTTCAAGAGCTAGAGTCAAGATATTTTGTTATAGACTTGATTCTCTCTCTATTTTTGCTTGTCGCCATCTGCAGGGTATCTGCCAGCCGTGCAGCGCCAACAACAGCTCGCTCAATTGTTGTAACTAGATTTCTTGCAGCATTATTGTTGCCATCTAATTTGGCTATAATGTGGGCGTCACATATTCGTATAATTTTGTTGTATCTACATCAATGTGTCTCATAGATGCAAAACAATCTAAAGGTGGGCGCGCTGGCAGTTTCGCAGTTTTCGTTGACTGACTCAACGTTCAATTTAAGCTCAAATTAGCTTTATGCTAACGATTTACACTGGCCAAAAATGTTGAGCTGAAGTTCCTAGAAATATTTGGAATATAGCTATTATGACTTGCAGAAATGAGTGCAAGAAAAGTAAGTCTGAAATGTTGTGAAATGCTTCAAAGTGAAATAGCAAAAGCCACACGTTTCAGTATACCAAAATTAAGATTAAAGACAAAAAAAACCAATAAATCATTTATGTATGTATACCATATATGAGTAGTAGAATGTGTCTGTAGACGTTATATAAGTTGCTTAAGTCTGACAAGTTGTAGAAGAGACTTCTTAGGCTTTTTCACAAAGTAAAAGAAGGGTATATAGGCTTTATGCTAAGTCAAGGGATACAGAGTTCAAAAAGGTATTTTAAATATATATACCTACATATATATATATAATTTTCTATTCACAACTTTTGTTTTATATAGCTGCGGGTTTGATAAATAGAAAATAATATGTATAATTCATATATTCAGATATGAATAATTCATATATATAGTTAGATACGAGATAAGCAAGAGCTTCTCTAAAGACTCTACAGACTCTCCATCCATATACTAACCTAAGTTTTCAGAGGACTTACATTGCTTTCAGTTAGTACAAAGACAAAACCTTATGCATTATATCATCCATATACAACACAATTCCTTAACTATAAATTTCAGATAGTTCAAAAGTTTCTCAACAAAAGAAGCCAAAAATAATATAGCCAAACCTTTTATAGTAAATATCTGTAATTTATTTGCCATTCCTGGGAGTTTAAAGATTTCTTACTGGATTTATACAAATTAAACATATTCCAATTAGAAATATGCATATTTACTTTCGATTGCTCTTACTAATTCTACACAGATTTAACAGCAGCTAGATTCCAATTGGAGTAAATTCTCTTAATTTCCTATGGGACATTATTTGCCCTACTTTAAGTTAAGTTCTACAGCCAAATCAGTTGTAAAGCTTTGATAATTCTTACGCCACTTCAGTTGTAAAGCTCTGTTTCGTCTTACTCCACTTCAACTTTTTCCCAGTTTATGTCAAAAAATTCCTCAATTTATGCATTTTAAGCGGTTCTTTCGGTGAGTGTAGAGGCTGACCTGTTTTTTTTTTGCTCGCTCAACTTTAGTTTGTTTTGTTTTTTTTTATTGGACTGGGCATTCCTGTGGCTGTGACTCATGATCATGATGCCGAAGAAAGCGAATCAAGTGCTGCATGCTGGACAAACTGTTTGCAAACCGGTCAATTACAGTGCCTCACAGAAAAGTTTAGCCACGCACGTGGCAGCTGTTTTTCCCGCTCTCGAATTTTAGTTTCGGATTCGTAGTAGTTGTTGGTCGCACTTGCCAGACAATGAACTTTGCTTTCGCACGCAGTTCACATCAGCAATTTTTTACTAAGTGTACAGAAATATATAAACCTATATATATAGATAAATAAATATATATATTTATTATTATATTTATGTGGTTGAACACGTAATTGCTTTGACTTTTAACTAGCTTTTAACATTTTACGAATTGCCAACTCAGCGACTAGAACCGATCAGCTGATTAGCTGATCAGTGATCAATTGTGCTTCAAATGAGTGATCAACTCTGTTAATAAATTATGATTAATTTTGTGGTTGATCTCTGATAGCTCTGCGAGCGACTAAACTGTGATCACATCTGCCAATGATAACTGATCAATTCTTCTACTGATCATTAATCAATTCTGCAACTGATCAGTTATCAATTCTACTATTAATCTGCGATCGATTCTGCAACTGATCAGTGATAAATTCTAAGACTGATCACTGTTTACTTACAACTGATCTTTAGTGCTCAAAGCTGCTACTGATCAGTAATGCTACTGAAGAGTGCTGAATCTTGTGATTGATCAGTGATCAAATCTGATACTGTTTCGTGATCAATTCTGTGACTTATCAGTGATCAATACTTGCTACTAATCAGTGATCTATTTTAATGCTGATCGTTGAGCACTTCTGTTACTCATCAGTGACAAATCCTGTGACTAATCACTGATCACTGATCAAATGTGCTACTGATCAGTGATCTTCCTGCTGATCACTAAGCACTTCTGTTATCAGTTACAAATCCTGTGACTGATCAGCGATCAAAACTATTACTAATCACTTCTGTTACTCATCACTGATAAGTCCTGTGACTGATCACTGATCACTGATCAATGCTGCTACTATTCAAAGATCCTACTGAGCATTTCTATTACTGATCAGTGACAAATCCTGTGACAAATAATGTGACTGATCACTGAACAATACTGCTACTGATCAGTGATCTTCCTGCTGATCACTAAGCACTTCTGTTATCAGTTACAAATCCTGTGACTGATCAGCGATCAAAACTATTACTAATCACTTCTGTTACTCATCACTGATAAGTCCTGTGACTGATCACTGATCACTGATCAATGCTGCTACTATTCAAAGATCCTACTGAGCATTTCTATTACTGATCAGTGACAAATCCTGTGACAAATAATGTGACTGATCACTGAACAATACTGCTACTTATCAGTGATCTTCCTGCTGATCACTGAGCACTTTTATTACAGATCAGTGACCTATTATGGGACTTATCAGTGATCAATACTTGCTACCGTTCAATGGTCCTGCTGATCAGTGAGCACTTTCATAACTGATCAAAGACAAATCTTAGTGATCAGTGATCAATACTGTTACTAATCAATGATATATTTTCCTACTGATCACTAAGAACTTTTATTACTGATCAGTGACCAATTATGTAACTGATCAGTGATAACTTCTGCTACTGATCATTAATAAATCATACAACTCTCAGCGATCAATTGCCCGTCTGATCAGTGATCAATCACAGCTTTCATCACGTCTCTCGCTCTTATTCTAATTAAGTTGTCAGCGCCAATGATCATCAGGTGTTGTTTTTATTCCTTTTCACAGTCCTCAATTTATTTATGTTTATTTTTTGTGAAATTCCACATTGAAGTTGATGTTTTTTCTGTGCTCATTGTTATGCGTTTGGCATTTGGTTTTGGGCCAGTCGTGCGACAATGATTTCACATTGAATAAAGATATATATATATGTATATATATATATATATATATATATATATATATTATAGTATTCTATATAGTTCAATGTTGTACAATTTGGCAGCTCTGAAACGATGTCAACGCGTGGGCGAGCCAACTGCGGCAGCCATTCGAGCCACTCAACTGGCCCAGAGAGGTCATTCAACGTGAGCTAGTCGCACATAAGATGAGCTCACTCCACGCAGAAATACACACACACACACTCACATACATATGCCCTCTAATCACTTGATAGAGACGGGTATTGTAAAGTTTATAAGCCAAATGTGTGTGGGAAACCCAAAGCTCAAGGCTGAATCTATAAATTGATAAGGATGGGACTATCTAGGGAAAGAAATACGAAAGAGCTGCATTTACTACGAGTGACGGCTGAGCAATGTGTCTCTGAGCTCGTTACTCCGAATTATGAGTCGTCACATTATCTGAGTAGATAGTTCAGTTTACTCCGAATTGTGTCGGTAAAAAAATGTTCGTAAGCTTTATTTCGTAAATATCTCGTTTTATTTTGACAACTTCAAGAATTTGACTCCGAATTACATGCTTAGTCTATATAAATCAGTGAATTTGACTCCTAATTATGGAATTGTAGCATCATGACGTCTGTACAACATGTCTTTGAGCCCGTTACTCCGAATTATGAGTCGTCGCATTGTTTGAGTAGCTCATTTATTTTACTCCGAATTGTGTTCCTAATTGTGTCGGCAACACATTTTCGAAAATTTGAATTCTTGCATGTCTCATTTTATTTTACTGCGAATTTGGTAAACTCCAACAATTTTACTCCGAATTTCATGTTTAGTCTATATAATCTGTGAATTTTACTCCGAATTATGGAATTATAACAACCTTGACTTTTGTCGTCGCAATAACTTCTTCGGACTTTACTCCGAATTATATCTTTGGCATATTTCACTTTGAATCATGCCATTTATATATAGTTTACAATTTATGTGCTCCACGCGCTTGTTAGCTGATTTTCTATCAACTTTCTTCTGCTGCTTCTTCGTCTTCGTCTTCGTCTTCCTTTTGCGATTTGGTTTCATTTAACTGATTAATCACGAATCATTGACCGTTGATCGCGTCAAGTACGTGGCACACGGTCTCTCTCGCTGCGAATTGGACACAAATCACGTTTGAATTAGGTAAAGCCACTGCACCTGCCCCAGCCCCCGCCCCTGCCTCTACCGCTGCCCCTGCCCAAACCATCAGCGACAAGGTCGAGCGCTTAGAACTCAGCCACAGGTGAAAATTTGATATATCAAATTTAAGATTTGCTGTTTTCTGATTTCATATTTCTATTGAGATACCCTAGGCACATACACAGATTGGGTATATTTTTGGTTATATTTTGGGAAATAGAGAAAAAATTTAAATAAATAATTCTTAGATTTAATTGAGATTTACCGAATAAAAAGTGTACAAAATACTGCTTTAGTCGTGCATACCCCACTAAAAATGCGCCAACTCGTTGCATGCGACATTTGGAAAGTTGTTTCTTCTCAATGCAGCTGAAAGCTCGAATATATATTTCACCTGCTCAGTTGCTCAGCTGATCTGAAAGAGTCTGAAATTAGACGCCAACTGGGAATTGTGCACTGAATCAACTAGACCAATTGGAAATCCAATTAGAAAATTTAAATGAAGCAAGAATTAACTAAATTTGAAGCCAACATAAGAAAACAACTTTTGATATATATAATTTGTGATTATATATGATTTATATATATTACAATATATAATCTATTAAATTATTATTTATTTTTTTATTAATTAAATTTTTTGTATAAGTGCAAAGTTCACGTTAAATTTCGTAAGTGCAAAACAAATGTTGGCCATAATCAAAGCTTAATTTGAATGTTTTGTTTTGTGCTTCGCATGTGGCAGTCGAATGGGCGGATGGGCGTGCAGGGCGTGGCACAGATGCGGCGCACAAATGCAAATTAGTGCAGAGGCGTGGCCAAGAGGGGGGCTGAGTCAGAGTGTGCAACAAGTGTGTGGCAAATGCAATGCTGGTCGTACTCGTCGTTATTTCTTGCCACATGCTGTGCCCCACATGCCACGCCCGCCTGCCGCCCCTTTGGCCATGATCGGCTGCTGTTTTTGCCGTCTGTTTGAATTGAATGAAAATGAAAATGAAAACCAGGTTTGCGGGTCGCTGTCGCTATTTGAAGTTTTGCGAAATGTTCGCACAGTATTTCTTCTTTTTTTTTTCTTTTTCATTTTTTTTATTTGGCATTGTCTACGCTTTTTGTATGGGCCTACTTTGTTGCTCGACGCGTCTGTTAAATGCATTCCAATATTTTGGCCACCATAATAGCTTTAACAGCTCGGCATGGTCACCCTTAAACATGCGGACTTATGCTGCGTCTCGCTCACACACAAGAAAACACACACAAAGCGTAAAAGCAAAAGCAATAAACGTTATATTGCTTTTGCGTTTGCGTTGTGTTTTTGTTTTGTGTGTCGTTTGCTTTGTGCAGCTGTCCGTTGAACTTGGCAAGAACTTGCAAGTCGAACGGGTATTCGATTTTTTTTTTTGTATATTTTTCTTATTTGTTTTTGTCGAGTCTTTAGCGCGGTCTTCAGTGTTCATGTGTGTGTGTGTATTTTTGGTGTTTGGCTTTCGTCACAAAACAAAACCAAAAACTTGTTTCCGTGCGCGTCTCTAATGGGATTTACGCCAATTGTGCAGACACATTCCACAGAGGTGTGGAGCTGGAGATGGCAACAGCTTCAAATCAATTAGAGTGCCCAGCGACTTAATTAAAATTTGTTAAGTTAATTAAAACGCTGATGGTTACAAGGCAAATGCCAATGAACGCAACACCACAAAGAACAAGCGCTGTTTAAGCACCACCAGTTGCCAGTTGCCAGTTGCCCGTTGCAAGTTGCATCCGCCATGTGGGCAGATGCAAAGGGGTTGGAGGAGGTGGCGTCACATACTTGCGGAGAAATGCTGCGCAGCCAGCAGCGCAGAGAGCACAAGCATAAGAATCAGAACGAACAGAAATGCAGCTAATGCACAGAGGAATGCGCAACGACGCAGGCGTAGACGTTGCAGCGACGCTCACAGAGAAGTTGGTCGTGCTCTCTTTGCAGCGAAGTTCGAGCTGCTCTGCTTGCGTCGCTGCTCAGCTAAGCAATGACAGCAGCAGCAGCTTAGCTAGTCAGTTGGTCTGCAATCGTCGTTCGGTGCGGTCGTCTTTTTTTTCGGTCTGTCTGTGGCGTCGCGTTTATGTGTGTGTTCGCTGTCGAGAGCTGCGCGCGCATATTAAACTGTCGATTTGTGTTTAATGTTTGTCTTCGCTATTGAATATGATGTGCAATAATCGATGTAATCAAAATTTGGCACAGACGGTCCATGTGTGTGTGTGAGGTGAAACGAAAGTGGCTGGCAAAAGTGAAACGCCCACAAAATCAAATTGAGCCAAGAATCTAGCCAAACCACTTGGCCGCAAAAGCCCACACATATAAAAATAGTTACAACAACAACAACAACAACAGCAGCAGCTTCTGCACTCCAAATTTCACCAAGAACAGGCTGTGCGTGTGTGTGTGCGCATGTGTGTGTGTGCGCTGCCTGCCAAGCCTGCCAATTTGAGCGCCTGCAAAGTGTTTTTTTTTGCGCTATATGTTTTGTCTTCTTTCTGCCTAGTTGTGGATTATGTATGGCAGCTTTGCTGTTGCTGCTGCTGCTGCTTCTTCCTCAGCTTGTACAGCTGTGGCCTGGCTTAATGGTAATTAAATGAAATGAGACTTTTGCATTTTGGTGTTATCTTTTTCTTTCATGCTATTCTTTAACTGTAAACTGCTTAGCTGTGACTTTTTTTTGTTGTTGTCGTCTGCTTGTGCGTTTGGCCTCTGATACTGACCTCTGCCTGTGCCTATGGCTAACGCTGGCCGTCTTGTGCCTACAGCTCAGCTGAGCTCAGCGTTCGTCTAACTGTTAGGTGGCAGTGGCTAAGGCAGTGGCTGAGGCTGAGGCTGAGGCAGAAGCAGCGACAGCGCAGCTACCGTTGTACTAGCAGCAAGAGAGAGACAACAAAAAAGAACAGAAAGTTTGACTTGTCGACTTTTGAATACGCTTCCTTTAGAATTTGTAAGGAAAATTTTATATTATTTCTTATATAATATAAAATATGTAATGTTTTTATGAAAATCTATGTGTTACATAGTAGTACAATAGTTAGCATTGATATTTCTGTTATATATGAAGCACTGATTAAAATCGCTTAAAGAGCAAAAAGTCCCCTAATAGAATAAAATTATTTAAGAAGAACTGTTTTTATATGAAACTCTCAAATTATAAATAATGTCATGCTTAAAGCTTAAATATATTCTCATTTGTGTTACATATTTGCTAACAAATTTATAATACCCTAACTAAGGTTTTACTTTACAAGCAACATTAAGTTCAGTTTGCCAATGCTGCACGCTAATTACACGCCTCTGTGCCTTATGCGGTCTCTTAGACTGCCTTCAGCGCCCACCATGCCCCCTGCCCCAACCGCCGCTCCCCTGACTGGCTTTTGTTGCGGTTCTTTCTGACTTTATGCGAGAGTTGGCAAAATGCTTGGAATGCAGTTAACTATATATAGTACATACTTACATAAACACACACACACACACAATAAGTAGATGCCAAAAACTCCAACTACAGATAAGCTTCATTGGTGTTAGCCAAAAGCGTATCTGGTTACATATTACAAATGTGACTAATTAGCTTATATATACTATAAATAAGTCGATATATTTGTGTGTCCACAGCAAAAAAAAAAACACTTAATGAGTAATCCCCAATAGCTTTATCAGTTCATTTAGGTATTATATGTATATTCGATGTGTTGTTGTTGTTTATAAATTTGGAATGCGGTTTTTCACAAGAAATTGCATTGGTTTATCTTTAGAGCAGAAACAATGATTATTGTGTGAACTTTGAAATTACATGAGGTAGACTTTTTATTAAAAATTTATTATAAATATGAAACCCCTCAGTAGAGGGGTCATCTTATAAAAATAATAGTATTATATACTGTTTCATTGAACTCAGAGACTATAAGAGCTGCAGCTTTACAATTTGGTGTCTATAAAGTGTATTGACTATGCTAAAGTCTAAGATATAGAAAGAACTGACTGATTGAACTCAGAGACCATAAGAGTTACAGCTACTAAATTTAGTAGTTTTGCTGACATACCATATAAACAACTAAATACACAAAATAGTTGCTTAAAACTAACTATATATATATATATATATATATATATATATATATATATATATATATATATATATATATACTTTAAGCATATTCCTATATGTAAGAGGAACTTTAATTTTGTTAATTGAATTTGCTTGGCGCGAGGCGAAATGGCAGACATAAGACGGATGAATATATGGTGAAAACAGACACGAATAATACACACACAAAGCAACATACTTCACCAATTCCAAATCGCACAAAGGGAGCCGCAGACAAACAGCAAGACTTGTAGAGAGGCCAGCAGATGTATATACAATAAATAATAAACGAGCAGATGTCATGCAAATAGGAACAAGCCCCCCGAGTGAAAACTATCGAGCGTTGAGCCAGTCGCCCTTAACTTTTGATATTTGTTTACGCTAATTCGATGTGGTGTAAATCATACGCCGTGTTGACCAGCCCCAATGCATGGCATTGACGGCTTAGGGTTGAATTGCCGTCACCATCATTTTTAGGGGTTGCCAACGGCCAGCAGAGTCAAGTTTTTTAGTTTGTCGTCGGGTGGTTGGTGGTTGCATTCAAGTGTGGATCGGTTGTCGGGGCAACCAGCGCAACAACAAAAACAAATGCAAGTTTCTTTGAATATGTCAGACAACAAATAATTTTCAGTCGAAGGTCCTGGTTGGGCTGTGCATAAAGTGTGACATAAGGTGTGATTAAACAACAGTTAAAATATAATAAATAAATGAAAGAGAATTTAATATCAATTATATGTGGACTATCAGTGAGCTTTAATGCGCTATAATACAAGTTTGTGCATTTTATTACAAAGATATTTAACTAGGATTACAAATAAATCAACTTTTTATATACAAAATCAAAATCATGGAAATAAAATGTAACCAAATGTTTCCTTTTATCGTTTTTGGTCATTTTGTAAGCCTAAACAAACATATATAGAGTTAACAGCAACTGTTAGTGCTACACTGTTAACTATTAACATAATCTTTAGATATGCTCAATTTGCATTATACACAAAGTTATAAAAAAGTAAAAGTAAAGCAACGTTTTCAAAATCAAAGCAGAATCTTAGTGAGTTCATTTTTCAGTCCTAACAATCATTTTGTGTAGAATTAACATACTCTGTAAACCTCGTCAGTCTTCTATATAGAAAAAGAGTTTAGCCAAAAGAACAAAAATCAAGTTGGAGTTCATATCATTTCCTTTTGAGTATTTCCATACATAGACGTAACATAGTCTGTTAACATTACCTTGTTACTGTTAAGTATTAACATAACTATGCTTCCATGGCAGAAATTATACTTAAAAATCATTTTCAATTAGTTGTTTCAACTTTATCTGCCTTTCTTCTTTCTGTATTATTTGGCAAATAAATGAAGTTAATTTTCAACCATTTCGTAAGCTTCTTATATGCAAGACGTCATCTACACTAAATCTTTGGCGAGACAGTTCATTAGCTAGCCGCCGCATTGGTCAAATAAATAAAACGAAAGAAGAATACAAAAATAAAACAAAAGGCCGCAAAGAAAAAGAAAAGTAAACTTTCACAATTTTTAATGAGTATTTCTTGACGTCCAACTTAAGAGTTTCAGATTTGTCTCAGCAGCTTCTTTGCATTAATATCAATAAATTGTGCTTGATTTAATTTATTGAAATTTCTATATATACATATATATATATGTCTATAGGTATTATCATGTTGAATAATTCATACTAATCTCGGCGCTTTTTCCGCATTCATTCAGTTGCACAGAGCGCGCTTATCTGGCCATTGATTGTTTCATTAGCCATTGCGTGCCTAATCATCCATTCTTTTGCTTCTTCTTCTGCTTGGAATGATGACCAATAATGGTATCAGTCATTGGCCAGACATTAGGCTGCAGCTTGGCATTTGCATTCAGCTCATTCACTCAGTTATTTTTATTATCTTTTATCTTTATCACTTTTTTTATACCTTTTGTCACTTTCACTAAGCCCAGCCTAGCCTTAACTTTTGGTTTGGTCAAATGCAACTAACTGTAAAATCTCACTTAAATTATGATCAGGTTTTTTGTTGCTCTTATAATGCACATCCGTCTCATCTGCATCTGCATCTGTTTATGGGCACTGCATCTTTACGAAAAGTCATTTGCATTACGACTAAGGCATGCAAATGCATAAAAACTATACACAAAGTAGCCTAAAAGTTAGTGCTTGACGAACTAGATACCCTGTAAACAGTTGGTGGTTTACAGGCGTTAGATTAAGTTTCATTTCTTTTTCCATTTCACGCATTTAGAGAGATTGAGCAACAGATACCCTATAAACTAACTGTCATTTGTAGATGTATAATCCATTCATTCTATCTCACACTCTCTCTTTCTTTATAACAAAATATGCTTATCTATACTATACTATATCTGTATATCCACAACTGTATGTAAATATATATGTATATTTATAGAATCATTTATTGAAATTAGACCAATGTCTTCCTTTTTTAATAGCCACTACTATTTTCATGAACATCTAAATTTTGTGACTGTTCGTTTCTTAAGCCCTGAAGTGCACCTGTTCCTAAGTTTTCTTTTACAAAAACTCATCTTAATTATTAAAAATATATGTTTATCTTAATATATGCTTCAAATATTAAAATTTTTCAGTCGCACTACTATTTTCATGAACACAACTTTATATGCACACTCTTCATAAAACTCTTATAATATTTATATTATATATTTCAAATATTCTTATATATCTTATATATATATATATTTCTGCCTCATAGATATGCCATATCTTACGTTTACAGTCTTCTTAATGACATTTCTCTATCTGCTATTATACATATTCACGCTCAACTTGGACTAACATTTTCTTATGCACATGCAATAGTTACAGGGTATACATTGAAAGAAAGAAAATGTCACAGCTGCAGGTGCAGCACTCCATATATAGAGAGTGAGTCTCTTTGAAATATCTGCCAAACTTTTGTTTTCATTCACATATTTTTTGTATATTTTACTTTTTTTTATGCATTTTACTTAAACTTTTGCATTGTTTATTTACATTTTCCATTTTGGTTTATCGCTAAACTTTTTAATATGCAAAGCATTTGTTGCTGTGTGTTTTTGTTTCTCTGTCTCTCTCTCATTTAAAGTTGGTTTTATTGTGCGCTGTTGGCCACGCCAAAAAGCTGTTCACCTGGCCTTAGTTTGCAACAGGTGACAGCCGCTGACATTGGCTGATCGAACGTTCGAATAAGGCAACGACTAACGCATAAAAATAACCATTTAAATGTGTTGCGACTGAAAACTAATTGAATTTTCAGCTCATTTTGCATGCTAATTCGGTATACATATTTATAGACATGGGATTAGGATTTGGAATTTATTCAAGAGATTTCTGAAATTCACAGCAGATTGGAAAGAATCACACATTTAATTGATATTTATAGATGCATATATAAAAGAAGGCATGGGAAATTGAGCTAAAGATTGTGATAATACTCGTTCATGGAGTGCAAAAAGAGCATATTGGTATATGTGTGTATGTATTGAAGTGAGATATGTAGAGATATATGTATTCCTCTAAGTGATCTCGTTTGATAAAGTATTGAAATTTGGGTATTTCTGAACACAAGCTTATAATTTTTTTATATATATTATACATAATGAATATATTGTAGCTAGAGTCTTGCAATTTGGAATATATTTACTCATGTATGCTATCACGTCAAGGCGTGGCAAGTTGGCCAAAGAAACAATACAGCACAGCCTTAAAATTAATATTACTAAGCTTAGCATTGCTGATCTTCTCTTCACAAAAACCTTTATCTAAAAACATTTCAATTTTTAATAAATTCAGAAGTTTTTCAATTATGAACGAGTATTATGCAGTCGTTTGCGCCCGACTGCAACAGTCTTATTTATTTTCAACTAATGACGTTTATAAAGTTTTTAATGAATATTTATTTATTTATTTACTTACGCACATGAAATTTGATGACAATAAGGTTTTAAGGCCACATTTCTATAAGCCACAAATAAAGACAGCCAAATGAATATATATTTTATATATTTATTATATACATATATATTTATATATCTATTCATTTGACTGTTTTTCTATATGGCTAATAAGCGTTTGCGTAATCAACACTTTTAGCTTCTTATTTACATTGCAATTGTCTGAGCGAGTGTGTGTGCTGGTGTGTGTGTGTGTGTGTGTGTGTGTATGTATGGCTGACTCTTATTTAATATTTTGTTTAAATACCATTTGCCATAGCGTTAAATTATTTTTGTTATTCGCAACGCGTTCGTCGCTACTGCTGACAAGCAGCTGATGGAGCCGTTCATGAAAGAGGGCCAACAGCGGGGTGACAAGGGCATTAGAAGAAGCAGAAGAAGCAGACAACTATGGCAGCCAACAAAAGCGGCTTAAAAAACTATTTTACAGTGAAGCAAAGAAATTTGTTGTTCGCTTTTTATGTAATCGCTCATTATAATTGACAATTGTCTGTGTGTGTGTGAGTGTGTGTGTGTGTGTGAGTGTGTGTGTGTGTGAGTGTGTGTGACAAAAACGTGAGCGCAAGCAGGTGGGCGACTGCGCGGGTAGGTGTGCGGCTGGCAAACTGGCGAACAACGTGTGCGGCTTGGCAGTTGGCCAAGCATTTTATTGTATATATAAATCTTTCTTTTTATATCTTTTCTTTGGCTGTGCGCAAGTTTTGATAAGATCGAAGTGCCAAAAAGCCATATCACGCATACGCAATGTTGTATAAATGTGTGTGTGTGTAAGGTTGTATAAGTGTGTGTGTGTGTGTGTGTGTGTGCGCAACCAAAGCTTACTTAGCGTGGCATAGGCACAGTTTAATTGGCGTTTAACTGCAGCTGACAAATTATGGGTTATGCGTTTCAAAAGACTCTGACGATATTTTAGGAATGAAAATTGATGAAAATGATATTGTCGTAGATCGTTGGCCGATAGACCAGAGTTCAGAAGATATACATTAAGATATACTTGCATGATTTATAATAAATATAATTGTTAAAGAAACTAAAAGTATGAAAAATAAATCAGATGAGCTTATACGATATGAGCCTCGTTGACTTCGCCTGAAACGTGCTTGATTGACAGCCTGCGTGTCAAGCTTAGCTGCAGCTAAGTCAACGGATTAGAAACAAAATCTTTGTTGTTTATAATGTTTATAATCAGTTTTTATATGTTTTTCTATAGAATTTTGCAATGCCTAAAAGTTTTTCTAATTCTAAAAGCTTTATTCTTTAGATTTGAGATGCTAATATATAGGAAATATATATAAATATATAATACATTTCCTATATATTTTTTAGATACTTGTTTCTAACTATATAAACTTTGTTCTTTATATATGAGATGCAGAAACAAATGCTAATAATATATAGAAAATATATATAGTACAAAATTTATTTGTATAGTAAATATATAGTATGTATAGTAAATATAATATATAGAAAATATATATAGTATTTATATGTATAGTAAATATATAGTATACTTCCTATATAATCTATTAAACTTGTCTAATAAAGATTGGCCAGAAATTTATTGCCATTCGAACAGCTCGTCTACAATTTCTTGTCGATAAAAAGTGCGATATTATAAATAGATATATCTATGCATATTTTCTATATCAGCTAAAAGATAAAGATAAAGGTTTTGTATGAGTCATGGAATATAATTGCTATCTGAATGCTTGTCTAATAATCCTGCATAGCTAAAGTGTTCATATATTTATATATATATATAAATATATCTATATATATCCGATCCATTTAGCTGCGATTTGCACAATCTTTTTAGGCGCATTCCCCTGTGCAATCCGTTCCGTTTAGTTTGCTTATCTTATCTGGCTTTTACTCTTAGCAATTTCTTTATATTATTATTTATGTTATAACCTGAATTGCATTATCTCTTCTCTTTTCTTTTTATCAATATTTGTTGCGCGTTTGTCTTCAATTCACTTTGATTTAACGAGCTGCTGTGTGTTTAATCCCAACTTGTTTTGCTGTTTGTTGTTGTTTAAGTGGCTCATTTCCTGTGGCGCATGTTTCATTTAGGCCAGCATCGCATAGCTGTAGCTGTAGCTGTGTGTGCATAAAGCATGCCACTGTATATGCCACGCCCCCTTTACAGCGCCTCGCCCCGCCCCGCACATACATTAATTTGCATACGCGTCAAGAGTTTTTGGCCACTCAATTTGGAGATATTTCAACAATTTCCATGCGCTTTCTCCACCTGTTGTTGTCTCACTTAAAATCACATCTCTCATTCTCTCTCTCTCTCTTTGTCTTTCAGGCCTCGAGGCGACGGCAGCTTCCATTTGAATTGGCCATCGGCCGCTGGCCAAGACAGACGTCGCTTTAATCGTAGCAATGCAGTTGTCAGCGGACGCCATGGCAACCTCATCTGGTTCGAATATGGATGCGGCTGCAGCGCGCAGCGAATGCAATGGAAATGCAACAACAACAACAACAACGAAGAACTCGCCGCGTAAAGAAAAGACAATACTCGGTTGGCTGGTGAAAAGTGCAAGTGCGAGCGATAAAGCTAACAATAACAGTAATTATAACGATAACGATAACGATAACAATACACATAACGATAACAACAATAGAGACAATAGCAACAACAGCAACAACAATTGCAACTGTGAAACGCGCGCATTTCGCGATTTTCGTGGCGTTCAAACGCTTCGTTTGCTCTGGAGCAAGCGCATCCACAGCGCCAGCGTCGAGGCGGCAGCGGACTCCAATACTCAACGCCAGGGGCTGGGCACACTGCGTAAGCTGAACAAGTCTGTTAGCTGTTTGGTGAATGCCTTCAATAACGCGCGCGACTGGCCCAGCCTGACTAACGCGCACGAAACGCGTGCAAAACGCGCGGCCAGCCTACACAATTTGCAGGAGACGCCGTCCGAGCAGCAACAACAGTTGCAGCGGCAACTGCAATTGCAACGGGACAAGGACAATTTCTACAAGTATAAAAACGCCGAACAGGCAAAAATGCAAAACAAACTGCGACGCAGCAGCGACGCGAACGCAACTTTTGTCGCCGTCAAAGCGGGCAACGCGGCGGGCGAACGTCTGCAGTGGCCCAAGCGCGAGGACGTCATGGCCAAGTGCAGCCAATCAGATAATCAGCATGAGCCAGCCACTGGCTATGAGCGAGAGCGGGGGTGTGCGAGCGAGCAGGTGAATCTTATCAGCGAGCAGTCAGCAGCGGCAGCAGCAGCAGCGGCAGCGGCAGCAGCAGCGGCGAATTCAGTTCGCATTAGTCTAAGCGCGGCGAGCGGCCACAGCGGCAGCAGTGAATCGCTGCAAACGGTAAATTCCACAAATTCACTAACTTCCATTACGACCACTGGGACTGTGACGTCACAGGTGGGCGGAAATCGCAGTGCGGGCACGCGCCGCAAATACAGCTTCAAAACACATGCGGGCAAATCTTTTCATCAGCACCACACACCACGTCGCATGTCCAGCCACAGTCACACTCACACACACACTCACCCAGGTGGCGGGGCTGGTGGGGAGTTGAGCGGGGGCGGCGGCGGCGGCGGTGGTGGTGGTGGTGTGGTGCGACAGCTGACGCAACAATTCAATGAGATCATACAGAAGGATACGCGTCTGCTGGAGCAGGTGAAGCGGAAGAATGGAGTGTGGCTATCACGTGGCTCACATGTCTACAAGATCGTGGAGCGATCGGCAATGCAGCAGCAGTTGGAGCGGGCGGAGCAGTCGAAGTCGCCGTCGCCGTCGCCTTCGCAGTCGCAGCGCAGCTCCATGGTGCAGCGCAACATTAAGAAGTTCGAGAAGCTGGAAAAGCCACTGGTGCCGCAGAAGTCCCAGCAGCTGCTGCGCAAGCATCAGGAGCTGATGAGCCAAAGACCCAGCACACTCAGCCTCAGCAAGCAGATGAGGAACAAACGCAGTCGCAGCCAACAGCAGCTGATATTGGAGCTGGAGCTGGAGCAGCAGCAGCAGCAGCAGCAGCAGCAGCAGCAGCAGCTGAAGCTGAAGCTAGAGGTTGTCAATGAGGAGGTGAAGACGCCCGTGGAGCTGAATGCCAGCACGGATGAGGGCGTGCACTGGCATCTAGATGATCTAGCTACCAAACCAAAGTCCACTCTGGCAGAGCTGACGCCCGATGAGGTGGATGATGTGGAGGCGGCGGAGCGGCAAAAGCAGCGCAAGCATAAATATGCGACGATCTATGAGAAGCTGCGTCTGCTGCCTTTTATAAAGAGCGGCAAGAGAGCAGCCACCAACACGTCCATCAAAATTGCAACTGAGCAAGAGCCAAGATTAAATGAGCAGCAGGAGCAGCCGGAGCAGGAGCAACAGCAGCCACAGATCTCGCCCTGCGTGGAAGCAGATGCCAAGATTTTGGATGCACTCGAGGTGCTGGATCAAAAGTTGAAGATACTCGGCGAGCCGGCGAAGACAACGGATGGGGAGCTGGTTCTCGCGGCCAACGATGACTTCGAGCAGCGTCTGCTGCCCAACAGCTCCTTCATCTATCAAGCGGCCAACAAGCAGGTGTCCAACAATCAGCTGCTGCTCAACCAGGCGGTGAATGTGACATTGGTGAATGCCATTGAGGGTGAGCAAATGATCATGGAGCAGAAGCAGCTGGCAAAGGAGGAGGAGGAGGAGGAGCAGGAGCAGGATCAGCAGGAGAAGCAGGAGCTGGAGCCCATGTATGAGCCCATTACGCCCGCAATGGAGATCAAGACTGAGCCACAGGCATCGAGCCTGTACAAGATAACAAACCAAATGGAGAAGGAAAAGGAGACAGCGATGCCAGTGGAGGACATTTATCAGACGGTAGAAGAGGCAACAACAACAACAACAACAACAACAGCAGCAGCAGAAGTAGCTGCAGCCAGCAGCAACTGGTTGGAGGGCTATGAGTCCATAGCGGGATCTTCCGCTAACAGCGATGACTATGAAGCCTTTGCTGCTCCAGCCACGCCCACTATGCCCATCTCGGCAAGCACCGGCACACTTGGACGCAATACGCGCGATGAGCTGCCGGAGCTGCCCAAGCCAAAGCGCGTGTTGCCCAAATCTCCCAGCAACCTGCGACCAGCGCCGGCGAAGCCTTCACAGCCAAGTCGACTCGCTGGCAGGGCGTGTGCTGCGCCAGCCTCAACGGACGAGGATGATGAGAACATCTATGACACCATCAAGGGCTGCTACGACTCGCTGGCCTTGCAGCGCAGCAAGGCGGATGCCATTTCACTCAGCTCCAATTGCTACGAGAGCATCTCCAATTATCGCAAGAGCAAGAGCTCAGCTGGACCGAGTGAGGGAGCAGGAGCGGCAGCGGGAGCGGGAGCAGGAGCCACTGCATCCGGCGTACAGCTGTCTAGCAGTGGCTCAACTCTCACACTGTCCTCAGATCATCGCACGAATAGTTTATATGAATCCTCGCTAGCTGCGGGCGTGATCTATGGCAGCGGCTGTCGCTCCTCGCTGGCCAGCAGCAGCGCCGGCAGCGGTGCTGGCAGCGGCGTTGGCAGCGCAGCAGGCAGCAGCGGCGCAGGCAAGCAGTGCGACAAGCGATCCTCCATAGCTGGCTCCAGTGACAACAGCGATGCCTGGGTGGATATATCCGATGGCGAGGCAGAGCCAGCAGCTGCGACGGCCACAGCCACAGCCATTGGCGAGGCGCAGTTCGTTGTGTAAGTAAAAAGGGGTGAAAGAGGCAGAGTGGGAGAGGAAGAGAGGGGGAGAGTGAGAGAGCGGGCGATATTGATAACGAATTCTGCGTAGATTGCTGATTAGTTTGTTTGGGTTGGGCTTATCTTATCGGCAACTGCGGCCCGGTTGACGCCAATCGGTGCAGCGAGTAGAGGCGCGAGGGTTGCCCAAAGATTGCACACAGTCGGAAATATCATAACAAATCTATGAAGAAATATATTTACTATATATAAAGAGAGATTGGGTCAAGGTAGCATTTCTAATAGGGTTAATCATGTAATAGACTTAGAAAACGTTTTGTCGTATTAGTATTCTAGAGCGCACAGTAATCGATTAATAGTTACAGCTAGTTCCAGTTGTGTCTAATCTGCAGCAGACGCTGAACTTAGATCAACCCGTTGATTGTCTACCTTTTCACTTGTGTAGCTATTGCACTTTTTATTTAGTTTTTACTAAAAATATTGTGGGCGATAAGATAGAAATCGGCAGTGGTTAGCGGTTTCTATATATATATATATTTATATATGTTAAATTTTGATGGTGTGTCACTTGCTATTTGTTTAGTTTACAAGCGAAATGCGTAGTTTTGTTTGAAAATGAAATGACTTTGCCTTCAGATTATTAAATTGCTTGAGATAAAATTCTTTTTAGAGTTAGCTGTGAATCAGCATTATCCTAAACGTCATCGCATAGAATGTGACAAAGTGCATAGATTGCTCTCTCTCTCTCTCTCTCTCTCTTTCTCTAAATACATGTATTTCTGAATCATTTAAGTTCTTAGTTAGAGTTTTGCCTGTGGTTTTTACTTTATGGGTATTGTATAGAAAGGTCATTTGTCTTTTTTATCCCGTTTCTTTTTATGCTCAACTGCTATCTTTATCTATCACTCTCTAGGTCTCTCTCTCTCTCTCTCTCTCTCTCACGCTCTCTTCTATCCTTCTTCCTTTCTCTATCTCCAAATAACTATAGCTAGTCATCGATATATAGATATGTAAACAGATGTTCATAGCTTACATCTTTCTAGAGGGTATCATCTGCACATTAAAATCACTCTTCTTCTTCTCCACTTTGGTCTGCATTCCCTTGGCAATTTAACTTCGCTTTAGCACCATTTAAGAAATACTTACGACAATTATTATGTCATTTGTTCAATTATTAGGAAACTCAATCAGACGAACAGACAACAATTTCTTAACAATTAACAAATTGTCGAGTCACGACGTTCAAGTTTTGTATTTAGCTCAGTATTATTTACATTTCGCCCTCAGATCTTAACTGAGTAAATGAAATATGCCTCAGGCATTGCAACAGAAGAACAAATGCAGTTTATTTATTGGTGGGCAGGCACCCACCCGCCCACATTTATTAATTGACCCACAATTTCGACTGTTATCAGGCAGATAAGATTGGCTGACTTGACTTGGGCAACTGTGCAGGGTATCTAACAATGCGAGAACTTCAAGCGCAGCCGAACCCATTCGACAGACAGTAAAGTAAAGCACTGTCTCTCTCTCTCTCTCACTCTCTGATTTGATTGATCAGTATGAAGTACTATCAGATATATATTTAACTAATTACAGCTGCAAATTAAATCTTGCATATTTATTTAAATTTTCATTTATTATTTGCAGCGTTCGGGAACGTTTCAAGCAGCATCGCGTTCGCAGTCCCGATTGGTCGAAACGCATCAGAGACAAAAGACTGCAGCAAAACAAGGCCAAAAGCTGCATAGAGGGTAAGACGAGTAAATACTAACAACAGCAACAAACAATATCTGTATTAGATAAGATAGTGAGTGCTCAGGCAGTTTTCCCAGACTTTGCGTGAAATGCATAATATCTATGTATATACAACATCTTTTCATACCCTGTAACAATGGAAAGTAGGTTAAGACATGTGCATACACATTTGCAATTACCTATGCCATATTTAAGCCTTACAAATTGCATAATAATTGAATATTTGCAATGACATCAAAGCTTTTAGTTACAGGGTATCAGCTAGTCGCTGACTCTTTGCCACTAACACTCTTGGTTTTGCTGCTTTCATGTTCTACTATTAAACCACAAAGACCGTTGTTCCGTTTAGTCTATTTATTGTTAGCCTTGTTCTTCTTTGTTGCCTTTATTTAAAATATAAATAAGCAAATTTATTTCCTATATAAAAACACGCCGCAAAAAATATAAATTGAGAGCTTTCAAATGTTGTAGCCGCTGAGCTTTAAAGTCAAGCTTGCATTCGCAGCTGTTGTGCATGTTGTGGTTTGTGTCCCAGCTAAACTTGTGCTCCACATGGCATCCACATTATATGTGCTGCTCGCGCAATCAACTTGACACTTAAATTGCCTTAATTATACTTATTATAAATGTGGCTTTGGGTCCGTCAGCGACAATTTATTTTGTTGATAAATGTGCCGTAATGATGCCCAAGTCAAGGTAGTTAAAAGTATTGCCTGAGGTGCTGCGAATAAGAAGCAAATGAAATGTCAAAACGTAAACAATGCCAAATGAAATGGAAACTAATAAGAGGGCAAACACAACTTACAGTTAATTATGCCCACTGCAAATGAGAGTAAAGCCCAACAGCAACAACACAGACAGACAGACACACACACACACACACGCGCGCAAATCAAGTGAGTAAGCACTGTGCGCACATTTCTCACACAAGCAACGAAAATTGGAAGTGGAATTGGAATTGGAATTGCAATTGGCGCCTGGCCGTGCGCGGCTGCATCGTGCGACAGGTTCCACACAAGGCAACAACAACTTGTGAGCGAACGCGCGCGCGTAAACAATGCCTATAAACTGGACGGTTGAGCTTATTGCTGTGCAATTTTCATTCCACAACTGCCAGCAGCAACAACAACAACAACAATAGCCAGTGGTACCTATTGCTGTCTCTCACAGACACACGCGCACCGTTGCTAGCGCTCGCTCACTGACTCAGTCGCAGTCTCTCTCCCAGCTGCCCAGTCTCTGCGCGTCAGTTTCCACGTTCGGTTCGTTTTGCGGACGCTGCCTGTCGAAAAGTCGCCCAACCAGTGGAATTTATGTTTGTTTAATGTGAAAAAAGAGAGGCGATGCAATATATTTTCTATAATAATTTATAATTAATGTTTTTTGGGTTTTGGTGGTGTTATGCGTACGCGCGCGCAACTTCAGTGAAAAGTGAAAAAGAAAAGCGAATATGAGAAAAATGCATGCGGTGCATGCAAAATTAACAAACGACCCCAGCGTCAGACGTCAGCGTCGACTGCGCAGCGGGCAGCGCAGCTAGTTTTGAATTATTGCACGCTGTTGTTGTTGTTGTTATTGTTATTGTTGTTGTGATGTACTTTTATGCAAAGGCACCGAGACGTCACGAACTAAAACCGAAACTGAATTCGCTCGTCCGCCTCGTTTGCCCTACGCCCGCAAACAAGCGTCAACTGAAAGCTTAATGTTTCACCGTTATTGTTGCTGTGGCTGCTGCTGCTGCTTTGAGAGATGACGAAATTGTTAAGCCAAAACCAGTCTAGAAATACTACAAAGCGCACAACCTTGAAGAAGTTAAAAGCAGTTGAAAAATAAAAACACGGCGAGCAGCTTAAGGAACTCAAACTCAAACTAAAAAAAAACACTGCAGTGACTGAGCGAAATTGAAGTACATAGAGAAATAGTAAATAGTTGAATAGGTAAAAAGCAAAGCGTGCGAAATTGCAAAATCAAACGTAATCCATATGCAATAAAGATGTGCATTCAAAAGAGGAGCATTCGAAACAAAAAGAAAATATCCCATAAAACACAAAAAACAAAAGCTTTTGCAATATGGCCGCCGCAGCCGACAGAAAAAGTTCAGTGAACGCGAGCAGCGCAGCACAGCGACGCAGCTAATTGGGAAGTCAAATGCAACAGGCCCAACTGTTAACTGTTAAATGCCTAAGGAAAGCAACTGTAAATGTTAAATGCGTTGCAATTAGAGTCTGGGGCGAAATTAGTTGTAAAACCCGGCAGGCAATGCGACGACTTTTAATTCTCAGCTCAACTTTTACACAGGGCACGTTCGCTTGCTTGACTTTTCGCTTTTTTTTTTAACTGCACGCGATGATTAAAGCAAAAAAGAAAAGCGAAAGTGTCGTGGAAATACAAAACAAACAAGAAATCGACGCCCAATTGGCAGCCAAGCAATTGCGGAAAAGCCGCTATGAAAAATTGATGCTTGTTGTTGGAATTTGTTAATTCTGCGGCTTAAGCTGTTTAATCAAACTTGTTTTCGTCTTCGACAATGACATCGTTTGGCCTTTAATCAGTTTGGCCTCAATGCGTCAATCGATCAATCAATAGAAACATTTCAGCTGCATTGTAAATTGGAAATAATTAAAATTGCTTTTTTTTTTAAACAGAGAACGTGATAAAGTAAGAGAGAGAGGGAGATAGATAGAGCGTAGCAAGTGAACCGCTTCGCATGCACTTTGCCAAGGCTAAGAATGGTTTTCTTTTCTTGTAATTATAGACAATCTCCACAGATTTGCAGTAATTGCATGCATGTCTGGGCAGACATATAAACAAACACACAAACATATGGAAATGTATACATATATGTATAGCTGCATCTGTTGTTTGTCTAAACTCTTTGTTTAAACGTTGTGCGTGGCCCACACGCAAAACGTCAATAATTGGCCAAAAAGTAACCAAAGAGAACGAATTTTTTCACATTTCCGCCTCACGCAATACACTGAACCAAAAAACTGGGCTGGAAGTTTGTTTTTGTTAACTTTTTCACAGTTTTGCTCATAGAGCTAACAATTCTATTATTAAATTTAATAACTGTTTTTGTATTAGTTTAGCAAACAGAACATTGCAGTCGGACGCAACCAACTGTATAATACTCGTTCACGGTCCAGAAAGCTGCTCAAATTTCGTTATTTTGTGATTTGCAATGGCCAAATGGCAGAATCATTTAAAGGTTTAGCCATAGAGAAGGTCAACAGCTATGTAAATGTAGAATTTTGTAATGATAACTGTAAAAGTGTAGAAGATATAGAAGCTTTAGAAATAGAAAATATAGATGTAGAAAATATAGATGTAGAGGATATAGATATATGTAGATATAGAAGATTTAGATATAGAAGATTTAGATGTAGAAGATATAGATATAGAAGATATAGATGTAGAAAATATTAATATAGAAGAATTAGATACATAAAATATAGATATTGAAAATATATGTAGATATAGAAGATCTAGAAATAGAAGATATAGAAATAGAACATATACATATATGTAGAAGATTCAGATATAAGGGATATAAATATAGAAGATATAGATATAGAAGATTTAGATCTAGAAGATTTAGATCTAGAAGATTTAGATATAGAAGACTTAGATATAGAAGATATAGATATAGATGTAGAAAATATTGATATAGAAGATATACATATATAAGCTTTGGTCAGTAAAATAGTAGTGGGACTGAAATGTTGGACATCAAAATTTTTTAATAAGCATAATAATTTGATTATAAATATATAATATATAGATGTGAAAGACATAGGTATAGCAGATGTGGATATAGACGCTATAGATATATAATATGCATTTATATACATAGTCTTGAAACTTTTCAGTCTTCATATATTCAGTTTTTCAAGTCTCTAGATTCAATAATAGCTTCAGACGGAAGGACAGTAAGACATATTTAATATACTCTCTCCCTCTCTCTCTATCTCTCTCTTTTCACTTCCTGTACGAGCAAGCTAAGCTATTGAATTAATGTTAAAATGTATTTTTAGTAATTTTATTAACAGTTACGTTGCCTTCTTTATTTATTTATGAATTATTTTCCAAGTAGACTTCATATATATTCCAATTACATACATTTTCGAGCTCTCTCTCTCTTTCTCTCTCTCTCTCTCTGTCGACAGCGACATTCCAGTTCTTAAGCTCACTTCTCCCGTTTCACTCTTCAATAAGAAAACCTCTAAAATATCTATAAACAACATTTCGCTGAAATTGGCTTATGAAACTGGCCTTTGGTGCATGATTCTGAGCAACTGGCAACAAAAGCTAAACAAGTTGCGTCCCACGCAACGGCAGCAACAAGTGTCGCTTTGTCCAGTCAACAAGCCACACAGAAATATCGTGTTTCATTAATGCCCACTCTCTGTCTCTCTCTCTCTCTCTCTCTCTCTCTCTCTATTATATATCTCCCTCTGTCCACATCTATTTGTTGAGCAGCTTTTAGCATCCAGCTGCTGTCTGCCTGGCCATAAATGAAACTCTATTTGATTATCTCGCTGTCGAACCGGTTCGCTTCGCTGCGTATACGTAATATTTGAGTGTGTTTTGTGTGTCGCTGCTCTGGTTTTATCTAGTCTAACGCTTTTTTGGGTGCCCAATTGTACCTGCTGTTTTTATAGACATTTTGTTTTGTCTTTCATTGTTGTATGTGCATTGAAGCGTGTTTTTTGTTGTTGTTTGTTTCATTATAATTTGCGCTATTTTGCATGCCTCCAAATCACGCAGACGCCGCGTTGTTTCAATGCGTTTATATTAGAGCTGGTCACAAAATAATATTGTGACACTTGAAAAATTTGCTTAATTAGCGTAGCGCGGAGCGTAGCGAGGGCAGTTCATTAAAAGTGTGCTAAAACTATAAATATTATGAATATAAATTCTATATAAAATCAATTGTGGCTTAGTTAGCTTAGCGTAGCTGTTGTTAATTAGCATATTTTATTCTGGCTGCGCAAACAAAGGCTGACAGCAGTTAAAGTTCTATTCGAGCATTCGAAACGAAAGTAAAACAGCTCAAGCTGTTTCAACTGTGATAAAAGTGTGATAAACAAGCAAATTTCTTGGGGAAGTTGGCAATGAAGTGTTTTTTTGTGAAGTAGAACTTTTAAAAGAAAGGTTTTATTAGCATATTAATTAGCTTGTATAATGTGCAGACTAGAAATGCTCTTGGCCTAGTCTTGAGACAAGATATATTTGTTATGCGGAGTTATATAACAGCTTCAGAGAGAACCCATTCATAAGAGCACTATAAAGTTTCTTTGGCTTAACGCAGTACAAGTTGACGAATCAGGCTTAACATACACAGCTCCACAACTTTAAAGGCAACCCTCTTTTAAAAAAAAACACTGAAAAATTTCCATTTTGATTTATTCTAAAAAAACAACTAATTATCAAGCAAATATCAGTTATTTCTGATGATTTAACTTAGACTTAGCCAAACTTCAGTAGTAGCCCTCGCAGCATGAAATTTGAAAACTTAGCTGTGGCTTAATGTAAAACAACAATCAATGATTTGCCAGCTGACAAGCAATAAATATACTTATGATATATGTATATTTCAACAACTGAAAACTTAACTTTAAAGACTGCCCTCGCTGATAACCAACTGCAAACTTCCCTTTTGCCTTAATGCAGCTATAAAAGGGCAATAAAAAAAGTCGTTTGGCGCGCTTTTAATTGCTTTCAATTGAGAGCGAGCGAGTTGCCAAAGCCAACGCAAAGGGAGTTCAAGAGTTCAGCTGCAACAACAACACGAACAACAACAGCAACAATAATAACAATAAAAAGAACTTTAAATTAATTCTACGTATTCATTTAGTGCAGTGTAGTCGATAGGAGAGCAAACGCATTGAGTGTCTAAAATATGCTGCGATGGCAACGCGCCTTAATCAGAGTCAACGTCTCAGCTGCACGAGCAGCCTGAGCACAAGCAGTAATCACAGTAGCCACGCCCACGCGCAAAGTAACGCCTCAGGTGAACAGCAGCAGCAGCTGGTCACACTGCCACGCCAGCGTCGGCCGCGCGCTGTGGGCGAGGTGAGCATCACGTGTCCAGCGAGCTGTGTTTACCTGAATGCCGAGCCCAGCTCCAAATCAGAGCCAGCGCCGGAGCCCATCTATCAGAATGAGGCAGCTGCAATCAATCAGCAGCGGCAGCAGCAGCAGCGTCGCCTGCCACTGCATCAAACTGTGCTGCGTGTCCGCCATGTGGAGCCAGGCGATGCCAATCGAGAGTGCGTGCTGGTCAGCAGCTTTGTAGGTTCGTTTGGGGCCGCAGCCAAGAGCAGCAGAGTTTAACTGAATTGATTGTTAACTGATTATAAGCTAATTCCCTTACTGACGTGCCTCATCCACTTCACAGATGACTCGGATCACTATTACGAGACATTGGCGCCGCTGGGCAACAAGCGTCACTCGACGCAGCTGCTGCCCGGACAGCATCACAAGCGGCATCAGGAGCGCAGCAAGCAGCAATCAGCCTCGGCGCATGCGCTGGGCCAACATCAAATCTACTCGGATGACTACGACTCGTTTGAGACAGACAGCGATGAGCATACGGAGCCAGAACAGCGCCTGCAGCACGTAAGTGTTCCATCGACTCCTTAGAGCACATCTAATCCAATTCCATTTGCAGCACAATGACAGCGGCGTGGACATGCGGAATCATCGGCTGCCACTGCCGCCGGCGCCGCAGAATCAAGTATATGCCATAGTGCGCAAGTTCAAGGATTTCATCTCGAGCAAGAAATCGCAGAAGGGCAGCCAACAGAAGATCTATGAGAACAGTGGAGCCCAGTTCTATGTGGAGTGCCGCAAGCAGGAGCCATATGAGCCGGCCGGCTCGTTGAGCAGCTCCGAGCGCAATTTGCTGGCCAGTCAGAGTCAACAGGAGCAGCAGCAGCAGCAGTCCTCGTCTGGTAGCCTGCTGAGACCCAAGCAAAAGAATGGCAAGAGTCTCAGATCGAGGCTGCGCAAGAGCCTGGTGGGTGCCTCCTTTGATACGAAGCAGCTGGCGGCGCTGACGCCCACGCGCAGCACGTTCTACATTGAGGATCCCGCAACGCCAGCAACGCAGCATGAACAGCAGGAGCACCATGGCTCTGGTGAACTGGACTCGGGCTTCTCGGAGAAGGCCTCCTCGGGCGATATACCCGTTATGCCGTCAACGCCCAGCGCTGAGTCGCAGAAGTTCTCCACGGTTGCACGCAAAACCAAAAAGGAAGGCAAGGCTATGCGACGTCGCACCACCATTGGCGTGCGTCCGCATGATCCGCCACCACCACCGCCGCCGTCGTCGTCAGTGGAGCTGCGCAACAGCAGCAATAGAGCGCAGCTGGATCCACATTCACCCACCTCGTGGTATGCGGAATGCGGCGTCTTCAAACAGTCAACGACAACCACAACAACAAAAACACCAAATGGCACTGATGAGCCAACCACGCCCACACCGAGTACCGCTGGTGGCGGCAGCAGCTCCTGGTATACCGAGTCGGGCTTGTATCAGACCAGCGGCATCTCCGTGGCCAGCTCGAGCGGCAGCTCCGGCGTCTCCACGGGCAACGAGGCGGGTTTGGGCGATGAGCTGCAGCCGCACAGCTTGTTCTTCAACGAACCACTTTATCAGGTCTACAGCGCAGCCAAGCTGGAAGTAAGTGAACTAATCTTTTAACTGAATAAGCCCAGCTCTAATCTTTATTCCTTCCAGTCCATTACACGTGATCTGGAGGGGCATGAGAGCTCAACGGATGGCTATGAGGAGATAGGGCAGCATGCGAAGTCCAAGACGGAGCCGGCGCAACAGAAACAAAAGACACGTCCCAGCGCATTGCAGCTGGTGGAGCCCAAGAATGGGCCATCGCGCACGCTGTGGAGTGAAATACCAGAGGTCATCCATTCCTGCATTCTACGTAAGCATCCGAACTTAGCTTTCTGGCATCCTTGATTTCTACAGCTAATTGTTGCTTGCAGCTACGTTGACACCGCGGGAACGTGGCCTGCAGGAGGCCAAGTTCGAGATTATGACGTCGGAGGCGAGCTATTTGAAGTCTCTCAATCTGCTGCGTCGCCACTTTATGAACAACACCGCCCTCTGCGATAGCTCCGTGCTTAGCGCGAAGGATCGCAAGGCGCTCTTCTCCTACATTGTGCCCGTGCACGAGTGCTCGGAGCGCCTGCTAACCGAGCTGGAATGCTGCTGGCAGAACAACATCATGTTGGTTGGGCTGAGCCGTTGCATCTATGAGATTGCCGAGCGGCATTTCCATGTGTACATCACATTCTGTGAGCATCAGGGACGCATGGATCGCACGCTGCGTCGTTTGAAGGAGGCCAAGAGTGGAGCGTTCCAGCAGCAGCTGGAAAAGCTGGAGGCCAGTCCCAGTTGCTGTGGACTCAACCTGCATTCCTTCCTTATGCTGCCCATGCAGCGAATCACGCGTCTTCCCCTGCTCATCGATGCGGTGTTTAGCAAGGAGTCACCACACAATACCGAGGAATACGAAAGCTGGAAACTAGCCCTGGCGCTCGTCCAGAAAATCGTCGCCCAGTGCAACGAGGCAGCCAATCGTTGTGAGCAAGCCTACGAGTTGGAGCGCATCTCCAAGCAATTAGAGTTCCCCAGTCATATACGCGCCCTGGCCATTGCGCCGATGGGCGTGCCCAAGCAGGGTGCCAAGCCTCGCTTCCTGGTCAAACGGGGTGAGCTGACGCACCTAATGTGGCGCGGCGATGATGCGAAGCTGACGTTTGGCAAACGCTTCACCAAGTCGAGCATCTATGCATTCCTCTTCTCCGATCTGCTGGTGCTCTGCAAACGCAAGGGCGAGTCCATCTTTTCGGTGTTCGACTACTGTCCAAGGAGTATGTTGACCCTAACATCGGGAGACAATCTGCCCCAGCTGCCCACCAAAGACATCAAGGATCCGACTAGCAAAAATCTCATGCTGATGACGCTGCTGGAGAACAATGAGCGCAAGACAATAGAACTTGTAAGTTCACTTACCTCAATTCCAACTGAATGCCAACTCATCTCTGAATTACTTTATCCAGGTGCTGTCGTGCCCATCAGTGTCTGATCAGCAGCGCTGGCTGGAGGCCATGCGTCCACCGGAGGCGGAAACGCCTGGTGAGAAACTGTACGAGTCGTGGGACTGTCCGCAGGTTATTGCCAAGCACAGCTATGAATCTGATGAGCCAGATGTGCTACAGCTGGAGCTGGGCGACGTGGTTAATGTGTCACGCAAGCTGCCGGATGGTAAGATGCAACAGATAGTTCATAGAATTATGAATTTATGCTCATCCCTTTTCCTACCTAGGTTGGTATCAGGGTGAACGCATACGGGATGGAGCTGTCGGCTGGTTTCCCGGCAGCTATACGGAGGAGCTGAATTCGTCCCATGTTCGCTCACGCAATTTGAAGCAGAGGCATCGCCTACTCACCTTTACCGCCACCTATTTGGAGGCGCAGAAGGGCAAATGATTCTCGACGCCATCTCCAATTACGGCCACATTCGAATGAGCCGAGTATTCAAATCAAATATAGTCCATCAATACAATTTATATAAGTACACTATATATATATCGATTTAGGAAATGTGATAATTAATTAATTGTTTACAAGGCAAGCAAAGAAATCATAATCAATTACTGCCCTATAAATTATGTGCATTAGTTATAAACGATGCAAATACAATCTGTATGTATGTATGCATGTTAGTTATGTTGTATATCTTTATGTATATATATATAAATATATATGCATGTTATAAAATAAAATCAAAGAAATATTAAAATAAGAATTAATTTTATTGCAGCCTAAAAGTAGGCAGCAAGTTAACTAGCTAACATTCAAAGTAAGTTTCTGATATAATATGGTATGATATATAATACTTACTTCTTTCTTAGGTTTCTTTTAAATGAAGTACACTTAACAAGACTTTTTTTGTTGTAATTTGATATTTCTTTCAAAAATATTTATATAAACTTATTCATATGTGTTTACAGTTCATTCCCGAATGCTAACCGATGTCCCCATACCCAACTTCAGTATAAACTTGTTTATACGTCTATTGCATGGTGGTATAATATAATTAAATCAATTAATAGATTATTGCTGTCATAAATTATTAAATCTAATACAAACACTACGCGTAGCTCGAGCACATGATACAGTGGTCGGTCGGTCGGTCTATCGATCGATCGATCGATCGATAACAGACTGGAGTGCTACTAAATCGTGAACATATAATCACGCTAACTAAATCTAGTTCAAATAATTTACAATACTTCTTCATGTGACTGCGATGAGTGGGTTCCCTAAATTAAAACGTAGTATGGTATATATAGTTATAAATGTTATTAAATGTTCTGATCGATGATCGCTGTGTGAGTGTTTCTATATTGTATGAGTGTTTCATTGTTTGTTTGTTTGTTTGTTATGTTAAGCTGCCGTAACTAAGACCCTAACTAGACGTAACCTGCTTTCACTACACGCTATATTATTCATAAAAATATATATCACAAAGTCAGTGAAATGAAAATTCGCTGGAGTATTTGCTTGTTTCGCTTTGGATGGTGCGTGAGATGACGTTGTTTGATGATGTGGATGCTTGCTTGGTATACTAATTATTATGTTTTGGCAATGATTGGTCTGGCTTTGACTCCGACGCGTTTGTCATCTAAAGCTGATGCCGCATTTACGGCTGATCTTCGGCGTATGTATATAGGCAATGGAGAGCAGCAGCGGCACATCGTTCTCCGAGAGCTGCAACGGCGTTGTTATATCGCCCAGCCGGCAGGGATCTGTTTCCAGCAGAAAGGCGGCTAGAGTTTCAGATTGCATATAGATCTCCTGCAGCTTGGACTCCAAAAAGGACAGGCACTGCAAAGCGAAAAGCTATTAGTTTTAGCTATGGAAAGTCTGGTTTGCTATGGACTTACATCGTAAGCGGGTATGCCACCCACGTGCATTGCCTGCACAGCTTCTAGCATGCTGGAGACCAGCTGGGACATGCCCACCGGGGAGCTCTGGCCGCCGGCATACGGGAACTGCTGTGCCTGTGACGAGATTAGGCGCACATCCCACTTGTCCATGTCCGCCACAATGGCAATATTCTCCGCTGGCTGTGAGATGAGTGAGGCGGAACGTGCGGCCAGCGCCAGATCCTCGCGCAGATTCATTTCCCACTTGTTGGGCGCAGCACAGGTGCCTTGCAGCACCATATCGGAGACGTAGTGATCGTTTACGCTCAGCATCAGCGATGGTATGAAGCCGGCACGCAACTTATCGCCCGGTGGCTCATCCTCCTGTGGCAGCTCCTTGATGCCCGGCACGGGCAGCTTCAGCATCTGCTGGGATTCATTAACAGCCGCACACTTGGCAGCCACCGAGGAGACGGAACTGCGCTGGGAAGGCACACGCTTGGGTTGCGCTCGTCGCGTATAGCTGGGCGTGCTTGGAGGCTCCGGCATCGATTTCAGCGTATCTATCGAGGCAGCCGAGTTGACGGGCTGCAGCGCAGTGGAGCTGTTGTTGCTGCTCTCATTATAGCAGTGCACCTCGTCCGTCTCAAACTCCAGCTCGGTGGCATTGGAGGGCGTCTGGTAGGTGCCTCCGCTGTTGCACAATATGCAACGATCGCTGCCCACAATCGTTGAGCTGCTGCTGGCTGCCAATTCCGCTTGATGTTGCTGCTGTTGCTTCTGCAGTTGTTGCTCTTGTTGCTGCTGGAGAGTCACCGTGCTGTCGCTGGACTTCAACGACTCATTGGCCTCCAGCTTGCTGGCCTTATCCATGAGCAGGTCATAGTTGGACATGACCAGATTCTTGCTCTTCATGTAGTTGGTTGCAATCTGCGGATATTTTGCGAAATTAAACTGTATGCCCGAGTTCTTCTTGTTGGCCATGGAGGCGTTATGGGTGTGCTGATGCTGAGCGCACAGCATTGCTGGCTTCGCATCGTCTGTGAGATCCTCGTTGCTCTTCTTCAGATTGATCAGCGGCTCATTGTCGCCCAAGACAAAGACCACGCCGTTGCCATTCTCCGTTGACGTCTGCCGGCATATGCCGTGGTCCCGTTCGATGAGTTTCTGGGAGAGATCAAAGTGGATTTGCTCCTCGAGACTGACATTCTCCTTGATGGGCTCAATGCCCCATGTCATGCGGTCGCTCTTGCCCATGCTATTCTGTGTGATTAGATACGAGAGCGACAAGTGTGAGACGCGTCGATCCTGGCCAACTGGCTCCAGCTGATCATTGCCAACGGGCGAGGTATCACTCTCCACGGAGTAGCTGCTGCAGCGACGCTCCAGCTTGCGATTTATGATCTTTACGCCCTGCTGCAGCTTGGCCAGATCGTTCAGACTGAGCCCCTCCTTAACGCCAGCAGTGGGCACAATGTTCCAGAAGAAGTTCTTCTTGCTGGGCAGGACGGGATTCTGTTCCGCTTCTGTTGCTGCTGTTGGTGTTGTTGCTGTTCGGCTCTCATCAAACTCCAGAGCTTCGATGGCGCCGTCATCAATGCTGCCGCCGGTGCCCACAGAGCCGGAGTTCGAGTCCTCCTCCATGCACAGCTCAACATTCTCCGGCGTCGTAACCGTCAATCGTATGCGCCCATCCTTGCCTGTGCGCAGATACTGCTGAGCCTGGCGTGCGAGCAACGTCTTCTTGTCGATGCCCGTGTCCATGAGGTAGTTGCCAATGCGCAGTTCCTGCTGCACAAAGTGCGAGTCGCGAAATGCCAGCACATTGGGAATTTCATTTTTCTTCAAAGTGCCAATGAACTTGGCATCTGCCGCCTGCAAGCCATCCAACTCCTCCTCCTCGCCGCTGTGCAGCTCGTCCAGCTGCTGCTGCTCCACGTCGTCATCGTCCACAATCGCATTCAGATTCTGTTTGCAGGTGCTGGTGCGCGTCAGACCAGGACCAGCTCCAGCAGCACGCCTTCGCAATGTGGGCGGACTCTTGTAGCGCTCCTGATTGGTCTGGCTAATCACCAGGTCATTGATGAGCTGCTTGTTGAAATCCTCCCGTTTGGCTGCACGCCGCACCTCACTGCAGCGTATGAAATATGTGAGCACATTCAGCAGCTTCTCCACCCACATCTTCTCCGAGCCATAGATGATGGTGCGCGCCAGCTTGGGCGGCATGCCAATGGCTCCATACAGATCGCCTAGCTGCGCCCAGAGCGCATTGTACGGATGCTTTTGCGAGACCTGCAACAGCTTTGCCCTCTGCTCAATAGCCGCCGCGGAGGCGGATGCACTGGAGCGACGCGAGCTGGAGCTATTGAAGGCGGAGACGGTGGCCACCCAGCCTAGATGGTAGGTGAGTATGCCCGTCAACATGGTGCTGATGAAGCTGCAAGCAAGGAAGATAGATTCATGAGCATCAGCTGAGAGTGGCTGAGGAGCAGGCTTTGTGTCTTACAAATTGGAGTCCTTGGTGTCGGCAAAGGAGAGCAGATCGCACAGCTCCTTGATGAAGCGCTCGGCCACAGTCTTGGAGTACTTGCTGCCGCTGGTCGTAATGCTCAGCCAGACGGGCGTCTTAATGCGGGGCGCTGTAAACAGATCGCTGAACCACTGCTGCGTGTCCTGCCAGGCCTGGAACATGATCTGCCAAAGCACAACGATTTCGTTATTCATCAGACGACAATTAGGCGATCTGCTGTTGGGCAACTCACCTGCAGAAAGTTCTTGTGATTGATGTAGGCGTGCTCTGTGCTGGCTCTTAGGCGACTCAGCATCGACTCCAGCAGCGCGATATGCTCGCTGCAGAACAGTTCCATCTCCTCCTCGAAGGACTCGCTCATCGTAATGCACACAGCCAGGCCGAGCCGCGGTCTGCGTTTCAGATTCGCCTGGCGCCGACCCATCTCTGGATTGCTGCGCGACTCATTCGCGCAGTAGCTCGCCCGCCTGTATTGAGGTGGAGCCATGCCGCTGCCCTCGCTGCCGCCAGTGGCATTGGCAGCTCCAGCTGGATTGCTGCCATTGCCTGCCTGACCCGTGGCTGCCGCATAGTTGTCGCTGAAGAAGCCAATGAAGTCGTTCTTGGAATGCTCGTACTCGAAGGAGGTGCGCAGATTGCGTGAGATTCGGCGCTGCAAGCAGCCATCGCTGGCAAACTCATCCAGATGAGGCGAACTGGCATAGATGGCCCAATCGTCGAGGCTGAGCTTGCGCATCGCATCCGACTGATCGGAGAGTACGCTGCCAAAGCTGCTGCGCGTGGAATACTGATACGACCATTGATCCCCACTGGAATAGGCGCCACCTGTGCCACTGCCACTGCCACTGGCGCTGGCCGAGTAGCCCGAATCGGTGGCATTGCTGTACGTGGAGGAGAAGCGTGGTCCGCTGTCCGCAATGGACAGTGACTGCTGATCGGGCGCGGGCACATCCAGCGGCGGTGTCAGACTCATATGCCTGCCCACGCTAACGCTGAACGGCATGGAAAAGGAGTTCATGGAGAGACCATCCATGGAGCCATGCTCGCTGCAAATGGAGCTGCGCGGCGTTAGGCTGTTCATGGAGACAGTGGAATACGGAGATTGACCAGCTGCCCCGCCACCACCTGCCGCACCATTGCCCGAGGGCGCCAGATACACCTGGGAGCAGAGTATCCGAGCGGGCTGTGGCAGCCAGTGCACCTTGAGCGCTGTGCCGCAAAAGGACATGGCCAGCGAGCCAAAGACCATCTCGCCAATGGGCGTAAGATCCGCGCCCGTCGGACGATTGTGCTAAGCGACAAGAGAGGCGAAGAAGTTAATAAACGAATTAGGATTTAGATGAAATGAGCTCTGCTCACCTTGTAGCCATATTCGGGACACACTTCGATCAAATTGCTGTTGTTGCTGTTGCTGGAATGTGCTTTGGCCTGGATCTTGCCATTCTGCAGCGATGTGAATTTGTCATTCTTGAGGAATTTGCCGCCGCTGCGGCTGCTGCAATTGCTCGAATCCTTCAACGGCACCTTCTGCAGTGCATGCGAGTCGAAGAGCAGACGTCTGCCGTGACTGTCGTCCTCTCTGTACAGCAGCACGCGCACCTGGCTAGCGTCGAAGGGGAATTGGCTGTAAGCAGGGAAGACAGAGAAAGAGACAATCAGTTGATGTGTAGGAGAGTCCAAAGAAGGGACAGGGAACAGAATGAGAAGAGCTGAAGAGCTGAAGAACTCCCACACTAAATTATTTTTCCATTTAAGGCAAAACACTTTAGAATGCGCACGGTGACGGCATTTTTTAGTTGAGATCATTTTTCAACTATAATACATTTATATAGTTAACAATAAAATAATTTATCTTAATCTTAATATATGATAATTAGGCTATTATTATTTTAATATGAAAAGACCTTGACCGTAGATGAGTACAAGAATTGTCGATGCAAAATGTCACTGCCTAATATACCCTGTACATAGCTAAAAGAGAGTTCAATATGTGTTATCACTGCCAGCAGTTACCCTGTATTTAGATTTCAGTAGATCTCTAGACGAATGAATACTGCCTTGTGACCGACCAGCTTTAGTTACGTAATCTAGACGCACAATCACTGCTGAAAGATACCCTGTAAACAACTTTGATTATATTATAAATCTCTAGACGAACACTGTCTACTAGATGATACCCTGCAGCAGACTTTAGCCATAAGGCTATACATATAAACCTATACAAATTTATAGATAAGCAATTGCTGCTAATAGATACCCTGTACATATAAACATATTTATATATATATTCAAATTTTTTCAAAATATTATTTTTATTCCAAAATTTTGCCAACTTTTGCCCACTTTTGCCAACATTTCAAGCGCACTACTATTTTTCTGATCACAGCTGTATATAATAACGCCTTAGATGAATACTTATTGTTCACAAATACCCTGTATATATAGAATATTTTTCTTATTACTAACTACGCTGTGCGCATAGAATATATCTCTAGATTGGCACTTATTACTCACAAATACCCTGTTTATATAGAAAAGTATTATTTTCACATAAAAATACCCTGTAGGCATAGAAAATTGCTCTAGATTGACACTTATTACTCAGAAATACCCTGTCTATACAGAAAAGTGTTCTTTTCCCTTAAAAATACCCTGTACGCATATAATATTGCTCTAGATTGTCACTTATTACTCACAAATACCCTGTATATATAGAAAAGTGTTCTTTTCACTTAAAAATACCCTGTACGCATAGTATAATGCTTCAGATTTGCTTTTATTAGACACAAATACCCTGTAAATAGCTGAGAGAGCTTTCGAATTAAAAGCCAAAGTTCATAAAAGAGCTTTACATAGTATTTGACTACTATAAAATACCCTGTAACCGCCTAGGCTTTTAGTCTGCAAAGGCAAGTTCAATAAGCTTTGCCCAAGAGCTATAATCGATATCTAAATCAATTGACAAATGTAGTCATTGATCATTTAACATAAAAGTGATATTTCTATTGATTTCATTGCTAAATTTAGTAATCATATCAACGAATTCCCATTGGATAGCTCAATCTACAAGTTTACCCAGAGTACTAATAACTTGAACATTTTTGTTGATCTGGCGATGAGCTCAAGTGCGCTCATGTGATTTGATATCTGATGATCGAAATGTGATCCGTGACTCAGATACCTTTTTTTAACAGGCGGCAAATGCAATTGCTCATCTCCAACACAGCGACACAGGGACAAAGCACTCAATTACAGAGTCTCTCCAACTGTCTATGTCTGTGTCTCGCTCCCCATCTCTATTTGCTATCTATCTCTCTCTCTCTCTCTCAATATCTCTCACTCTGTCTCTATGAGAATTTGCTGACGACTTTCATATAATGCGCACATCTTAGAGCTATTTTATTGTCGACTGGGTCATTTGGGTAAATGTTGTCCGCTCTATAAATAGAATCGCGTCGGCACGTGACGATTCGTCACGATCAACTGAAAATCTGCCCGAAATGGCGATCGCTGCGAAGACTTTTCGCTTTTTATGTTCGTTTTCTTGACTTTGCTGATTGGGTGGGTGGGGGACGGGGCCAAAGTTTGTACGTTGCTACCGGACCGAAATGGCAAACGCGATAAGATCTAGCCAGTATGACCAATAATTGGATTGCATATGGTATTAGTATTAAGGGGGAAATCTAAATTATGCTTGACATTGTTAATTTTTCCATTAGGCATTTCCATTTCGTCACATTTGACGCCACTTAAATTTCAGGCGTCGCAGATTTGAGCTAAATTATTTTTAGTGGGGTTTATAAATGGCTCGTCTAACAATAAGTAGCGCTAAATTGAAACTGCGCCAACTGCCTAAATTAGCGCTATAATTAACGAATTTTGTTCTGTTTGCTTTATGAGTGCTGGTGGTTGGAGCTGGAGCTGAAAGAGGGGGCGAGGGCGAACACCGGGTGGGAGGTAGGCGGGGGGACACATGTTTTATTGCTTCATTTTGTTTTATGCCACCGCGATAAGGCGGGGGAAATTTTTGTGTACACATACATAGATTAGTTAGTGGGCCCGACTGGATCACGAGTGTGCCCCCGTCTTACTGTCTAACTCGGTGTGTGTGTGTGTGTGTGCGTGTGTGCGTGTGTGTGTGTGTGTGTGTGTGTGTGTGTGTGTGTGTGTGTGTGTGTGTGTGTGTGTGTGTGTGTGTGTGTGTGTGTGTGTGTGTGTGGGTTGGCGTGTGCTTGTGTGCCTAACAATTTGGTCGGCCCGTTTGTACTTAAATACTTAACAGTCTTCTAACAAGAATCCAGTTGGAGTCTAGTTGGAGACATACCCATACTGCAACGGCGCCGTATGCATGCGCATCGAATCGATATTAATCGATATGCTGATCAAGCGTAACCAAATACCGTGCGTAATTTTATTTACAGCAAACAAACAAACAACAACAAAAAAACACTTAAAGATCGCGACGTTATGGAAAAACAATCTTAATGGCCGCGATGCTAGACGACAAATGAAGTTCAAGGCGCTGCGAATCGTAAATGCTGAATGGGGGAACTGTCTACTAGGGAATCGGAATCGGAATGGGAATGGGAATCGGAATCGGAATCGGAATCGCAACCGCAATCGGATCGCATCGGATCGTCCCGGTGTCGACTAAATAAACGACGATAAACAAAACGAGTCTGAATATGAGCGGCAGTACGAACAAGTACTCGCATGATCGATATATATATATACACTTATATCTTATATATAAACATATAGTATATATATATATTATGCAGATAGGCAACGATTTGAGCTGGGGCTGCGGCTGCGGCAGGGGCAAGCGGCATCAATTGAGGAGCGCGCGCGCTCACATGATTCCCGTCCAGCTGCGAGCATCACATGTATGGCCCCCTCCTATATATATATATCTTGTCTTGGGAGTGTCGGACGATGCGATGTGTTAATATATTGTGTTTTTTGAAAATATTTAGCAGTCGAGACAACTTATGATGGATTTGCTTAGAGCCTAGAGCAACCGACGCCCAAAGTTCACCCAGCTTGAATGCTCAACCTTTGCACCTGGTTTGGGGGCTACGTGAGCTGTGAGCGTTGGAGCTGCCAGCAAACTATCACCTGTCACCCTGTCAGCCCGTCAGCTGGCGCGTCGAACAACAACAAAAGAGATCAATGAGCACATATGTATATAATTATCGAACGATCGCTAAATTTGTCGACTTATCAGCAGGGTCTACGCACTTTCATTGCAGGTGTATGCGCACGTGTGTGTGTGTGTGTGTGTGTGTGTGTGTGTGTGTGTGTGTGTGTGTGTGTGCGTGTGTATTTTTAACGTTCAATTGGCTTTTATTTGTTTATAATAAATGCTTAGTTGGATAGCTTGGATTATATTTGATAGCGTATTCGATCTAATTGATTATATGTATATAAATATATCTAATATATTCTTTATCAGTGCTAGTCCATAAAAGGAAAGTAGATAGATATTAGCTAAAAGTTTCATTTCAATAAAAATAAATGAAAATAAAAAACTATAAATATTAATGGAAATTATGTATATCATATATACAATGATATTTATAAGATGATATATTTAGAAATGTATTTCACTCTATATTGTCTATAAATAATGATATGTTTGTGGATCATAAAGATTGTTTGGAAATTTCGACACAGTGCGAAATCTAATTATAAATTTTGCTATAATAAAGCTTTTATATAGCTCTAGATTTATAGTGAGCCTAGCCTAATTATTATCTCCTATGTACTCCAGTTGCCAAATTTTTCGATTGCTTCGCAGAATTTTGTCAGCTGATTATAAATTGTGAAATTTTGAGTTTTTAAAGTGAAAGACCTTCGCTCTGCTGTATTATTCGAGTATAGATAACTGTGAAATGCCCATTAAAAATACATTTCCAGAGTATTTCCATTGAGTGCCCAAAGGTAATCGAACCCAAAGCGACAAGGTAAAGATTATTTACAAGTGTTTTACTCTGTGGAAGAAGAAGAAGAAGTAGAAGAATAAGACAAGCCATTTATACTAAGTGGGATGCAAGTGTATCTGTTGCTTCGGTGCACTGCCTGGCTGCAGAGCGAAAAGCTCTTGAGCTGCCTGCTGCCATGCTGCTATCTCGCTCTCACGCCCGCTGCTATGCTGCGAGATGTTGCCTTCTGCTTGTTCTTGGCATACGCCATGGGATCACATGCTTTATTTGTTTTTTTTTTTTTCAGCTACGCAAGCAAAACAAAAGCGAATAATAAAATAAAATAAAATAAAAACGAAAAGAAACAAAATACAAGGCAACAAGACTAAGCAAATACACACAAAGCAACACATTAACTCATATATGCAAAAGCTTATACACATGTGTGTGTGTATGTGTGTGAAGAGCCACTCTCGCCACCACTTGAGGCAGATTGCGCGGTTTCCCCGCCATCCTCGTCTGTCTGCCACGTCGACTGCCCCGTCTTTGGGCCAAGGCGAACGGTACAATAATTTTGATTGATATGTTGCTGCCTTATCAGTGAACGCGTTGAATTATGCATTGTATTAGCCCTTTGGATTTACTGATTTACTACAAATTGATATAAATATGTATGAATATATATGTATAGACACATATATATATATATACATTATGGCATTTGGCACTATATATAAATATAATTGGTGGCCCATAACCAAATCAAGCGGCAACATCTGTTAATCATATTACACAGCGTGGACTCTCTTTCTCTATCGTTAGCTGCTTGCTGTGTGTGTGTGTGTGTGTGTATGAAAGAGAGCGTGCAAATAAAAACAGATTTCCAAAGCGACTACAACAACAGCAACAAAAACAAAAAAATATCAGCAGCAGCAGCAACAACAACAACAACCAGTTGCTCCATACAACTCAAGTCACATGACCAAACCAACCAACAATGGCGACGATGGCGTCGCTGCCAGCGCCAGCAACCGACAATGAAAATGACAACAAGCGGCAGCGGCAGCGGCAGCGGCGGCGGCGATGGCTGCTGCTGCTGCGGCAACGGCACAGGCGCAAGAGCCAGGCAGCGCCACGACGTCGACGTTCGCGGCGAAAAGTTTTATTATTTTATACCGCGTGCCTATTAATAAGGGGCGAAAAGTGACACAGATTACAAATGTAATAGGCAAAAGGAAGCACAAGAAAATATACATATATTACTTTTGTGATGTTTATATAAATATATATATGCTTGATCAGTAAATACATTTCATAGTAACTGCTGATTATTTATAATATTTTAATCGAAGGCCACACACTACAGAGTATCTTGCAGTCTATCAGCCTTCGACTTGCACACCCTAATGGCTGTTTATTTCCTTTCTATTTGTGAACTACAACAAATTGACTATCATTATCATGAGATGCAGCCATTATAAGTACATACATACATATAAAATGAATGTATATATCTACAGATAAACACACACATACACACACACACATACATATAAATAAATAAAGATAATGCTGACCTTCACCCCCGCCAACAAAGCCCATTCAAGTGCGCAAATAATCGAATGTCAAGTTCAAAGCAAATTGGCAAAGGCTTTTGCTGCTGCTGTTGCTTTTGTTGTTCCTGTCGGTCATTGGTTGTTGTTGTTGTTGCTGTTGGCAGTAATTGGCAGCTTTGTCATGTCGCAATGCAGAGTGGGCCCAGGTAATAGCCACATAACATGGGAAATGTATCAGGCAAACAAATGTGCAAATGATGACGACGATGACGACGACGCGGACTGATTGCCAAGTGACACTTGAAACAGCGCAAATACAATTAAAAATCAGCGCAAACAATGAACGTGGCGAGGGCAAAGGAGGAAGGAGGAACGAGAAACAAGAGAGCAAGAAGAACATGCTAAACACACACTTGCATTCACGGACACGTGCGCCCAAACGATCAATGAATAAAACTAAAACCGAACCATCAAAGAAAAAACAAGAAAAACACAACAACAACAACAACAACAAAAACTGACAAATGAGCAAAAGAGCGAAAAACGCAAACCAGAAGCACAAAAAATCAAAAACTTGTTTAGCAAACAAGCAGTCGGCATGTAGGTGCAAGGGGGAATTTGTCTTTTTTACCTTTGAGCATGTAACATGTGGGATTCGTGTACAAAGTGAGTCAAGAGTTGAGTACACTCGAAACAAAGATGACGAAACGGAACAGAAATTGTGAATAATGGGGGAAAAAAAGGTGATTGTTCAAACGTGTTAAAAACGCGGCGAAAGTCAATTGCTTTTGTTACTCAAATATGTTAGCTGCTGGCGGCGAATTATGTGTGGCTGGAAGTAAATGAATGTTAGGCTTTGCAGAAGCGGCGAATTCCATTTAATTATAGCTGTAAGTAAAATAGCTCAAGTATGGCAACACTTTGAGCTTGTAAAATGCGGCGAATTTCATAATTCATAATGCAAATTACGCAGCTGTGGCAACTCCTTGAACTAGTTCATTGCAGCGAAATTCATTATAAAAGTATGTTTAGCCTGTGGCAATTATGTTAATATGCTAACATAGCATTACCTTAATGATTATGTTAGATGCGGCGAAATTGCTAATTGATGTTGTGTAAATAAAATCAACGAAACTCAAGAGTGAATTGTATCAATTGGAGCTTGTCTATATCTTTATTTATATACATACAATAAAGCTAACACAGGTGCTCTGTCTCTCTCTCTCTCTCTTTCTGTCAACAGCTATGATCTAGATTATACTAATATCAGGGCTGCATTGGTTCACGGCTGCACTTCCTGCCTTACGATTCAGTTACATACATACACAGAGAGTTCCCTTTAATAAAGAAAATAATAAATAAATAAATAAACACTATCAGCTTACAACTTGAGTACCCAATAAGAAAGCTGAGCTCACTTCTTAATATAAATAAAGGAAAACATATCAAATTTCCTATTAAATATCAGCAATTGTAATTGGCGATCTCAGTTATAGAATTCTTTGAATCCAGAACTATAAACATATACTATGTATGTACATATATCGCATTGGTTGTCCAAACTGATTGATATACGCCTCAGATAACTCTGTGTGCCTAAAGAGAAGCCCCCTCTGACATGCCTGGAGCTTAGCAGCCTTATTTACAGCTGACAGCCAGCAGCACTTTCTACTTTTTGGGCATTATGTCTCTAATTTGACGTGTTGCTGTTGCTGTTGCTGTTGCTTGTTGAAAAGCAAAAGCAATTTTTGTTAACTGATAATTAGCGCCGACGACGTCGACAGCAGTAGACAACTGCGCGCTTTTAGCTATCGGTCCCCAAATACAACAACAACAACAGCAGCAACAACAATAACAACAACAACAACAACAATTGCGACGACTCACTCATATGACTTGGCAGACCACGAGACTTCAACACATGGAGCCACAGTGGCAAAGTCGACAACGTTAGCATTTAAATATGATTATACCCTGTTAAATGCAGTGGACACACAAAGGGTATATTCATTCAAGGATACATTTGGACTGCACCTAAACTCATTTTGATAGATGCAGATATTTAGATTATTTGAGACTATTTTTAAGGTAAAAGTGAATTCTTTATTTGTATTATTTATTTATATTTAACTTGAAAAGCCATTAGAGAGGCTCTTAAGCTGCTTTCTAATTGGTCGTTAAATGAAAAACAAAAACCGTTTTCTATAATTAAACCTCAATGCAACTACTTGAGGTATTTTAATAGTCAACCTTCAAGGATCGTTAGCATATTCATTAGTTTGCTGTTTACTGCTGGCGAGACTACACCTCAAACACACACACACACACAGAAAGAGAGAGGCGCTTGTATACACACCCATTAAGTGCTTATATACCCACTGATAATAATAAAGGTAGGGTAACTATTTGCAATAAGAGACGAGGCTGCTGCGACGCAAAAGTTGGCTCGAGCTGTATAGAAAACGTTTTAAAAAATAACAATGAAAAAAATAAATTCAAAATGCACAAAAAAAATATACACAATAAACAACAACAACAGCAACACAACACAAATACGATATGTGGTCAAAAGGTTCGGCGAATGGCCAGACAGTTGGGCGCCTCATTAGATGATCTCGTAATGGGGCGATGTAAATCACACGATAGTTATTATATATACCACATAAGCCAGGGGGGATTACGGACGTAAGTGAAGCGCTAATGATTGATGTGCACACCTGTCTGTGTCTGTGTCTGTGTGTGTGTGTGCGTGTGCGTGTCTGTATTTGTTTAAACAATTCGCGCACACTTATCAAGTTTTTAATGAATTTCCAATTTACAATCAATTTTGGCATTTGGCTAGCCCCGAACCGCCCCGCCCAAACATTTGAAAACCGAATTATTTATAACATTTGCAGTCGATTGATTTATATTTATGTGACGAATTTGATTAGCAATCAAATAAATCGACTATTTCACACGATATATACATATGCATTTATAGTTTATGCAGACAATATACGCGAATTGACATAAAATTTCCACAATCGAGTGCTAATTGGAACATAGACATCGAATTATATAGACATACATATGAGTATATGTAGTATATAGATCTGTATATAGTATAAATATAAATATGGCCACGTGCTCCATTGAATTACTACTTTGTGTGAAAGTTGGCCACTCACTAAATAAATAATCAATATATAATATATATACAGAATATAAATATATACATATATATATATATATATATATATATATATATATATATATATATATATATAGCATGTTGTTGTGTTTATAAATTTATTAACCACGTGCTAATTACTGTGCATACATTCATTTATAGTTAAAATATCTTTGTGTGTGATTTATTTAGGTATGTGGGTTAGGCTTTGGTTTTACCAATTCATTTATTTATTTACTTTGTATACCCTGCATTGAAATTGTTTAGGCAGGGTAGTAGCAGGCAGAAGTAGGCTAGCTTGTTGCTATACAAAGTATTAATCAGCATTAACATTGGAGTTGATTTAGCTCTCTCTGAAGATCTTGTAAAGTAAAACACATTCGCTATATACTTTCAATTTCTTAAAATCGATAAATATTTGATTTCTGATGCAAACGTAGAACAATCTTAAGCTAGAGATAGCAAATGTATGTAGAATCTCATGGCAAGCACACAGAATTCATCACCCACAGTGGGAGGCTGCAGAGAGAACTTGCACACACAGCTGTGTTCATGAAAATAGTAGTGACAATAAAATTATATTATATTATAAAATAAATATTTTGCAAACAATACGAAACGATTATTAAGATGTACAGCTGTGTTCATAAAAATAGTAGTGCGGCTGAAATGTTGAACAGCAAAATTTTGTGATAAGAAAAATATTATAATATGAAAATAATTTAATGTTAGTTTCAAAATATTTAGAAATATTATAAAAAAAAAATAAACATAATATTTTGAAAGCAATTTAATAATCGTTTCAAATTGTTTTCAAAATATCAATATGTTTATCAAAATTCAGCTGATATATACCATTATATTATATATATATATATTATATTATACATATAATAAGTACAAGATATCAAAAGCCAGATTAATTAAGCTGAAAGTATATTCATGGTATTTGGTATTTGGCCATTTTTGTTTATTTCACATTATTTGTTTATCAATCTCAACAAAATTTCGCATATTGAATGCGTGTCGGTGTCATATTGTCATATTGGTCATATGACTAGCTGCGGTGACTAGCAAACGTCTAGGTATGGCCACGACTTGGCCATGATTCAGTGTGAGGGGATTGGCATGGATGACTGACATTCGCCAAGCTAAGTAAATAGACACAGTTCCAGCCACGATTATAATTATGATGATCGCACGCTGGCGATAGAGCGGTTGCGCTCTGCTTGTTTTGGTAATAGATAAAAAGCTGTATAGATAAATAGGAATTTTCTAAGGAATTCAGTCGCAAGCCAAATGGAAATGAACGATAACAAACTCATACACACACACAGACACAGACACACACGCACACCCACGTTCACATAGGCGTGTGGAATGGAAATTTACTCAAACGTGTCGCCCGTATAAACAATTTAATAAATTAACTGTTAACTGTCAGCAAAAGCAAATACAATTTTATTTGGTTTACAGCGCGCCCAAAGCCTGACCTATCACAATATTATGCTACCCTACCCGCCCAGCGCGCCACGCCCACCAGCTGGCAGCTTTAACAACAACAGCAGCAGCAGCAGCAGCAGCAGCAGCCGCCGCAATTCTCAATGAGTTTAACTGCCAACAATTTGAAGTTTACATTTAGCAAAGTGCAAAAACCCCGCATTTAATTAGCAGAGTACAAAATTTATCACGTGATGGCGAATTGAGAGAGTGCAACAGCTCGCGCTCTCTCACTCTTGCTCTCCCTCTCTCTCACTGATGGTGTATATAGACTTGTGTGTGTGTGCATTCGCCTTTGCCACGAATTGGCCAATAGCCACTTGAATGTGCCAAAAGGCCGTTGATATATGCTATATTTTAGGCCTTATCGGCCATTTCAGGGGGCTGGAGGCGGGGCATGAAGCTGCCTCTATTAAATACCCATTTAGACACCCCACTCAACTCACACACGCACACACGCACACACACACACACACACATAGATGTGTGTGTAAGCTGATCGCGTTAATCGATTTAACAAAAATAAAATTGCTATGCAAACGATTTGCGCACGTTGTGAACTGAATGGGGAAATGCAAATTGTAAATGAACAATTGAAATAGCTGTTGGTAGTATTATTATTATTATGATTGTTGTTGTTGTTGATCGAGCGACTCACACACACGCACACAATCAATATGCAAACAAACAAACATACAAACAGACAAACAAAGAGGGACCGCAATCAGAACAGTTGACGGCGAGTGCAAGCGTCAAAAATCAACATTGTTAAGGCGCACACAGTTCAGCATACATAAGCAAATAAACAGTAATAAATAATAATTAAATGAATTAACAGAAAATCAACAGAGCAATGCATATGACGCATTGCAGCGAACACTAGATACCCTTTCCAAGAATGCATATTGAATCATAATATTATGGTCTAATGTTCAAGAAACCAGTTCAATTTCAAATATCCTCTTCTTTAAGGGTATTCGTACGCACGCACACACATGTACGCATACTCGCACACCTATACCTACTATGCGCACCCAACAGTGGCGAAGCCAACAACAAAGTGTGTATGACATAATAATCACGAGAGCAAGCAGCGACTGTGAACGCCGATTAGCAAGTCATGTGATTCGTTTTTATTTACATTTGCGCCTTACGTCCGCCTTCGCCTCAACCGTCTCTCTCCATACACTGCCAACACACAATAATATACACACACACAGACGCCTACGGCACCCCACTGTCGACGCTGATCGGCAAAGAGAGAGCGCACGCGAGAGCGCCAGAATGAGAGCTCGTCGCAACAAACCGAAACTAGCCGAACACACACACTATTAAGAGCGTGAGCGAAAATAGTAGGGCGAATAGAGAACAGAAGCGCAGTCGCGAGCTTGAAATAGTGTTGTTGGCTGGGGTCGCACCTTTGATTTGCACTTTGACTTCCAACAACAGAGCAACAGATATCAGACCACACACACACACACTCATACAAGTACAGACGAAGATAGAGAGATGGAAACATAGAGAGCATTGCATTTTGGCGTACGTGACGGGCAATGAAACATTTGCCAAAATGTTTGTTGGGTTATTGTCCCCGTTTACGCTCGCCAATTTGCGTACGAAACACAAAGAGGAAGAGATAAAGAGCACCATGAGCCGACACAGTGACAAAGGCTAGGCAAAGCCAATGGAAATGCTTTCATTCTAATACTTATGCATAGGTATTTATTTTTTTCTTTCATACTTTTTTTTTTCTTTTTTGCACACACGCTGATTGCATGTGCAGCTGCCTAATGTACACTATAGGGGTTGTGTGCCTTTGTTTTTGCCGTCCTTTTACAGGCGACTTAATGCCAGGTGTTAGGCATTGCACACAGCTGCTAGAGATGTGCGCGTGACGAGCGCGCTATTCCTATTTATGACTAACTATCACGACACGTGCCTATCTCAAATAGTCTCTACAAGCGAGCTCGCGTGTGTATGAGTTTTAGTGTTTATATACAAACATACAATACGACAAACACTTACCTTAGATAATTTCTGGATGTTTGCGTAGCTTTTGCGGACGCCGAACTATTGCTGCCGGCTGAGGCGTGAGTACGTGATGCCGCCTCCGCTACTGTTGTTTGGCCATAATTTAGCGTCGGCTGCGCTGTTGTTGGGGTTGTTGTTTGGTTTGCAGCGAATTGTGCTGCCGTTGGCGTCGCTTGCGTGGGTGGTGCTGCTGCGGTTGCTGGTGTTGGTACCGACGGAAAGAACAGTTTATTCAACAAGGCCATAATAATATACAACTGGCGCAATCGCAATCATTTATTAAACACATCTGGCCAGCCGACACAAATTATTGCAATTCACTTGAACACAATTGCTCTGCCTTTTGCTTTTCCGTTTGCCTTTAGTTTTGTAGCTCTTGTTCTTCTCGTTGTCGTTGTCGCTGTTGCTGTTGTTGTTGCTTTTTTTGCTGTACATGTGAATCGCGGATAGAAAGCAGCGACGCGACGACGGCGACGGCCCGTTGCAACTGCCGTTATATTTGTCTAACACGCGCAGTGCCCGAGTCGCACGCACACAAACACAAACAAATACGCAAGCTAAACAAACGGTTGACGCACTCAAGATTTTACACAATTGAACTTTCGCTTTGCACTTTTCTTTTTACTCACATTTACTTATGCGTTTACACACACTCACACAAACATACACATAAATATGTTTGCTCTTTTTGGCGAATGATCTCTTCCTGTCTGAGCCAAAATACACACGCGCTGTTGTTCTTTTGATTGAATATTGCTATTTTTGTGTTTATCGTCGGACGCGATGGGCTTTGCCAATTTCAAAAGCGATCAATACACATGCATACATATACCTGCATACATATATATATTCTGCATTTATTTTCTCGCACTTTTTAAATAAAAAAGAAAATATAAAAACTTATTTCGCGCGCCCACTCATGCCAATCAGATGCGTATTTACAGTTAGCTGCTTATAGCTCTTTTATTCGTTTGAAACGCACAAAAAATTTATACGTATGATGCATTCAGCTGTTGTTTTTATTTTTTTCGAAACAATTTTTGTATTTTATTTTCATTTGACGCGCAGCTCAACGGCGTGCATGCGACTCCGACGGCAAAACAACAACAAATGTTATTCTTCTTTAATGTTAACGGCTTAACAGGAACCACCGCGTCTGCTTGTTCGTCTGTTAAACCTCTGCTTTACTGGCACAGTTGCTGCTCAAAAGAGCTGTGACTACTCAAATGAGCTGTGAGATATAACATTTTCTGCTATTGCTAACATCGAAAACTTATCGATATTTCTTTAAAATAAGAACAGTTATTTGAAAATTTGAATTATAAATGTTTTTAATATTTATAGATATTTATTTGATAAATTTTAATTGTTGAACTTTATTTGTTGACTTACATATACATACTTCAAAAAATTTGTAAACCCACATACATGCGAGGGAAAGTGGGAAATTGGTATTACATATGCTGCTGTTTTCTTTTGCGTTTTGCTTGCTTGCTTTCTTTCTTTCTTTCTTTTTTTTTTCATTTAAAGTTAAATTGAACCAAACATACATAAAAAAGTTATTTCATCCTTAGACATTAGCGCTAAGTAATTCGTAATTCCTGCCACCAATGCAATGTAGGAATATCATAGATAATTGAAAGTATTTACGTTTGTCGCCATAACTATAAAGAGATTTTGATATCAAATAGAAATAACTGGTGCGACTTTGAGCCGCTCCACAAAGAGAGAGAGAGAGAGAAGCTTACATTATAAAGGTTTAATGTTTTATACTTTCGTTAAACTGGTTGGTTGCTTGCTTGCGTGCCTAGCTTTGTGTAAGTATGCGCGTGTATGTGTGTGTGTTTGTGTGTGTGTGTGTGAAAATATGTTGGCAGCAGAGCCTAAGTAGCTAACTATTCCTTGCATGCGGAAGTGTCCATTGGACTGGCCGGCTGTATAAACGCCGTGGCTGCACCACTTGGCTGGTTGGTGGGCGTGAATGCCGATAAAGACGAGTTGCTGCTGCTGCTGTTGATCAAATTGCCGCTGGACGAATTGTGCATCAAATTGGATGACGAGGACGAGGCACTGCTGGATGTGCCTGTTAGCTGATTATTCAATGACAATATCCCACCGGCCACAAATGTGCCCGCACTGCAGGCGGCGACATTGCTCTGACCCAAGCCAGCACTGCCAAAGCTCAGTCGTTCGTTGCTCAAATTTGATAGCAAGCCAGCCATCGAACCACTTGCCATGCCCGTGCCAGCAACAACACCTGGTGCAGCTGTGCCGCTATAGATGGCAGTGGGTCCAGTGCCCATCAGCGGATTTGTGCTGGTCAACACATTCGGTGCAGAAGTGTTGAGCCCCAGCATGGGCGTAGGCAGTGCTGGCTTTATAAAACGCTCGCTGGCGCGACGATTCTGTAAGATTTTCAAAATATATTATATATTATATGTATATAGATTATATTTTTGAAGAATCTCTTGTTATTATTGACTCACCACAAGTTGCCCGCAGGCATAACAACGATTTTGTCCGGCTGTGCCTGGACTGAGTGGGCGACTGCTTGAGGGACTGTGCGAAACGGGGCTGCTAATGGTGCGTTGTCTTTGAGCATTTACGGCAGTTGGATTGCCGGCCATAATATTCTCATTGTAGAAGCGCTCCTCATCCATTTCCAACGACGATTCGGATTCAGAGAGATGACGGCACAGCGCTTCGCGTCGTTCCACTTCCTGTTTGAGTTTACGCTGAAGTCTGGCATTCTCCTCCCGTATGGACTTCTCCTCCTTTTGGGCGGTTGCGAGATTGGCGCGCAGACGCAGCACCTCAGAGCGCAGCGTCTGGATGTGTGCGCTTAAATTGGTGGCGGTGTCGCCGTTGGCATTATTGGTGATATCACGTGGCGTTGTTGGATCAGAGACCGGCTGATCAAGCTTAATTTGTAGCGAGCGCTTCTCCGTTTCCAGTTTATCCATGCGCTTCCACAGCTTATTGACCAACGCCTCCTGCTCCTGTTCGAGCGTATTCTCCAGCTCGACCATTTCGCGTCGCAGCTGCTCTAAATTAGTTTGCTTATTATCTGTTTCCGCCTGAAGCTTCTCAATCTTGCGCATTAGCTTGTTGACTAAGCACTCCTGTTCCTGCTCCAGCGTTTGCTCCAGCTTGCACTTCTCTTGACGCAGCTGATCCAACTTGCGTGATAAGTCATTTGTGAGACACTCCTCCTCGCGCTCATAATGATGCGCCAGAGTTTCCTTCTCCTTCTTAAGCGCTTGAATTTTCTTCAACAACGTGTTGGATATATATTCCTCCTCCTGCTCCGCCTTGGCTTGCTGTGAACAGGCGAACAATTATATCTACAGTTGGAACATGTATTGCAGCTACTCACGATTATGACCGATGCCTGTTTTAAAAAGCGATTCTCCTCCTGCACCACCTTACATTTTGTCTTGGATGTGTCCAGCTCTGCTTTCAGAACTCTGCAAATGGCATTCAAAGCTATAGCATATGATGGGGGTATGGTATGTTGGTTGACTTACTTGTTTTGTTGTGTGAGCGATTCGATGCGTTTTTGCAGCTGCTCTCTGGACACGGGACTCGGTGGCAGCATTGTGCCACCGTCCAGTGAGCTCTCCGACTCACAAGGACTTTCCATCGCTGCTGCAAAAATATAGACAAAACAGACGCAATGCTGGCAAATTAAAATGAATACCTCAATACGTTGCACTGCTTTCGCTTGAATTTCAATGCAAAAATATAAAAAAAAAGCAAGAAAAGAAATGAAAAAAAACAGCAGAAGACAACAAAGAATAATGTATTCACTTCTGGGACTCTGATCGCAGTTGTTGTTGTTGTAGCTGTTGTTCTTTTATTTCTTGCATATTTCGTTGTTGTTGTTTCAGCAAACAAAGAACAGCGTCCGTGCCACAGAAAATTGTTTAACCTTCACTTGTGTGCAGTTCACTTGATTTTTGCCTCTGCTGTTGGGTTTTAAATCATTTTTCTGTTTTTGTCTTTTTTTATTTTTGGCTTTTTATGCAATTTTTATAAATCGATAACAGAACAAGGTCAGGCATTGACATTGTATGCCAGAGACATCTCGTATTGCAGGCGGCTCCAGAGAATCGACACCACGGCCATCACTACCACCCCCCACCACCACTGGGGGCGGAACAGCGCCCACCTTCTGCACAGTGGTCCCACTCAACAACAGCTGGCAACAAAGACGTTGCAGCTCAGGCGTTGGCCGAGTGATTTTTCAAATGAAAAGTTTGCATTGCACACTTGCCAAGCAATTCGCTATGCCTTTATACTTAATTAACATTTACCTGTACGCTGCTGTCGCCTCTTCGGTGCGGGGCCCTATAAGACCTTTTTTACTACGCGCCGCCTTTGCTGCTGCTGCTGCTGCTTCTTGCCAGTGTCAGGGCGAGTATTGAGCTTTTATTAATTTTTGACAGCACTCTGTCAGTGTAGCTAGGCGTTTGGCGTACAGAGGACGTGTATATGTGTAGGCCACTCACTTGGACCTATTTAATAGGTTTTCACTTTGCCAAAACGCAAAAGCATTTTGCAAGTTTAACTAAAAAATGAATAATGCGAAAAAATTGCTTTGCAGCACAGTGTGACCGTTTGGCCCGCAAAACTAAAATGCACCGACAGTGTGACCGAAATAGTATCAAAACTTAAATGTCAAAAATAAAATACACTACTTTGGTATTTTAATACTAAAGTATTTTACTTCTCCGCTCGCACGTGCAGCTCACAATATATAAGCAGCAGCGGAATTTATTTTTTTATTCTTATATTCATCATAAATAATGGCTGACGATGTTGGCCAGGATAAGCGTAAGCAGCACCGCGCCCGCCAGTCCGGCGTCAAGGCGGACAAAAAGAAGGTAAAGGCCAAAAAGGATGCCAATCAAAAGGAACCCGAATTGACGGCGCGCCAACGAAATCCAAAAGCATTTGCCATCAACTCGGCACAACGTGCTGAGCGCAATTTCCGACGCAAAGAGGATTTGACGGCCAAAAAGCAACATATACCCTTGATCGATCAAACACCCGATGAACCGCCACCGGTGCTGATTGCCATTGTGGGTCCACCCAAAGTGGGCAAAACGACGCTGATAAAGGATCTGATCAAGAGCTTCACACGCACCAATGTTACGGATATACGTGGCCCCATTACCATAGTCACCTCAAAGAAACGACGCATTACCCTGCTGGAGTGCAACAATGACATCAACTCGATGATCGATGTGGCCAAGTGCGCGGATCTGGTGCTGCTGCTCTGTGATGCCAGCTATGGCTTTGAAATGGAGATTTTCGAGTTCCTTAACATTTGCCAAGTGCATGGCATGCCCAAGATAATGGGCGTGCTAACCCACCTGGACATGATTAAGAACCCCAAGCAGCTGCGCAAACGTAAGAAGGAGCTGAAGCATCGCTTCTGGACAGAGGTGTACGACGGAGCTAAACTCTTCTATTTGTCTGGTCTGCTCCATGGCGAATATTTGCGGAACGAGATCAAGAACCTGGGTCGCTTTATATCGGTCATGAAGTTCCGTCCACTGCAGTGGAGAGGTGCGCACAGCTATCTGCTGGTGGATCGCATGGAGGATATCACTAACACGGATGCAGTGCGTCGCGATCCCAAGTGTGATCGTGAGGTGGTCCTGTATGGCTATGTGCGTGGTGTGCCGCTCAAGCAGGAGCACATGGTACATATTGCTGGCTTGGGCGACGCACGTATCGACGAGCTGAGCCTTATACCCGATCCGTGTCCTCTGCCTGGCACAGAGAAAAAGCGCAGCTTGCTGGAAAAGGAGCGTCTGCTCTATGCACCCATGTCGGGCGTTGGTGGCATCGTCTATGACAAAGATGCTGTCTACATTGAGCTCCAGGGCTCACATTCGCACAAGGAAAAGACAGCCGAGGCCAGCGAGCAGGAGGCGCTGGTCAGCAAGCTGATAGACAAGAAGACCACCATGGATGAACAGATTGAACAGCAGGAATTCCGACTCTTCTCCGATGGTGCGCCCATCATGTCGAAGGATTTTAAAATCGAAGAACAGGCGGATTCTGCTGAAGATGAAGATAGCGATGCAGATGATTCTGGCCTGGATGCAGCCTCTGACGATGACGAGCAGCCAGATGAATTTGCTGCCGATGATTGGCGTGGCGAGAATAGCGATAAGGAGCAGGAAGAGGATGAGAATGAGGATGAGGACGCTTCGTCCGGTGATGAGGAGTATCAAAGTTTGGCAGATGTCAAAGAAAGCACAGCAAACAGCGAGGAATCCGACGATGAGGATGATGAAGCACGCATTCTGGCCAGCAACATGAACTGGAAAACCAATCTGGCACAAAAGGCACGGGATGCGTTCCTGCAACGCCACTCGGAGTCACGAAATCTGATGCGTATTGTCTACGGAGTTTACAACCAAGGCGAGCTCAACAAGCAGCAGCAGGAGGAGGATGCCCAGGATTCAGAAGAGGAACTGGGCGGCCTGTTCCGCGTGGCTACCAAGAAGCAAACTGACATTCAGCAGGACAAGGACATTCGCGACAAGGACGAGCGCTGCTTCTTCGAGTATCAAAGCGGTAAGCAAACGAAAATATTTAATTCAAATTTGTATTAAAATTTATTGCATTTTAGATGCTACGCGAGATTGGCTATCCGATTCGAACAAGGAGCTGATCAAGAACTGCTTTGTGACAGGCAAATGGAAAGCCTCGGAGGATGCCGAAAACTTGCTCAAATTGGACGACATGAGCGATGCGGATAGCGAAGTGTATGGCGACTTTGAGGATTTGGAAACGGGCGAGCAGCACAGCGGCAAGCCGGAAGCAGCTGCTGATGAGGACGAGGCAGGCGCTGATGAGGCTGCCGCAGGTCCACCGGCCAAACGTCGAATGACGCGCGTGGAGGAGGAGAATCTGACCAAGGCTGAGCTTATGGCCAAAAAGCTGAAGCTAAAGGCCAAATTCGATGCAGAATACGATAATAATGGGGAGAAGGGCGAAGATGACGGTGGGCGCATCACTGGCGATCACTCCTTCTACGAGGGCCTCAAGGCGGAAGCTCAAAAGCAAAGCGAGCTGAACAAAAGTGAATTCGCCCAGCTGGACAATGAGCTGCGCATCCAAATCGAAGGCTATCGCGCCGGCTTGTATGTGCGCCTGGGCTTTAAGTCTATAGCAGCGGAGTTTGTGGAGAACTTCGATGCGAGCTATCCGGTGCTAGTGGGTGCACTCAACATGACTGAGGAGAATGTGGGCTATGTTAATTGCAAGGTCAAGAAGCATCGCTGGTACAAGAAGATCCTCAAGACTGGCGATCCGCTGATTGTTTCCATGGGCTGGCGTCGCTTCCAAACGGTGGCCATTTTCGCCAAGGTTGAGGACAATTTGAGGCATCGCTATCTGAAGTATACGCCCAATCATGTGACCTGCAGCATGACCTTTTGGGGTCCCATAACGCCGCAGAATACGGGCTTTCTGGCGCTGCAAACGGTGCGCCAGGATCAGGAGGAAATGAAACGTTTGGGCTTTCGCATCGCTGCCACGGGCTGTGTTACCGAACTGGACAAATCTTCGCAGATCATGAAGAAGCTGAAGCTGGTGGGACATCCCTTTAAGATCTACAAGAACACGGCCTTCATCAAGGACATGTTCAACTCCTCGCTGGAGGTGGCCAAATTTGAGGGTGCGAAGATCAAAACCGTCTCTGGCATTCGTGGTCAAATCAAAAAGGCTCATCACACGCCGGAGGGCTCGTATCGAGCCACATTCGAGGACAAGATACTGCTGAGCGACATTGTGTTCTGTCGCACCTGGTTCCGTGTGGATGTGCCACGCTTCTATGCACCGATCACTTCACTACTGCTGCCTGCAGAGAAGAAGAGCCAGTGGCAGGGCATGAAAACGCTTGGCCAACTCAAGCGGGAGCGGGCGCTCCAGAACGAATCACAGCCGGATAGCATGTACACAGAAATTGTGCGCAAACCGAAGATCTTCCGCCCGCTGGTCATACCGAAGGCACTGCAGCGTGCCCTGCCCTACAAGGATAAGCCGAAGCTGGGCCCAGAGAATCCTAGGGAAGCACTCGAACGTGTTGCCGTGATCAACTCGCCGTACGAGCAGAAGGTGGCCAAAATGATGAAGATGATAGAGACGAACTATCAGGATAAGCGCCATCGCGAACGCAAGGAAACGAAGCAGCGTTTGAAAAACTTCCGTGCCCAGAAGCGAGCTGACGAGGCCTCCAAGCTGAAACGGCAAAAGGAGCTGCGCAAAAAGGTCTCCCGGGCCATCAGCAAGATGCGCGGCAAGAGCAATAAATAAATAATGAAATAATGTACATAGATCCTAGGGTAAACTTAAAAATACATTTGTACAATTTGAAACTGTTGCAACGACTCAATAGCTCATCAGCCACAGTATATGTGAGCCACACATATTGGTTTTACTTGCTCAACGGCGCTGGAGCAGGTGCAGCACATAGCTGCACGAAATGCTGGAACATGGGCACGTCATCCATGGCAACCAGGCATCCGTGCAGCTTGTGCTGCACATGCTTCAGCTGACCGCCTATGGAGCTCTTTACTCTGAATCAATTAAAAAATATAACTTAACGCTTAATCTAATCTAATCTAATCTTCATCCTTGTTGTCGTCGATGACCTTGAGCGCGGCGAGCAGCGCATGCTTGCGACTGGCAACCAGTTGGCCACCACCAACAGTAGGACCTCCTGTTGCATTGCTTGGGCGCTTCTTCTTGGCAGGATCATCGCGCACATTGCTGCCTGAATTGGGGCGACAGTGGATATCCAAGAAGCTCTCGCGTTCCTTGTAGTCATCAGAGATGAGCTTTCGTATGCCAGCCATGTTCTCCTTCATCATGGGCGCACGCAAATTTAGCTTTTGCTGCATGGAATGCTAATGGTTAGAGATTATTAATGAATCGACATTTTCCTTTGATCGGCTTACCACAGCTTTGCTTGGCGGCTTCGGTGATTCCAAATCGTCGTCGTCATCTTCATAGTCCTCCTCCATTTCCAGCATGTCAGCCAACTGGCACTTAGGATCCAAGTATGAGACGTATTCCAGTTGGCTGTTATTTTGATTCTCCTCCTCATCGCTGGCAACATCGTCTTCTTCGTCCATCTTGCCATACTTTTTGCCATCGCTGTCCTCATCTTCCTCATCACGCTCCGAATCCTCTTCATAGTCGTATTCCAATGTTTTTGCCAGTGCCTCCAGCTTCTCGGCAGCTGTGTCGGCAACGGCTGCTGCTACAGTTGTATGTTTCGAACTGAGCTCGCTTTCGCGACGCTTGCCGGGCAAGCTATTGCGAGCATTGCTGCTGGCTAATGTGGAAATACTGCCGCCAAAGACGCCGCCGCTACGCATGCGTGGGGGATTCGACTTGCTGGAACTGAGTTTAGACGGATTTAGGGCTTGGCTAAGCGAAGGTCGTGGTCCATTGGATTGAGTGCTGGACAACGGCTTGGGCTGGTTGGTAGCTGGCGGCAGCGTCAATTTGGCGCGTATTGGTTTGATGTCTTTGTGACCCTGAACCTCCGACACTTGGATGGCATTCTTCTCCTCATCCTCGTCCTTCTCAAAATCAAAATTGGAGTCCGTGTCCAGGACGTCGGTCAGCGCATTGAATTCACTTTGATTGTTCTTCTCAATGGCCTTGTCCAGCATTTCGAGTGACTTCTCCAGCTTGTCAATCTTATCTGTTTCTTCGACAGCATTCAACTTGGTGCGTCGACTCGCGGACAAGGGATTAGTCTTGTCAACCTATAAATAGGAAGAGGATAAGTAATATATATCTATTAATCTATTTCAATGAGCTGACTCAACTGTAAACTCCTCCAACTTGCGATAGCCACTAATTTCCAACTTGGCCTTCTCTAGCTTCAGCATCACTTCCTTGCACTTCTTTTGCTCGTTGAGCAGCTGCTGGCGGAAATTCTTTGACTCCAGTTGCACCTTGCGTGCCATGAGCTTCATGTCGTTATCCTTATCCTGCAGGCGCTGCTCCAATATGCGCAGCTTGTCCTGCAGCTTCTGTCGTTCATCCAGATTTCTACAAATGAAATATATATAGGCAAGAAATCCTCAGTTGCCAGTCCAATTACGACTTACTTGTCTCGAATGAGCTGACTGAAGTGTCTGTTCTGATCGCTTAAAGTCAGGATTTGTGTCTCCTTCTGTTTGAGGCGCTGCTCCAGCTCCTTGTTGGCCGCCTGTACATTGCGATGCTTGGTCTGCCAGACGCGCAGCTCCTCGGCATGCGAATGCAAAAGCTGCGGCAGCTCCGCGCCTGTATTCTCATATTTGTTGAGGGCCATCGATTGGCGCTTGTGCATGGTGCGCAGCATGCGATTCTCGTGGGCCAAGTTTGAGATCTCAGCCTGGGCATCGGCCAGCTGATTCTGAAAGGTCTTCACACGCAAATTACGAGCCGACATCACACGCTGATGGATGTCGCTGGTGGCATTGTTGGCCACCATCGATGGCTGGCGAATGCCATTGGCTGCTTTCATGCCGCGCTGCGGTTGCTTACGCTGATAAATCTGGCTCGCCGATTCGCGAGAGCTAGCCGAATACAGGCTTTCACAGCTTTTTGCCGGCAACCTGTGAGTTGCGAGTGAGGGAGGATGAGGGATAATGCAGTGATCCACTGGGATACTTACGACATGTTATTATCCTCTTCACTTGTGGGGGTGGCGGATTTGCGCGGCGATACCATTTAGGTGCACACGCAGGCACTATTTTTTATATTTTATGATTATGCACAAAAGTTGGAATTTATTTGTTGAGCTGTTTTTACTGTGTGTAAATATTGTTAATGCTGAATTTGAATGTCGGTGTTATATTGTTGCCGGCTGGTTCAGCTGTCGTTTTCTAACTGAAAATTGAATGGCTGCTGCTGTGGTTACGAATTTTTTGTTTGTTTATTGTTTGTTTGTACAAAATGATTGAAAACTTTAGCCTTGGGGCTGGTTTTTAATCTGTAGTCGGTTGCCATGGCAAAACAAATATAACGGTACTTGCCTATCGCCAAAACAAAACAAAGTAATTTTACCTATCGATAGGCGGGTGCTGGCAACTTGTTGAAAATGTTCATTTAGTTCGCATTGACTCAAGCTGGTTCAACAGAACCACTAACCATACAACACATTGCGTGGTTAGTGACAGAACGACAACAGCTTCTGATCGACAATTCTTCATGGTGTGTTTTTTGAAAGTCTGTAAAGTCTTTCGTTTATTCTACGGTTCGTTGGCATGGTCAACAAATTTGAAATAGTCATATCAGTGAGAACTGAAGTATAACCTGTAGTTCGTTGTTACGACAAGGCATATGTAACGGTACTTGGCTATCGTAAAAATTAAAAACAACAAAATAATCTATCGATTATCGTGGTGCTGGCAACTTGTTGCAAATGCTCATTTAGCTCGCAACTGGTTCGGCAGTGAACAGCCAAACAGCTCTTCATTGAACAACGAACATCGCTTTCTATTTCAATGCATTTTCATTAATTGCTCCAGTTTCTTAAGTGAAAATCAATCAATGAAATTGTGCGCATCCGGAAGTATTACGACATATGCAGCGTGCCCGCATTAAAGTGTGTACTGGAAATTGAAAGAATTCGTTGAAATAACTGTGTTAATAAACAGATGCAACACAAACTCATAAGATTTTCATCTTTGTAGGCGAAGCGAATTGACGTAGGCGCCGCCACAAGGACGTTTACCGAAAGAGTGAGGGAGAGAGAGAGAGAGCGCGGGAGGCTGCAGATAAAAGGGCACATCTGACATCTGACATCAGCACACCCAAATAAAACAAAATGATTCACGTTGGCGAAAACTCATGGAATTTGCGCGTTTTCATAACGGATCTGTCGCTGGAGCGCACAATGCGCGTGCGCGGTGACCAGCATTTGGGCAGCATAATGCTGCAGCTGGTCGATCCAGAGAATCCGAAAGATTGGTCTGATCATGCGCTCTACTGGCCAGCCAAAAACATTTGGCTGACACGCACACGAGCCACGCTCGATCAGTGTGGCGTCCAAGCGGACAACTTGCTTCATTTTACGCCCATGCACAAGGTTCTGCGCGTCCAGTTGCCAGATCTGCGCTACATTGATTGTCGCGTCGATTACTCGTCGAAGACCTTTGCAGCTGTTGTGAGTCTGTGCAAACAGCTGGACATACGCTACCCGGAGGAGCTGTCCTTGTGTAAGCCACTCGAGGCGGAGCATCTGAAAAAGAACTTTGCCCAGCTGCCGCATCTGAAACGTGTGCCGATTGCTGAGCCGGATGGCACGACTTACCTGCAGCCTGCACCAGATACCAACTCATTTGTGCCCATCAATTCGAGCTTCAATGGTGGTAGCAACGGCAGCCTGGACAAACCATCCGCGCCGGGCATGTTCTTCTGTGCACCGCTCTCTCCACACCATGTGGCGGCAGGCCAACGCTCTCCGACGCCGCACACATCCGGCAACTGGAAGCCCAGCCATACGGGCTATGGCACCTATGACTCGTCCTCCTCGAGTCTGGGCGATTTTCAGGAGAACTTGGCCAGCTCGCCGCATGCGCCCACCGCTGAGGTGCGCGCCCGTCTGTTGCGTCCCAAATCGTTGGTGGAGAAGGCACGTTTGAATGTCGGCTGGCTGGACAGTTCGTTGTCGCTGATGGAGCAGGGCATCCGGGAATATGATACGCTCTGCTTGCGCTTTAAATACTACATGTTCTTCGATATGAATCCCAAGTACGACCAGGTGCGCATCAATCAGCTGTACGAGCAAGCCAAGTGGTCCATTTTGAACGAAGAACTGGACTGCACCGAGCAGGAGACGCTGATGTTTGCAGCTCTGCAGTTCCAGGTGAATCATCAGGTGGACATGCAGCCGCTGCCCGCCGTCGATTCGGGCATTGAGACGTCCAGTCAAGAGAACGATGATGATGACATCGATTCGGCGCTCAATGAACTGCAGATCACGCTGGAGGGCAGCAATGCCAACGATGCGGTCAATATCACCCACATACCGGAACTCTCCGACTATTTGCGCTTCCTTAAGCCGCAACGTTTCACATTGCGCGGCTACAAGCGCTACTTCTTCACCTATCGCGACTTACACTTGCATCTATACAAATGCGCCGAGGATTCGCGACGCACTGCACCCGCAATTAGCATCAATTTGCGGGGCTGCGAGGTGACGCCGGATGTGAATCTGGCACAGGGCAAATATGCGATACGGCTGGAGGTGTCACCAGAGGATCGTCATGGACCCAACAGCGAAGTCTGGGTGCGTTGCGAGAACGAGCAGCAGTACGCCAAGTGGCTGGCAGCGTGTCGCCTGGCCGCCAAGGGTCGCTCCCTGGCGGACAGCACATACGAGAGCGAAGTCGATGGCATTTTGTCACTGCTGCAGATGCAACGGCCAGCACATGGCATCCACGTCAACATCGATCCGCGCAGCGTGGATCCTGTGGACTATCTGTCGCAGAAGATGCTGCGCAAGCTGTCCGGCAAGGCGGTGCAGCGCATCCTGGAGGCACATGCCAATGTGCGAGAGCTGTCACTGCTAGAAGCGAAATTGAAGTATATCCAGGCTTGGCAATCGCTGCCCGACTTTGGCGTTTCGCTGTTCATCATCAAGTTCGATGGCCACCGTAAGGAGGAGCTGCTAGGCGTGGCCCACAATCGAATCATGCGCATGGATCTAAGCACGGGGGATCACATCAAGACCTGGCGCTACAATAGCATGAAGGCCTGGAATGTCAACTGGGGCATTAAGTGCATGATGATCCAGTTTAACGATGAGAATGTCGTCTTCTCTTGCCACTCTGCCGATTGTAAGGTGGTGCACGAATTTATTGGCGGTTACATTTTTATGTCAATGCGCTCCAAGGATAACAATCAGACGCTCAACGAGGAACTGTTTCATAAGCTGACGGGCGGCTGGTCGTAAACTCGAGCATATTTTTCATATTTATAGAAGAATCTTTTATTGTTGACAGTGGCCTTATTTAGAGCCCATTTTTATAATCTGACGAACGTGCCTAATCACAATTTTGAATGCAATGTTTTTTTGGGTTATTTTAACCAAGTTTTCGATAATTGCCCATTTTTTTAAACTAATCCAATGGATTTTTACTGATTTTAACTCTATATACTCTACAATACTAGCCAAGGGCGCTTTTGCCTTCCTAACTTAATAATAACTCAGCCTTTATACAACTAACTCTTAAGCGCAAATGAAATAAAACATTTTAACAATTTGCGAGATCTTTTTAAATTTCGAATTAAATAGCGCGCCACTTTGTTATCGATACAACGATAACAAGTGTGCGTGATATCGATTAGTCTATCAGCTGATTGATGTAAACAAACCAATTGTCAAATGTTTTTGGCTTTAATTAAAAAATGGCTAAAACCACGCACGGTAAGCGAAAGCCTTGGGTCAAGAACCTCTACTCGAATCGCGACTATCCGGACAACTATACGGATGTGAGTTTTCTCAAAGATTTGCAAACAAATCTCCACGTACGACTTTATACGTTCGGTGAGGCTGTTGCCGGCATCACCGTGCTAAACAATCAAATTTCCTGCATAACCGGCTTTCTGATACTCTACCATATGATGCTCAGCGATAGCGTCGCACCCACCAGCATACTGGTGCCCACGTGCATCATCACTGGCATCGGATATCTGTATTATCGTGGCAGCAGCCTCAGCATGAAACTGCTGGGCGAGGATTCAAAGACGCTGGTCACGGTGCTCCTCTTTGGCTACATCTTCTCACCGATGCTGCACACCCTGACGCAGGCCATTAGTACGGACACCATATATACGACGACATTCTTTGTGATGCTCTTCAATCTGATGTTCTCCGACTACGGTCTGGATGTGGCCATGGTCTCTAAGGCCATATCCCTAAATGCAGCCATATTCGGAGCTATTTGCCTGGCCTCACGTCTGTCGACGTCGTATCACGCCTTCGTGCTGCTCGTGGAGGCGGCTATCTTCTTTGTGCTATATCCCATTATAACAGCAGCCACATGGCACGCCCTCTGCATGGTGCCCATCTTCTGCATATGCTGTACGGCGCTCTATCATATATCGCGTCCGGTGCTTTGTCTATATGCCTGCAGCACGCTCTTCATCAACTTCGTCTGCCCGTTCATATTCGTGAGGCAGCAGCGGTACAAGTTCAACATCCACGGTCCCTGGGACGAGGCAATTGTCGAGGAGAACACCGACAAGAATCTGGATGAGAACTTATAGCGTCAGCTTCGCTTCTCAGAGATGCAATGCATCGATGACGGGGAGCACGAGCCAGAGCACTAAATATTTCTTTTTCCTACTACACACTTCTTTTGTTACTCTTAAATATTGATCTGCATTCCATTGAAAGAGCTTTTCTAATTTATATTCATTTTAGTATTTCTTCTTTTAATTTAAATTAAAATTCACACTTAAACTCGATTGTAAATATACAGAAAAAGATTTCTACTCTGTAAATAAAATGCAAATACTTTGTTTATTAATTTAAGTTGTTATGAAATGAAATGAAAGAAGAAAAAAAAAACATTGCAAAAACTATAATAAAATATATTATTTACAAATGAATTTTGGAAGGGCTTTGGCAATGAATCAAAATAAAAGAGAAATATATAATTTTTGGTTCTCATCTCGTATCATTTAATTATATAATGATTAATGTTTGATGCAGGCATATTTACAAACATATACGCAGACATAGTGAAACAATCAGTTGGGATAATACAGCGTCGCATTAATGATAAATACAATTAATGATATACTTATTAGAATAGCGCAGTAAAACCCTTTTTACACTTTAGCATTGTTAATCAAACTACTAAGAATACGAAATTAATGCCTAATTATAGAATGTATATTTAAGTTTTTGTTTTATTTTACTCTTGTTTATAGAATTTGCAAAAATTGTAATACGCTAGGTATTCGTAATGCCTTTAACTGTCACTGTCTTTGATCATTAACTATATATATTTATATTTATATTTATATATAATATATATATGTATATCTACTAAATATATAATGTTGTGTTTTTTCCTCTTCTCCTTTTCATGTATAAACTTTTTCAAAATGTAAAAAACGTACATAGTATATTCTTAATTGTTGTTGCACTTAAGGCTAAAAATTAACTAATCTTTTGTTTCATTGTTTTTACTCTTGCTCAATCTATCAACGTTTCATATAATTTATATGTTTATTATATGAAAAACTGCTAAATTGCTAAATCTAAACATTTTGATTTCAATTAAACTAGCACATAAAATATATAAATGAATTATGGTGCGCTGTTAATGTTTGTGTTTGTGTTTGTGTTTGTGTTGTTGTCGCTTGTTTCACATGAGCACCAACACTTGAACATAATTCTTGATCTGTTAAACTAGACAACAACGCTGAGAACCTGCACTTAACCACGAACTAAAAATAAAATCTGTGTGTGTGTTTTGTGTATTTGCTACTAAACAGCTTAGGTTGCGTCTCCTTCTACTGTTACTGCTACTGCTACTGCTCCTTTAAAGCGCCACCTCATCGCCGTTGCGGGTGCAGGCACCGCCGCTAAGTTTCACTTGCTCCTTGGACTGCTCTTCGGCAAGCAGCTGCAGCTCGCGACGCCTTTGTGCGGTTAACGAGAGACTTGGGCTGGCATCGCTGGCTGCGATGACTTTGGAAGTTGTTTGCTTTATATCACGTGTTGTTGTTGTTGTTGTTGTTGCTGTTGTTGTCGTCGTTGCAGTGGTTGGGCTTGTGTCAAAGTGTACTTGATGCTGTTGTGCTGTTGGCTGCTGCTGTTGCTGTTGCTGTTGCTGTTGTCAGACTATTTCATTCTTTGGCGTTGGCTCCGCAACTGCTGTCACAGCGCTGCCATTGCTTATCACCTGGTTGACGCCACTGGCTGCGGCCTCTAGCAGCGAGCCAGCCTCAACATCGCCTGCTTGGCGTGCCGCATTGCGCTGACGGCACATGTAAGGCGAACTTGAGGGCGAAGGCAGCTGGTTCTGTAAGGAATAGCGAGTTAAGCTTTTGTTACTCAATGGCAACTTATTACATATTACCAATTTGTTGTTATTTTGGCAGCAGGTGGCCTTCACGCAGCCCTCCTCTGTGGTGGGGCAGTCGAGGGCACAGCAGTCGGAGCCGCTCATGTTGATGCTAGAGGTGCCATCCGACATATTGCAGCCTTCGATCTCACTGAACTCGGGCTGTATGGTGGTCGAGTGTATACCCTCATTGTGAAAGAACTCCTTGACCTTTTCGGCTATCTTCATGTACTCTGACAGATTGCGGCAACTGCAAAGGATTAGACAGGGCGTTAGCTAAGAGCTGAGCTAACTTAATCGTGGCTCGACTAATGCGTACCGTATGTGTGCGGAAGCAATGATGCGGTCTCCGGCCAATTGCCAGACATGGAACTCGTGCACAGCCAGCACGCCATCCACCTTCTCCAGCAGACGCTTCTGTATGGCATCCACCTGAATGTGCGTAGGCACCGTTTGCAGCAGAATCAGCGCCGACTCACGCAGCAGCGGCCACACAGAGTGCAAGATTAGCGCCACCAGCACAATGGATAGCGCGGGATCAATGTACAGGCGATACTCCCACTCACTCTTCCAGACGACCAGGGCACTGACTACCACAATAACGCTGCCCAGGGCATCGCTGAGCACGTGCAGAAAGGCGCCACGCATGTTCATCTGGCCGGGATCATGGCTGTGGCCGTGGCTGGACTTCTTGACCTGCTTCTCCTTCTGCTTTTCATAGGCATAGTCGTTCGGCTCATCCTCGCCCTCGCCCTCGTCCATGTTGGCCAGCTCTGTGAGCCGGCTGTGATTGCGTGTCAGACCGCCGCCATGCGAGTGACCATGATGACCGCCATGCTCTAAAATCAATTCAATTTATTCAATTACAGCAAATAAATAACTAATATGAAGTATACGCACCATAGAGCAGGCAGAGGCCAATCATATTGACCAGCAGACCGAGTATGCCAACAATGAGCAGCAGCTCGGGCTGATGTATGGGCTCCTGCTCAATGAATCTGTGAAGCAAGAGTTTAAGATAAATATAAATATAAATTTATATATAAATGATGTTAACTTGATTGCAGTCATATGTTATTAATTACATTTAAATGTTAATAAGAGAATGCTTGAAAGTGAATAACAGCCAAGGCTGGAATAACATTAGCTCTGTTATATACTGCAGTGCCAATAACATTAGTTAGATTATGTTGCGTGCGCTGCTCTGTTATTAACATGCAAATGTTATCAGATTAACATTTGATAGTTTTACATAACTTTCTCAGAATTTCTGAATGAACCGAACTGATTGGCAAAATAATGAATTTGATTACAGTAATACCGAGAAATGTATATGTATATATATGTGCATATGTCGTTATTATTCAATTCGATTGAACAATGAAGGAGAAGCCTTTGCACGTTTGTTTAATCGAATGGCGTATAAAAGCGTAAAGTGGCAAGAAATAAATATGCACGCGGCATGCAAATTGAGACGTTGCGAATAACGAATGACAAAACAGATCGAAAAACGTAAATTCGAAACGGCGGCAGCAACAACAAAACACAATATACAAAATTACAAATTAAACGGGCGACTAACAACAACAACAACAACAAAATGGTCAAGAAAATGTGTAAGCAAACGTAATGGTGACAAGGCAAATTGTTCAGATTGCGCTTTGGGTGTGTGTTGTGGAGGCGTTGACCACAACAACAGCAACAGCAGCAGCAAGGCAAATAAACATAAATACATGCAGTATATATACACATATATATATATATACATATATGTATACAGGTATACAGGCACGGGTGCCTCACCTTTTGCAAGCCTCAATCGTGATGCTGAAGCAGAGCGCAACCAGAAACACCGCATTGACCAGAGCACCCAGCACCTCAGCGCGTGCCCAGCCAAAGGTGTTCTTCGACCACTTCTTGGGCGACATCTGTAATGAGTAATATATATATAAGTATATAGATAAGTTCAATCTTATGTTAGGTTTATATGTAGTCACCTTCACTGAGAGGAATGATATGACCAGGGCAGCTATGTCGCCCAGCATGTGAAAACTGTCCGCCACGAGCGCCATCGAGTTGGTCACATAGCCCACGATGATCTCCACAAAGAAGAAAAACGCCGTCAGCCACATCATGGAGAGCAGGCGGCATTTTTTGCCCGAATATTTGGACATCTTGGAGAAACTGGAAAATCAAAAAAAAAAAAAATAATAATAATATAAATAATTAGATATATAAATGGGGTATATATATGACTGTATATAAGAAAAGTTCTTATAGAGAACACTAAAAGAATGATTAAGAAAATATATATAAATATATATTATTTATTCATCTATATATATCTATATCTACATCTATATCTACATCTATATCTATATCTATATCTATACCTATATTATCTCTATATCTATATCTATATCTATATCTATATCATATCTTCTATATTTTAAAACTTAATTCCTACTATATATAATAATAAGAATTGATTTCAATTCAATGAATAAATAGAATTCGTTTTAAGTGGAAAATCTTTGAAAACAAATTAGCAACAAATTGAGTTTATTCAATTGTCACGGAAACTTTGAACGTTGGAAAAGTTTTACACACGAGATTTAATTGAATGAAAATAGATAAAATTGAAAAACAATTTAGGCTACGCTTGAGTGGGCGTAGCAAACACGCCGCCCGCCCAAAAAAAAGAAAACAGGGGCAGCCATTCAAAATGGGCTTGTTACCTGTCCCTTGTTCTCTCACTCTCACTCTCTACTCTCTCTTTCTCTTTCAGTTTCTGGTTGACTGCTCATTCAGCTTTGCTTTGATTGACTTACACAAAGAATTGCATTTGATTTGCAGGATTTGCTAAGTGAAACTAATTTTTTTAAGTGCATCTGCTGCACTTTATATACTGTGTGCAAGTGCAGAATGGAAATGCCCTATTTAACAGCGATGCTATTGCAACAGCGCTGTTAGCGTATGAATGACGCTAATGTGGCCATTATTCATGCTGCTAATAACATTTGTATGTTAATAGTTACATTTAGCATAGCTTTAAATAGAATGGTTAACAGTTGAAGCACACATAACATGCACTGCTTATGTTATTAACATTGCAATATTAAAGGATTAACAGTTGATCACAACACGAGCGGGTATTCCAATTAGACTGTTGTCTGTTTCTCACTTTGTTTTTGCGTGCAGTTTGAATAATTTAGTTACTGTTAAACACATTTCAATGTTAGCAGCTGATCCACTTAGAAGTGTATATACCAATTGGATTGTTGACTATTTCTTAGTTTTGTCCCCATGTTTGACTTATTAGAGTTACTGTTAACAACATTTCAATGTTAACAGCTAAACCACTTAGAAGCGTATAGTCCAATTGGATTGTTGTATATGTCTCTTCGTTCTCTCTCCACATGTTTGACTGGAGTGGCGAATTTGTTTGACTTATTGGAGTTACTGTTAATAACATTTAAGAGTTAACTTCGAAGCAGTTGGTCCAATTGGTTTTATGCCTATTTCTCTGCATGTTTAACTTACACAAAAAATTGCATTTGATTTGCAGTTTGTTAAGATGAGCTGATGTTTTTTTTTGTTTAAATGCAGCTATTGCTGCTGCTGCTGCTACTGCTGCTACTGCTAATTGAATTACTGTTATGGTAAAGCACGAGTTGGCCGGCAGTTGGAAATGCCTGTATGCACTGTATTTACATATAGATAACAATTGTTTTTTTGCTGCGAAACGCTGCAACAGCACTCGTTTTGTATTGTTTTTTTAATGTAAACATAAATAAGGTATACAAAACCATTTCAACAGAAACGAATAAAATACAAAGAACGACATGCGACTTGTCGTCAAGCGGGCGCGCCCAGTGGTGGGGGTGCACTTGATTAGGGAGGGGGCTAGCTTGTTGCTAAGAAAAACAATTTGCATGCTCGCATTTACTTTCTCAGATATATTATGTATATCCGATCGGCTTGTTGACTAAGCAACTAAACAAACTCTCTTTGCCCTCGCTGTAACTTAGGACAGCAGCAGCAGGCGAGGCCGTTGGCATTGGCATTGCTCACTGCCTCATTAAACAACAAAAACAAAAGTCCCCTTAACAGCACCAGCAACAGCAGCAACTACAATTGATTTTACAATCTCTCTTTGTGGTTTTTCTCTTGAGTTTATCTCTCGCCTAGTCTCCTCGGCACACGAGACGCCAAAAAAGTGATGTTAACAAATTAAAACAAAAATAAGTGTGTATGCATAGTCAGTCTAATGTGATACATCCGAACAATGCGTAAGCTGTTGACCTTATCTAGAGACCAATATTTGCTTGTATCCCGTTATCAGCGGGCGCTTACAATAGATAAAGATCTGCGACAGCGTGCGATAAGCACGAGGCAATCTGTTTTTTTCCCTTTCTATATATAAATCAGCGATGGCATGTGTGCAAAATAGAAGAGAAGTGGCTAAAACAATATGTAAATATATTTATTATATATAATATAGATTATCTATATGTATGTAAATAAATAAATATATATATATTCATATTATTTGGCTAACAGTTTGCGCATGAGTCTGCACTGCTTAAACTGATTGCGAGTTATAACGCAAAACAAGTATACTAAAATATAAAAATACACTAAAATATAAAAATACTAAAATCTAAATATACTAAAATATTAAAATACTAAAATATACTTTACGTTGTTTTATCTTTCTTTTAAATATACTAAAATATCCTTTATATTGGTTTATCTTTCTTTTAAATATACTAAAATATAAAAATACACTAAAATATAAATATACTAAAATTTAAATATACTAAAATATAAAAATACTAAACTATACTTTACGTTGTTTTATCTTTCTTTTAAATATACTAAAATATCCTTTATATTGGTTTATCTTTCTTATAAATATACCAAAATATAAATATACTAAAATCTAAATATACTAAAATATTAAAGTACTAAAATATACTTTACGTTGTTTTATCTTTCTTTTAAATATACTAAAATATCCTTTATATTGGTTTATCTTTCTTATAAATATACCAAAATATAAATATCCTAAAATATACTTTATATTGTTTTATCTTTCTTTTAAATATTTATATAAATGTAAATATACTAAAGTATAAATATGCTAAAATATCCTTTATATTGTTTTATCTTTCTTTTAAATATAAAATATATACATAATCTCAAAAGTAAGTAAATTTCGTATCATATCCCAAAATTCCTATCATACTACATTTGAAATTCGTAATACCCATTTGCTAGGCTCCGACAAACAGCGGATTCTTATCGTTTTTGTCGGCTTAGAAACTATGGAAAAGTGACAGTGAAGAGATACGAGAATTATGTATGTATAAAACGAAATCAAAACAAAAACAATGTGAATACATTGTGTTTAACTAATTGTGTGATAAGTGTGGTATTACTATCATAATATATGTATATTTATGACCCTATGTCTGCTTGTATTTATATAGATATATGCAAATAAATATCATTTCAAAAAAGCTGAATGTTTGCTTAGATTGTTAATTAAGTGGAAATGCAAAAGAAATTGTAGAAACTTCTAAGCGTTTTACTCTAAACATTGAGTTCAATTTACAATTATTCAACAATTTAATTATAATAAAAGGTATCTGGGGTATTATATGACAAAGAAATTTCAAACTAATTTAAAAATCTTTAAGCTTTTTGATAAGCGCAGCAACTTCCTGAATAACAAACAACTCTCTAGCTCTGCCACTCTCGGAGTTCACAGAGAAGACGAGTCCATGATGCCTATAAGAAAGCTTTTTACAATTGCGACGCAATTCTTTTCCTTCTTTCGCTTGTCTTTGTTAGGCAAGAAAATGATCACAAAGCAAAGCAAATATATATATGTATATATATTATATATGTACATATATATAATGCAGATACTTGCAGCAACAAATATTATTATGGCTTTATAGCCAACAGCAGTTCCTGAAATCTTGTGACATTGATTGGCTACAGTTGCTGCTTATAGGGCCTAAATGTTGCGCTGATATACAGCTTGAACTTCACTCACAAGCTCCATATACACGTGTATGAGTGCACCTGTAAATTGCTGGCAGTTCTCTCACCTTCACACTTGATTAAACACTGGTCAAGAGTTTTTTTGTTCGGCCTTAGACCATGTCATGCCTTGTAGACAGGGCTTTAGCTGATAGCATACCCATACCATTGATTGAGCCTTTGAGCCATTCTCCGATAGCGACGTTGGCCGCAAATACCTGATGCAAACGTGTCTGGCAAGACAAAAAGGGTAGCTCAATCAAATGACAAGCGACTTGAAAGAGCGCCAAGTGCAGAGGGAGAGGGAGAGAGGGAGGGCAGGAGAGAGAGTTAGTTAGGTAAAGCTCTTCTACAAAAATAGTGGCTCGACTAACACATTTGGTTTCAACATTTCGGAAGGCGTTTGGAGGGTCACAATTCGATTTCATGGTTATGCCAGCGAGTTAAGCGAGTCTCAGGCACGCGATTGTAATAATTAAGTTCAGTTAAAGCTAAATAGAATCCGTGCTGTAAAACCCCAAAGCACATGTTAAACGAAAAACAATTTTATAAATTGTAATTGCAACAATTTCAACTGCACTTGAGCGAGGCTACAAAGCAACGAAGTATTAATGATAGAGGGATCAATTGTAGATACAAAATAGTATAATAAAGAAATAAATTACATTTATCTTAAGTTCAACATATAATAATAATAATATGTAATAATAATTGATAGAAAGCCACAGTTTTGCCATATGTAGCACCAGCATTATAAACAGATTGTTAAGTACGATCAGATCGATACATAGTCATCTGAGACGTCTGTCAACAAGTCTACAGAATCTTGTTTGTCTATTCTGACTGTGCTTTGTTTTGTTCGTACGCGAAATTCGAGTCGAACTGCAGCTCAGGCGCATCGAATGATTGTAGAAACTTATGGTGACAGTTGACAGTGCCGGGAATGGTTTCAAAATTTTAGAAACAGCGAATATGAAGTGACAGCCAAAGAGCGTCCCGGACCCTGGCGGCACCAGCTAGGCGTGGTTTATCTTTAACTCTTGAAACCAGGCGAAACCATTACAGGAGCCCTTTTTCGGACGCAACTAAAGCGTTTGAGTCGAGCGTTAAAAGAAAAACGAACACAATACTCGGAAAAACACGACAAGCTTCAATATTTCTGCATGACAACGCTCGGCCACATGTTTCCAAGGTGGTGAAAACATATCTGGAAACTTTGAAATGGGACATCCTACCCCAGCCGCCGTACTCTCCTGACATTGCCTCCTCGGATTTGTACTTAATCCGATTGATGACGCATCATGATCTGGCCGAACACCACTTTCGTTCTTTCAAAGAAGCCAAAAATTGGATCGATTTGTGGATCGCGTCAAAAGACGAACCATTTTTCCGACGAGCAATTCAAAAGCTGCCAAAAAGATGGGAAAAAGTTGTGGCTAGCGATGGAAATTATTTTGAACAGCATCAGAACAGAAAAACGCGGTTTTCTATTTGTACATCCAATATAATAATAATAATAATCATAAAAATATATAATATAAAATATAAAATATAATATATAAAATATATAATATATAATAATAATAATAATATATAATATAATATAATAGTACTAATTTTTTCCAAAAAGAGTAAAAAATCAAATCAAATATTTCAAGATTTGACTCAAATTAAGATTAAGAAAGAGCTCTAATGAAATGAGCTGTAGTGTATTGCTATTCAGTGTATATATATACATATATATACATATATATATATATATATATATATATATATATATTTATAATGTGTATGTATGCACTTCTATATCTATAGCTACATTTGAACATGAATAGCTGTAGCACGTGATGTGGCTACGCATTTATTACGACAATTAAGCATGCAGCACACATGCAAAGGCTACACTCACACACACACACACACATACTGTGCACATTTAATACACACACACACAGTTGCACAGCTGTGATTTAAGCCGAGTCGAGGCACAATTGGGTTACAATATTCTAGGTCATGTTGCTTAATTGGCCGCACAGCATTTGCATTTGCATGTGTGTATCTGTGTGTGTGTGTGTATCTGTGTGTGCCTTTGTGTGTGTTAACAGAGTTTCGTACATGTGGAACTTTTGGCATATGCCATGTTGACTTTATGGCCCTTTTGGGTTACTTCTCCTTCTATCTGACGCCCACCCACTCATATGCGGCCAACATCTGATAGGCCACATGGCAACACCAGCATAATCTGATATGATCTCTGATAAGAATTTGGGTTTTTTTTCGGGTTTTTAGACCTAAATAAAAACATGCTCGAGCTTTATCAAAGCATGTACTATATGTTGGCCAATAGCTAAAAGCAAAGAATATTTTATTTAAAAATAAAGTGAAAATGCAGCAATTTTCATATGAAATAAATACAAAGTTTGATGACTCTAACTGCAAAGACGTACGAGATATAATTTAATAAGTGCATTTCGATAATGTTTTTAATCGATAACATTAAAAAAAGAATAGTTATTGTTTTTTTAAACACACTCGATCTGCGCGTGCTATACAGAAATCTAAGTCTCTAGCTCCTAGTATATGTTCTGAGATCGACGCGTTCAAAGATACGGACGGACGGACAGACGGCCTATATCGACTCAGTTTGTCGCCCTGATTAAGAATATATACTTTATGGGGTCTGCCACGCCTTCTTCTGCTTGTTACATACATTTGACATTTTAACAAAACCATTATTAAACCATGGGAAATCAGGATTCCCAACTTCAATGGGTTCAGGGTATAAAAATTAAATGCAAACTAATTGGAAATATCAGGGGAATTTAAGGTAAGTTGGCAAAACTAATATGTAGAATAATATATATTAAAAAGTTATATATCAGTTACTCAAGTGAACATGAAGCACATTTAGTGTGCACTGATTTAACAAGCAAGACAAAGCTGTCATTACAACAGTTCATGGTTATATAATGCTTAAGCAGGAGAAAAGTAGCAAATAATAATAATAAAATTGATGCTGGCATAAAAATAAAGGAGATCAGATAAGTTAAGCTGATGTTAAAGACTTTACGTGAGCTTGAACTTAATAAAAGTAAAGTTATCATGGAGCAGTTAAAATTTATTTGAATGCAGCTTAAGCAGAAGTGAACAGGCAGAGCAACCATTAAAGGCATAACTATATATAACTTTATATATATCTATATATATATAATATTGTATATATATATATATATATATATATATATATATATATATATATATATATATATATATATGTATAATGCCAAAGGCAATAAGTTGCTAGAAAAGTGAAACAGAAAACAAAAAACGAATCAAATAATTACTTTAATTACAAAATTGCATTTGCGGACAATAGCGGAAATTGTGCCGCCAACAATTTTACTTTACCCAATAGGAAATAGGTGAATAGGGTATATTGGTTAAGGGCACAGATATGTAACAAGCAAAAGGAAGTCTTTACGAACTATCTATCTATAATGATAAGACACATAAAAATATGTTTTATATATATAAAGGAACTTAAGGCAGCAATTTCCAGAGAATGGGGTCTTCTAGAGTCTCAGCTATTGACAAACCTCTCAGACTCTATGGAAAAAACGCATTTTTGAAGTCGGAACAGCCCAGAGGAATTCAATTAATTATAAATTTTTAAAATCTTAAAGATTTCGTAACATACTATTTATTTTTAAGCGTGAAACTTAAAAAATGTCTTTTAATTTTGATATGCTAAAAATCCTGTTTTTTGTTAATAATCGTAGAAAATATTCGAGAAAGACGATGTGTCTTATTATTATGGTAAGCACTGTATATTTATTTTCCTAATAGAACTAATAATTAAATGTATTTCAAAATCTAAATCTTATAAACATAAAATTTTATCTGATGTATGATTTTTTCTGCTTCTTTCCGATTATTTTAATTTGTTGTTAAAGCGAAAAAGGGCAAAGGAGCAGCTCATTGCAGCATGTAGGTAATCTGCTGTTCGTGCACTGCCCAGCAAAGCCCTTTTACTTGTCATTTTCTGTCTGTCTCTTTTTTCTAGCAAAAACTGAAGGCAAAGAAGCGCCATCAACTGCGCAGCTGACAATTAACCCGGTTTTCCTGCGGCCCCTAAAGGCAGGCGCGGAAAAGCACAAAAAGGCGCAAAAAACAACAGCAAAAGCAGATGAAAAGCGCCGGCCCGAGGGCAACAGAGTGAAGAGCGAGAGAGAGAGAGAGAGAGAGAGAGGGAGAGGCGGCAGTAAAGACGAGGCTAGGTGTGGGTGGTATTGGACAAAAGTGGGGCAGGTAAGTGAGTTTTGATTTATTTATGCAAATTTTGTGGCACATTGCAAAGCCAAAAAGAGAAAGGGGGAAAAGGGGGTAAAGGGACAGGGAAATTTGTAGTGGGCGTGGCATTGGATGTATGCTATATATAAATATATATATACATATATTACTGACCCAATTCGCGTTACAGCAGTCAGCTCAGCTAGCCTGTTGTCAACAAGAAAAAATACTTTTTTTTGCATTGATAGCCAAAAACATTTCAGTTTCTTGCTACACTGCTCAACAAAATGTCAGTTTTTCTTGATACTGAAAGGATGCTATGAAAATCTATACAAAGGCAGCCCCAAGTTCTTAAAGAGCAGAAATCTTAGCAGGACTAAAACGCATTTGCTGGCTGCATTTGGCTCTCCTGCATTTCAGTTGCACTACTATTTTTATGACCACAGCTGTATATCATTTATAAGATCAGTTTATCTACTGCCATTAATAGTCTATATGAAAAGATATTGAAGAGCTCTCTCAAAATGTCCTATTCCAATGCCTAAACAATTATTAGATTATCAGATTATGTAGCTTATATAAATGCTTTCACTTGCCCCAGAACTAATGTGAGTATTATCAAAGTCTGAGTATCAGAGAGGTCTTATCTGGTCTAGCTAATTGCGTGTATTATGGAGCTCTAGGAAATCTAACCCAGTTTAGCTTTTGTCATAAATCTTAATACACGCGGCCAGGCAAACATAACCCAGTTCTCCTCGTAGTGCCAGTCTGGCCACAATATATTATTGGGGTTTACGAATCACAAATATTTAACTAGCCTCAATATATTGATGAGCGAGGCGAAACAAATGCATAAATAAATAAATGGAAAATCATATTTGGCGCGAAATTTAATTAACACTATATTGATTTTTTTGCACTCGATGTCAATCAATTGGTATTGGAATAATTGAGGAGGGATGGGGGAGGGAGGTGGTTGGACTAGGTTGGGGCATGACCTTTAAACGAATATCAAAGTGGAAATCCCGATGCACAGCGCTGGCTGAAAATGTCACACGCTAAAGCATCCAGATGTCAATTGCAGTCGGGTACACCCAACTGCAGAATACTCCTCGTTCACAATCCAAAAAGAATGAAATCTAACGCTTTTTAATATATGTATAATATTCATATTTTCGACTCTTTTGCTAGGCCCCACTGGCTGTAGGCTATAAATCCCAATTCCTAGCTTCAAAATAATATCCTTGATGTTTAAGAACTTATTACAAATTTTGGATTTATATAATATATATATAATTATCCCCCTCTATCTTATCACCCCTCTACCTTAAATTCATAATGCTGCAAAACTAATATACTCTCTTTTCTATTTCAGTTGAGCGAGTCAGTCAAGTGGAATGGCAACTACTTATTAGACCACATTGTCAAGGATTGATTATTCATTTTTATATAATTTTCATAAATATAATTTGATCATAATCAAATTAGTCATTAGTCATTAGTCATTAGTCAAAGAAGCTAGGGAGGCCGCACTGTACTGTAAAATAAGTTAAAGCTAATCGCAATTCAAACTTGCTTACAAATCAATGTCCTCACACTTGCAACTACAGTAAAGCCTCCCTCCATAGTCAAGATTTCATTATTAAACTACATATTTTATATGGATTATTTTGCATATTTTAATAATTTTAATTCAATTCACATAAAAAATGTATAATTTTTTCTAAACTTTAATTAAAATTTGTAAATGTTTTAAAAATATTTAACTAACCGAATTAGAGCATGGAAATTTTACTAATATATATTCCTTATATACACAAAATATAGCACATATAAGAAAATCGCCCATAATTAAAGCAACAAAATTGAAAAAAATAAATAAATAGCTATAATTATAGCATGACTCAGAATTATTTCAGATAAGCAAACATGATCAATAATGACTAAGACGTTGGAAGCTGGGAAGTTCGGATCGGATGTGTCAATCAGAACCGGTTCCCAAAGCCGGCAATGTGAAAAAACTGCAGTAAACAGCAGCAGCAGCAGCAGCAGCAGCAGAAGCAGATTTAACTAGAGACCTTTGCCAGGTAAATACACGTGCAGATAAAAGAAGACAAAGAAGTTTTTCACGAATGTCAACAGAAAAATGTTATACAGTTAGATTGCTGCTACCTGCAACCCAAATAGGCGTGTAGCCCGCCCGAAAGTTCGCTGACCCAACCACAGTAGCTATAAAAGGACCTGCATGCACAGACATGTCCTCGGAGCCATCCTTTAGTTTGAGTCGTATGTGTACACACTTATACAGTATAAGTGTTTAAATAACATAAATAGCTTCAACACGTCAACTGTTGTCTCATCACTATTTTCCAACTAGATTCTGATTCGAGTGAATGAACTTACCAAACTTGAAAAGCTGTTGCGGCCTTTTAATTTGAATCAGTTCAATTGGTTGAACTTCAGCGCAAATAATTTGTCCGACGACAGCGTTGGCCGCAGGAAGAGCGCGGCTTTGATTTTGATCTACGGACAACAAAAGTGTAATTGTTTATTTATTACTTGTTCTGCACTAAGCAGAGAGTCTTTAGCGACAATAGAGCTGTTGCGTCTGTCTGCGTATATGTGTGTGTGCGCGCGTGTGTGACGCTCCCAACTAGCATGCATACATATGCATGCTCACATACACATACATATGTAGCTGTGATAAAAACAAAAGCGAGAGCCGATAAGTTGACGTCGGTACGTTATTTGGTTTTGTAACGCGTGCAAAATATTGGTGCCGCAAGCACCATAAGTAAATATTTATAAACAATTTCTGAATGTGTTAAGGCGGTGTGCACAGTTATCTTTTGAATATCAACAGCAAATTCTGCACGCCACGCTCCAAAATTCCTTTGCTCTTCTTTTCCGACTGGGGTGGGAGGTGCACGGCGCGCCTGATTTATGTACATACACATACACATTCATACATACATATACGTATATATATATATATGTATATATACGCATATGTATATTTGCATGTACATATATTGTTAATGACATCGCTACACGTTAACACACACATACACAAACGCAGTATTTGGATAACATTTGCATGCCAATTCACACTTTTGCAGCTAACACGTGCACTTGTCTAAATGTGTCAATTGCTTATATTTCAAGCGTCATATTACCAGTTTTTTTATTTATTTATTTTATTTTGCTTCCGAAACTGAACTGCAACGCACTCTACACTTCTGACTTTATTAAAATTTTCAAGACGACTGACGGCACTGACCAACAGTGGCAAAGCCGAAAATACTATGAAACACTTTCAGCAGTGTGACCAAACTTAAATATTTTATTTTAAGACCGCACTCCCAATCGATGTATCGATACATGCTGTAAGCACTCCTGCCTGAATATGACGAGAACGGCCCATTCGTTCCAACGGGCATCGAGTGCTCCAACAGTATAAAATGGGAGCTTGATCTTTTAAACGAACAGTTTGAGAATATTCTTACAACAGAGGTAACATCATGACTTTCGCTTCGCATCTGTCGTCTGTTCTGGAAGAGCTCCAGATTAATGACAAAGATCGTATCGAATATACGTCACATGCACAGTATATTTGCAACGCTCTAATGAAAGCATTGCAGAAATCTGATAGTGCCTTTAAGAAGGCATTTGATGGGCTTAGTTTGACTGGTAAATATTATTGAAAGAATTTCAGATTGAATGATTGAATTAATCAATCTAAATGTTGCAGGCAGCTATTTGGATCGCGTCAAGCTAAAGACACCCGATGAATTTGATTTACATATCAAGCTCAAATTTCCATTCAACATAATACCCAAACGCGATTATAATCGTGCAGGCTTTGTCTACTTGTATACATCAGATGGCTGTGGCCACCCGATTGTCGAAAGAGATTACGTCAATTATGAGCGTTTGCAAGGTTGGCTGCGTGGTGCTTTTAACACGGCATTGAAAGGTGAATGTAAAACAATCACTGTGGACCACGACTGCTATAAGCTTGTATATGAGCATCAAGGATTTGGCTGTGCCCATACAATAGTTGCTATAAGCGATGATCGAACAATCTCCTTCGATTTGGTGCCAGCTTTTGAATTCAGCAACAAGTTTTGGCCATTAGATGATCCACCGGTTAGCCATCAGGTGCGAGAAGATTGGCCCTGGCATGCCATACCACAAAACAAAGCACCGCATGATAATAGAACTTTTATGGTCTGCGCACCACAGTGGGAACGTGAAATGATGAAAAACAAACACAATTTGAAGAATGTATTGCGTCTGATGAAAGCACTGCGCGACGTACACAAAGACGAACTGCCACACTTGACCAGCTATATGTTGAAGACCGTCATTCTACTGGAACTGCCCAATGCATCTGGTCAGTTCTGGCAACAGGATATGGGGAAGACCCTAATTTTCATGTGGTCCAAATTGTTGCAATATTTTCGTAAAGCTGATCTACCATATTTCCTAGCACCCGATTGCAATCATTTTGATCGCTTAAATGGCAGAGATTTCAATGCATGCAGACTAAAAGTTGATGAGTTGTTAACTAGACTAACTTCTGTGGCCAACAGTCCAAATAGCCGCCGATCTGTAAGCCAACTCTTTCTTGATTAATCAAATCATTTCTAATAGCTTATACATATAATAAAAGCTAAAATATGACTATATAAACATACATACATAAATACATACATATATACTGGAATAAAATTGTAAACTTATATATATAATAAAAGCTATATGACTTAACTTCATTTTATTTGCGTACTGTTTCGTGTGACACATCTAAGTCCCACTCTTCCCTAAGGTCCTTCGCAAGGATCCGGATTTTGGCCAACCTTAAGCGGTCCAGCCGACTGTAAATCATCCCATCTGTACCCTTTTTTCAAGTCTGCCTTGGAGCAAACAAGAATTGGAAAACGCAATGTGTAAACAGTTTCTTGACAGCTTGAAAATTGAGTAGTCTTAGTTTTTGTTGCATATTTTGTCACACGTTTTTAGTTTTGTTATCTGCTTTTTAGAATTTAGCTGAAAACTTGTTATTAAACAGCTTAGCATTAAAAATTTTTTCGTTATTTGACAAAGTATCTTGACAAACTGTATACATATGTATATACATACATATACATATAAAGTAATACATATTCATTCTCCCTACTCATAAGCCTTTCGTATCAAAACAAAGATTAGTAAATGTAAACATTTCTGAAATCAATTGAAATGCTGACAATAACAATTCTGATTCATGTGAATATATTTTATAACATAAACAACAGACACGACTTGTAGAAAACTCTCTTTACTCCAAAGAGAGATACTCATATGTATTTATTTAAGAGCTAAAGAGCTCGAAGCCGAAGTTAGGGCTGTTAGGCTGTTAGCTAATGGCAATTTATATGCTAAATGCATACAGAATTGGCACTAGCCCTGATTTAAATAGATTTTAGAAATATTGAAACAAATTTAAAGTTTTCCTGCTCATAATTAAAGGGAAATACCCTTTTTCTAATCCGCTAAATGCTCGCTATCATTGCAATTTGACGCGAAATGCAATCAATTTGGGGAAATCACAACAAAACGAAACTCGTTGGTTTAGCAGCAGCGAGTAAGCAGCGCGGGCAATTCAAATTTGAATTTACAGTGCGTAACGTTTATTTTTTGTCTTCGCTCTGAGTAAGGGATGGTTTTTTCTTGCGATTTATTTCGTGTTTATATCGCTCATCTCTAATATTAACATTAGTTCAAGCAAAAATGTAAAAATTTGCGTTTGATGTTTCCCTCCCTCGATTTCAAAGAGTACACAAATAAACAATTATTTTTATACTTAAGCGCTATAAACTTTATTAAAATATATTTATATAAATTGCTTGCGCTTATAAATAAAATTTTACGCTTGGAGTTAAAACAACATGTATTAGATATTATGCATGTCTGCTTATGTTCTACGACAAATAAATATATGTACTTTTGCATATATGTATGTAGTATATATGTACATATATTTATATATACATATGTCTATATAATATGCACATATTTCTCATTTAAACGCATTCGCGTGCATTCCTAAAAAAACTAACAAATTGAGCAAAAATTTGTATTGCAAATTGCATGAAAAGCGAAAACATTTAAAGTACACAATTAAGCATACACATACTTAGGTTAAAAACTAGCTTTGATTGAGACAGTGATGAAAGAGGGACACACAGAAGGAGAGAGAGAGAAAGAGGGACAGCGAGGGGAAAAGTGAGAGTTGGATTTGGGGCAGCAATTGTGTAGCATGCCGCCAAAAATGCATTCATGCAACTTGTCGCCTTGGCCTAGCTCTCCCAGACCTCGTCGCGCTGTTTGGCAGCTAAAAGTTTGCGTTCTAAAAACAAGCAGAAAGACTACGATATAAAACAAATATTAAGGATATGGATAGGACACTTACCTTTGGCTTCGCGTAGGACACGCCTTTCGTTCTCCCTCTCCTCCGGTGCTGTAGGCAGCTTAACACCCAGAGCGCCGGACACCAGACGACGCGCCAACGCCGTGCAAGTCTCCGGTCGTTGTCGATACGGCTGCAGCGATGTGGCGCCCGCCTTCTTTGCCTTTAGACGCGATTCCAGGGTGGCCTCGGCCAGTGGCTTCAACTTAACAAATGGATGGCCCATGGTCAGCACCTCAGCAGCTGAAAAATGAATACAATTTACAATTATATGTTTGAATTGGTAATTAGTAATACGCTTAATACTCACCAATGCGGGAGCTGCTAAAGACGGCCAGAGCATGTGTATCATCCACCCATTTGATGTCAAAGCCGGCACTTTTGTATTGCGAGAAGAGCATTAGCAAATCCGGTGTCTTGAATTCCACAGGAAAATTCGAGATCTCCAGCACATGCGGAAACTCCTCCTCATTGAGCAGCGATTGTTTAATGTGATAAAGCTGAAGGGGAAAGGATACAAAATAAATTAAATATCAATTGAATTGATGCATCTACATTTTACTCACGCTGTAATCCATTTTGGGCAATTCGATTTTGCACTTGCCCACCGACTCGGTTAGCTCTTGCAGAATCTTTGGATTCAAACAGTCGCCGTTCTCATCAAACATATTCTCCCAATCATCTTCATTTTCATCATCATCATCCTCGGTGGTGCTGTCGGCAGGTGGTGTAAGCGATGCAGCAGCAGCTGCAGTAGTTGCTGCGCTGACTTCAGCGTTGCTTATCTTGGGCGCTGATTCAATCTTTTCGGGTATCTCAAGCACATCCGATACAAAAGTTTGTTTCATGATGCGACGATTGCTGCGATTGATTTCCTATGAGCAATGAGCAATGAGCAATAAGCAATGAGCAACATACTCTTCAAATGCATATTAACGTATTTACCTTGGAGGCTCGCTGCAGTTCGCGCACTTCGTTATCACATTTGTTCGCATCCTCAGTCGTTGGCGCATTACTGTTCGCTCTTGGCAGCGCAGCATCTTCGATGCGCAACGATTGCTGCTGCTGCTGTTGCTGTTGCTGTTGCAGTTTGTGGGTTGTTTTGCTCGTCTTTGTTCGCATGGTCTGCAAACAAAGTGCGGAATAGTTTCAATAGTTTCGAGTTTGGCTAACAATATAGTTACCTCTTTATCACAGTTGCTATCTGGCGGTGGTCCTGACGTTTGTAGCTGGTTAGCTTGGTTTTCGCTAGGCGCAATCACAAGCAACGTATCTGGCTCAATGGGTTTGCCAACTGATTTCTTGCCGCGATCTCTGCGAGATCTTGATTTTTTTGTTTTCACTTGCTGCTGCTGGTGCTGCTGTTGACCGTTGCCGTCGTCTGATTTCGACGGGTTTGGATTTACAACTGGCAATTCCAATGGCTGTGGCTGTAGCTGTGCTGCTGCTGCTGCTCCGGTTGGCGTTGGCGTCGGCATTGTTGTTGTTGTTGTTGGAGGCGTTGTTTGACTGCGTCGTGCCCTTGGCACATAAACCGCTCGATCGGGACGTCGTTCACGACGCGTTGCTGCTGCTGCTGCTTCGGCTGCGGCGGCGCTTGCTTGCTCTCTGCGAAGCAGTTGATCAAAACAAAACAGAAAAAAAATAACGAAAGATATGCGATTAGCACACACACACACAAAGAGAAGAATTTCGTAAAAAGCAGTTGTCGAGTGCAAACACCTTGCAAAGAATTGCAAAACAAAACTATAATGCAATAACAATAAAAACGAATAGCTTATCGAATGGAAAAGCTACGAAACACACAACTCTGATTATAAAACTTATGTGTTTCGGTTGCTGGCTGTTAATCTATGAGCTGTGCGTACCTGCCTGGCGACGATTTGCGTGCAACTGAGGTAGTTGTCGAGATTATTTCTGTTGTTGTTGTTGTTGTTGTTTGCGATGCTGCCGTTGTCTCTGGTGGCGTTTCGTTCGTTGCAGCTGCTGCTGCTGTTGCTTCCTCGCTGCTGTTGTGTCTGAGTGCGGGCGGCCTGTAGAGATCCACAGAGTTCGATTTACTTACTGCAAAAGAAATCAAAAACGAAAGGAAACAAAAAAAAATTATTATTATTAGCAAACTTTAATCAGTTCATCAGGTGAAGCAACGCATTTGGCAAAAAGTATATATATACATATATATGTATATATATACGCACACAAATATACAAAATTCACTAATGTTGACCCAATTTTACGTTCGTTCGCTTTGGGCACTGCTTCGTGAATGTCAACATGTCTCGCTCAAACAGGGCGCAACAAGTGAGCGAGCGAGCGAGCGAGCAAGCAGGCACGCACCCAAAACGAGAGAGGGAGGGAGAGAGACAGAGAGCGAGTGAGCTGAGAGCTGAGTGTGATGCAACCTGAAAGGCAGCTCGCGAAAGAGGGCGACCTTGAATAAGCTGCGTGACCCGAACAAACAAAACGAACTGGCGCCCGTACGCTCGCCGGCGTGTTTGGCTTTATTTTTAGTCGTTTGCACACACACACACACACACACACACACAAACGTAAATAATTAATTGGTATTTGTTTTATTTTATTTTTGTTAGGTTTTCTTTGTTTTTGGTTTATCTATTTGCAAAATATTTTTAAGCTTGCCAATTGTGCCAACTTCCATTGAATAAATTAAACATGCACGCACACTCACACACCCATAGATATATGCGTGCATAGATGTAAAACATGTATGTTAAATGCATATGGTGGTATTCCCTCAATATTTGTTAAATAAATCCAATTTTAATGACTGAATATAATTCAATGGTTTACAGCACTGCTCATTAATTATCGATTTACATAATTTTAGTGAGCACGCCAAATACGGAATAGCATTATTATTTTATCGTAATACTTACAGGGTGTTTCGCTGATATGCTTCTTAACGCCCATTTTACACAGTTCCGTTACGCGTTTTCTGCTAGCGCTGCTGCTTCTACCGTTACTTCGCCAGCTCTTCACTGGCTGTTGTTGTTGTAGCTGCTGCTGCTGCTGCTGCTGTTCCTGTTTACGGCTGTCACAACAACATTAAGAATTGGTTTTTTTTATAGTATACATATATGTATGTATGTGTGTAGGTGCGCTACTTACGATTCAAATCCGTGCGGATCGATAAGCTGATTGCGAAAACAGACAACGGTGCGTCGATGCGGGCCTTGACCCACGGAAAACGTTAAAAGATCGTATTGCTGTCGATAGTTCTCACATGTTTGATGTATGAGATAACGGCGATAATTGTTCACAGGTGGAAAGAGCAGCACACTATAAAAGAAAGAGACCAAAGCGAGTCAGCGTTGCGAGTTTGTGTGCGTGCGTGTGTGCGTGTCTCTCTTTCGTTCACTTTGTCCCCCTCTCTCTTTACAGCTAACAGGTTGTTGCCAGCTACAGAAAAGAGACGGGCAATAAGAAGCACGCAAAGCCCGACTTGTAAATAACTTCTTATGCAACAGAAACAATAGCGCAATGTAACAATTAACATACATACAATAACAACAACAGCCACAACAACAATAATAATAATAATGAAAATATTACACGAACTAGCTGCTGATGGTGCGAGTCGATGTTGTTTATTGCATTGCAATTAATTGTTTATTAAACGCGCCTTGCATTTTAAACACCACAAAAACCGTGTTACCAGCTCCAAACGCAAACGATGCAATGCGGAAAGCAATGTGGCATGCAACACTATTATTGTTGTTGTTATTGCTGTTGCTGTTGCTGCTGCTGCTGCTGCTGCTGCTGTGGGGCAGCTGGGAAAACTCGAAATTGTGGCATTTGCAAACCGGTAATATCACATTGAGGCCCCACAGTGAATTTTGATGTTGTTTTTGCAAACTTCCGCGTTGTTACGGACACAAATAAACAACAAGCAGAGTAGAGAGAGAGAGAGGAGCGAGGCACGAGTTGAGTCGGGATACCAGGAATCTAGTGCCACCTCTAGTTGTTTTTATTGTTGTTGTTTATGCCACCAGCTGCTGCTGCTGCTGCTGCTTAGAACCGAAGCCTTTTTATGCCACAGACACATTTACACGCACACAGTTTCACATACTAACACACACACACTCACAGTTACACATAATATATATCCACACACACACACACAAACACTCCTATACTCGTGTGCTTAAGAAGTTCTAAGAGCTCTTACCCACTGCTCAAACGCTTTTTTAAAAACAATTCAATATCAACTCCAACATTATAAACGAATTCCTGATCGATCAAGCTTAAACTAGCTGTGAACGCGTTTTTCCGTTCGCCGTTCTCCAGCTTTTTATTAAATATGCGACAATGTCGCCACACATAAATACAGTTTAGAACTTTTTTCACGTTTCACGAAATCAGTGTGTACACATCAACTGATTCAACATATTTCCATAATCGATATTTGACATTGCGTACGATAGGAGTGTTGCGATGCTATAAAATATCGATAGTTTAACATCAACTAGCAAGCAAGTATAAATTGTCTATTGCAATTAAGAATTAATGTTTGCTGATAGTAATTAATTTTATATAATGTGCGTATAGTGGCGAGCAACAAGTTACTAGTCCACCATTAGATATATAAAAAAATAATCACAAAGTAGGTTACGCCACTGAAAATAACTCCAATGAATAAATTTGAAATGCATAGCTAACAATTTTCCATTAAAATGCAGTACATCTGTACTCTGCATGTTTACAAAAAAATGTAAACAAAAATCAGCTGTTTGTGATTTGATTCCATTGAACTAGTTATCGAACCTAATCATAAAAACAAATCATTACAACTATCGACAAAAATCATCGATAGTAAGACAATCGCATAGCAAAAATAATTTTGGAAAGTGCAAATTGCGAACAACGGTAATACGCACAGTTGTTTTGCTTGTGCTAAAAATTTTTACTCCACATTCAAACACATAAGTGTTTTATTTCTGTCTTGGTCTAAATCACAAGTGTATAAAATTTGAAAAATAAAAGCATCCGAGGCAAGGTTACAATCAGCTATAGAAAACGAATGTGTCTTAGAGAAGAGTGTGGGGGTGAAAAGCAGACAACGACAACTGTGCCATTGGCATAGAATTTTTGCATATACATATGTACATACAAGGCAACCAAAAGGGTCACACACACACACACACACACACATACACACAGATAGTATCTCATTTTGACGATTAATAATATAATTGCAGAAAAAACTGATACAGGGCCAGGGACGTTGACGTCGTCGCCATCGTCGTGATAATTGGAAAGTGGCAAAAAACAACAACAAAAACAAAAACGAGCGCACAACGGTAATAGTACCCAATACACACACACTTACTCACACACACAGACGAACATATGTGCAGACACAAGCACGCACACATGGAGGCGTTTGTTTGATGTACAATTTAGAGCAATCGAGCAGCTAACAAAAGACAGACAAACAAATTATGACGGCGCGTGAAAATGTTGCCAGCCGTTTGTCCAAATTGATGCTCAGCAATAGCAACAGCAATGGCAGCAGCAACAGCAACAGCAACAACGGCAGCTCAGCAGCCACGACGGCAGCAACAATGTCCATGGTGCAATCACCGACGTCGCCTGGCGAACAATCCGAGTTGAATCAATTGAAACGCGATGCGGATCCGCAGTTCTCACGCTTTGCCGATTACTTTGTGATATGTGGCTTGGATTTAGATACGGGCCTGGAGCCCGATCGCTTTGCTGGTAGGCCACACATCAACAAGTAGTTGGAAAGCTATCAAAACATTAACACAAATTTCTCTTTTTCTTTCCTTTTTGTTTAGGTGATAATTTGCACTGTTCGCCGCTGGATCGCGCCTACAAGAGCAAACCACTAGCCCATTATCCCGAAAATGTAACCTGGAATCCATTCGATGCACACGGCATATGCATGGTAGGTGCAGTCACCAAAATAGCCGATGATATGGGCGAGGTCTTCAATTAAGTTCAATTGCTTGCATGATGATGATGCAAGCATGTCTAGCAGCCCTCCAGTCGGGCACAGTCCAAGTGCCAAGCGCCCTGAGCACACAAATATGAAATTCATGCTTCACTGACTTGCTGCTCATTGATGATGATACGACTGCGAGTTGCTTTTAATTGATGCCACATCAACAGCGACGACGTCGATAAGCAAACGGCCACGCGTAGCTTATCATTCAACAAAATCTAGACATGTATATACTTTTGAGTATCTTAAGTGCCCAGAGTGTACATATATATATATATATATATATATATAATAGATCCATATATGTATTGGGCATCTGCTTCACAAACGTTTTACAGTGATTGCAATTTATGAAGCGCACAAATGATTTTCTTATGTAGTGCCCCTAACGACAGCTGATAATTGAAGATTTATAGATTCATTAGCAAATGCATTCTGTTACGAAATAGCTTATAAGTTGATCTGATTGTTTTCGGCGAGCACTAATCTATTTTCCCTTTATTCTTTTCAGTTGTCGCTGCCGCAAGGCTTGCGCTTTCGCACTCAGAAACACAACATTGAGCCAAAGTTCCATTCGTTTGCCACCACGCGAGAGGATGGCAAACGTTGTTATGGCTTCAGTTTGGTCTTCTACGAGGAGATACGTAATCGCAACATTTGTGGCGCCATCCACACGCTCCAGTCCATGTTCATAACGGAGCTATCGAATGGCCAGCAAACGCACTCACTGAGCCGCATCAAGCAGGATGGACCGGTCAGTCGATCGCTGCCGCGACACTTTAAAGTAGCCGGCCAGGCGCCGCAGTCCGCACAAAGCTATTATGACATCAGCAAGGACAAGCTATATGTGGCCAAGAGTATCTCATTGATTTGTCAAGCGCCCTATGCATTTGCCGCAGAGCTGTTCCTCAAGAATCTGTACCGGTAAAATGGGGTTCTTCATTCTGTTTCAACCTAATCACACTTATTATTATTATTTTAATTCACTTTATTTCACTTTTACTGATATGTCAGTTAGCGCAGGTTTATTTATATATACTGTGCTATGATTTATGCCAGACATAATGATAGCATTTACTATCTAATCGAACACAGTTGTGTTCAGTAAAATAGTAGTGCGACTAAAATGTTGCACAGCAAAATTTTATGATTAATATTTCGAAACGAGTATTAAAATTAACATAAATATTTATTTATCACGAAATTTTGCTCTGAACATTTCAGTTGCACTACTATTTTTCTGATCAACAATATTTTATTTATTATTAACAAACTTTTTATATAAATTAATTCATTATATATAAGTTTCTTTAACCTGTTAAGTTTTAAGATTCGTTTCGTTTTGTGCTGAACTATAAATTGATCTTTGCAGTTGTCTTCCACGACAGCCAGGCGCTGGCATTAGTCTGGAGTCGTATGTGTATAACATACTCTATGAAGTGATGCTACCTCAGCCGGGCAAATCGATTCGTGTCTATTTGCCACCCACGGAGCCACATCTGCCAGCTATTGCATTGATCCTGCAACGTCCTGCGCTGGCCACTGAGCTGCCGCTGCTGGACTTTCCGTTGCGTTTGCTCTTCAGCTACCTGGGCGTGGAGTGTGTCATTCAGCTGTTGACCTGTGTGTTGCTGGAGAGTCAGGTGCTGCTGCGTTCTACAGGTAAGAATTTCATTTATCCTTTTTCTCTCTCTTTCTGCATAAATATAATCGCTATTGCCTTGGCAGACTACCAAAGACTCATGATTGTGGGCGAGAGCATAACATCGCTGCTGTTTCCGTTCATTTGGCCGCATGTCTATGCGCCCATTTTACCAGCTGCACTGCATCATTTTCTGGACGCGCCAGTGCCGTTTGTGATGGGTCTGCATGCCGGATGCGAGGCAGCGCATAAAATAGGCAGCGAGGCAGCTTTGTGCTTTGTGGACATCGACAAGAAGCACATCCAGCTGCCCGAAGAGCTGCCCGTATTTCCGCACAAGATGGACTTTATGGCTGAGATCATCTCGGTGCTGGACAAGTTCGAAATAGAGCGCGATCGCGCCCAGGAGCCCAGTCTAAAAAATGGCTACGCCATGCGTGGCGGCGCCGATGCCATGATCTCTAGCTGCACGCTGCCCAACGGGGTGCAGGCAGCGCGTCGCAGCAAAGAGCGCTTCCAGCAACTGCAGGAGACGGTCTACACGCTGTCCAGTGGCGCTGGCTCGCCCGCCCAGATGCCAGGTGGCGTGGACTATCAGCCATTGGTGGCGCATCCATCGAAAATAGATCATGTGCCGCGCATTGCGGACTTTCTGCGTCGCAAGGGTGGCATGCGTGCTGCACAGGCTGGCGGTAGTGGCTCACCTGTTGGCAGTCCCACACTGTCCTTGTCCTCCTCACCAGTGGGCATCTATCATGATGTCGATGCCGTGGATGCAACACTGCCGCCCTCTCGCATGGGCTCATTGTCGCGGCGCGCTGAAAAGCCAAATTTGTCGACCGTGGAGCAATACTATCAGGATTTGCGCATAAATAACTCGTTGCGGGAGATATTTCTGAATCGTTTCGCTCACATGTTCCATGCCTACGAATACTTTGTCATTTATCCCAATCAGGCCAAGGACGAGTGGCTCTCAAACCGCGAAACATTGCAGAATTTCGACAAGTCGTCCTTTCTCTCCGATCAGCCAGAACATCATCGCGCCTTTCTCTCGCGCTTCCTTGAATCTCAAATGTTTGCCACGCTCATTGACAACAAAATTCTGGCCATGTGGGCGCCACAGCCCGATGAGCAGCTGCAGCTATTCGATCAGCGCATCAAGCTGCTAAGGTAAGCTTCGATTCGATATTGCTGTGAGTTGAGTTAAAGACTTTTTCCGTTGCTTCACAGACGTCGACATGGCGAGAATATGATCTGCGCCACCAGCTATGAGCCGTGCGTGCTCAGCCAGGACTCGCAGCAGTGCTTCGAGAAGCGTCTCAATTGCATTGACATTGAGGTGACGCCGCCAAGTGAGATCTTATCTAATCGTGCAGCTTACTTTCGCAGCTTTCCATTGCTGGAGAAGGGCGTGCTGAATCAGGAGTGCGCCTCGAGGTAGTGTTTAATGCACTTGTACTCAATTTGTTGTAGCTACACTCCGAAACCAATCCAATACCCCAGCACGTTCCCTTTACCCAACTCCCAGCTCCCAACTTAGCCTAATCATAAAGCATTTCCCTTCACGCCGTAGCGCCTCTGTTCCACCTGTTCCACCTGCTCCACTACCTGAAGTCGTTGATATTATCCAATTGTGTTAGCATATGTATTATTTAGTATCTGTATTAGTGCAGATGTTCAGTCTGTTAGCATTGAACTCGTCTTGCTTTTGTTTCTGATTTCCTTTTGTACAATAATTTATTGATTAACATTTACTTAAGCCAATAAATTGCGACAACAACGAATAATTCATCAACTGTTGTTAAATTTTTCGATTCTTTTTTATTTTTATTTATTTGTTTTTTGCATTTTTCTCTCTCTCGTTTCGTTCCTTTGCACCGCATGCGCACACATCCTTTGCATAATTTGGACTCATTTTTAGTAACTACAATTAATCGAAATCTTTCTCTCTCAAAATTTCACTAAAACTCTTCAAAAACCATGCCGCTAACCATTCATAAAAAACAAAAACCAAAAAAACGAAAACAAAATCAATCCTTGAACAGAGGCAACAGCTTGCGACGGGTTAAGAATGGGAACAAATGGCGCGCCCGGGAGATATCGCTGGATCAGAAGCCGGCGAACAGTGCCAATTGCAACACGAATGCGGCCATCAATCGACTCTCGGCCAATCTGACTACAGCGGACGTCAGTCCCGCTCTGATAGCCCAGGCCAACTGGACATTTGTGGAGCGTTTGCTAAAGGTAAGAAAGCATAGCTAAAGTGTTAACTGCTGATTGCAATGTCACAAATTTGAACAGGACATCAAATCGAAGACGAAACGCATGCTGCTCGAGAAGATGGGCAACGAGGCGGTGGCCCTGGGCCTCAAAGGCGACGGCATTGAGGAGAACACGCTCATAGCGAGCATGTGCGATTTGCTGGAGAAGATTTGGTCGCATGGCTTGCAGAACAAGCAGGGCAAGTCGGCGCTATGGGCGCATCTGCAGGCCTATCTGGAGCAGCAGGAGTCACGCAGCGTGGAGCCAGCAACGCCTGTATCGAGCAGCCCCAGCAGCAACAAGATGAACATTGCCAGCGCCTCGCCAGCGCTAGCCTGGAATGCCATGCGCAAGCGCATGGATTGTAAGTGAATGGAATATGTTTGGAAGGTGCAGCTAGCTTATGCTTTACTCTTTGCTTCACAGACTTGTCCACATTCCAAACGGACTTCGAGAGTCCTCCCAGTCCGAATCGCAGTCGTTCACGGGATCGCAACAAATTTGTGGGTTTGGAGCAGTTGTGTCCACTGCCCGAGTCGCTGGAGTTTGATGTCAAGTGGGTTTTAGTTGTTGCTTATATTAACTTGATATATTAATCAAAATCCTTCTCTCTCTAGAAACGTGCTGGCCATGGCGGACATCAAGACACACATTGGGTATACACGCGCCTGGGTGCGTCTCTCCTTGGAGAAGAAACTCCTGTCGCGTCACTTTCGCACGCTGCTCTCCGATGAGAGTCTGCTGCGCACACTCTACAAGCGATCTGCCTTCCTGCGCTGCGAGGAGGAGAAGGAGCAGTTTCTCTATCATCTGCTAACGCTTAACACTGTGGACTACTTCAGCTTTACCAACATCTATCCCACGACGAGTAGGTTAAACTAGGACTGAGGAGAGGCAGATATTTATTTTGTAATTTATATTCTTTGCTTAGAGTTGCCCTATCGCGTTGTCATCTTTCCCTCGCGTAAACATGGCTCCTACCACACCTCCAGCAATGTGTGGATCATGGTCTCTGGCACAATGAACGAAACACAACGTGTGCCCGTGCCCAAGGGCTCGCTAGAGTTCATCTTTCATGTGAGTCGCACCTATAAAGCATTCCATTTACACACTCTAAATACTCTCAATTGCAGTACAAGAATCTGGGTCTGCTGACCACCATGCGCATAGGACATGACAACTCTGGGCCGAGCCACAAGTGGCTGGTGGAGCAGGTGGTAATGCGCAATGAGGTCACTGGACACACCTACAAGTAGTTTGCACTTAACAACCCATTTGAATATCAAATGACACGCAATTCTTAATTTAGATTCCCTTGCGGCCGTTGGCTGGGCAAGGGCGTCGATGACGATTCGACGGAGCGTTTGCTGGTGGGTCAACGTGTGTGCACCAGCGTTAAGAATGCCGAGCTAGTGCCACCCACACGCACACCGCCACGTACCCGCAGTCCCAGCGTGCAGCGCCAGGAGTCGGTGTCGCCCTCGGAGATCCAACATCAGCTGGGCAACTGCGTCAATGTGATTGTCAAGTGGCATTACAAACCGAGCCGGGATCGGGATGTGGGCACCCTCACGAATCTGTTGTGTGGGGATGATGGATTGGTTAAATGCCTGGAGCAGGTCTTCCTCTGCGGCTTTCGCTCATCCCGTTTCTTTGGCCGTAATCTGTACATCTGGGATTACTTTAGTAAGTGGCTTCAAATGTTGATTCGACTATAAACTAATTTCAAATTGATTTTCAAGCCAAGATCAAAGAGCTATTCGAACAGAATCTGCAACAGGAACTGGACGATTCGGCATCCAGCATGGACTCCTCCTTCAGCAATGGCAGCTGCAACAGTCTACAGCGACGTGAGATCTCCAGCATATGGCGTCTCTATGTGCAGCTCATGGACGAGATCAATGGCACGGCCAGCACACTGGGCAAAGATGGCAAATTTCAGCTGCTCATATGCCTCAGTTTAAGGTGGGCTAGGCTAAGCCAAGGGAAATATGTATATATATTTATTTATTTATTTGATGTATGTTGTCTTAACAGGGAACATCTGCTGACACGCCTCATTAGGCCCATGGCCTTGACGAAGGTCACCCAGGAGCTGTACGAGGAGGAGAGTTTTTTGCGCCGCCGCAATCTTTTGACATTTCTAATACAAATTTTGGAGCCGCTCGATGATTGCCACATCGTGCTGGAGAACTCCATCACACAGGGCATACGCATTCCATCCCAGTGCTGAGAACATAGTAACAACTCAAGATATCTCCCAGCCAACCAAACACCCACAGACATTTGCAACCAGTGACCTAGAATACTCATATACATATGCCCTTAGCCCTAAGTTAACGGGGAATCTCTAAAAATCTCTACAAAAAGCGAAAGACAAAACTCGAATTCGTTGTTAGTTTGATCTAAGCTATAAAGACTTGTCATCCAATTTTAATCCTAATCCAAAACACTTGCCATCCAACTCGCTTGCCAAGTGTTCAAGAGTCAAAGTGTGTGAAGCCAAAGTTGAACGACAAAATTCTGTGCAATTATGAAATTAATCCCAAATAATTCGAAAAAACAAAAAACAAAAATGTTGTTCAATACGAAAAATTGTGTAGCTATTAGCATTTAAGCTACTCCAATAACTTGGTCAATTTGTACCCTAAGTTAGTGAATTTATTTTTATAACGGTTGCTTTTTTTTTATTTAGTTAATGTACCAAAGAGTTTATTTTGTGACTTGAATATTGTCAATGTTTTATGATATTATTATTGAAATTAAGTGAGAGATTAAGATTCATGGTGTTTTTACGTTAATATCAAGCTTTATTTTTTATTTTATTTACCCAAAAAAAAAAAAAACATTTACGAAGTTATTGAGTGTCAATAAATATATACAAAAGACAGCCACAATAAGGCAAACAAAAATAAGTATTCTATTTCAATTATATTTAAGTTATTTACAAAATATAATTTAAATTGCGTGCCTGCCCCGGATTGATAACGTAAGTAATTAACATTCGATTACAAAATGTAAATGATGACAGCGTGCCATTAAACTATCGATATACTCGTGTTTAACCGGTGGCATAGATTAACAGTGTGGCAACGCTTAACATAAGTTGCTCTGAGCGCGATTTCCACTCGTTTCGTTGCGACGGACAGACGCGGACACACATTAGCTTTAAACCATTTGCCGTAGTTGAAACATCAACAAATAACAATATCACTAAGTGAATCAGCGACGATTGTTAATTATTGCCACTCAGGCGCACAGTGCTACAAAAAAAAAAACAACATTTTACTTCATGGTGCGTCATTCTGTGTGTAAAAAAAAGAAAATATTAAATACAACGTAGCACCACGAGCACTCATCGATTTTTAGCCGAAATATTAAAGCTAAATCAAAAGAAAAGTTGAAAGTAAGTTGGCCTAAATTTTCTTTTGATACCATGTGTGTGTGTGTGTGTTGTTGTTGTTATTGCCCTTTGGGTTACACTAAATATACATATACATATGTATGTATGTGCACAAATATTTACAAAACGACGTAGTGCGGCTGCTGCTGCTGCTCCCCCTGCCAATTGGCGATGACGTTGACTGCGCTGCCCGTGACGTGAGCAATTCCCCTGTTTCGTTCTCTCTCTCTCTCTCTCTGTATGTGTGTGTGTGAGCGCTCTCTTTTAGCAAATTAGCGCTAGATTTTTGATTAGTTCTTCATGCGTCCAATATGCGTCTTTATGGATTAGTTTTTCTGCCAAGGCTCAGATGTTTACATAACAACGCTGCCCAGGTCCCAGATATTTGATGCATTCGCACAACAGCTGCTGCGCCATCGATTTATGCTACAACCGGCGTGGCGACGCCAATTCCATTCATCCCTCCCCCCTTTAGCCTTAGCCAGAGGTCGTCGCCACGTCATTCTCTCGGCATCGTATGACTTTCATGGGTTTGTTGTGGCACTTGCAACGCGCAACGCTGCTCTCTCTTATTATATATATATATACCTCTCTCACTCTACTAATCGTTCTGACCTTTTCTTTCAAGTGTAGCACCTCTATTAGCGAACTTTGTGCTCTGATCGTATGATTTAAAGTTGGCACCGTCATTGTTGGTTGGCATTGCAAAAAAATAAATAACACAAAAAAGAAACAACAAATTTAATAATAACCTAAGCAATGCCCATTATTACTCATGCTTGACGCTGACGTCGCTGCTAGCTGCGCTCATGCTCCACTTTCCCAAGCGACCATTCGTTTTTTTTACCGTTGCCTAATTTTGACTTTGGTCTCAAAACTATGAATGTACATACCAAAAGGCAACAAAAAGAAACGGTAGTAGGAGAAGGAGAGCGTAGTGAGAGAGAGAGAGCGTTTGATCGTGGCGTACGCATGTGAAGCCCACGCACAGTTAGTCAGCTGTTTTCGTTACTCAATGAAACCGTTTATCGACATTCATGTGTGGGGGGCCTTATGTATGCGCATGTGTGTGTGTGTGTGTGTGTGTGCGTATTTGTTTGTACTGGATTTATTTGTCAGTGTGTACAAACATTTTAAATTGAGCTTTTCGAGAATTTGTGCATTGAAGTAGTCCGATTAGGTGCTTATCGAGCGACTATGCCAACAGGTGGTGTAAATTGAACAAATAGTTTCTTTTATAACCCTTTATCTACATTTTTATGCAACCAACGCGTGAGGTAGTTCAAGTGTGATAGATTTAAAGCGGAACATATGCTTGATTAGCTATTATTTAAATTATATATATTTTGAGTATTTCACATTTGCTGCTTCACCGGTCAAATTCCAATTTCATTTTGTATTTTTGGGCAAATTATTGGAATGGTGGTGATAATGCCTGGGAGCCAACTGTGGGGTTATCAATGCAATGCATATGTAATACAAAATATGGTATATTCGTGCTCTATATATAGAAGCAAGGCAATCACCCGCTTATCAATGTATAACAGCCTTCCTAACTCATGTTAACGTGGATTCTACGGGTCGACTGTACTTTCAATTCGCTGGCGAACGAAAATTCCAAGAAAACGTACAGCAAAAACATAAAGTTAATTTTTTGCCTGTTGGCCTTTCCACATGACTTTTTTCTTTTTGGCAGAGAACGAAAGAAACGCGAGCTACGTACATTAACCCCGTATCGGAGCTTAGCTTAGAGACGTCGCGACGTTTCAGATGACGAAGTGAGTTTTCGTTGTTTGATGGGGAATTTTGCAAGGTTCGCGTTTTTCTTAGTATTATGTGGAGTAATGTATTTAGTATACACAATGTATAGATCCGTCTGTTATCGCTGCTCTGTGCTGCTTATCAGCGAGCTCGTGCTTGAATCAATATACATACATACATACACATATATAAATATGTATATATGTATTCCCGTTAACTACTATTTAATCTATGTACTTAGTTCACTTCGTCATTTTGGAACTCATTAAGTTTTCAGTGTGTACAGAGTGCAGCGGAAACATGTTTCAAAAAGATAATGGAAAAAAAATGTTAAGATTAGACAACAGGTAGCAGCTACCTGCACAGGCGGCCAACTTTATCAGTGCTGGGCATGCCATCTACCCATTTGCAGATGCGCTTTGCAGTTCTTCTTCATTTACCACGTACCCATGTACTCGATATTGTTTTTTTTTCGTACTTTGTTTACGTTTTGAGTCATGTGTGTGTGTATGCAAACACTGGCAGAGCATCACTGTTAAATGACTCCGTAGGTTACGCAAAGACGAGTTCCGTTACTTTTAATGTTAACTAACAGACTTGTTGTGACGTCACATTATCACTTTGTGCTCTGTTATCCCAGGTGAAGTTTGGCGGGCACTTAAACTGAGATCGGGCAAATGCTCCAAAGCAAACAAAATAAAGTATTTAAAAGCTAATATTTATAGTAAACACCATTAAAATAGTCAATCCTTATTTTTACTTCCTAAAAATACCAAAAATATGTAGATAATGGCAAAAGCTGTGGGGTCTTTTGGCAGCAGCAATTATATGCCCAAAATAGATTATATGTCAGGAATAATGGTTAATAGACAGTGTTCACTGAGTTTTTGCCATAAAGTAATGCTTATTTATCTATCAATCAATCAATCAATCTATCTAAATATTTAAGTATAATACACGTTGAAGGTGCATCAAGAAACCTGCTGCTCACACCTGCAGCAATCTCAGAAACATAGGAAAGAATGAAATAAAACGTAGTGCAGCAATTAAAAACTCGAAGACTGCGTATGAATGTTTGTTTAAAGCCCAAATAAAGAGATAATCAGGCTGAACCAGCTCCAGAGATCTTGGCAGAAGCTACCAATGCTGCACAGCATCTTTGGCCATCAGATTCTCAATATAATGATGGAAGTGGTAGATATAATGATGTGGATTGATGGAAAACGAATAATACTTATTAATACTATTTAGTTTTTTCAATTTAAAGTCTTGGAAAATAAAGTAAAAGCTATTCAACACGAAAGTAAGAGCGGTCAACGGATTACTTGAGCGATAACCGCATAGAAAACGGTTTAGAGCAAACAAAAATAATAAAACCATTATATTTTTCGATTAATGAATCTATATATAACTGGTAATAAAAAACAGTTTACGTTTTTATTTTGTCTACTGGCTTTAATATAGATAACAGTGTCAAATTCGGTTGATTTTCATACAAAGATCAGAGCGCGCGCACCAATTTCTGATAAAGTGACGTTTCACTGTTAACTTAACAGACCGCTTTGCATAACCTAGTATTCCTCAATCGTGGGCAGAGCATGTACTCGTGTGTATGTATGCAAATGTGATTGTGTGTGTGTGAGCACTCGCCGATCGTACGATTTGAGTTGACGTTCGCTTGTGTGACGTCACTAGCTCAGCGAAAAATTGCCCGCAGCTGCTCTTGAAACCGCGTTACGATTCTTCTGGCTGCCTGGCAACCAAATTATCAAGTTTTATTTGTTTTTTGCAGTCTCAATTTCACCATTTCTTCTAGCGCTGAGCGAAAATAACGATTACATCAGTGGTATAAAATCCAGTTTTGTGTAAAACTAACTTGAACTTGAACGATCGCGCGCTCGTGAGAATTCGCAGGTTCAAAGCCGGTTTGGCATGTGCACAATTGAATGAGTCAGTCAGCTGTAGCATAAGCACTGGAAGCCTTGAACGGAATACCCATAACGCATAAATGTTGGTCTCCGGGCTAGTATTTTCTTTTTTTCTTTTCCTTTTAACCTTATCACTGCTACACGATAAGAAAACGTTTAGACTCTCGCGTACAAACAAATAGCTTTGACGTAATATGGCGAGTGAAGGCCAGGCAGCGCTCTAAGCAAACTACATAAATATTTTATGAGCACAGCATTGGATAAATTTAAAAATCTGAAAAAAGCACGCAACGAACAGCTGATTGCACAGCGTAGCGCGCGTTTACGCGAGAGAGAGAGAGAGAGAGATCTATAGCTATAGTTTCTTTACGCTCCCTAAATATTTGTGCTCACGTGCACTTTAGTACTTTAATTAATAAATTGTTTGTACATATGTGTATGTATGTATGTGTGCATAATGACTGCTTTGAAAATAACAATAACGGTATTTGTTCAACTGCCTGTGTCAAGTTTTACTTTCTACTTTGCTCTCTCACAATACACTTGTCATCCAAGCAGAGAGAGCGCTCTCACTCTCACTCTCTCTCTCTCTCGCTGTTAGTCCTACTACTGATGAACGCTGAATACGTGCCAGAATGTGTTGTTGTTGTTTTTTTTAACATTCTTTACCTCAGTTTTTTATTTTTTTTATTATTATTGCTTTGCTGCATTTTGCTTTTTGTTTCGAAGCGCGTGGCAAAACGAAACGAATGACAATTAAAGCGAATTGATTTGTCCATGGCATCCGGCAGCAATTTAATGAAAATGTCACGTGTCGTATCCGCCACAGCCAGCAAGAAGAAGAGGCATGAAATGAATTTACATCAGATTACATACATACATACATGTGTACACACTTGCTTACATATATTCTTATTATTTATTTATGTATACACTTGTTCGCTCTCTTTGCAGTATTTCAACAACAACAACAAAAACAACGAAGAGTTCTATTTTAGTGTGTACAAGTTTTTAGAGTAAAATCAGGAAAACTGCCGCGACCGCTGCAACAGAGACGCTGCGATGGCAACTTCATCGGTAATCGCCAATAACACTAGCAACACAATTAACGCGGGCGCAGCTGCCTCTGCTGCCGCCTCAGCCGCTGCCAGCGCCGTTGTAGTCACATCGACGTTAAGCACTCGCAAGCGCACCTACGAGACAGCCATTACCATGCCCGCTATGGACGCCAAAGAACTGACGACGCCAACTCAACGCACAAACTCAGCCGCAGCCACGCCTACAGCCAAGGCGAGTACGCCCAGCCCGGATAAGGCGATAATTGTGGACATGCCTGAGCCACACGCAGCGACCACATTGCGCGACGTAACGCGCACAATCTCACAGAGCGAGGCGGATGATGGCGCTGAGGCGACCGCACCTGATGACACCTTGCCCGCGTGCTCCACAACGGCGGTGTCGGATGATTATCTCAATGGCAGCACCGGAGTTAAGCGCAAATATGTTCCGCCCACATCTCCACCGCTTTTGCTGCCGTCCCCACCACCACCACCAATGTTACTCTCCACACCGACGCCACCACCGCTGACGTCCTCGACAATGGCCGCATCCTCCTCCTCCCACCAATCTTTCAACAGCAGCGGATTTGCCGATCTAGCGGTAAGTGTGCAAGCGAGACAGCAAGCGAAATGTTTTGCCTTTCACAAGGTCATCTCATATATGTAGATTGCATCATCGGCGGTTGTAAACAGAAATTCGCACTTTGGAATAATTTCTATAAAAATGCGTCTTTGTTTTAGTTTTTATTCTTGCAATTTCCAAATAAAAAGAAATGGGGTAAAAATGATTTATTCTTGATTCTCAATAGCTCGAAAATAACCACTAGAACTGATTAATTGTCCAGAAGAAATTGTTTTATAATATAAATATTGGAGTATAAAAGCTTTTGAGTCAAAATTACTTAACTTATTAGTTAACTTGTGGCCAGTTATTAGTTGATAAAAACATCAGTTTGAAAATACGTATATATATGTATATACGTACATATATATTAACCTATTTAGTTGTATATGTATATATGTATGTATATATTTTTTATTTTATTTCCTCGTGCAGATGATTCGAGCGTGAAATGATTTCGATATACATACATACACACCTACATGTATTAGACACACATTTGTAAGTGTGTTTGTATGTGTGCATGTCAAATGTCTGTTTTTTTTTAATTAATGTGTTTTAGCTTTTTTTGTTTTAGTTCGCTTGACACAAGTTATTAACTTTTTAATGAGGAATATTTGTGACAAATGTTTTTTTGTAATTTGCATTTTACACAGATTTTTTTCTTATATTTAGCTCCGACTTAAATAAGCTCTTAGCCTTAAAAAGTAAATTAAAGTAAACCAGGGCAGCACACCTAAAAACCATGAACCCACTTGCTTGCTGGGTTAAGGTTGGGTTCTCCAAAAAAAACTTCAAAAACACCAATTTGAGCTTGAACTAGTTAAAAATAAGTAAACCAGGGCTGCGAACGTAAGGGCTATGGAACCAGCATCCTGCCTAAGGCATGGTTCATTATTCATATTCATTCTTTGTAGCTCTATGCTAGAACCAATTCGGTTCAACTTCCAACTTTCTGTCTTTGAATCAGTTCAACTTTAAGCGCCTGTAGCTTCTTTATATATAATTTAAATTTGATCATTGTATTTTCTGCAACATTTCCATTTATAGACAAGTGATCTGATTTATTTTGTTTGTATTTGGCAATCAGTTTGGCTGCGCTGCTGCGAATTTGATTGACGACACTTTGATTGGCTGCTCGCGTACACCATTAACTGACTTGTTCAGTGCGATATCATACGATATCGCCTGATGGTGCTGAGAGCGCAGCGCCTCGGGCCAAGTCGTGCCAAGTCGTGCGAGAACTAGTGCCAGCATTTGTCCTATGTAATATAGAGATGCGCACACATACTATACTAATCATCGTCTATATGTATGTAGATAATCATCGTCACATTTATGCGCTCAATTTGAGTCAATTGAAATTTGTGGTCAGGTTTCATCTCTCGTCCGTCCTTCCGTCCGCTTTATTGTTGACAATTTGTATTGATTTGGAAGCAGTTGCCGCCAATTAATTGAAAGCCGCTGCGCAATTGAATCGGCCAATCGGAATCCTCGACAACTAGTCGCAGTGAGCCGAGCATTTGTTGTGGCTGGCTGGTTGGCAAAGTTCTAGCAGTTGCCGCCTGGAGCACTCAGTTAGACAGCTGTAAGCAAACCAAGCAGATCGTATTTTCACTGTGTTACGACGGCTATAAACAAATATTCATATATTTATATACATATTTGATCCGAATATATACAAACCAGAAAATAGAAAAGGAATAAAACAAAGAAAATTCATAAACATGTCAGATCAGCAGGAGGCGCCGCCAACGCCCCAAATGTTCGAGTACAAAATGTTGCCGCTGCACATGGACTTTAAGGAGTTTGTAAGGGCTTGAAAAAGTCTCGAAGGTTTGCCTGACTCAGCTCGATTCTCTTCTCTTTTCTCGTTGCAGACAATTTGCAAGCCAGCGCCCTTCTCCTGCGATGAGGTGGCTATATTGGAACGTGAACGTTGTGATTATACTCAGCGGATTACCTATCAGATGGCCCGCTCCGGCCAGACGAGTCGTCGGGTGCGCGTCTATGCGGATGGTATCTACGATCTGTTCCATCAGGGACATGCCAGGCAGCTGATGCAGGCCAAGAACATCTTTCCCAATGTCTATTTGATTGTGGGCGTTTGCAATGATGAGCTCACGCATCGCATGAAGGGGCGCACCGTCATGAATGGCTTCGAGCGCTATGAGGGAGTGCGTCATTGTCGTTACGTTGATGAGGTGAGTGCCAGAGGCTACCACAACAGCTTGTATCCCTCTCTCATACTCGGAACTATTTCGCATTAATTTCGCAGATTGTGCAGAGTGCCCCCTGGACGCTGTCGGATGAGTTCATAGCGGACAATAAAATTGATTTTGTGGCACACGATGACATTCCCTATGGACACGATGGCCTAGATGATATCTATGGCCCGCTGAAGGCGCGTGGCATGTTTGTCGCCACGGAACGCACTGAGGGCGTATCCACTTCGGATATTGTGGCGCGTATTGTTAAGGATTATGATTTGTATGTGCGTCGCAATCTGGCACGCGGCTATTCCGCCAAGGAGCTGAACGTTTCCTTTCTATCGGAGAAGAAATTCCGTTTGCAAAACAAAATGGATGAGCTGAAGTCGCGCGGCAAACGTGAATTGACCAAAGTCAAGGGCGACATTATCACCAAGTGGGAAGAGAAATCTCGCGAATTTATTGACACGTTTCTGTTGCTCTTTGGGCGAGAGCGTCTGAATCATTTGTGGAACGAGTCAAAGGGCAAGCTCATACAGGCACTCAGTCCGCCTGGCAGTCCATCCGGCTCGGTAAATGGCGACGACTTGGATGGCGATGGCAATGATTCGGACGAGTATTTGGAACTGCCCGCCGAGTACAGTGGCGGCAGCACAAATTCCCTAAATGGAAACAGCAAGAAGCGTTCCTCGCTGGCCAGGCCCAGCTATCAGGCCCGCGCGACGGTTGCCTCCTCGCCGGACGACTACGATGACGACGATGATGATGATGACGCTGTGTACGATGCGGAATTCGTAGAGCGTCGCAGCAACTGAATGAATTAGTTAGTTGTAGCGAGTTGTAGTGCGTTGCCAGCAACCATCTTTTTCAGATTTCAGATTTGGCTAGTTTCACTGTCTCTATCTATTGAAGCTATTGTATATTTATTAAATTGGTTTTTCGTGCGATTAACTCGTGTGGCATTTCATTTTCCACACAACACAAACTGTCGCAACATATGCTCTAGCTGTACTAAACTAAGTGGTAATCTGTCGTCGTGTTAGCTTTAGTTGCACCTGCACTTGTCTACCCTTAAGACTATCCTGTAGCCAATTCTTTAGCCAAAAGAGAAATGAAAGGAAGAAGGAGAAATGAAGCTGCAAACAATTTGCAAGGAGTGAAATGATGTAGCAAAAGGAAATGAAAATCCAATACAAGACTCATTTTATAGTATGTGAAGAAGCCTTAAATGAATTTTTGCGTCAAAGGATATATGAAAACTATTTAGAATTATTTATATTAAATTATTTCGCGTAATACCTTAACTATAAGTTGAAATACAACACCAACATGAATACAATACATAATAAAATACAAAAAAGAAGAAAAAAAATACACATTCTAAGAAAACAAAAAAGGAAATGAAAAATAGATGCAACAATGCAGTTTTGCATGAACATGAAAGATAAAATAAACAAAATGCTTTGTTGAATATTTTTTGGAAAAATAAAAATTGAAATTGAAAGCAACGCAACATATTTTGGATGCATTTTCATTAATTATGGAATCATTTTCAGCTATTTGCCATGCTCATTTTTATTGATTAGATATTGTTACATTTATTAATGCGAAATACATATGAAATAACTAAGTTATAAAGGTTTTCAATATGGTTCAGTTATTTGTTATTTGCAATAACACTGAAATAGTCTCGCGATCTTGGCGCTTTTAACAAAAATTTCTTACTACATTGTATTATCGTGTTGAATTAATAATGTTAGGGATCCGCACTGCTCTGTTCTGCCTCAAACTACGGAGCTCTGTTCATGCCCACGGCAAAGAGCGGTACCATTTTCTTGCCCTTAGCCTTCTTCTGTTGCTGCTTGCTGGCCACAGCATCGACTGCTGCAGTAGTATTCGATTTGCCTGTGCGCTGTTGCTGTTGCTGCTTCTGTTGACCCAATGCACCGACAAGCAATTCTCCCAGAGCCCAAGGGCCTACGGCACGCAGCTCATGATCCTCATCCACAGTGGAACGACTGGCTGCAGTTGATAGAATTGCTGGCGGCGGTGGTGCAGCTCGACCCCAGGCGCCAACCTGAAACTCTGAAGCACTGTGACGCAAGCCTGTTGAACTGCCAGGTGAAACAGCTCCAATGCTTGGCCACAACTCCTGCTTGGGACTAGCAGCCACGCTGGAGTAACGAGGACCGCTCGTTGCCTGGCCAATAGTAATGGGCACAGCGCCGCGTGGTAATGGCAAATCCTCCTCAAAGCCACACTGCAAAAGTAAGTTGAGAGAAGATTATGTTTATCCTGAATATGCTGATATATATTTAACTATGACGCACAGTTGGAAATTCGTGATTGGAGCTCAGATTCAAATTGGCTGAACTGGCAATTAGTTTGCCCATCTGGCGATCGTTTATCTCATTGATGTGCTGCTCACGTTTCCGTTCCTCGCGCTCGCGACGCTGACGCTCCTTTTTGCGATGTAGTATATCATCTAGAGAATTGAAGGATTAAATAACAACCTCTTCACATACATAACTCGCCGACAGACAGACACACTTACCCTTGAATAGCTTGAGTATGCTGGCCGATATAATTGGAGGCTGCAGCTCCACTTCGACCACAGCGAACTGGCAGGTCAAAGGCAAATGACCCAAGCAGGTGAATTTGCGGCGATGTTCCTCGTCCATGGAGTGATGCTCCTTCTGAATGATCTGCGCATTGATCAGCACTGGAGCCAAATCCAAGCTGCCATAGCATGCCTGCAGCATCTTCACATTCAATGGATGCAAGTAGATGTTTTGTCCATCATTCGATTGATAGAAATAATAATATTTGTTGCTGTTGTTGATGTGGATGTTCGAGCTGCTGCTGCTGCTCGCCTCGCCCAAGGATGAGACGGAGGCTTCGTCTAGTTTCTCAATATCAATATCTGGAGTTTTAGCTTGTGCTTGCTCTTGCTCTTGCTGTTGCTCTTCTTCTACGACTTGTGTAATCGGTTGCTGCTCCTCTGACTCTAAGCCAAGTTTTTCGCAACGTTCGTTCAGTGTTAGCAGCGCCTGCTGTATAAATATATCCTCTGGACAGGACACATCGGACTCAGCCAACAGCTCGTGACGTTCGCGTTCAATAATAGTCGCAATATCTGCACGTTTGGCAATTAAGAACTTCGAGAAATGTTTTGCCTCATCCCCGGCGCTCAGCAAAGGAAAACGTTCGTGCGGCTCTAGAGCAGCGCCGATTGCGCCTGCGCCTGCATAACGCTCGATGTAAATGGAACCTTTGCGTCGACGCATCAAATGGAAGCTGATGGTATCGCCCACATTCATGGCGTGCTGCTGTTCGATGGTGCAGCTCTTCAAATCTGCTGCATGGATGGCATCATAGCAGATGGGACACTTGCGCCAGGTCTTGTCGCTCAATGAAAGATAGTGGAGCAGACAGGGCCAGCAGTAGGCGTGGCCACAGCGCGTCAGTTTGGCAGCCACCGGTGGATAGAGGCAAATGGGACACTGCGGCTCCTCGGTGGTATGTATATTGATCTGTTCGATAAGATTCCAATCGATCAACGTGTCCGGCGAACCATTCACCTGCGCCTTGGCGCTGCTGCGTATAACGAACTGAAAGTTGGCCTGCAAAAACTGCTCCTTGTTGTAACGTGGCTGTCGACGTGTCGACACCATACCATGTCCACTTGCATGCCAGTCGGATGTGTTGGACGACTCACGGGGCACACAATGAAAATTCAGCAGATGGTTCAGATTCTGCTTCTTGCTGCCGTGCGCGTACACAGAGTTTAACTCATAGTCAAGATCACTACGCATGTAGCCTGCGCCAGCAGCTGCTAGTCCGGCGCCGCCATAAGCGTTATCCGTACCGGTGCATGCAATGCCATCCCCCTGACCAGAGCCGAAATTGTTGTTGCTGTTGACACCGACACCGCCACCGCCACCGCGGGCACGTGGACGTTTGTCCACATTGGGGCGTAGTTTTCCCGGCTGCTGTTGCTGTTGTTTAGTGCTGCGTTGTTGCTGTTCGTTGCGTGGAGTAGGAAGCTGTTCGCGACGTCGAGAATTGCGTGTTTTGTTGACATACAAGTCTGCACGAAAGAGAGAAGCAAATCAGAACTCAAGAGACAATTCAGCTATAAAATATGCCATAAATTCCAATTAGTTCTGGTCAAAGCCTAGCTCTAATCAGAAAACCAAATCAAACGAAGACCCAGCTTTTCCACCACTAGAATTAAAAAATAACCTAAATATGCCATAAAACAATCGTCGTATGCTCACCACTAGATTTGCGTTGTGCTTCAGCAGATGATTTATTTGCACGTTGTTGTGGTGGTTGCTTCTTGTTGTTGTCCATTGTAATAATTTCTGGCTGCGCTAAGGCCGCAGAGCTCGTTGAAGGAAGGATAGAAGAAAGCGGAAGATGGTGCGTTGGCTGCTTGTTGCTGCCAATTGACAGCAATCTCTCGCGTCTCGCGTTGACGTTCGTCTCCACAAGGAGTGCGTTGAGCGACAATTTTTCGTTGAGGATTCATCTTTATTGAGCCATGATTATTAACAAATATACCCAGAAATAAAACTTGCGTAATATTTCCAAAAGGTTATGCGAGTGGTTTTCGGTTTAAATCGAAAATCGAAGCGTTAAAAAGTACTAGATTCAGTACTTGTGCCTTTTTATTTTTGATTTTCAAAAACACTTTTTGCCTTCGCTTTATTTTCGCTTATTTGCCGTCCTCTTCTAATGTCTTTGTTAATGGTATTGGTGTGATTGATGTCCAAAGGTGTGACGTCTGCGGTTTTGCACTGCGTAAAATGTCGATCTGGGGGCTCAAATTTCAGTTGCCGAATGTGCAAGCACAGACTTAAAATGACACCAAATTGTTTGGGAATATTATTTGTGTTGTGAAAGCAACTAATTTTGATATAAAAACCAAAAAGTCCTCGGTTGGAAAAATCAGCATCCGTGCTGACCTATGAAAAACAGTGTGACTGCGGCGGTATGCTTAAAAATACCATACTTCAATTGCAAAACATGTGAATGGCAATTCAGCTACCTTGAAATTCAAATATCATGATAACAAAAATTATGATAACAATAAAACAGTTATGGGACCAGTAAGATTATTAAAGTTTTTATTTGAATATTGTATTGAACAATTTCCTGCTAAATGCTTATTATATTGCACGAGAAGCACAGTTTAGTAGCGTATATGAGCATTGCGTAGTTTTTGTGATCAGTGTACTATGTTTATGTACAAACAAATATCGATATTATGTGATATCGATGAAAGCCACACGGCCGCCATTTTTTTTTTGTTACTACTACAATTGAAGTCAACTAGGCTGTGTTGCTGAGAGAAAATTTACATTTTCATATTGATAAACAATAGAAATTGTCAAAATAAATATAGCGTTTGACCTAAACAAAAACCCGAGCTCTTCTCTCTTTGTGCATTGGTCCTCAATAAGTTTGCGTTGCGTTTTTATGGTTTGCCATTGGTGAGTAAAAGTTCATTGATAAAAGTACAAACATGTATGCATACATACATAGTATGTATGTATGCAAAAATGTGTGTACTACATAGTGCGACGAGAAATACATTAGTAGAAATCAGCGCCAGCAACGAATAACACCAATTACAATGAAACTATTCTGTTTTGGATATGTAATTAATTAACAGCTTGGTCCAGCTATACAAAGTGCTTATCATCATCGCGTCACGTATCGATTGCAATTTAGCGACGCACTTTGGCAACGCTATTGATTTATCCAGCCTGTACCTTTTGGATATGTGTGTTACGTATGTGTGTGTGTGTTTGTTTGTGTGTATGTGTGTGTATGTATGTGAGTGTGTGTGGTATATTTAGGAATACGCTTTCATACATATGCATCAACAGATCAGAAGTCTTAAAAAATCTATTAGTTGTAAGATTACACAAGTATTTTAATATTTTAAGCCACGCGATCGAAATGTATTCGGACGATTGGCGCCATATGAATTGGTATGATAGCCATTCACATTGCCTGTGGCATACGCTGGCAGTGCGGGCGGTTGCGGCGTGGACGGTCCTCGATTTATGCCCAGACCATTGTTGCGTAGACTGGGCGCGACATAGGGCCGCTGGCTAGTGGAAGCTCCAGCTGCACCCACTCCTTGAGGCGGTGCCAGTGGCTGCTGCTGCTGCGGCACATTTGCTGGAAAATTATTACCTTGCGGCTTCTGCACAATGGGCGGCACAAGCGAATTAACCGTTGAGAAATTCGGCGGCTGCTGTGGCTGCGGCTGTGGCTGGGCAGGCGCTGCTGGCTGTATCTGCGTTCTCTTGGTCAGAGATGGCGCCAGGTAGGGATGATTTGCGCCGCCATTGATGCCACTGCTATTGCTCTGCGGTATATTGTAGCTGCGTCCCGATGGCGTTGTCACCTGTATGCTATTTGGAGGCGATGGTAGAGCGCAAGGCTGCTGTGGCTGCTGCGGCTTGGTGTAGTCATAGCCATTTGGCAGTACCTGCACATAGTTCTCAAAAAACTGGCTAACCGAATGCATGGGCGTCGAGTAGTTTACATTGATCAGAGATTCGCGTGTGCGCAGTTGCTTCTCAGGCTGCTGATCCTGTTCTAGTTGCTGCTGCTGCTGCTGTTGCTGCTGCTGCTGATGCAGTTGTTGCTGCTTCCTCAAAGCCAATGCTTGCAGCCGCAATATATTCGCCTGCTTGATGTGCGGCAGCAGTTCGGCATCGCCCTTGATCTTCTCCACCGTCGCCTCATCGCTGTCATTCGCATCTTCGGCATGTTCGCTGGTTGCCTTTGTTGCTGGTGGTGGTGGTGGCGGCGGCGGTGGTGGTGGCGCCTTTGTTGTGCTCTCTGTAGGCTTCGGCTCCTTCTTGATCTCTTTAACGGGCGGCGCAGTGACCTTTTTCTTATTCACGAAGTCAAATAGATCGTCTATGTCTGGCACTTCCGGCAATCCACCATACGATTCAAAGTTATCACGAAAAGCGTTCGCCCACTCCTCGTTCCTGTGCAGCTCGGGATTAATGGCCAGCTTCAGTTGCTTATTGCTCGCCGCACTCGGCTCTCCAATACCACCCACGTTCTTGATCACTGTGATCGTCTTGACACGCGTGCCCTCCTTTGAATCGATATTGGTGGCCGCATAGCTTAGACTTAGATCTCTCTTCGCCGGCTGTGTGCGATCGAGCGATTCAGTGCCGCCGCCCGGTGGCGGATACTTAATGCTGATTATGGTGGTGCCCTGGGCGCCGACAAGCAATAGCAGCCCCAGTGCCGACATTGTCTAGAATATAAGATTTAGTTAAAGTTTTCATTATTTTTAGTTTAGATCATTTTGCCTTGAGTCGCTTTCATGGTTAGTAAGGCCATTGAACGATTGCCACTGATTTGCTGAGCCTAATATATGGAAATATAATGAATGTAGGTGCTGTACACAGCGATATATCGTATGTATATTTTACATACATATATAGGCGCTTATTAGGATTTATTTTAATGTGGCTTAGGCTCTATCTTGTCCTTGGCTCTTAGCAAGATTTGAATTACTTTTAGAATCTAAGGGAGATGCTGCTGATCTATAGTTCAAATGTGAGAACTTTTTAGTTAAAACGAATCACTTCATTGACTTAATCTGCTATAATTTGTTTCCTTTTCTAAACTTTCGTTACTAATAATCCAAAAATATTTATTTAGCTTATTAGTTTTAGCAATTTTATGTAGGATCTATTAGCTAGTTGTTGGATAACAACTAATGTCAAAATAAATGAAAGTGAAACGGTAACTGCTTTAACTTTTCTCAATGGGACCTGCAAAGACAGCTATATCTGAATACTGTTAGATATCTTGCTAATAAAATCGCTAAAGATCGGAAGTGTATATATCTTTCTTTGAGCTCTTTATTTTTATGATAATAAAGAAATTTCACATATATACATATCATATTTTAATATAAAGCTGCCGTTGGCTTTTTACATGCCGATTTTTTGTTTTAGTCCAAATTTCAGCTGCCTAGAAACACTTGTGAAATGGGTAAAAGTATCAAAGTGCCTTTAAATGTAGCTGGAACCACCAAAAATGTAATCCCAAAGATCCTAAGATTTAATGATCACTGATCAATAGATAGAAATATAATAAAACAATTTAATCTGTTAATAAGCTTTATAAATCTCTTCAAAAATCATTAAAGATATATGATTCAGCAATTGTAGATCTTTACTATTTTGATAATGACAAATAAATTATATCATTTGCTCACTGGAAACTAAAAAGTCTCATTTATGCTGTTGGCTATGTAAATAAAATCGCTAAAGGTCGAAAGTATTTCTATTTGAGCTAATGCTAAGCTGCTGTGGCCGCTCTCAGGAGATCTCTTTTATGATCAATAAGTTAGCTTAAGAAGTGGCTTAAATATATAACTGCTGAAACCATAAATGTAATCCCAAAAGATCGAATCAGTTCTGTAGCTATGTCTATACTATATATATAGACACTATATACATATATATCAAGTAGAGCTGATTGTGTTTAGAGTATTATGAATATTGATATCACTCCGTCTATACTATATATATCAAGTAGAGTTGATTATATTTAAAGTATTAATGTTTCTATCACTCACAATTGCGAATTTCATTTCTTTTGAATGCTCAACACTCGATCGATGATCGGCAAACAACGACGAAGGCGACGACGACGACGACGACAACAACGCGATCAAATGTTTGGTGTAACTGCGGCCCAGATGGCGCTACAATGCCTTTTTATATAGCCAAGCGGAAGGAGTTGGGAGTTAAGTTTCCTGTTAAACTTTTCGCGTTAATCAGCTGCAACAAAAAGAGAAACAAAAACAACAAAAAGAAAATACAAACAAACAAATGTGGACACAAATGAAACAGGCCACCAGCTCCTACTCCTGCTTATTTTTGTTTTATGTCGGTTGTCGTTGTTGTTGTTGTTGTTGTTGGCGGCGGCGGTTGTTGGTTGTTGGTTGTTGTCTACTTAGTTGCACATGTCAGTGCCACAAGCGACGGCCGCAGCGGCGGCACTTGCAACGCGTATTAAATTATAGCTGCATAATCGCTTTCCCATTTACGTTCAATCTGATTAACTGGTTTTTATTTTTGGTATAGACAGTTTTACATTCAACAGGTAATTGAGTGCATCTAATGAGGAAATTGAAACGTGAAACACTTATCAATTAGCAGTAGGGTCTGCTCAATACCAGTAGCTACCATAGTTTCAATTGCATCTCCTTTCGTGCGGCGGCGGCGGCGACCTTCATCTGCAGCCGGGGAAGGTCGCCGCTGTGTGTGGGTAAGTGAAAGAGGCGAAATGTGAAAATCTTTCTAATTTGTCATTTGAATTATAATCGCTCGCTTCATTAGTGGCACTAACGGTGCAAACTGGTCGCTCTTATGCAATGCCACAGACAGACAGTCGCCGGACTTGCCACAGTTTGTTGCACACAGCTTCAGCTTGCGTGAGAATCTGGCTCGTGTTGAAATGTCAATGCGTTTCAGGTAACGCAGGAGACTTTATTGATATAGCTATAACATTTAATGGAGCTGTCATAATTGCGGATAAAATACTCCATATAAATGCCAAACGATATTAGAAAAGTATTCGTATAGGTAATCTATAGGTAAGCTTTATATCCGGCTTTAGATTTGGTCTTTGAAATGCCTATTGCTTCATAGATAATGTTTTCCCTCTCTCCATATATACAATATATATTACACATATATAGATATCTGTGCCTATTGCTCGATAGTTAATGCTGCTGCAATGTCAACAAAAAAGAACATAAAAAAACTAACTTGGCTGCTTGATACTCGTTCAAAAACCGCTAAACTCTAGCTCTAAAGCTATGGAATATAGAGATTTTTCCGCTAAGCCATTCCTCTTATGGGCTTAGCTATATAAACATATTTTTAACTGATGATTCCATACTCGAATATATATTTTAACTTTCCAGTCTTTAGCTTGAAAAGATTTAGTAAATGCCAATTTACATTTAATTAGTTTAGATATTCAAAATTTCTATATATGTATATGGATTTATTCATATATATAAAATATATTTGTTTAAAATTTTTGTTGGTAAGTTTACTGCATAAAAATAAAGTAAAGCTGAGCAAATATCGAGGTCCATTTGAATGTTTTGCTTTGTAAACAATACAAGATCAATGAATAGTATAAAGGTAAACATATATTTTCAGCCTGGAGCTAAGTTTAATAATATGGCAGAAGGTTTATAGCTGGAAAGTGGCAGACATTTAACGGATATCTTAACTGCAATTCATCGTTTGTTGTTGCTGTCACAGATGATATAGAATTTGACTAAGACGTGCTTAGCAAACATTTTAAAGATATGATTTTTAAAGATGAACTCAATATTCGATCTTAAGTGAACTATAATATATGTAGATATTGATTATGTATGATTAAAGGTACTTGTTGCTGACCTATACATTAATAATATTTATATATAGCTGTGGTCATGAAATTAGTAGTGCGACTGAGCACCAAATGTTAGACAACATAACATAATGATTAACATTTATATTTTTAAAACAATTTGAAACGAATATTAACATATTTTTGTATTAGTTTTGTATTGGTTTTTTTGGTTCCAAAATGAGAACAAGATGGAAAAATTAATAAAATTTAGTTGTTCATGAAAATAGTAGTGGCTACTAAAACTATTTATAGCAATTCACATATACACAAACCCAAAGTCAATGTCATCAAAAGAGTGTTTAAAATTTGAATGAACACAATTTAATTAATAAACTAGTAAAAAAAAAGAATAAACATTAGTCTAACTTCATATATTATGTTTTGCACACTGGTACATACATATATCTCTCTGATCTAATTAACTTGAGTGCAGCTAAAAGATTTATTTTCAGCAGATAATCGTTAATAAAGGTTTCATAGAGTATATATCATTATATATATTCAGTAATCCCCTCACTTGGTGAACCAACTTCTCATATAAAAAATATATTGATTGACTGCTCGCTTGGAATAGAATGAATAAAATATATAAAATATTTAAACTTAGTCTGATCTAAACTTTTCATACTACGCTCTCATCTTAAACTGTGATCTCACACATACATATATAGTATATACAAATTGTTAGTGGATTTGCCATAAGCCTATGATTCTCATTTCAGATGCTTGATAAACTAGCTGGGACTCGGCTAGCAGCAGTACCTGGAACTGAAGCAAATGTGGGATTCAACTAGCTAGAAAGGCTGTGCCCAAAGCTTTTTTAACTGAATCATAAAACAAAAAATAATAAAAAGAAACAAAAACTAAAAATCCGAAAAACTATAAAAAATAAATAGAAAAAAAACAGAGTCTTGAATCAAGATGAGTGTCATTATTCGTTTGCAAAATCTGCCGTGGACGGCAAATGCTCGAGATATACGAAATTTCTTCACGGGCCTCTCGATACCGGAGGGCGGTGTTCACATAATCGGTGGCGAAATGGGCGACGCATTCATCGCTTTCAGGTAGTTAGAACAAAAACTCTGTTACTATCTCTCTCTCACACTCTCTATTAAATGTAAAATTATATATAGTAAGCAGAGTTGGTTTCTCTGGCTAGAGGCAGAGCTTGAGGGCCACGTTAAAGCCAAGTCTCTTAAATTAGTTCTGTTTGTTAAGCATTTGACAACTGTTATCCTTTAACTTTAAGCCTTTGCCCTTCTCTCTTTCTTTCTCTCTCTCTCTCTCTCTCTCTCCCGAACATTCAACAGCACCGACGAGGATGCTCGCTGCGCTATGCTCAAGGATCGCGAGAAGCTGATGGAGATTCAAGTGCGTTTGCTGCTCTCCTCACGTGCCGAAATGCAAAAGGTCATCGAAACGGCGCGCAATGTGAGTCCAGCTGCTGTTGTCACGCCTACGCCGACTCCCACGCCCAAGCCAGTGGCGGCGTCGGTAGCAGCAGTATCGATGCCGCCTGTGCCGCAGCCGCCAATTATTGGTGGGCTGAACAGTTTTCTGCTTGGCCAGCAGCAACTACAGGGACAACAGGGACTGCAGCTCAAGCAGCAGCAGCAGCAGCTTGCTTCAGTGGCTGCAGCCACACCCTCTTTTTTGGCATATCAACAGCAGGCAGGCATATCACTGGCCGACGTTGGCGGCCTCAAGGTCGCCATCGACAAGCCAGTATCAGCCGAGCTGACGCTCTTTAGCCGCAGCCGCAGTCATTCCAGTAGCTCCGATGATAGCGACCGCAGTCACGATCGTGCGCCTCGCGATCGTGGACGTAAGCGTCGCTCCGAGCTGCGCGGCGATAGCAGCGAGCGTGAGCTCAAAATGTTGCCAAAACCCCAAGCGTTGCCCATTGGCGCTGTGTCTAATATATTGCCCTGGGCATTGGGCGCCACCGTGCCACCGACAGCAGCTGCAGCAGCAACCATTGCAAGTGTTGCTGCTGCAGCTGTTCCGCCTGGGCTAAATGCTATGCCCGGTCTGCAGCAGCAGCTAGGCATGATGAATGTGCTGCCGCCTGTGCTGCAGAGCTATAATACCACCAGCAATGTGACCACCAATAACTACAATCTCAATCTAACAGCTGCCACCCAGCAGCAACAGCAGCAGCAGTTGGCACAGCTACAACAGCAACAGCAGCCACCCAAGCAACAGTTACAGCAGCCGCCACAGGAGCCCATAGCCTTTGCCAATGTTAATCCTTATGCTCAAATGTATCCGCAACTGTTCCAGCAGCAGCAGCAACTGTTGCTGCAACAGCAGGCAGCAAAGACTGCTGCTGGTGTGGGCAACTCGCCTGGTCCGGCTGCTGCTGCTGCCGCTGGTGGTGCTGGTGTAGCTGGCTTGCCTGCGCCCATAATGATAGCCGAGACGTGTTACATCAAGATTAGCGGCATGGATCCCAGCACCTCGTACAGTGATCTACGCAAATACTTTGCCGGTCTCTATATACCACACAATGGCATCAAGATTGTTAGTGGACCGAATGGCACACGCACTGGCGTGGCCTACATTGAGTTCTCGCGCGTGTCCAGCGCTCAGAAGGCGCTGCTGCGTAACAACACGCTCTTCCGTGATCGCCTGGTGCAGATTGTGCCCATTTCGGATGAGGAATTCGAGCAGGTCGATGAGCGCGCTCAGCGTGGCAACAGCAATAGTCACAGCAGCAGCAGCCCGGCTGAACGTGCCACAGCTGCGCCGGCTACATTGCCACCGATCAGTGTTCTGTATGTTGAGGACTTGCCACAGCTCACCACCGAGCAGGACATTATGAAAATGTTCTCGGCGACGTACACCATTGTGGACATCCTGCTAGCGCCCAGTCCCAACAATCGTCGTGAATTTGTAGGCTTTGTACTGTTTGCTCGCGAGGCTGAGGCACGTTCGGCTCTCGAGGATGTTTCTACGCATTATATTGGCTTTCGTAAGTTGCGCGTGCGCGCTAGCAGTCCGGCAGAGATGCAGAATGCTAGAGACAAGATGCGACGTGCTAGCGAGCAGTTGCAGAAGGAGGAGCAGCAGCAGCGTGAGGACGCTGAGCGTGAACAGGTGAGCAAACAACAAAAACAACAACAGCTACTACAACAGCAACAGCAACAGCTACTCCAACAACAACAACAACAACTGCAGCAGCAACAACTACAACAACAACAACAACAGCAGCAGCAGCAGCTGCCTTCACAGGACCTTTTAATGGCCATGGCCAAATTTAATAACGACCCGCGTCGACGCAATCACGACCAACAACAGCAACAACAACAAAACACACACAACAACAACAACAACAACAGCAATCATCACAACAATTTGCAACCGTTTGCCATTACTGCAACCATGCATAACGGTAATATGCCACCTTTTGCCTTTCAGCAACAGAATAACGGCATTAACAATCATGTCAATGGCATGCATATGATGAACAACAACAGCAACAACAACAACAATATGGGCCCATTTGGCATGTTGCAGAACAATTTCAACAATCATCCAATGCAGCAACAACAACAACAACATAATCCACATCAGCAACAACAACGCCGGCCGGAGGACGTTTTTGTGCGTGTCCACAACTGTGAATATGCAACGAGGATCAATGATTTGGGTGAACTCTTCGTATCCGAGAATTTGCGGATAGAGCACATTGAGATGCTGTACAATGACCGCAATCAGAGCGCTGGCGAGTTTATTGTCGAGTTTGCCGACAATATGAATGCCAAAATGGCTGTCAGAGAGTTCCACAATCGTCGCTTTCGTGGCCGTGGTCTGCGTTTGACGCCCATTACGCCGCAAGAGATTGCGGATCGCATGAATAAACCATTTATGGATTATTTACCTGGCGGCAATGGACCAAGACAGTTGGATCCAGTTGCTCCCTTGTCGCCGCCCATGCAACAGCAGCAACAACAACAACAACAGCAATCCAGACGTCGTGGTCCAAGTCGCTTTGATGATGCCAGCACTTGCCAACCGCAGCAGCAGCCACAACAGCCGCAGCAGCAGCAACAGTTGCAGCTGGATAGTGATGACAGCAACAGTGTAAAGCAACATTTTAATCCCTTTGCTGTGCGCGTTGGCCCTGAGCTGGGTAGCGAGGAAGGACCTGTTAGTCCAGCGTTGATTGCACCCAGCACCAATGCCAACAATGGAAAGAGCGATCCAGAAGAGAATGGCATACCAGATAAATTCAATCGCGCGGGCTGCGTCGTAGCCATGCGCAATGTGCCCTTCAAGGCGGATCTTAAGGACATTCTGCGCTTTTTTAATGACTACAAACTCAGTCCGGATGATATTATACGGCGTTTCAATGACGAGGGTAAGCCCACGGGTGATGCACGTGTTGCTTTCGAATCGCCGGCGGAGGCACGTTCGGCTTTTGAGTCGCGTCGGCGTAAGCAAATCTTCAATCGTACAGTTTATTTAGATATTATTTAAGGCCAAGGTTCGGGCACTAAAATCGAATGAATGTTGTAAATAGTTAAGGTTAAATTAGACATAGAGAACAGGGTCAACAAAGGTATATACCGTCAAGTTGCAAAGTGCCGCCAAAGCTGTTAGATATATCAATATTATTATTATGGAACATGTACATCAGTTCTTCAATAAATTACTATACAAAGAAAGAAATAATAATCATCCTTAAGCATAATTCTGCAGCTGTATCACCTGCGACTTTTTCAGTGACTCACGGCACAGCGGACACTCATCACGCTCTTCCAGCCAGTCGAGTATACAGCTCCAGCAGAAGAGGTGACCACAAGGTGTTAGGCTGCCATTCTGCCTTGGCTCCAGGCAGAGTATGCACTGCGGGACATCTGTCGATAGTGGTCTTGACTGTTTCTCCCTTTGAATAAATCCCTTGGCCGCCTGCTTGAGTGCCTCCAACTGCTGACGTTTGTGCTCCTTCCATGCCTCCCAGCCGCCAATGGCTAGGGAGACGGTGACCTGTAGGAATGTAATAATGCCCAAAATCTTGTAGCCATACAGCGAGAACTCTGGCTGCAGCCAGTGCCGGATGAGCACGTAGTTGATGCCCGTGGTACGCTTGGACAGCTGATACTTGCTTGCGTCCAAGTAGAATAGCGACTTGTGCAGTGCCTTGATATAACTTGGCGACTGTCGCATGTACTGTATGAGCTTTTGCAGCTGCTTCTTTGCATCTGGTACAATTTCATCATGAGCAGCTATGTGCAGCTCCAGCTTCTGCAGCACACGCAGAAACAAAGCATCACCACCGAATTCCAGTATGATAGCAACCAACTGCAGCTAAAGGTAAGTTATTAATTGTGGCTCAGCTATAGTTGTAATGATCTGCTTACCAATCGACTGGGTATATGTTTATAGTTCCCATCCACCTGTATAATGCCCGTGTATTCCTCACCCAGTGTTTGCAGGTTGTTTAACGAAGCAAAGCCATGATAACTCAACTGCGCTATCAATTGACACAATTGATTATATTTGATCCAGTTGCGAGGGCCAGTCAATCGTAAAATATCTGATAAGTCCTCGGACAGCTCATTGGTGTAACGTGCATCCTTTTGTACGGAACGCACAATTTCCGGTTGTCGTGCTCGGGCGTTACGAAAGTCCATGACGCTTGGTAACCACGATGTGTTTACATTATTTAAGCATTTTCAACAATCTGCAACGGCAGTTCAAAGTTCGACACAGATAAGTAAACAAATGAGAGTTTTGACTTTCCATGCCTCAACTTTTTTATATCGAAAAGATAATCGATTGCACAGCTGCTTTACAGCACTGTTAATCTCTTTTGAACAGCTGCAATTATACCTCGTTCATCGCCAGAAATCGTATAACAGACTTACTAAAAAATGCAAATATCGATAGTTTGTCTCACCATCTCTGAAAATGTATCGCTGATATATTAATATCAGAACAAAGTAAACATCGCCAATGTCGATAGGTTATCAACAATCCTGGCTCGCACGCTAGTGAATGTATAAAAATTGCTAAAATTTCGTGGGAATTAGATATAAAAATCAGCAAGTAAATATTTAGCAAATAAATAAATCCTTTGTGTTGTATTTTCGGTATGACCGTGTTTGCGTTGTCTCTCTTTTAATCAGCAGACGAGCACGAACGTCAGTTCGCGTCGCAGCGACGAAGAAAAAAATTGAAGTGGTTATTATTGGAGTAAAATTAAACGGAATTTCGAGCTGTGAAAATTAAACGCAAAAGCAAATTGAGAAAAGTTACACTTAAAAGAGGTAATAAAGTTGCATTTACAATGTGCGTGTTGCAATTTGTGTGTGTGTAAAAGTTGATTTCCCTGAAATGGACAACTAGCAAATAAAATACCCATTTTTGATGACGAAATTTGATGAGTATATATATTTGTGTGTGCGTGTGTGTGTTTTTATTTTTCGCATTTGATAAGCAAATGTGAGTGAGCTATATACATATGTAGGTTTGTCTGTGTGTGTGTGAGTGTGTGTGTGTGCTTTGATAAGCAGCTCAGTGACAGGTATCTTCTACAACGAAAGGTCGCATATGTTGGCATTTAAGCCTCGTATTTATTTACAGTGTATGGCTTATATTTTGGACACATGCATGAAAATCAATTTGACTGTTCAACCAGAAGCCACACAAAGCAGACCAAAAATGTAATTAGCGCTGGCTGAAATTGTTGCTGGTTTTGATTTCGGCCCATACTCCCCACAAAATCTACATATGTACACCGCGCACATACATATGTATGTATACACATGCACACACATACATATAGTATTTTCTTCGTATCTGTCAAAAACGCTTCCGCGCTGCTACTTCAACTTGCAGAGTGGAGACTTGTGGAGACCTTGCTTTGTGCCAATATATCTCTGTATCTTTAGCAGACAGCAACTTGTTGTTGCTTTTATTTTTCGTTCGCTTCTATCTGACATTTCTCTTTTCGCTAGATATTTATATTTATATGTATTTTTCTCAACAGCTTTTTGTAGATTGGTTTATGAGTTCACACTTTTTGGGTTTCAGTGTTCACAGAATTTGTTAATTTGTTGTTGTTGCTGTGGAGAAAATATTACGCTTTACTTTACTTCAGGTTCAGTTAAAGTTTGAGTTTTGCATAAGTCTCTGACTCAGGTCTGTGTTATTTTTGCATTTAGCGCTCTTTTTTCTTTGTTATTTAATAAACAGGAGTAGTCATAATGTCGTGATTATTAATATAGTTGTAGTTGTTATTGTATTCAAAATATCAACAGCACCAAAAGTTAGCACTGCCTAAGGTCGCCTATTTAATTACACGTAAACTGATTTTGTAGAGATTTACTGTGAACTATCTTGCCATGCGATTCACCTGCTGATTTTGTAGAATTTTGAATTTGAATCTTAACCGCTATTTCTTTAGCGAACTTTAACTAACATATTTAATTTAAATACTAATTTGCATCATTTCAGTTGAATGAACCGCATGTAAGTGTGTGCTTAATTGTCATTTACCTGCATATTAATGCATATATAATTGCGTCAATTTGCGTCGCCATTGAGCTGCTTCGCGTGCATGCAGCTTGTTTCACACTTGATTATTGATTGATACACAGCTGTATTTACCTACGTTGCATAGTTGTACATAGAACTCGAGTATAGAATCGATATGGAGCAGTTTAAGCAGTTAGAGCTGACCCTGAGAGGAAACTTTTTCACGCTAGCTAAAATAGCCCACGAAAATTTGTTGCGAGTCCATTTAATAATGTTGCGTGTCAGTCGCTCATGTTCATGATGATGTTGCTGTTGATAATGATGATCTAATGCGTGCTTCTCTCCACACTGCTCCACATTCTGCCGTTGACCCCATTTACTGAGCATATTGCAAGCTGTCTCTCATGATTTTACAAAACTTTTGTGTGGACTGTCAAAAAGTAAACAAGTTTGTGTACCTAATCATAGTGTTTGCTTTTCTCTCTTTTTTTCCCCCTCTTTTTATTCAATTTTATCTAATTGCTAACTCGATTTCGTTGCTGCAGAATGAGCACAACGCCGGCCAGTCTCGCTGAGGCGGCTATTACTGTGAGCAGCGTCGCTGCTGCTGCGACTGGTAACGCAACTGCTGCATCGACGACCCTGAAACCGAATACGACCTACGTTGTTAAAATGGGCGTGGCATCGGAACCATTGGATCCCCTGCTGCATGTGGGCGATGGCATATTCCTGCAAACCAAAACAGCCCAGGTGCTGGCGGGTATATTTGTTTGGGCTGCGTTGTTTGTCACATGTCAACAGGTGAGTAGGCACTCAAATCATGTAATTCAATAGATATGCAATTAACTAATCACATCATATATCGCTTACAGATCTATCAGCATTTACGTTGGTATACCAATCCACAGGAGCAGCGCTGGATAGTCCGTATACTGTTCATTGTGCCCATCTACGCAACCTACTCATGGATTAGTTTGCTATTCTTCAACTCCGACAACGTTTACATTTACTTCTTTACGGTGCGCGATTGCTATGAAGGTGCGGTATTTCCTTAATCTCTTCTTGCTCCCTTCCCTAGTCTGTTCTAATCTCTAACTAAATATGCTTTTACAGCCTTTGTGATTTACAACTTTCTGTCGCTATGCTATGAGTATCTAGGCGGTGAGGGCAACATCATGTCTGAGATACGTGGCAAGCCCATAAAGACCTCCTGCTTGTACGGCACATGCTGTTTGAAGGGCAAGACATACACCATTGGCTTTTTGCGCTTCTGCAAGCAGGCCACACTGCAGTTCTGCTTGGTTAAGCCACTGGTGGCATTTATAATCATCTTTCTGCAGGCCTTTGGACATTATCATGATGGTGATTGGAGGTTCGTTGTGTGGCAGAGTACTTAGTAATCAATCTGAAATGTTTGCCTAATCTATTGTTTGTTCTTTTACAGCGCTGATGGCGGCTACATTTACATAACCATCATCTATAACATTTCCGTTTCACTGGCTTTGTACGGTCTATATCTGTTTTACTTTGCCACACGCGATCTGTTGACACCGTTTGAGCCCGTCTTGAAATTCTGCACCATCAAGTCAGTTATCTTCTTGTCATTTTGGCAGGGCGTGGGTCTGGCCATACTCGAGAAGGCGCAGGTCATATCGCCCATTGTGGACAGTGCTGGCACTGTCACCTCGGCTGGTACCGTTTCCGCTGGCTATCAGAACTTTTTCATATGCATTGAAATGCTCTTTGCTGCCATTGCGCTGCGATATGCTTTCCCCTATCAGGTGAGTAAGATTTGACAGGTATAGCATCCGATTAGATAAGTTGAAGTTCGCGTTGGCTTATCAGCAAAATGTGCTAAGCTTGAATGACAGACTACAAAAGTTTCGCAATCTGAAGCAAATGCTCCAGCAATTTAACTATCAGCTACAGTCATGCCTGGCATGTGATTCATATGGTATATTCCCTATTTGTGGTATTGTGGCTCTAATAGAGGCTCAATTTATAATTAGATATGCGATAAGAAAAGGCATATTAATGAGGGTAAATGATTTTTATAGATTGCGTGACTTCTGTTAGGTATAAAGCATATCAATATTTATTTATTTACAAATTTCTTATCTGAACATTTCAGGTCTATGCGCGTAGCTGCATTGGAGATGGCCATGGACGCTCTGTCACTATGCAATCTATTTCCAGCAGTCTCAAGGTAAGTCTCTTAAGCATCTTTTTCTCAGCAAATCCCTTACATGTTCATGTTGTTTTTTTTTTTCCAGGAAACCATGAATCCCAAGGATATTATGACAGATGCTATACACAATTTCCATCCACAATATCAACAATACACACAATACAGTTCAGGTAAATTCTTTCGCTTATTCTTTTCTATTTTTCGTCTCTCTTTGAATGTTTGTTGCCTGCTCGCTGTAGCTATTGATTGTTGAATCTTATCATTTTTACTTTGCTTTCCATTCGCATTACATTATCATTATGTTTTACACTTTTGTTTTTCTTTCTGTTTCTTATCTTTTGCAGACGTAACCTCAACTCAGCGTTACGAAAAGCTCTAAAACTCTTAAACAAATACAAACAAAATACAAAATACAAAAAAAAAAAGAAAAAAACAAACAAAACTCTAGCGATGCTCGCTACTGAACACTCTAACTAATTCCAATGGAGGGAAATAATAACACAAAAATAATTATTAAAAAAACAAAACAAAATAAGCAGTTTAAAGACAAATCAAGTGTACTTAAAGCTAACAATTGACACCACAGTTGCCTTTTGTTGCCGCTTAAAAATAATTATAAAAAAGATTAAGAATTAAATATTTATTAGGCCTAGTTACTTACAGAAAGCGCGCACTCGAAAACCCAATAACCACCAAATTGCCTAGCTGCCTTAGAACTTTATGTAACTGAATGATGTACTCTGAAACACTTCACATAACCTTGTTTAACGTTCCCTCTTCTGCTGATTTGTGTGTATTTTTTTATATATTATGTTTACGTTTACAGTTTAAGCCTTTTATCAACTTATTTAAATGTTAGCATTTTATTCTACATACACTATATATAAATTGATAATATTGTATAATATTATATATGTATGTGTAAACAAAGATTTTATTATTATACGTATGTAATTATTTGTATAAATGGCAATACATAAATAATGGAGCATAGACCCTAAACAGATTAACTATCCTTTTCCAGACTCAATAGAGATTTGCAATTTTTATCTTGGCAAATTTTTGTGGAATATTCATATTCAAAATCTTGAGATTCTCACAGTTCATGTCCTTAGCTTATTATGCATTTAAATGTTAAAATTTACGAATATATAGAACTCTTTCGATAACAATATCAACTTTAGCTCAAAGATACCAAAAAAAAAAAAACAAAAAACAAACAAAACAAGAAAAAAACATTTGCTTTTTGATTTTCTTTTGTGATAGACTCAAATCGAAAGCTCGTGCTTTTTATGTTTCTTATTTTTTTTATAAAACCTTTTGTAAATGTTTAAATGAATTGTATAAACTATCTTTAAATTAACTGTATTAAATAAATGTACGATAAGCTTAACTACGTCGCCTTTCCTTTGCTTGCAATGTTCATAAATATATATATCATATATATATATATATATATATATATATATATATATATATATATACATATCGTATATAGAAAGCCTGCATTTTGCATGAATTTCGAATCTCTTGTTAACTCCCAACCCTATGAAACCTTTAAGTAAATGAAACCTTCGTGCAGGTGGCAAGAATTCGCGTGGCATTCGCGTCTCCAGCTACGATCCGGATGATCCAAGTAGTGGCAACCAAGCTGCCACCATGGGAGGCACCACAGCGAGCAGCGGTGGATACAATGCGGTTGCAACTGGAGGCGGCAACAACAGCTGTGTGGCATCCAAGACGCTGGGCAATCAGCGTAAATTCATTCCGGGCGGACAGCGTGTGGCAACCATTAGTCAGAACTACAACGAGAAAACGATGCTGCTTAGCAGCGACGATGAGTATCAGTAGAGCAAAGTAGCAGCAGCAGCAGCTGGACCAGAGCAACTGGCAGAGAGAAGAGGACGTTTCGATGATCAAGCGGTTCCGAATGGTTCCAAATTGGTTCCATGTTTTGTTTTAAGAATTGTTCGTTGTAATTTGTTTCTTTTCTTTTTGTTTGGAAATATTGAAAATGTTTCGTTTCACACTAGACCTCAAATGGTTTTGATTTGCTTGTACAATAATCTTAAGTAGCGCAACAGCAAAAAACTAAAGAAAAAAAAAACAAGAAAAAAGTATAGAAAATGATTGATATATTTATATACATATAGTAACAGAAGATGTGTATGTAACAAATGACTAATCAATATGATTAATTTGTATTTTTACACCACGTATGTAAGATGTTTAATCGATGAGCATTTTGATTCCATTTTCTTTTGTAAATCGTTTGAAAAACTTTGTAAAAATCAAAAGAAGAACAAAACTTCAACTCTAGCGTCTAAAAACCGTCGTTGAGCAAATCTAACAGGCTGCTTATACAATAAAACTTCAAGAAATACAAATATATATTTAAAAATATATATTATATAAAAAAAAGAATAAATAGCGAGAAAAATATTTATCAACTAAGCAAAAACATTTTTAAAACAAAATTAGCTACAATATTAAATAGCGCAAATGTGCTGGGTCCGGTTAATGCATATGAAAAAATACCTAGATAAATCTATATATGTATTTATGTATGTATGTGAAACCAGTTAGAGCTATGATAATTGAAATATAATGGATTTGTAGACGAACTCCCAAGCAACAGAAATGTGTAAAAATCTTTTACCTGTACAGAGTATGATAACTGTAAGAAAATTTCCAAACTTCGACTCACTCGAAATAGCTTCTCAACAAAAACAAAAACAAAAACAAACGCTAATACAAAACACGTTTAATTATCAATTAAGGAAAGTGAAACAAGAGAATAATGCGCTGAACGATGGGGCAAATAGGCAATGTCAAATTATGTATGTCTTATGTAATTTAATGGTTAACTGTGCAATGCGAGCCAACACAAAAACAACAAAACAAAAACGTCTTTTATGTACAACCATTTTGTTAACCCTAAAATAAATGAAAATAAAGTACATAAATGTCATTAAAATATTTATAAATGCTCTGAATTCGAATTTGAAAGTTGGTGCTTAACAACACTTATCAAGCTGTTATCGTTATCGATAAGTAACTAGTTTTTATATGTGCTGAAGCAGAGCTGTCTTTGTTTTGTTTACCAGCACTGATAGCTAGATGCTCACTTGCGCCTTTTGAATTTAAAGTTAGCCTTTGGTAGCATTCGTTCATAGACGGATATTGGATTTTATATAATTTTAATACAGAGTTTATCGAAAGGAACAAATTTATAATTTTTAACCTGAATAAAGTGTAGATTCAGAATTAATATAATATATATATATACATATATGACATACTATATATAAAGGGAAACTCTTTTCAGTTTTAATCAAGTTAAGAAACGTAGAAGCAAAAGGCTAGCAACAGCTCAGCATTCCAGTTATTCATGGCTGAGAGGGCCAGGCACTTGTTCCATATGCTTCATAAAATTTATTCATTTAAGTTAAAGTATATCAGTTAACTATGATCTTTGATGGAATCCAAACTTTATTTTCTTCCTGGGCGGTCCATCATCATCATTATCATCATCAATATTTTCGGTAGGCCTGAGAGAAATCTGTGTGAATGCTGGTGTATACCGCACTGCATCTCGTCTGATGGCATTCTCGACATATTTCCTGCCAATTGGCCTTGGTATAATTAGATTTAGACTTGTTACATCTTGCTCCACAACATGAATACCATCAATTAATTTTGTGAACAGCAGCTGTTCGGGAAATGGATTCACATCTGGTCTTAAGGGCGTATGAATTGTCTCGTTGCAAATGTCAACGCTGAAATCGGAGCGTATGACAACGAGATCGACGCTAGAGCCAGAAACCAGATCATTGTTAATCCCGGCGCTAACTGCATCGACAATCAGTTCGCGTGCTTCATCCTCGCTCATGTCGGTCTTCCAGCGATCCTCCAGGATGCCCATAGCGCCATACTGGCCAGAGCCAATGGTGTTGTACAGACACAGCTCGGTGGTGCCATCGAAGTGCACACTGTACAGGCGTGGACCGTTTCTATCCACACCACCCAGCACAAAGCTGATCATCATGCGGCCCATGTTGCTGCTCAGTAGCTCCTTGGTCATCTGCTTGGCACAGACGACGGGCACCCTTCGATTACGTGTACTATTATAATGCAATTCTATCTGTTTTTCCAGCAGGCGGGTCACATTGAGCAGATCGCTGGCAAGGCCACTGCCACCACAGCTAAGCAAAGGGAAGCGGTAGGTAAGTGTGGATCAGTCGCTATCTGATCAATCGGACACTTACTATATATTATTGTGCAGTCGACGAATCTTTAGGGATGCATTCGAGCTAATTATATTCTTGCGCGCTGCCCTGCTATCCGTGGCAATCATGATGCCATTCCCGAAATGTAAACCCACCACAGTGGTGCCAGTGGTGCAAGGCAACGGTGCTTCGTAGCCTGTTCTTTTTATCTCGTTGTTGCTGAGGACGAGCTCTCTCTTAGATATTGCACAGACCGTTGTCCAAATATAATATCACTTACCGCAGAAAATTCTCATAGTTAAAGCCGTTGTAGCAGTTGTTCTTAGTACAGGTTGAGTATTTGCTGAGCATTGTGATTAGCGTGTTTCTATTAGGGATAATTGAATATAAAGGCAGTTGAGTTATGTATGTTGTATTTGTTGAATATGTGAATATATATCAGTACACTATGTCAAAGGCTACTTGAGTTAGGGAATTGAGTCTTATGCATAGGCTGCTGTGCCCATGAGGAGTTTCTACTGAAAAATAGAAAATTTCTATTTGAATGACTGAAAAAACTACAAATAAAACAAAATACTTTAAATATTTTTAACATTCTTGTTTATATTAGCTCCCATGAGCACTTATAATTATAATCATAAAAAAACACTAAGCTCTTTAATATTTCAAAGCAACCCAATCCACAAGCCTGCGATTGAGTTTGCCTAGAAGCAATAATATCATATGAATATCATAAGTTACAATGATATTAGCCCAAATAGACCCATTTCCATTCACACACACACACACACACACACACACACAAACACACTCATGCTCATGTGCTCGACTTTTGAAAACACAAACGCGCCAGGCTCCATTAAACAACCCACTGAACCTCCAACTCCAACTGCTGCCCCGCCTCCAAAATGTGGATGGGTCGGTTTATTGGGTTGGTTTCGGGTCGCTGCAAGCCAAGTATAAAAGTGTCAAAACTTTCTGTTCTGAGTTTGTTGTATCCTTTTGTTATTTGTACGCCGAGTGTATATACAAACACACACACACACACACACACATGTACACAAAGTCACACTCAGTGGCTTATATACCACGCCGAGCAGCCCACACAAAAAAAAATCTAACAAAAATCAACGAGTGAACCAGAGAGAGAGAAAGAACAAAGGAGTGAGAGGGAGCAGGCAACAAAAAGGCAGCAGCAACAGCAAAAACCATAAGCTTTTCCTTTATTTGCTCATTCTTTTTGTATATATATATGAATGTGTATGTGTGTGTGTGTGGGTGTGTGTGTGTGGGTGTGTGTTGAGTGGGTGTTTGGGTTGGGTGTGAGTTGGCGAAAGCTGCGCCCAGTCAACAGCATTTGGATTTCGCTTGCTTTCAACTGCTGTGCGCCCGTTCAAAACACAAACGGAATGATAATGATGTGCGTTAAAAAATACATAGACACATCAGCATAAGGAAAAGGAGAGACGATAGAGAACAAGAGAGAGAGATAGAGAGAGAGATAGAGAGTGAGAAGAGAGAGGGAAGTGTGATGCGAGAGACGCCAACAAACATGGCGACTGAGCCAAAGTCAAACAAGTGTCTGCGCCGCCCTACGGCACTGCTCCGATTTTTATTTATAGCTCAGTAAGAGTGTGCGAGTGTGTGTGTGTGTGTGTGAGTGTGTAGGATATACACGGGAAATGCCTTAACACAATTACAATAACTTTGACATGAAAAGTGGAACAATAAACCAAACCGAACTGAACCAAAACCAAATGGCATCGTTGACACCACAGGCGGCGCCCAGTTGTCCAATTGTCCCTTTTATATGGCTGCCCCGCTGCCGCTGCCTCCGCCCCTGTCGCTGCCTCAGCCTCTGTCGCTGCCTCAGCCTCTGCCGACAGCACACGCGCGCGCTGCTCACTTCCGCCTTGAGCGTGTGCGTGTGAGAGTGTGTGTTGTGGTGTTGTTGGTGTGTGAAATGAACCGACAGCCGTCGGCGAATGTTTCATAAACAACAACAAAACAGTTATTAAATAAAATTACAACAAGACGCGCAACACGAAGCAAACATTTATTGCTCTATAAGCGTTGCTAAAGGGTCGCTTAGTTCACATGTTAGGCATTCGGCGGAAAGCTAATGTGAATAGTTAATAATGAAGTTTATTAAGTGTTGCAAAGTAAAATAGCTATCAGGGCATGAGCTTTGCAAGCTCATTAAAGCATTGAATATAAGATTTAAGGTTTATAATTAAAAGCTAGTTAAAGCTTTAGGCATTGGTGTAAATGAGTAACTGAGTTACGAATCTTTATACATGCAAGAGCTTTGAAAGCGCATTAAGGCTTTCAGGCACAATTATTGTAGCATATATAATTGACATTATTCATAGAGATTTTTAGACTGCCTTTGAGCCTTAAACAATATTTATGTATTATTAATAATATTAAATTTTATTTTTATTTTAAGCTTTGTCAATCAACCTAACGAAACTATAATTCTTTAGCTAACTTATTAAGCTCACTTGCTGAAGGGCATGTAGCGCATTATAAGCAATAGCAGTAACTCATTTCCTGGGTATTACACATACACACAAATTATAAACACACAAACACACACATACATACATACATACACACATTCATATTCACATTCACATTCATATGTCGGTTGCGCAGCCTTTTATTAATTTAGGTTAGTGACTTAAGTTTAGCATTTGCCGCAATTAACTTAATTAGAAATGCATTTTGTGGACCCAAGAAGCAAGAACGAGCGAACAAATACACACTCAACTGTGCGAATGTGTATGCGTGTGTGCGTGTGAATGGGTGTGTGAATGTGAATGGTTGTGTTTTGTGCGGAAGGCAGGAGCAAGTGGCTAAAGGACCTGCCACTGCCTGACAGGGCCATAAAACATTTGTGTCATTGCCTTTGGATTGAAGTGACTGCCACACACACTGTGTGTGTGTGTGTGTGTGTGTATGCTTGGTTTATTGGCTATTATGACAACAAATATACCCAGCGAGTAACATATTTATTAAAAGCATTTGTGCGATTAACTAAATGCGTTTCAGCATTGCGGCGAACATTGCGTATACGTAATACGCATTACTAATACGTGTCAGCTAGAGTGTGCGTGTGTGTGTGTGTGCGCGTGTGTGTGGGTGTGATGGTTGAGCTATGCGAGTGCAAATGCGCGAGGAAGTCTAGCGAGCCAAAAATTTCAACAGTTTCAAGCCGGTTTCTTTTAAGTTTCAAGTTTTATTGTTTGTTTTTCTTGAACATTTCTGGAAATAACCAAGTTTTGGGTGTTTTTTGTTGTTGTTGTTGCTTATAATTTCAAGCGCGACCTACGCAACGCGACGAAATGTGTCTCGGCACCAGCTGCTGCAACTGACACACGCTTTTTCATTTGAAATTTTAGTTTGTTTTTATTGCGCACATTTGTCAACTGGTTTGTTTGCCAAAAAATTAGTTATACAGGCCATATGACATCTTTTGTGGTTTCGGCTCAAAGCGAATCGCTTTTATGTGATCGTATTTGCTTTATAACTAATTGTTAACTATATGTTATTAATGCTTCTTGGAGGAAGCATGAATATGGAAACAAAAAACTTTTTTAAGAGTGAGAAAATTTATGAACTGTTGACTTTTATAGGTTGAAAAATAGACTTAAGGTAGAAGGCATGGTATTAGTATAAGTATTGGTTTTACTATTGGTATTCGCAATATTATTGTTGTATTGGTATTGTATTAGTATTATTAACTAATAACCTCATAATAAGCCCAAATTCCCAGTTATCTCTCAAGCACAGCGACACCTCAGGCCGCAAGCAGCTTTCAGTCTGAAGAGGTTTTCATTGAATAATTACATTATGGACTGGGTCAGACGAACGTCTTTCGCTGCTTAGCGCTTCCCAAGCTAGTCGAGTGGCTCTTAGTGGAGGGAGACCCAACGAGACGGGTGGGAGGGCTTAAACAATAGCAACTTCTGCTCCCCCGCAATGCGGCCTTATGTGGCAGCAGTTGCTGAATTAGCATAACTTGTCATAAGTTGAAAAATCTCATTAGGCTAAATTTTGTGGCCCAGTTCATTGTTGTTGTTGTTGTTGTCTTCATGAACGTTGATCATTTTTTCGAAATTAACATTTATGGTCTATTGAGAGCTGGTGATACTCGATGCGGACTCCCTTCACTTTCAGCTGCTGTCTACTTGGCTAAAGGCCAATTAATTAGCATATATAAACAGCCAGAAGAAGAAGCAGAAGAAGAAGACGAATAGAGTTTTCGATTTTAATTGCCGTTTCTATGTCTAGGCCTTGTTGCTTCACATTCCAATTTTATGCTCTGTGGAGATTTAACTACTCACCTCCTCCTCCTCCTCCTCCTCCGCCTCCTCCTCCTGCTTTATAAACATCAAATGCTACCGAATTTCGGGCTGGTGGGCGTCACATTAACTTAAACGATATCGATTAATTTGCATTTCGCTTTTACAAAAACTTTTACGTTTTTGCGTAATTAAAACGCCAAAGGTGCCACGCCCAAAGTAGAAGCTACTTCCCCCATCTCCCATCCAGTTGAGGCTTTTATAAACTCGCAAACTGTAGAAAAGAAACTGCAGAGAACAACAGGCAAACCGAACGAGGATACGAGAGCGTCTGGCAAAAGTTGGCAGCTGAAACGAAAGAAGTCAACGCCGAGCTGAGGACAAAGTTTTATGCCAAAAAGTAATAGCCTATGCCTATGCCAGACGCCGTGGAGGGCGGCACGGGCAGCAGAGGTAAGGGAAATGAGTTGCCCTATGGAATATGAAGCAGCCGTAAGTAGCATTTAACAGTCGACTTATGGCCACGGCCAGTGGCTGCCCAGGGGTCGCAGACATGCCAGCCCAGCCATGAAACCACGCCCAACCTCCCCCCAAACAGCCTACACACCAATGCAATTTGAACTTAATTTTAAAATGATTTTAATATTTTAGATGGCCGAGCGAAGTGAAGACTCCTGCGAATTCCCATTTCATATTGTTTTTATCTCACGGACTTTTATGAAATTAGTTAGGTATATATCTGTGTATATACTCGTATATATATATATATATATATATATATATATATAGCTATATTTATCAGTTTTTCACTTCAGAAATACAACAGCTTCCAGCTAATAAATTATGGAGTATATCTGCTCTTGGCACATAGGAAAAGAGAGCATTGGGAAGGTAGGTAAATGTGGAATATCGGTAGGAAATATCTATGAGCTGGGTATGGATTCGACTTGCAGTCTTGTATCTGTATGTATTGCTGTATAAGTTGAAGATCAATTGATAATTTGTTGTCCAAAGGCAGCTGTTTTCATGGAACACTCTATGTGCTCACAAGTGAAGCTGCAAAACTTGATGATACTAGTTGTAAAATTGAGATAAATTGAGCTATACTCTTATGCTACGATCCCAATGGGCATGGACATATATTTTTGGGTATATATTTCATCTGTAGAGATGGTCAACAATAAATACCTTGTAATATTTTCAGGTACTAGCTATGAAACTATGGAACATACAGTATTTCACAATATACAACGACGTAACTACAATATATCAACTTGCTTGATGCTATATAAGAGTATATACAGGGTTCGGCACTCGAAGTGTAGCCTATTCGAAAGGCCATAATTTGGTTTTGGAAATTGATTTATTATTTATTTAAAATAACAGCATCTGGGAAAACAACTCAAAAATGCAGACTCAATTCATTTTAGCTCTATAGGACCAACTTTTGCTGCGACTATGGCCTCCAAATGATTAGAAGAATGTAAGTTGCCTGTATATTGCATTGCCAAAATGTAGCTTAGACTTAGTTATACTATATAAAATTATAATTATAACTAAATATTATAATATATTTACAATCAGATCTGAGCTCCCATCTTCTCTTTTCAATTAAAAGAAAAATTCGTTTTCTTCTTTATACTAGTCTGATGATAGCTGATTTCTCTATAAGAATTCGCATACGTTTATTTATTTCGTTTGCTTTTTCCTTCTCAAGTTTTTCTTCATTCTCAATTCTGCTTCATCTTTCTCTGGTTCACTTTTTGAATGCAGCATGAAAATTTCATTTAGTTGCTTTGGAGCAAAACTTTTGTTGTGGATGCTGCTCACGGGCTTTTGCCTTTAAATTTGTCTGGATTTGTTGTTGTAATTGCTTTAGTTGTTATTGTTGTTGTTGTTGTTGCTGTTGTCGTTGGGGTCCTTTACATGGAATAAAGCGTTGCAATACCCGGCACAAAGTTTGTCTGCATCTTTGAAGGAGCGCACAGGGGCTGGGTATACGTTGCACGAAAACTTTTGCATTTCTTGCTGCTGCTGCTTTTTGTCATATTAACAGCAGCCCCAATGGCGCCAAGAAAGGTGGCTGATCGAGGGTAGGAGGGGGGGGGGGGTTAGTTGGGGCCGCTTTGAGTGGTCTTCAAGTATTTGCTTTTGCAGCATTATTGCAAAGTTTTTCAACAAACTATTTTGCCTGTGCTCTGTGAAGGGAGGGCGCGTGGTCTTTGCCACTTCATCAAGTCGATGGTCGATGCCCAAAAAAGCAAAAAAATTGGTCACAGCACGAGCTGTGTATTGACATTTGAAATGTTGCGTGTGCCACTTGAAAGCAGCTTGCCACAAATTGTGGATAGTGGATAGCGGATAGCGGTCGAGCATGCAACATTACGTTGCAAGCAATTCACTAGCTCCATCTCTTCTTTCTTTTTTTTTGTGTAGCCAGTGGCAATGTACTTAGCTGCTGCTCGCATCTCTGCTTGAGTGCATTGGCGTCTACGTGTCCTTGCTACAGATATATGTATATATATATATAAATATAGTCTATATATATATATAAATATATATATATATATGTATGTGTGTGTGTCTATATATAAATATAAGGAGACAGCAGACAACTTCCTTGGCTGCTGTTCATCCCAAGCAGTTACTTTTTGTTGTAGTTGCTCTTGTTGTTGTTTTTGTTGTTGTTGTGGCATGTGAATGTACTTCAAGCGTTTCCGTTGTGCATTATGCTGACGCTGACTGCGTCGCCATTGTTCACACACACAGGCATACCACATCACACACACACACACACTTACTTCTCGCATAGTTGTGGAGTCAACTTTTTGTTGCTGCTGCTGCTGCAAAAAAATTATCAATTTAATTTTGTAACTCAACTTCCGCTTACTGCTGCTGTCTGACACGCCCACAGTGCAGCCACCCACTTCCATGCCCAGTCTCCTCCTCCACTCTCTCTCTCTCCCTCTCTCTGTATTTCTCTTTCTCTCTTCTGGCCTTTCTTTGCTGTTGAACTGTTTCGCTTGTATTCGCTTTTCTCGCATTTTCCGCCATGCAAAATGTTGACACTAAAGCGCTGCCTTTTGCTTGCTGCCGCCGCCCCCACGCCAGCCCCTACCCCAGCCACTCACTTTGCTTACATAAGCCATGAAATGTGTGTATGTGTGTGTGTGTGTGTGTGTGCGTTGAAGTCTTGCTGCATTATATGCCACACGCTGCCAACTTTGCCGTTGCAACGTATATGCAATATGCGAAAATTACGTATACGCCGCGTTGGCAAATATGTTTTTTTTCTGCTTCTTCTTTTCAGTTTTTTTTTCATGTCAGAGCGTCTATTAAAAATGCATGGACGCAAGTGACAAGTGGGTGAGAAGCTTCAACTCAAATGAAAAGAAATGTTTGCGTCTTTGGCGCACTCTTCTTCGCTCTTCCTCTTCCTCTTCCTCTCTCTCTCTCTTTTTCTCTTTCTCTTGACTAATCCTCAATAAAAACGTCTGAAATGTGAAATTATGTTGCAAAATATAATATGCGAGTTCTATCCTAAAAGCAATTATTAAGATAAGTGCAAGAGCTGCGGAAGAAGACTTCAAACGTATTTAAGCATTTCTTTTGGTTAAGCTAACTATATACAGGGAATATTCTGATTCAGCTTTGTGGCTTAAAACTAGAATCTAGAATTTATATATTGATAAATCTAGCATTTTTTGTTCTCTCTCACTAATTAGTCAAAGTTTTGGGTGAATCCATAAAACCAGCAGGGAATAGTAGCTTTGTTGACTTCAGTTCCCTCAACATAATCTGTATTCCTATAATTCTCAACTGGTTTTATACCTAGGTAGTTGTAGTTTGCTGATGATAGAACTGAAAAATTTCTGCATTGGCTCCTCAAACAACCTTCAAACTCTTTTTGTGTTTATCTCTTGTTATTCAAATTTAAATATAGTTTTTTTCTATAATATTTTCATGTTAGAATTGTATAATTACATCATTTAGTATATGATATACATAAATCTTATATCACTTCGTTATAGTTCAGTTTTTACTGCTCCCTTGGCCACATCTTGTATGTTCTAGCCCAGTTTTTGCTCAACACTTAAATTCCACCCCGAACGCTTTATGGCATTCGACTGTTGTTGGCTGGGCTGCACTTCAAAAATCGTCAGAGCGGAGACAAGTTTCGTTTTTCATTTATGGCGCTGGGCTAAAATTTTACTGCTGCAATTTGAACATTTTTGCTATTTCAGGCGCTCAACTGTTTTGTGCGCCTTTGCTTTTCGTTTTATGTGCTCGTCAGGTGGAAGCTGTACAACAACAACAACAACAACAACAGCAGCAACAACAACGACAATTGCAACAACAATGAAAAGCTGCGCCACACGCAACGACATCAACGCAAGATTTTTAAAACCCACAGCATAAAACATCAGCTAGCTGTAAGCGCTCTCTGTTGCCACGCCTCCCCCTTCTCCGCCTACCACTCTATGGCCAAAAAATCTCACTAAAGTCCTGCTGCTCCTGCTGCTGCTGCTGCTGCTGCTGCTGCTGCTGCTTCTACTTTACGAGCACTGAATACGAAATGTGTTTTTTGGGCGCACAGACGCTGGTAGAGAACTTCTTTCCCCTTGTTGGCTGTTTGCTTGCCACTCGCTGAGTTTCGTTTGTGCCACTTGCTATACGCGCTTCTCGCCTGTTCAACTTGGCCTCCGTCACCGCGTCGACGTTGCAAAAAAAGGGGCACCCACGTGGACACGAGACTCCACCCCTTGGCTACACTCCCCAGCCACTCCTTCCGCTGTGCCAGAGAGTGGCATATAAAGTTTATTTCATTTTCGCGCACGCTGCTGTCACTGTGCCCGTTTCACAATTCTTGCCGCGCCCCTTCCCTTACAGACCCCACCCGCTCCCCCATCCCTTATCTGGCAAAAACAAAGCATACGAAAAGGCAGCGTCATCGTAAAAAAGTACGAAAAAATAACTGAAACTGAAATCATTTTCACCAGCAAATTCTAGGGGCAAGGAGCGGGGGCAGGGGGCATTGCCAAGAGGGAGCCAGCAAGCACCAAAAATAGTGTTGTGGGCGTGGCAAACTGCATAAAATGCAAGGCGAGCTTACTATTCTATTTGGTTGTGTGCGTGCTCCACGAGACTCGCTCGTTCGCTCGCCCCCTTCCACTTTTTGTAGCATACTTTTGTGGGCAGCGGAAGCAGCAGGCGAGCTGTGAAGGGGCATTTATCGCGCTCGATCCCATGAAATTGCTCGCAACTCTCTTGAGCATACCACATTTAACCAACATTGAATGAAGCAACAAAAATTATGTGAAATTCAAGCAGCGACACATACATATATCCTCACACATACACCGAAGCTGCAAAAAAGAAGAGAACTGTGAGAAATGAGCAAAAAATAAGAGTAACAAACCAACCCGCACGTAAACAGGCGAACAGGAAGCACAGACAGGCAGCAGCAGCAGCAGCAGCAGCCACACGCAATGTACATCCAACAAAAAGACAGGCAAATGGAATCGTTTGTGAGTGGGCTATAGACAACTGCGCCATTCGCTGTTTGAAGCAGAGATAGGAGTGGTATATATATGAATTATAGAATCTAAACTGTCAACGAAATGGGTATAAAGTACAATACTTTATGATGGAATGGCGTAAGAAATATGAGGGTTAAGCTTACTGAATCGCTTGTAAGTATAAACTAGGCTGCTTTGAAAAGTTTCTGAGACTTATCAGACGAAACTCGTATATTTTAGACTCAAAGTCTGTACCGAGTAGGAACATTGTAACGACGCTAACAAGAATAGATGCACATGAAACTCATATACTCTCTTTTGATTTGCATACAGGGCATTCATACAAGAAAAATAAAATGCTCACCCTGCTCCAGTTGAGTATGATCAATATGTAGTTATCCTATAATAAGAATTGAATGATATATAAATGAAAAAAAAAATTAAAGAGAATGAAATTCCCTTATCATCTGAAATCTGATAGAAAATTATGTATTAAACTATATATTAAATATTAAAAAACTTTCGTCTGCTTTGTATTTCATGTTTATGCTAAGAATCAATATTTTAAGAAATGATTTAAGAAATGTTTTGTGAATAGCTTCGACAATAAAATTCTTAAATGCAGCTCTACAACATTCTCCACTGGCTGCTTACCTCAAATGCCATAGCTGAAAATCCATATACACACAAATATATATATGTATATATATTTATATAAATATATATACTCACAATGTGAAGTAATACAAAAAAGAAGAAGTTGAAAAAAGTGGCAAAAGAAAATGAGAAAAATGGCAAGAAAAGCTAAAGCCAAAAGCTGTGCAACAACAACAACAACAACAAGTTGAAAAAGGCAACAGTGGAGTGGCTAACAAAGAAAAATACATAGCTAGCAAATGAGGAAGAGAGACAGCGACGGGGGGAGAGTAAGTGAGCGAGAGAGAGAGAGAGCGGGAAGGCAAGAGACATAGTCGAGAAATGTTTTCGTATGTATTGTACCACTGGGGCATTATAGCGTTATCCTTCTGGTTATGTTTCCGCTTGCCAGGCGAAAGGGAAATACAGCAACAATGCCTGACTGACTGACTGCCAAGAGACACACATACACACATACAAACATACACACACACACACACACATACTAACACCCACACAGACATACGTACAGCAAACAAATGCCAACACCCAAGCAAAGTTTTTTATAGCAAGTGGCACAAGCAGAAGGAGATGGCGAAGGAGAAGCAGCGCACGAAATGTGAGGAAAGCGTGGAAAACGTGGCACGAGTGCAGCTTATTTTTATGAGCCAACACACACACACACACACACACACACACACTCACAGAGAGAGACACTTATACACATACAGCTGCCGCTGCTACTGCCTCTGCTGCTGCTGCTGGCAAGCTCATAAAATTTATAACACAACGTCCTTGCCGCTCCTGCGGCTTTAGCAACCTCAGTGTGTGTGTGTGTGTATGTGTATGCGACTTATGTTTGAGTTTATCTGTCTCTGTCGCTCTCTTGCTCTTTCGCACTCGTTGTTTGTGTTGGTTTGGCTTGCTTTTTCATAGCATTTTATGCGCTCGCTTCTTGTTTTTGTTGCCTTTGGCTGCGCTTGTTAAAGAAGATTTACCAAAATGTCTTAGCAGCGACTGAGCGGGGGCTGTGGCACAAGTGGGCGGCGTGGGCGACTTGTGGGCAAGTAGTGTGAGTGTTAGGCACCCACAATGCCGCCCACTTAAATGCTAAGTGGCGCATTGGGCGGCGTGGGCGGTAAACTGAGCCAAGCACCTGTCGTCCCCACTGGATTGTTTGTGTGTGTGTGTGTGAGTGGGAGTGTGTGTGTGTTTATGTGTGCTTGTGTGTGTTCATCTATGGCTGCCTAATATTGCACACTTATGAATTTCGCACCCAAATAAAAACAACAAATTCTAACTTGAAATGCCAAGCTGGGATATAAGTATGTATATTTATACATCTATATATATTTATAAATTTCTAAATATATATATTTTTATTTAAATATACATATATAATTATTTATAGCAACAATTGAGTTAAGCTAAAGAATAATTAACTGGAATACAGTTTGGTTAGGATTTAAGCAAGTGTAACAAATATATACAAAGCGTTTTGCTTAAAACAAAGGTTGGGAATATGTAGACACCAGCAGGATATGTAAAGCTCTTTTAAATCGAATTAGTATGAAGCACAAAGATTCACTAAGGGCATTGCAACTATGAACTCACTGCTTAGGCTGGTTTTGCGGTTTTGGAAGAGTTCATATCAATTAATTGTTTCATATAAACAAAGCTTAATAAGCTCTATTTATACTACTAATACACTCCTTTACTTGTCATCTATGGGCCAGCAGCACCGTAGTTAACCTTAAGTAAATAAAAACTAAAAAAGTGGACGATTGTCCATTGCAGTTGAGCTTATAAAACTGATTGTAATATATGCCTTTTTTTATTACAAAATAATAATTGTTTAAGTTTCAATTGAATAACATTTAAAAATTCTCGAAAATTCATTTTAAATTTCAGCTAAATCTGTAATCCGTAAAATAACTGTAGTTCAATTTACTTTGAAATAAAATCTAGGAATAAGCAAATGAAATTGGCAATTTCGAAGCACACACAGAGAGACAACAGGCCAAGTGTTGGCAAACAACACACATAGACATGACTGCTTATGCTAGATATGCACACATGTACACACATGCTAACGCATGTACACACACACGCATGCAAACATGTCTGTATATGGAGGCAAAATTTAAAAATTTGCTTACAAAGTGCCAGGCGAACAGAAGTTAAGTGCACAGAGCAAATGGGGAAACGGACAGACGATCAACATGGCACAGCATATCCTTACACACATACACACACACACACACAGATACATATATAGACACACACATATATAAACAAGCTGACACGTTTGTACACACAGGACATGCAGAGGACATATATAGGTAGCCACCCCGACTGCTCTTTGATGCCAAGAGGCTTTTGTGAGTTTTGTATGCGGATTTTGTGTGCGATTTGCGGGTCATGATGGTAATAAAAGTTGACCTACCCAGCGCCCCGCTCCCCAGCCCCCCCCACTCTATTCCTCCAGCCCCAACCCTTGACAGAGCCATCAAGTAGCTGTAGCAGCTGTGGTATGGCATTTGTGAAATGCTAAATACTTGTGCGTATTTGCCTCACTCACACATACACAGAAGGCCACTCTAAGACCTCAAGTTTTTGAGGTAAACCCATCAATCGGTGAGCATGTGAGGACAATTGGGAATTATGTATACATGATTTATCAATATATTTATATATGCGAGTATATATAGGAGTGTGTATGCCGATTATGTGATAGAATACCCAAATTGTGCGATGCATAAATGTAAATACTTAACTTTATGTGTTGTGAGTGTGCTTAACTGAAGGTGACTTGAAGTATATGTAGTATATTCTTATCAATTATGTAATATATAAATATGCTGATTAAATGGTATGCTGAAAATGTTGATATGATTATTTGATATGAGAAATATGAATATATTTAATAACAGACTTTACAGACTCGCCGTTCTATGCGCGTCTCCTTTATTTGTATGATAAATACAAGAAATCTATATACGATACTTTGATAAATCGCCTCTCATATATAAATAAATAAACCATATAAATTTGGTTTTCTTATAAATATGAACTCTGTCTCTCACTTGAAGCTAGTGTCATTCTGGCTACCACTCGCTGCTGCTCTTTCTGCTTCATACTCTTGCTACGCTAATCTGATTTATATACAAAGAAATATATATATATTAATTGAGACTTAGGCATGGCTTATACATAGTTATATATAATATTTATATACATATTGTTATATTTGTTATATTAACTTAATAGACATAACAAATGAAGCAATCATTGAGACTCTCATTCCGATTCTCTAGCCCGTTTCCCCCTCTTCTCCTACAATGTTGTCTGCATTTGCCATGCAAATGTTTGCTGGGCTGTTGTTGTTTCTGTTAGGGCTGTGGGCGTGGCAGTCGAGCATACCAAATGCATTGTCAATGTCTGTTTTACCGTTACACTACACACACACTGATCAACATATACTTATACATATACATACATGTGCGTGTGGGGCCGCAACCGCCGTCACTTTACGGGCACTGCGAAGGATACTCACTTTACACACTTATATACATGATATGCACATGTGTGTGTGCGTGAGTGTGCTGTAACGCAGTTGATATACAAATTGTAACTGTCTGTTTAACACACGTGCGTGATGTGTGTGTGTGAGAGAGAGTGGTGGGGGTTGGGCTGTATTGCCCCAAGCTTCCAAACGAAATGCCCATTTTCAGTTGGCCCTCAATGCGTTGGCTTACGTGCTCATATCTCTCGCTTTACTCCACATCTCTCTCTCTCTCTCTCCCTCACTGCCTCCGTGTGTCTCTATCCTTCTCTCTGCCAGTCACATGTGTGTGCGTATGTGTGTGTTTGCATAAATAGACAATGAGCAAACAGCTTGCACGCTGAATGATAACGTAGGAGCCGCACAAAACCGAAACGGGAGCTCCAACAACAATCGCTCCATTGTGCCATGTGGCAGGCAAAACAACAACAACAACGAAAACAACAACAACAACAACGTGAACAACGACAACACACTTACTTATACACAGCATCGCATATAGTCCTCTATATATGTATGCATGTATGTATGCGTGTCATCAAGTGTTGCCGAGGTCCTACCCTGTAAATGGGGCCTAACCTCAACTCAACTCAACTCAGACTCAAACTCAAACTTGGCTGCTAACAAACAACTTTTGCTACCTTTTAAGTGTTGCATGGTGAGTACCGATTGGAAAATACCCTGGAACAGGCGTAAGTATTGTAAATAATAATAAATATTTGAAGCATAATTAATATTATATACAATTATTTTTAAATATTTTATTTAGATATTTTATATATATTTATATATATAAAACTTATATTCTGAACAATTTTCAATTATCAAAGTATCCATTTCAGTTTAAATTTCAATTTTGACGCCTTTTTCTCTGCGCCTCTAAACAAAATGCATAAAAAGTATTTCAGATGCTAAAGCGAACTTTTTTAAACAATTATATTTGCATATAAATTTTTTGCATAACTGCATATAGTATATATAGTTTTTCGATACTTAGCTAGCTAAGCTTAAAGCTGAAAAAAAAACTTCTGTAGCATCCATTAAAATAAAATTTTACCAAAAATATGTTGGCTGCTCGGGCATACAAGGGAAAAAAGTTATTCTACCCTTTTTTTCGCGTCGGTTCTTCCTTTTGGCCAACCACGCCTCCTCCCACTCAACCACGCCTGCTCGCTGCTGTCAGATTTGCATTGTCTTTTTTTGCTTTAATTTTCATTTTCATAGATTTTTCTTGGCATTTTTTTGTGCTGCTTTGCGCTCGCTTTTTGTGCCATTTTCTGTGTTGAATGCTGTGGAAACTTTTTGGCATTTTTGCTGCGCTGCTTAAACTTTTATGCGCTGTGTGTGTGTGTGCTGGTGTGTGTGTGTGTGTATATGTGTGTGTATGCGTATTTCCGTGCAAAATTGTATAAATGTTTTTTGGCAGCCTCTAAACGGCAGCACAGGAAGCATCACCAGCAAAAAGGACGAACGAGCAAAGCACAATTTGCGCCTCTGAGTAGGTGGTTGGGCGCGTGTTTATAGAGCAAGGGCTGAAATGAGAGAGAGCGAGAGCGAAAGAGTGAGTGAGAGAGAGAGAGAGAGAGAGAGTGCGAGGGTGGGCAATGGGGATGGGCATGAGTGCTGGGCTGCCTGTGTTGACTGTGCTCAACGTCCTTCGCACAATGTGGCGTATGCGTAATAATTAATACGCTTGAATTCATTAGTTGAGCAGATTTTGCATGCCATGCCAAGGATGTGTACACACACACACACACACACATTAATGTTAGTGTGTGTGAGAGCATATTTATGTGCATGTGTGTGTGTATAAAAGTTAATATAATTGTTGAGCTTTAACAATTGTTAAGGTTTTGCAGGTAAAAAACGAAAACAAGGTGTGTGGAGTAAAACATTTATCCACTAAACATAGAAAGTTGGTTTAAACTTAATTAGTTCTAGCTTGCTCTAAAGTTAGTATGGTTACTTCATAGTATATGCATATTAACATTATTTTGTTTGAGAATAAACTCATCATTTAGTCAAATATTAGAGTTGTTAAATGCCAAATAAAGTGTTCGATAATGTGATTTATATAAGAATTTCTTATTTCTTAGTCAAATATTAGTCATATATGTATAAAAACTTGTATATATATTAAAAATATATATCTAGATATAATACATATATGTATGAATACTAATATAGTCAAAAATAATAGTATATATAAGCATTCATCTGCTTTCCATTCACAAACTCAGTTTTGTATAATGATAAAGATCTCTTTGATCTAATATGCGCCTTGAATTTATAATCAGACTCGACATAGTCAAAGTGTTTCACACATTACGCACACGAAATGTTGAAAACATAAAATTCAAGTAAACATTTCCTCATTAGCTGAAACAATCTGCTCACTCCTCCTGCCCTAACTTTTATTTCCCATTTGTTTTCCTTTTTTTTTTGTTGTAATGGGGGCAGCACAAATCTTCATTGAGGGCGTTCGCAATGAAATTATTATTTAAATGAAAACAGCAACAGAATGACAGCAGGCAAGAACCAAAAACCAGAGGAGGCCCACAGTGACAATGGCAGCGACAAAAGAACAGCAGCAGCAACAACAACGTGGCTTAGAAGCGAAAATGTTAATAATTACATAAATAACAACTAAAAACAAAACGTTGAGCAAAATGTTTTAAGGAAATGGAATGGTGTGCAGAAAGAAAAAGAGAGAGAGAGAAGAGAGAGGTAGAGAGAGTGAGAGAAAGAAAGAAAGCGTAAGGGAGGTGTAACACCCTGTCTATGCAGCTTTATGTAGATAAATATATAAATATATATATAAATTTGTATATATACATATATATACATAAATATACATATATATATATATATATAACAAATGACAAACAGCAGCAGAAGGTGAAACACTCTGTGGTGTGAGTAAGTCTCGTCTGAGGGTTGGAGAAGGATGCCAACGCGGAGCGCCAAAAGTGACAGCGCACAATATGTAATTATGTTTCATGCATAGCTACATACAAAAGTGTGCACACACACACAAACTCACACTCACTCACACACACACACACATACACAGACAGTCAAGCAAGAAATATGGCAAAGGATGCAAAAACGTTGGCAATTTGTGTCGCGTTTAAAGCGTGCGAGTGAGCGAGCGAATGAGCAGCGTTTCAAGGGAACAAAAACCAGCAAGCAGACATGGGGCACTGAATGGAATGGGCACACACACACACACACACACACAGAGAGATACACTAAAGGTGAAGCAAGTGAATGCGTGTGGCTTTTATTGCGCGCCTCGTAAAGCAAGCGGATGGGTCAAAAAGGTAGAGTAACTGGCGACAGGCTGCGCGTGTTGACAGCAAAGCCCGTAAAACACATGAGACGAAAAATTTCATTTAAAATTAAATCATTTATTGATTATTACGTAGAAGAAAAGGCAACTTGCTTAAGCTGTTCAATCAATTAGGCATTTCCAACATAAGTAAATGAAATATGTAAGCAATTGCTTTGCCTTCTATCTCTCTCTATCTTCCACTTCCCCCCTCTCTCTCTCTATCTCTCTCTATGATGATGAGCTAATTAATTGAGAACGTTGACGTCGCCTTGCTAAATGTCAATTACATTACAATTGCGGTGCGCTACCTTTGACCTTAGCTGGCGCCCACAACAATTGATTTCCGAGCGCCGCAAAGTATGCAACAGAAATGTAAAAAATAAAACAAACGACGAAACGAGTAGGAAAAAGAAAGGCAACAAAGCCAGCTGGGTGGCAGGGACAGCTGCTATTTATATATCTATGTGTCACAACGTTTACTTTCTCTGTATGTGTGTAGGAGTGTGTGTGTGTGGGCGTTATAAATGCCAATTGTAGGCGCCTTCAACAGAGGCAAATATGTTTAAGCTGAGAATCTCAAAGCTTGTCGTCGTGTGGGCAACAGCTAGTTACGTCATAGCATGGATGTGACGTCATCGAATTAGATTTTATATAAATACACGCATGTATATTAATAGCGAAAAATATATGGGCAAATGCTGGTTGCTTAAGAGTTCCAAGCACATTTATTAACCTTCAGCGGCGACGCGGCGTTAGCCTTCGCGAGGCCCTCTTTTAATTGGGAAGAGCTTAGCAATAACAAGCACACACACAATCACACACAGACGCACTCACGCACACTCTCGTACACTCAAACTTGGCTGGAGGCTATGTGGCTGCTGCCCCGCCCACTCAGCGTCAACCTTCGGCTCTGTAACGGGCTGCGAGTAGCCTCGACCCATAAATACAAAAACCTGCCAGCCAGTCAAACAGTCTGTGTGTGTGTGAGTGTGTGTGTGTGTGTGTAGATAGTAAAACGCACCGGCAAACTGAACTACCAAATAACATTCTACAAGCGCTCACAAAGGCCAAAAAACCCTCCACGCACCGAGCCAAACGTAGACGACGTAGAAAAGTCCTTGTTGCTTGCTGCCCTCAAGTAGGAAAAGCTGTGCCAAGTACACGGGCACAGGAGGTGGCATACACACAGACACAACACACACACACATACACACACGCAAAAAAAAAACAAAGCCAAGGCCAGTTCAGCATTGTCGCCAGCAGGTGGCACAGGTGTAAACCATCTGGCTGTGCAAAACAGGCGCTATCATACGCCCAACTTAGTTGCAAGTGAATAATTTTCGAGAAGCAGCTTGAATCAGGCAACAAATTGATATTCATTTTTAGTGGACACTCTGAAGGTAAAGCTAATATAGAGGATTTATGGATTGGAGAGTTTAGAGAGTTTGGCTTGTGATGTGAAAATTGATTATGGGCAGATTAGAGCTCGAATCGCTTTGTAACTTAGCTCTTAAGCGGCTTTAAGATTTGCAATATTTGAGAAATTTATGAAATAAAGTAAAGCGAATGATAAATTATGCATATGAGCATTCTAATCGACGCATTAATACCCTGTAATCAGCTGTGGTTAGCAGACCAGACCTCATCTCTCTGCTGTATAACCTAGGCTTCAAGCTAATCGAAGTTCTATATAAGCACACAAACAACAAGGGGTATCCATACAGTCGATACAGTTTATAGAAGTTAGAGGGTATCCATGCAATTTCATATTACAAATATCATTTTATTTATTCATATTTCCATCTACTCAATCCAAAACTTGCTCAAATAGTCATCAAAACAACCTATTCGATAGTCACTCCTTAAGAGATGTTATCGATAACTTTGGCCAGCTTTGATGAATCGATGAAATTAACTGTTTATTTGCAATTCGAAACGAATTAAAGTTTATATTTGAGTTATTTGAGTAATTTGGCTCGTTGTGGTCAGCAAAGGCATTGAGAAAGATACTTTTTGACATGGGAAACGGTTTCACAGCTCCTATCTAAATTTCCAAGTGAACACGCTTATAAAACGCACAACGCTTATCGCCACAAAGCGCACTAATTCCAATATAAATAGCCGGCCAGTGCGAGCCGCAGAAGGCGCAACCACAACGACAACCGCAGGCCGAGTCGCAGAGGCAGCCAAGGCACAGCCGCTACACATAACAAATGCTACCCAATAAAACCAGTCCGATAACTGTTCATAGCCGATTAACCGAGCGGCACGCAAAGCGAACCAGACCAGAGACCAGAGACGGACGGATGGACGGACAGCACGCCAGAGGCAGTTGCAACAGTTGTCGCTGGTTGTTTGATGAGCGTGAAATACAACAAAGTTGAGAACAGCAGCAACAGCAGCAGCAGCAGCAGCAGCAACAACAAGTGCGACAGCCTATAGAGAGAGAGACAGAAGAAGAAGAGAGAGAGAGAGAGAGAGAGAGAAGGTGAAGGTGGCCAGGCCACTGTCTCAGTCCTCGCTGTCTGCGTCCAGTTCTGGCTGACAAAACGATCGTAAATAATTTTTATTTCATCTTTAAGATACGAAACTAGTCTGCGCTGGCAGCGCAGTCGTCGTTGGCGTCGCAGTCGCCGCTGCCGTTGCCGTTGCCGTTGCCGTTGCCGTCGACAGCAGCTCAAGAATTTAAGAAAGTTTTTCGCAAACAAAAGGCGATGATGCATATAAAAACAAAAGCCATTGGCGGTATCTGGTAACAGAACGACAGAGCGTACTCTTCTGCCTCGGGGCAGCCACTAATGATAGCCCTGACTTCAGCTCCAGCTAGAGGATCAGCTCAGCAAAGGTAGCACAGGTGAGCGGCAAAACTTGGGCATAGATCATGCAACCAAATGACGTTTGGTCTGCGTATCAGCTCAAGAACTGTAGCTGTGGCTGTGGTTGTGGCTCTGGCACTGGCTCTGGCTCTGGCCTTGCCTTTGCCGTGTGTGACCTGTGTCAATGGCCGCAAACGCAGACGCAAACGCAGATGCAGACACATGGCAAGCCAGGCCAGGCCAGACCAGGCCTGGGCCAAGGCAGCCAGTCGAGCTTATCCTGGCAGAGCGCGCAATTGAAATGAAAATATTCGCAAATTGGCTGCGCCCTGCGACCGTTGCGTTCTGTTCCTCAAACTCTTTGTTGCTCTCCACCTCATCTCGTCGCGTCTCCAACTCTAACTCCAACTCCAACAAGGCGGCGATCTCTGGCTAAAGCCACGCAAATCCCAACCAGCTTTTAGGTTAACTCGACAACGTCGCTGCCTGCCAACTTTGGCTCCCAGCGATTGCTCTGGCAGTGCAGTCGGGGTCTATGGGCATAGTCAATGCAGTGGGCTACTAAGAGTGGATTAAGAAAGTATGATTCGAGCTGCAAGTTAAGCTAAAAATCTTATGGCAATTTGCTAGAGCAGAAGAAGAATAATAATGTTTTATTAACGAATATTTTTAAAATTAAATATTGACCTAATTAAAATTATATAAATATAAATAATTTTTATTTGTATTTATATATTTTTTTTTAATTTTAAATATTTATTTTAATTGCAAAAATGCAAAACTTATATTAATTGAACTAATTTATTTCAATAATAATCAAATTTTTAATAATTTATAATATTTTTATTTTAATATTGAAAATTTTGAAAATTTAAAATTACTTTTTATTTTTTTCAGTTTTCTTGTTGTCAAACTTCGTTTATATTCATATTAAACTATGAAGCCTTTCATGCCACCCTCGTATGTTGGATTACCTATGCTTAAGAATTTTATAGGTATTATACATCGGGCTAACGTCGGTCTTGATTCGTGTTATTTTTTAAACAGGTTAAGATTCCAGATTCCTTTTAATGCATTTATCCAGTTTTTGGTTCGAATCTCTTATCATATATAGAGCTGGACAGCTCGATAAGAATTTGGCAAGAAAGTTATTCATCATTTTTGGGCAGGCGCTCTGTCAGAAGTTTTTCTCTTATATTGAAACAAGCTATTCCTAACTTAAACCCTATTCGATAATACTTTTATATCTTATTTTACATACATATATAAATATATATCTTAAGTTTTGCACACCAAACCGATTCGCTCTTTACATTATTTACTCAAGAATTTCTAACTTATCTTCAGCTTAGCTTAGCTAATTTTACAGGGTATCAACACGCTCAAAGATGCTTACCAGCAAAAGTAATTTATTTCTCATTTTGCTTTGTCGCGCTTGCTGTTGCTGTTGTTGCTATTGTTGTTGTCGCTTGCTCTGTGAATGTTTTCATTTCCAGGCGAGCATGTCGATTTATTTGAATTTAATCTCTGGCTTAACATGTTGCGCGCTGAGGTTCAGTTCGGTTCGGTTTCTACTCTTAGCTCTGTTTAGGTTTTGGCTGCTGAATTTAGCATAGCCCAAGTGGATGGGGAGGCCTGGGATAACACAACATCGATCGTCTGGGTGTTAGTTGTGGCAGGTCAAAGAGCTAAGTCAACTGTCTAAGCAGAGTCAAAATAACTGCAAAGCCCTAGCATAAAAGACAGTTGCAGATACCAGTTGGCCCCCAACTCGAACATTTACAACTAATAGATGCATTTTATGACCGACTGCCTTTGTGTGTGTGTGTGTGTGTGTGTGTGTGTGTAGGAAGGTGTCCGGCATTTCCTGGGCCTCGCTTTGTTTAGAGCTTAACTTCTAGTCGACGACCGCAGTGGAATTTGATTTATTTTATTTGGCGTTAAAAAGCCAAGCTGAATGATCATGTTTGGTGATCATCGCACTCGATACGAGCAGAACCAATGAACCCAACGGACGACAGCGACGACGACGACAACAACGAAGAGCAACATGTGTATGTATCTGGGCTTTGCAATTGGACACGGATAGCTCAATAGACACAGCAGCAGCAGCAGCAGCAGCAGCAGCAGCAGCAGCAGCAGCTCGTTGCCTTCGCCTCGCTTGGCTTATTAGATGAAGGCATATAATAAAAGTGTTGCGGCTGCCGTGGAGTTGCAAAAATCTGGGAATTGCAAGTGGGTTGGGAGGGAGGTGCTGGCAATGCCACAAACCAGTTGGTAAAAGTTGGCAAAAAAGCAAAGCAGCTTAGATGCATTTTTACAGCCAACAGCCAAGAGGCTGTCCCCTCCGTCCCATCCCATCCCTCTCCGCCGACTCAAACTACGATCTGTGCCCCGTTCAGGTTTACGTTGCGTTTGTTGCCTCGTTCGTTGGCTTTAATTTTTCCATTTGTTTTGGCATTTAAAAATGCGCTTCCTTGTGTGCCCATGAGAGCATTTCGCTGCATAGACACACAGTGTAATAGAGATAGTGATGAAGAGAGAGACAGTGAGTGCGAGAGAGAGAGAGAGGGAGAGTGTGTGGCAGGCCAGCAGCAACTTCTTGCGACTTGGCCTTAGCTCTTGGCCAAATGCAAAAAGCATTGAATTCCATGGATACTATTGACCCCACAGCTCTGGACGAGCACAGTTTTGGCAGCGGCTTCTAATGATGTTGTTGTTGCTGCTCTTGTCATCATTGTTGTTGCTGTTGTTGCTGCTGTTGCTGCTGTCTTTTGTGTGTCTCATTTAAATTTATTAAATTATATTTTGCAAACGTTGACGGCGACTGTTTAAGCACACACACAACACATACAAATGCTACAAGCTGTTGTTGTTGTTGTACGCAAAAAAAAAACAAAAAAAAACAAAAACAAAACCAACAAAATAAACGCAACGAATGCGCATTTCCAAGAATTTCGAGCAGCTGCTTCCTGTGCTCCAGCACAATTTTTGCAGCAGTTGTCCACAGCGCTGTGGCATGTAAATTGCAACAACAACAACAGCAACAAAAGATACAAATACAAAGATACAAAAGCTCAGAAACAACGCACAAAATGTGCATCAGACACGGATCTTAACATTTAATAAGCACAGATTGAATGATTTGTGATATGTGAAGCAATACATTCAAAAGCACTTGCAATGGGTGTGTGAAAAGTGTTAGCTGCAGCAGCTAATATGCCTTGCAGCTATTGCTAATATAGGGTATAATGATCAAGTGAAAATTCAGAGCTTAGGGGTCCTTCAAGTAGGCATATGCTTGCTTGAAGTGAAGTCAATGTGAAGCATTGATTGATTGTAATTTGGTTTTTTTTTTCAACAATATATATATATATATATCTGAAAATACCTCTTTACTATCTATATATAATATAAATATTTAATAAAATATAATATATACCTTTTTAATATCATATACATCTTTACTTTAAATAGAGTTCATTTGCATGGCAGTTAAGACTAAATCTTCTACGATCTTCGAACATCGTCGAGTCCATCAAGTTCATCTCTTTACTGCTGATCAGTATTTACCCATAATCTTTATTCATTCTTAATTATTATTTTGTGTGCAGCAAATCGATTTCCACTTCAGTTTGACTGATGTACAAAAGTGAATCCTTTAGCTGCTGAAGTGACTGTTGAATAGCCAAATGTTCGTTGTTCGTTGTTTGTTGTTTGTTGTTTGTTGTTGTGCATCTGTTTGATGGATATAATACAATGTGGCATGAGTTGCACGTTGCGTAGAAGCCAACGACTATCTGCCTCTCACTTAGTTTCTTCTCTCTTCTTTTTTTTGTGCGCTTTGCATCTCATTCTGTCAACAGCTGTCAGTCGACAGTTGAAGAGCGAACAAAAGGGAAGATCACTGTCAAAATTTTTATTAAATAATAATATTAAATAAATAATAATGAAAAAAACAACAACATGTATATATATATAATATGTGCGTGAGGTTGTCCTCGACTGACAGTGGTTGTCGTTGCTGTTGTTGTTGTTGTTGTTGTTGTTATTGTTGTTTGCATTTTGAGAGCATTTAATGACTGAGCGACAGTGCCAGGTGAAATACGAACAGTTGCCAGATACCCAGACAGACCCAGACCGAAACCGAAACCGAGACCGAAACGCGGACCGACAGGACAGACTCAAAGAGCTAAACACAGACAGGTCCAAAAAAAAAACATATATATATACATATACATATGTGTATATAAAAAAAAAACAACAAAAATTATGGAGGATGCGGCCCTGTGCACAAGGCGAAGGTGGAACGCGCGCGCCTGCCTGGAATGTCGTACCAGTCACAAAACGGAGACGAAGACGAAGATGAAGCTGGAGTTGGCTAAAGAGGGGAAGGCGGATGAGGAGGAGTAGATGGCGATGGAGAAGGCCTAAAGCCATGCCAGGCCGCAAGAGCTCAAGACTTTGTTTTAAATATTTAAACTTGCTGCAGGATCCGAGTCCAACTCCAAGTCCATGTCGACGGATCTTTGATGTTTTTTGCTGCACTGCCGATTAAAAAAAAAAAAATTTATAATGAGCGACGACGACGACGACGACGGCGGCGGCCGCACTCGTATTTTATATTTTTGCCTCTCGATTTTTCGTTTCGATTTCGCATTTAGAGGAAGAAGGAGAGACCGAACGAGGCTCAGCTCAGTTCAGCTCAGCTCCGCTCCACCAACTGTTCGAGCCCCCTTCCACATCCCTCCCTTGGGTTACCCTTTGGCACTTAGTCAGTCATTTAGTCATTGGCCCGGCGACGACGTCAGATTGCGTCTGTTATTATTTTTATGTGCTTTTTCTTTGTCTTTTGCACCAATTTCTGCAAAATTTACTTAAATGCCACAGATACACACGCACACACACACACACACACACACACACACACACGCACACATACACGCAACTTGTGAAGAGGCAAAGCTAACTGCAGCGCCTCGTTCTGGCCATGCACAAAAGATACAAAAGATACAAAGATACAAAGATACATATGCATGTACATGCATGTACCTTGTATATATATATATATGTATATGTATTTATATATATATATATATATATATATATTTATATATGTGTGTGTTTATTTATATGTACAATCGCTCTGCTCATAATCCACTTTAATTTGTCTTTTGGCTGCCGCTTTTGTGGCTCGCTTCTTTTCCCATTCTTTCTTTCTGCTGTCGCTGCCTGCACGAAGAATTTTAATTGAAACGAGTTTCAGACTTCAGTACTCAACTAAACGTAGGCTAAGTCCAAGAGTCTACCACTGCCACAGCCACTGCCACTGCCTAGACCTGGGTCAAGTTTGTCCAAATAAAACTCCCACAGTCAACGAAACTGGTCACAGCTAGCCAAGAGGTTGCCTCGACTTGCATCCTCATAGCTGAGCCTCTACTCTTAGCTGGGCTTTAAGCATTATATTCAGATGTTAGAAGCTGGAGCACTCGAGATAGGTGTTCTATATAGATGAACTGGAACTGAGATCTAGAACAATTATTAGGGATAAAACTTATAAGATATGTTTACATACTTTTGCTTGTATAATACTTATAAAAAAGTCGTAAAGTCCTAAAAGCTCTGTCTGCAAAAGAAGCGCCAGAGAATTTGAAAAACTTTGAGAATTATTTAGGTTTCCTACATTTTAGTACTTACTGCTGCCAGAATTTTCAACGCAAGGCAGTACATTAAATAAGTATTTCGATTACTTATGAATTTTACTGGCTTGCTAGAAATTATTTACTTTAAATTACCTTAAATATATTAGAATCACATAGCAGGGCATTATGTTAGACATTTAGAATTTATACAAATTTCTCACTCTCAAACTCTTAAATGTTCTTTAAGTTTGTTTTACTACATACAAAAACCCCGCAATGGGTTTTCAGAGTATTAACTAGGTCGTCAGCAGGCCAAAACTTTGCTCTAAGACTTTTCACTGGTTTTGAGATCAACTTTTAGGCAAGCAAACAAACGAAGCCAACCGGATTGCATTTATTTTGACAATTGTGCTCGCATCTATTGAGTCTCAGAGCAGAGCTCATTGCCGTTTAGTGAGGCCAAACGCAAATATTGCTGACAAAACACTCGACACCTGATGCCATCTACTGGTATTCGAGCGCAGTTGAGGACGTGGACCAAGCAATTTGTCTAGAGCTGACCAAACTGGTCGAATGCACGTGCACCAACCGAGAGAGAAAGAATGACAGAGAGAGAGAGAGGAGGATACTTCTAAACTGGTCAAGTGCAGGGACAGGGACAGGGTCTGGGACTGGCTTGAACCTGAGCCGGTTGCTCAAAAACGACAAACAACAAACAGCAATTTGCAAAAAACTATTGACCTCAAAGTGGAAACGGCAGCAGGAGTGGCAGCAGCAGAGGCACCGGCAGCGGCAGCGGCAACGGCAACGGCATGCGATTGGCGGTCCCTTCATATGAGTTAAGTGCCGTCTGCTAATTGAATTCCAATGGCAATACAATATTTTTGGGCTATTATGTTATTACCAAAGATCGGCGCGTTCCATCGTCCATGGTTGGCCCTTCACTTGGTCATGGCAATTGGGCCGAACTTTCTTCGGGAGCCCACGTATCATTAAATTCACACCCGAAAGAAGAAAAGCCGAGAGGAGTACAGGACTCAATTGGGAATTATGTTGTAATGCGTTGTGGTAATTACAATTTGTGGCCGGGTTAATGCGCATGTGCAACAACACGTCAACAGACGCACACGCAGCCAGTGCTGAAGTTGTTTGGCTGCTCAGAAACAGAGCGACAGAGAGTGAGAGAGGCAGAGAGGGAGAGTAAAAGGGAGATGGGAGTCTGTGGCAGCAGGAATGAAATTTGAAACTGGCTATGCTTGTAAAATGGCCCAAACATGCGCCACAACAGTTTGCCAACAGTGGCAAAGCAAGCTGATCAAGCGACAGTTTTTTGTGGATAAGACGACAGGAGCGAAGTGAGGTGCCGAGCGGGCCTAAAAGAGAACAGAAGAGCGAAGGTATATGTATATTTAATTATATATTATATATTTTTATATATTTAATTTTATTTCAAGTTAAGTCAACTTAATTTTCGAGCCAGCTGAAGTAGACTTAGGAGGTGAGTTATACAAGTCTTGAGTTCCAGAGCTTAAATCCTACTCAGAAGCTAGATAATAATGTATAAATACTTATTACGCCCCACTAGAATTGGCGCCCAAGCCCGCTTAACGCTCCTGCTGCATGGCCGTGGCGCAGGCGCTGTTTAGGCAACAGCAACAGCAACAGCCACAGCAGCAGCAGCAGCTGCTGCAGCTCGAAGTCAGCGCGCACGCAGGTGCTGAAAACTTAATTATTGTATAACGCACGACTCGTGCAGTCGGAGGATGAAGATCGGAGGATCTGGTTGCCATAGCTGCTGCTACTTGGGCTACTTGGGCGCTGCCTCTTGCTGAAGTATTCGCGGCAGCAGCCGCAGCCACTGTAAGTATTTGAGTTAATTAATATTTTTTGCCTGCTGCTCGACTTTGACGTGTTGTTGTTGCTGTTGTTGTAAAAAAATGTTTTATTAATTTTGTTAATTAATTTTATGCCATTGAGCGCTGATAAATGTCAAAGCATATGAGCTAACCAGGCTTCTCCCCTTCCCCCCCTCTCTCTCTCTCTCCCTTTCTCGTTCGCTCTGCTTATTTGCTATTTCAGTCGCACTTGCTTTCACTGCGTTTGGCGAACTGGTTTCTGTTCGCGCAGGCGCCAAAGCGCATGTTAAGGCTAATTGCAAACAGCAACAACAACAACAACAACAAACAGGACACTCAGCAATTAGCGCACGCGCCTAATTAATTAAGCCAGCAACAGCTTTTTTGCTGATGTTGCCCTATTTCAAACTATTGGCTAAAGCTGCTTAGGATGTGTGTTGGCTGTGCATACCCGGTTTGCATACACACGCACACAGTAACCCACACACACACACACAGGTGTAACTGTCACTGAGTGTAACTATTTATGACTTAAACGAAATCGCCGTTGCATATTCTCACAGCCTGCGCATCGAGTTAGCTGAAGAATGTGGCCAATGCCGTTGTTGTCGCACAGTGGGGCAGGATTTGTTAACTTTTGAAAGTCTATTATTTATTATTATTACAGTGAGAGTACTGGATATTATACAATTGTTAAATACTCCCAAAAAGTATATTTTTGCTAAGAATATTTCGACATTCCAACAGCTACAATAATAGACCGACTCCAGCTTCAGATTCGCATAGTCTAATTTACTTACAGAAATGTAAATAACAAGTGATTAATAAATTTCAATAAATCTTGTTATGCTTATACAATTTGCAGATATTCGGAAATTTCCAAATATTTGAACAACTTGCCATAAAAAATGTTCAAAAGTTTAGCCACATTTGCTCCACTGTGCATTGTCGTCGAGCTAAACGAGTTTTCCCCTCTCCCAAGCTGGCGAGACTTGCATGATGAAAAAAGAGTATGCAATTGAATGATTGATTACTTGACTGATTGATGATTGAAGGTCTTGGCTTCGCTTTAAGTGACTGCCGACATGTTCACTGGGTGTTTCGGTGTTAATTACAGCGACAACTCGGCAACTGAGCAACTCGACAGCTTGGCAACTTGGCAAGTGCCTTCGCCAACTCACATAGCTGACATCAATTAAGCATAAATAGCGCATAAATAGCGCATAAATAAATAAGCAAATCAACTACTAAATATGTGCATTCAACTACAATTAATCGTCGTCTAATACTGTCACTCATTCACACGTATTGCTTAACGCTCTTGCATGACTTTGAGCTTTGCTGTCGAGCTGTTCGGTTTGATTGTCATTGAGAACTTTTACGCAACGCTCAACAATCGATTGACTGGCTGATGTAAGCATAATTGAATACCACATTTATAAAGACAAGTCGCTTACACGTTTAGCAAGTAAAGATAAAAGATATCTGTAGCAAATTGTCATAAGTGTCAACTGCTTTTCATCGATTGACTAACGAAAGATAATTGACAAACTGCCTGATGGGGTAAAATAAATTTAAACTTACTGATATTGATTATTAATGGATTATCACTATTATATCGAGTTGATTGATTGATTCAATCAGTCAGTTGAGTGATCAACTATAACAGTCCAATTCCAAATAGTACCTTGCTGAAACATATCAATCGAGAGACGTATATTAATTGACTGTCTAGTTGACTGATTGATTGATTGACCAACTGACTGGCAGACTGAATATGGATTGATTGATTGAGTATGTGAGCGACTCATCAACTAAATAGCTGATTGATTTGTTGACCGACTGAGTGTTGGAGTGGCTGATTGATTGACCTGATGACTGATTGATTGACCTTCTTAAAGAACTACTTAAATGACTGATGAACTAACTTGCTGGCTGGTTGGCTGATTGACTGACTGACCAGTTTAATGATTGATTGATTGACTTATTAACTAAATCATAGGCTGAGTGGTTGATTGATATATGATTGATCAACTGACTCCACAGACAGATTGATTGACTAACTGATTAGCTGATTGATTGATTGATAGACTAACTGCTTGATAAAGTGATTGACTTATTAACTAAATGGCTTACTGACTCACAGTCTAAGTTAATCGTTAAATCTTTATAAATTTCATAGAAATACAGCTTGGTCAAGTATTTTGGTGTGCCAGCTTATCAAATATCCATATGCACTGCCATAAATATAACAATTTCTTACAAAATTTTACTGTTCATTAAGTTCAATTGGAAAACAATTGCAGAGCATTTGCTAGTCGTTAGTTTAGTTAAGCTTCAATGAATATTTGTTGTTGAACGAATGCCGTTGATAAAAGCATTTGCACACACTCGCAAAAACACATTCAAACACACACACACACACACACACACACACACACTCACCCACAGGTATTTCGATAGCAACACGCAGCTGAATGTAAAATGCAAACAGAAATTGCATGATGCTCACTGCTGCTGCTGTTGCAGGAGCCCAACTCGTCGCTCGCCCTGCCCCTGTGCTGCCTCTGTGTTTACACGTATGCTGTGTACAAATACGAGTTTTATGTATGTTATTTACTCAAACGGTGCAGGCTGGCAGCCACCACAACTGTGAGCACGAAGGATGCATCCTGCGCCAGGCCAACGAGGCAACTTTGTCATTTGCATAACCTCTGAGGGGAGACAGCGGGAGAGAGTGGGAAGCCAACGCTTTATTTTAAAGCAATTTAAAATATTTAGTTGCAATTACATGTCAACAAATACGGCAGACAGGATAGAGGACAGAGAACAGAGGACAGAGCACAGGGCACAGAGAGCACAGCATGGACAGCATGGACAGCAAGGACAACAACGCCAGCTCGTTTTATTTATTGACAAACACAAATACAAATATAAATATAAACACAAAGGAGCTATGCGCTTTAGCATGCTAGCCATTTGAGTATTTCACTGGACATGTTGGACTTTGAACTCGCTGAAAAGAAAAAAACATAAAGAATTGAGAGATTTTTGTATATTGCACAACGGTGCGTATGATTATTTTAAGTTTGCCATGGCCAAATATTGCGCATACGCAGCTTGGGCCAGGCCAGGCCAGTGGCAAGAACTAGAGACGAGAGTCTAGACAATGACAACGCCAAACAGCAGACAGCACAGTTAAAGGCAACACACTCACACACACACACACATTGAAGAGGAGGGAGAGCGAACGAGACGAGACGTCGCCGACAAATGGACAGAAGATTTAATGGAAAAGTTGCTTCTGTTGCGGTGGATGCCAGCCTGCTCTAGCTGAATCAGGCAGGCAAACAAACCAAACTGGCAACAAATAAACGCCAAAGGAACACCGAGCAGTGAGCAGTGAGCAGCGAGCATCGAGCACTGCGAGCACCTTTAGCCCATGTTGTCTGTTGGCTTAACGTTGCCTTTCATATGCCTGCCACATAGTCCTGTACATAGAGGCGGGCATTTACTTAATGTGCGGCTCGACTCCATGTTGCATGCCTCCTTCTGTTCCGCCTCCTCCTCCTCCTTCTGCTCTGCTGTTGCATGCTGCCACCTCGCCAAATGGCAGGTAGCATTCAACGCAATTTCGCCGACAACAAAACATGAAACGAAAACCAATGAACGCCGCCAGCAGCGTATAGTTCGCAGTAGTCTATTGTAGCTCTGCAGCCTGAATATGCTGCTGATTGTGCGCTTCTGCGTTGCCTTCATTCATTGTCTGCTTAAAGTTTGCCTGCAAACTGAAGTTAGTCGAATTTGCGAACTGAGACTGAAACTGTTAATTATTAATTGCTGCAACTGATCAATATAGATACCTGACTGCTTGGCGGCAATCTGCTAACAATAGGCAGCATTTCGTGAGAATCGCATTGAAGGGCAATACGATAGCTTGTAACTAGGCGTAATAAGCGAGGGAATTTGGGTTGAATAATGAGATAAGAAGTTAAGTAGATTGAGGAATACAAGTGTTATAGAGAAGGAGAGAGAAAACCAAAGAGAGAGAGAGCAGAAAGACGAAGCTGAGAGCGTAGAAATGAAGCTGAAGGGTGAGTAAGTTTGAGATGCGACTGAAGCCATAAAACCTACAGCGAAAGGATAGTTAAGCGGAAGAGGAGAGAGAGAGTGAGAGAAGATAGTTATAGAGATTTATAGATAGAAAGAAAGACAGAAAGAGGCAGAGAGAGGCAGAGTGGCAGAGACTCCTAGAGATTTTAAGCTACAGAAATGCATATGGAAAGAATTAAACAGAGGCGAGTCAAAAATATAAAGATCGAGGTAGAGAGAGAGAGAGAGAGAGAGAGAGAGAGCGAGAGATAGAGATAAACTTTAGGCTCATCAGAATTTGAGATAAAACAAATGTAAGTTGGAAGAAGCGATGCATATGGAGTACAGGAGATTGAGAGAAACTAAAGTGAAAGAAAAGTGAGAAATATGAAGAGTTAAAGATATCAGTACTCAACCGATCGCGTGATCGTGCAAGCATAATAGAGAGATAGACATATAGATAGAGAGATAGAGAGAGAGAGAGAGAGAGAGACAGAGAGAGAGAGAGAGACAGAGAGAGACAGAGAGAGACAGAGAGAGAGAGAGAGAGAGAGAGAGAGAGATACCTATTCACTCCTGTATTTATTGATATTTCAGTTTATAATTGCAGCTCTTTCTACGTTAATTAACTTATTCGTGTAAATTACGCTTTTCATTTAGCTAGTTTATTTATTTAATTTATTATCAAAATAAGCCGAGCTACAAACAAACAAACAAACAAAGGGGGAAAGACTGGGCCCAGCCAGGCCGCCAGGCAGCCCTTTGATTACGCATTTACCGAATGTGTTATTTTAATTTATAGCCCGTAATTTGCAACAAAACAGCAGCGGCAGCAGCAGGAGTAGCGGCAGCGGCAGCATAGCCGGCACATGTGACACTTGCAACAGCAACAATCAACAAGAAGAAGCAGAGACGTTAAGCATTTACAATTTTGCAATATTTGAAACCGCAGCCGGCAAACCGACTATTGGGGCATGTTGTGATGTAGATGGCGGTCTGTTCCCTGCTGTGCACATGTCATTACACTGCCCATTACAGTGCGAACACCTCTCTCTGTCTGCATCTCTCTTTCCCCTTCCCTTTCCCTTTCTCTCTCTCAGTCTCTCAGTCATGCCACATGCCATGTGCCTGCGAACAATCCTCCAAACAGCTTCAATCAACAGCTAACAGCAAGCAGACAATATGTGGGTGGCAGGATATCGTTGATGCTAGCCATTGTTGCTGCTGTTGTTGTTGCTGTTGCGCATCAACTCAGTTAACAACAGCAACAGCAACAGCAACAACAGAAACAACAACAACAACAACCAGCAACACGTCGCATCATCATCAGCCGCAGCATTCAGAGAGACGCAGACTTATTATGTGAATTTATACGCTTGGGCAAACGAGATTTGTGTGTGTGTAACATCCTTTCTGTGGGTGTGTGTGTGTGTGTGTGTGTGTGCGGGTGTGTGTTGTTGCCCGGGCAAATGTTATGCAAATTTGCAACGAGCGCGTGTGTAAATTGTTGTATGCATTGTTACCTTATAAAAACAGCGTAATTTTTAAATGGATTTTTCGCAAAAAGTGATTTTCCATACAAATTAACAAAAAAACAAAGCATAGAAAGAGAGTGAGACAAAGCGAGAGCGAGAGAGAGGGAAGAAGAGAAAGTAAAAGAGAAAGAGAGAGGAAGAGAGAGAGCAGGTTGTATGTGTTTTATATGCAAAAATGTTGTGCGAAATGCGGTGAAAATGTTGCATTGTGATATGGCATAAAAACTGTAAGTGGAGCATAAGCGAATGGTAAATGCTCTACTTAATAGATACCCTATAAAAAGTAAAATATACACCGTAAAACCTTATCATAGTATCTATATTTAATGACAAGTTATTGATTGATGAGAGATAAACATTTAATTAAATTTATGGCTGACTGCTCAACGTAATGATACTGTGTACAAATATACCCTGTAAAATATATTAAAATTTATGCATTTCAGCGGGAAGGACCTAATTAAATGCTGGCAAGAGACTTACAGCTAGCTTCAGCTTTTTGTGGTTGCTCGCACAACAGATACTCTATAAAAAACCAAAAGCAAAAACATATATACCCTGTGAAAGATATTAACATTTGCATATGATATTACCATTTAAATGGTAAGCTTTAAAATCTATCAAGAGTTTTGTTGGATAATCAACAGACACTAAAAAATACAGAAAATACCCTATAAATTATGGTAAACAAAAGCTGTTATCTTAGTGAATATGATTAGATGATTAAAATGGTAGTCGTGTTGAGATTTTTTTGTTTTATTTATAGCTGAGTTCACTAACAGTAAATACTCTATAAAAAATAAAAATATATACCCTGTAAAGAATGATGAAGTCTAAATGGCAAAAGCTGACTTGTAATTGGCATTAATTGGCTTTTGAATGTTTGCCTATTACGCTTCTTAAACATATTCTTTGAAAACAAAAATACTCTGTAAAATATGTGAAATTTTTAATAGAATAAACTGAGAGTTCAAGGGAGTCAATTGAGATATAGTTGTAAAAAAAGAAACTTTTATATATTTTATATTTTATTAAGTGAAATACTGAGTTCATAAATTCTATATAAATTCTATATGATTCTTATATATGGTAGAAAAAAAGGAAATTTATTGCTCGATCTTATCTTGAATGACCTGTTTTATATGCCAGCTAAAGGACTCGCATAAAACCATAAAAAAACGATTCAAATTGTTGGCATTTTACCTTGCAGCAGATTGCCAAACGGATAGGGTTCATGTATAAATATATATATAGATATATATATTCATGTTAAACAAAAACAGATATATATAGGTATATATATAGATATATATATATATATATACATATATATCGAGCACTATAACGCATATGAACATATGTACACAATGATTGAGATATTTGTATTTGCATACATTGCATTGTATTTTGTTATGTTGTTTTGTATTTTTTTCAGTGTATTTGCGAGAGCGGGCAAACGTTTATTTAAGCGAGTGCATTGTAATTATTTTGAAATTTATTATTAAATTAATTTTAATTGTAATAATGCGCATGTTAAAATGCAGCTGCGCCTTTTTTATATTGATTTTAATTTATTTATTCAACACTTATACAGAGAGGGAGAGAGACAGAGAGAGAGAGAGGAAGGAAGAGAGGGGGAGAGAGAGAGATGGGGGTGTGTGCAGTGAGCGTAAATCATTTTCATTGGCAAAATAAAATTAAATTAAAAATGAACTTTAATGCATAAAGAGAATTTGCAATGTTTACAGTTAAGCACACACACACACACACACACACACGCAGCAGCTGCTGACCACATTTTATGCCTCATCTAATTGCAACAGTGTGTGTGTGTGTGTGTGTGTGTGTGTGTGTGTGCATATATTTTAATTAACCCAAAAAGCCAAAACAAATGTCGACTCAGCTAACAGTGGGCGTCTGCTCAACGGCAGTGGGCGTGGCCATGTCAATTGTTATTACGTGTGATTTGTAAACTAATACGAAGGCTTAAGAGTGCGTGTGCATGTGAGCATGTGCATGTGTGTGTGTGCATGTGAGCATGTGTGCATTGCCTTTATATGTAGGCTGCAAATTGTTGAACAGATTTTGTTGCCTACTTTCAGGCGAGACGAAATGACAGCAGCAACAACAATGGCATAGAGCTGCAGAGCACTAGAGGAGTAAACTGTAAAGAGTGAAGGAGAGTGAACAGAAGAGGAGAGTGAAGTGAAGAAGAGATGCAGAGCAGAGTAGTAGAGCTTCAGAGCAGACAAAGGGTAGAGTCAAGAGTGAAGAGTGAAACGTAACTCGTTAGCCCAAAACGGACGTGCTTAAAATTTCACAAGCTCTCACACACAGACACACACAGGCACACATACATGCGTAAAGAGTGCGTGTGTTTGGTTGTGTTGGCTTGTGTTTGTGCGTATCCTTTATGGATTAAATCCGCATGCCTGCGGTTGGCCACAAGATCAACTGTTGGCAGAAGTATGTCAACACGAGTGCACGACGATGAGCTCACAGCAAGTGGTCATAATGGTTGACCTGTATGTGTACGTGTGTGTGTGTGTGTGTGTGTGTGTGTGTGTGTGTGTGTGTGTTGTGCTAATAATGACGCATTAAGTGAGTGTGTGTGTGTGTGTGCGTGTGCTACAACAACAAGGATGTGGCATAGTGCGTCATTTACACACTCGTTGCATGCCTTGCATTGTTGCTAGCATTTGCTACAGCTTCTTCAGCTTCTTCTTCTTCTTCTTGTTGTTGTTGCTGTTGCTTATGGCAATTGTAAGCGTGTTTAACTCAACAATAACTCAATTAAAATGCAATGTCATTTAAGCAAATAACAATTTGTTGATTGTCTAGCCAATAAATTGCATAACGACTCTTTCAGCGTGGCCCACCTGCCGTATGCGCAATATTATTTTTGTCCGTTTCCAGTGCATTTGATTTTAATTGAAGTGAATTAGCATTTAGGCAAGTGCCGGGATTACCTTGATTATAATAAATATATCTATATATTTATATAAATTAATACATTTGATTTACAATTGCCAATTTAGTTATGATTTCATTCGATCTAATTGGAAAATGTGTAAAATCGTCAAGCGAAAATTGTCAAATTGTTGTGATTGACAGATTTATGAATATGTTATTTAGATATATAACAAGTTAATAGATATATGAATAATTATAATGCAGAGCCAGGTTCTTCATTACTAGATCTATAGTCAGTTAACCGCATACAGTTAGAAGAAGTCTGCTGCAACTTCATGAATAGCTAAAAAACTGAATAGAACTTATAGTTCATGAACAGCAGAGATGCATCTGAAATGCTCAAAAGAACTAATAGTTCACGATCAGTTGAACTAGTCAAATGAATAGGTGAACTGCACAAAAGAACGAACAAAAAAAACGAAATAGTTAAAAGAAGTAATAGTTCATGAATATTCTGAACTGAAATACTCAAAAGGATTTATGCTTCATGAACAGTTGAACTAGTCAAATAAACCGTTGAACTGCTCACAAGAACCTATAGTTCCTGAAACGCTGAACTAGTCAAATGAACTGCTGAGCTGCAGATAAGAGCCTATAGAACTGATCACAAGAACCTTTAGTTCCTGAACAGCTGAACTAGTCAAATGAACCGCTGAACTGCACACAAGAACCTTTAGTTCCTGAACAGCTGAACTAGTCAAATGAACATATTCTCTATAAACTATTGAATAAAACGCCTCATTCAACAACAAATCAGTAGCTGAGCAAAGGAAATCACTCTGTGATCACTGAACAAGTTCAGTAGTTCCAATGAACTATTAAAAACTGCCAACAGACATATTAAATGATTGCCTTTGAGCAAACTCTTATAATTTATATGAACATACCAATTATTGTACAAATTTACAGATATTAAATGATATATATAGATATATGAATATGTATATATATTTATGTATATATTGTATATATGTATGTACATATATATATGCATATATACGTCATGTAATCGTATATTATGGCATCGCCAGCTTTAGTTTGTTAACGGACACATTGCCGAATGGCAATCATAATTGAGGTTACGGCAATGATGTGCATTTCATAAATAATACAGGAAAGTGCTGTGGCAAGTATATATGCATGTGTGTGTGTGTGTGTGTGTGTGCGTGTGTGTGTGTGTATGTGAGTGTGTGGGTTGTGGCATGCGTGTATTTATGTGGCTGTCAGTACGATAAACTCGTATTCAATATGAATATGCGTTGAAGTCCTTGAGCAGGAAACGAAATACAGCCAGCACACACACACACACACACACACACACACACACACACACACACACACACACACACACACACACACACACACACACACACACACATGCACGCACGCACATCCTGAATTGATGGCCAATGCATTGAGGCAAGTAATAAACTTATTGGCCCAACGGCTTTCCGTTGATTATGCGTATGTGTGGCACAATATGGCGGCACACAGTCAAGCAGTCAGTCATTCCGTCAGTCATTCAGTCATTCAGTCAGTCAGTCAATCAGTCAGTCAGAGGGTTGGCATATCCATGACCAGGCAACATTGTTAATGTGGCACTGTTAAACAGATAATGAGTGGGGCATGCGACATGGACACGAGCATTGTGGCAGCATAATGAGAATGATAAAGAAGATAATGATGACGATGCGTATGGTGATGATGATGATGATAATGATGATTGTTGGTATTGCGGCAGGGCAAACGGACAAATGCCGGGCTGAAATGCTGCTGCATGGAAATATAATTATTGGGAAATGTGCGATTGTCGTACGGTTTCCGTTTACACACACACACACAGAGAGGGAGAGAGAGAGAAAGAGAGAGAGAGCGAGACAGAGAGAATATGACAGGCAGTGTGTGTATCGATTATGTTTTACACACACACACACACACACACGTGCTTCCGTTACATTTGCCACATAACATCATAATTTATGCATGCAAAATGACATAACAGTTGCAATATTATAAACTCACACAGATACAGATACAGATACAATGGGCAGGTACAGTAAGAGATACAGTTACAAATAGAGTAACAGTTGCAGCAAAAATAAAATATAATAAAAAAAAATACAACCAATTCGCCGAGCGCACAGCGGGGCGAAGTGATACAGGCAGAGCAAACAGTAATTCCGAAATGAATTTCATTTAACAAATATATTAACAACTACAACAGCAAGAACAACAACAACAACAACAACAACAGCAAGCAAAAGCACAGCCAACATATGGAAATGGAAATGCGACGTCGCGTCGCTGCAGCCGCAGACAGTTCATATGTAAATACACACACACACACAAACACACTTCCATACATGTGTGCGTCGTCGCCCCATCGCACTTGTAGGGCAGGCAGCGGCAGAGCATTTATGCCAGCAGCAGCGCCGCCGGCAAAGCAGAAATACAAAACAAAAATGAAAAGCACAAAAAGCGTAACGCGACGACAGCGACGCCAGCAGCAACAGCAGCAGCAGCAGTAACAACAACAACAATCAATTGGCAATCTGTCCCACTGAAAAAACAATTGCACACACACACTCACTCACTCATACACACGTGCGCCGTTACTTGTGAGCGCTCAAGAGCGCCGCTCTATTTCAGTGTTGCCGTGCTGCCAATAGCAATGTTGCCGTGCTGCCAGTCTGTTTGGTGCTCTCTCACCACACACACACACAAAACTCGTTTTCGCTCTCGCTCTGGCTCTCTCTCTCTCTCTCTCTCTCTCTGTCGGTTACGCTCTCACTCGTTCGTTCGTGCTCTGCCGCCCGGCTTCCCCGCGATAAACTCAACGCATAACAAAAAGCCAATTTTGTTACTTAAATGTTTACGCTTGTGTTTATCTTTTGTATTCGGTTTCTTATTAGGTTCTCATCTCGTTCTCATCGTTTAACAATTTGAGATATGATGGGAGCTGCGTCGGCAGCGACGTCGCTGCTTTTGATTCGGTTTCTGTGTGAATCTCTCTCTGTGTGTGTGTGTGTGTGTGTGTATATATGAGTTGCGTTTGCCTGTGGTTTTGATTTTGATTTTTGTTCTGCTGCCATTGCTGCTGGCCGAGGCAGCGCTGGCGGCGTCGACCGCTGTTGCTGTGCGTTGTTTTTGGGGGCTTTTGCTAATGAGTGTGATTTAGACTTGTCGAGCTGGTTTATTATTTTGCGGTGTTTGCGCTCTTGTTGCTGCCGTTGTCGTTGTTGCTGTTGCTGTTGTTGCTGTTGTGTGTGCGCTTTTGTGTTGCTCTCCTCCCAGTGCCTTGATTGATGTTGTTGCTGCTGCTGTTGCTGCTGCGTGGTCCGCGACGGCGGCAGCGCATCGACTGCGGTTTTTTGTACAATATTTGGATTAAATAGTTTTGACAGCTTCCCAATTGTTAATCCATGCGATTTTTTGCCGATTAGCGAGCTTTATTTAATTATAGAATATGTTAATTGACAACAATTAAATAAATATTTCTGAGCATGCATATTTGGAAATACTATAAATAATTATAAAAAGAAATTAATTTTAGATAAAATTATTATTTGTTTGCATAATTAATTATATAAATTATCACAATTATCAATAAATTTAAAACGCAAAACCTACTCCAAAGTCAAAAGCGCCGAACGGAATCGAAGAGAACACAAAAAAAATGTACACACATACACACATATATACATATGTACATATGTATGTACATATATATATTAAAGTCAATTTGCAAAATGAGAACGTTCGCTCGTGTTCGGTTTGATATGTTAATGTGTACAAATGTGCATAAACACACTCACACACTCAAACTCACTCAAGCACTGTCACACATACACTCACTCACTCACTCACACACACACTCACACATGCATACGCGTACTTGCGCGCATTGTAAGCTCTGTGTGAAAAACATGAATCCAGCGCTTTGCGGTCGAACGGTGTTGGTAGGCGTCGTCAGCGGGGGCGGTGCGGGGCGGGCCCTGGCCGGTTCGACGTGGAGCATATCAGGCATGAACACAAACACATCAATACTCACTCTCTCATTGTGGGTCGTCGTCGTCGACGGCGCCGCTGTCGCTACAGGGATTAAGCATGACAACGACAACGACAACAGCAACAAACACAACAACAACACCAACGACAACAAAAACAACGTCAACACAACGATGACGATTGCGTTGCCGCTGCCGAATGACCAAACGAGTGTTTGAGGTGAAGTGGGGGCACAAGGTAGCATGCAAAAAGTAATTGGGAGCAGAAAGAGCAAAAACAACAACACCAGCAGTAGCAGCAGCAGCAATAGCAGCAATAGCAGCAGCAGAGGCAGCAGCAGCAGCGACGCGCAAGGTGGCGGCAGCGTTCGACACGCAACAAGTTCGATGCAACCTGCTACGACGCCAAGCTCTCTAGCTGTTTGGCTCTCTTTATCTCTCTCTCTGTCTAGTTAGTGCTGTCTCTCTCTCTCTTTCTCTGGCACGGCCTGTCTCAATTTGTTGCGCTCTCTTTAGTTGGTGCGCTCGGTTCGCTGGTCGCGTGTTGCTTCATAATTTCTAGCTGTTTGTTTGTTTGTTTGTTTGAGGGAGCGAGCAATTGGGGGTCACTCACACACACAGTTATATATGTACATATATATTTATATATATATATGCAGAGAGGCACCAACATACTGTCAGTCATTATTTAGCGTACAAGAGTGGGTGTGAGAGAGATGGAGCAGCAGGCGAGAGTGGTGTGGGGGAAGGCAGCATGAAAGCTTCGTGTCGCAGTCGTCGGCTGTGTCTGTGTGTGCGTGTGTGTGTATGTGTGTGTATGTGAAACATATTGAGCAAACAAGTTCGCAGCTTCTGAGCGCTTTTCGGAGCAGGGGCTGGGGTCGAGACCGGGACTGCGGCTGTGGCTGAGCGGGGCGGGTGGGCCGTTGGCAGTCATCGGAAGTCAATGTAACAACAAACATGCAAACAGTCGCACACTCACTCACACGAAGCAATGTCTGTGTGTGTGTGTGAGTGTGAGTGTGTATGCACGCTCTCGTGTGGAGTTATTTAAGCTCTCTTATTATTTCATTTGTCGCTTTTAGCTTTTGTCTTTCGTGTTGCCTTGTTGTTGTTGCTGTTATTGTTGCTGACTGGGTGGCTGTTTGGCTGCTTAACTGCTTTGTGTGTTGGCCGGGTCGCTTGGTTGGCTACAAAAAATGTGGTAATGTGCGAAAGTCCTTTCGTCATGCTTGCCGCGCTGCCCGCGCTGTCCGCTGCCGCTGCCGCTGCGCCTGTCAAAGCTGCAGGGCAGCGACGTCGTTGACTGCGTTGGCTGCGTGTGCGCTTGTTTGTTGTTGTTGTTGCTGTTGCTCTGCTTGTGAATTTGATTTTGCTTATAAGTTTTTTTTTCGCATACTTTTCTGCCTTTTTTTCTGTTTTTTGATATGGCCAAATGGGAGTTGTGCCCTACGTTTGCTTTGTTTGTTTGCGCTTTGCGCTGCTGTCGGTTGCTGGCAGCGACGACGACGTCGACGTCGCGACGCGTCGGGTGCAGCGGCCGGTCGACAATTTGGCTTTGTATACAGGGCGCATAAATATGTCCATATGCAGGAATGTGTGTGTGTGTGTATGTGTGTGTGCGTGTGTGTATGCGTGTGTGTGTGCGTGTTGGGGGCTTGAATATTTGTTAATGTTTTGATTGTTAGGCAATTTATTATGACAAAAGCTCTTAGATGGCAGCGCATGCAGTGCTCAAATTAAGTTGTTAGACACCCTGTAATTGCACTCAACTGTGAGGATAATAAATTTTAAATGTGTCAACAGAGTTATTATTGTTTATATGTACATAAATCTCTGCTGTGTGAAAGCAATTATTATGACACCCTGTATTATCATTTAGATATTGCTCTTTATTTATAGAGCTATGCACTCTCTTATGGATAATCTGTATATTATTACAGATTGATTTGCGCTTTATATGGATGCAGACACCCTGTATGCTATAAATTTATGATTTCATTTATACATTTTATGCATGATCTCCATTCTCTATTACCTTTCGTTCTGACACCCTGTATGGTCTTGTTTAATACTCTTCATTCACATAGACACCCTGTATGCATTTATTCCTGTTCTATATTCATACATTTCAGTTCACTATTATCATTTCATACAGACACCCTCCCTGTATGATCTCTAATCCTATAAATACTCTTCATGCACTGGACACCTTTATGCTGTTGTCATGTTCTCTATTCGCACAGACACCCTGTATGCTGATTTGATTTTAATAAGTCCTTGATAAATTCATATGAATTCCAGATATTTTAAATAATTTCTCACTTTTCTGCACTCACTTCACCTTTTTTCATGCCTCAGCGAACACCCTGTATGCGAGCTCAAATCAGGTGTGATGCGGCATGTAATGCTCCCCAAGCGCAAGTTGCGTGTATATACACACACACACACACACACACACAGACGTTGGCTATTTTGCTAGCACGCAATTCAATCGACCCCCCCACCCCAATGCCAAACACCCAACCCTTAGCGTGCCTCGGCCCCCAGTGACAGCTCAGTTGCCCCAATCCTACCTAACCCACAAAAATCTGTCAGATACCACAAAAAAAAAAAACTGTTAGCAAAGCTTTCCACGTATTGTTAACGCATTTTATCGCCAACGCGTGGCTGATTGGATTCCAAAGGGGCGGACAAAACAACTGGGCGGCATGTGTGTGTGTGTGTGTGGGTGGAAGGATGTATGTGTGTGTGGACGGGTGGGTGTGTGAGGGGTGGTTCAACTTGGAGTTGGGGTCGCATTCATTTCATTGCTTTTTGTGGGTCATTTTGTGTTGTGTTGCCTATCAATTTCATGTGAAGCAGGAGATATGAATACACACACACACACACACACACACACACACACACACACACACACAGACACAGTTAGTTTGTGAACTGTTTATTGATCAATTGGCTGGCTCTAGTGAGCAAAAAGTACAGACTCACGCTTAAGCGCAGCTTGGCGCTCCACTTGCCATCATTGCACTCATTCGTGCTCCCTCCCACTCCCACACGCATTCACTCTCGCTCTCTCGCACACTGGCTCTCTCTCCCTCTCTCTCTCTGTCTGGCTGGCTGGCTGGCTGGGCCAACAGGTTTTGAAACAGGTCTCTCAGGTCTTCATTGCACGCTCTCCCTCTCTCTCTCTCTTTCTCTCTGTCTCTCTATCCCTCTGGGTGGCTACTGCTGCTGCTGCTGGGCGAGATCAGCCGCCGATATTGTTCACACATTTGCTTGAGCTGCCGCTGCCACTACCACTGCCTCTGCCTCTGTCGCAGTCGACGCAGCTGCCGACAGCGCAGTCATGGCTTCTTGTTTGCTAGTGTTTACGTTGATTTTATCGCAGGCGTAGCGCGTTTCATTGTCTTAATTTGTGTGCTTGCTCTCTCTCTCTCTCTGTCTCTCTGATGGCTCTCTTGGAGCTTGCGCTCTCTTGCTTGGTTTGATCTGTGGCGCTTTTCTAATGGCTGAGCTGCAACAGGTTTGCGGCCTGTCTCAAATGACAAATTGCCGCCCGACACTGATCATCTGATGATCTGTCTTTGTCCCGCTCTCTAATTGGCAGCCACGCGCCGACTCGCTGCGTGCAATTGCTAGCGCTAGAGACGAATCAGCGATTCAGCGATTCTGCAGGCTGCGCTCCTTTAATCAGTTTTGACATCAATTTGAGTGGACGATTCCCTTTTAGCCGGTCATTCATCAGTTGTTGCTGCTGCTGCTGCTGCTTCTTATGCATGTCAGGCGGCGCGATTATCCACTTAAGTGCTGTCCACCCCAGGCGACAATTGTTGCTGTTGTTGTCATTGTCTTGCTCTTCGCCGCGTTGTAAATCATTGAATTCGCTGTGTGTTTTGACAGCCCGCCGAATGCTTAATAATATTTAACAATAATTGTCTGAAATTGACTCATAAATTATACGAGACGTTGCCATGTGTCAGATTTTCGTTCACTTTATGGATATAAATGCTCACTTTAGTGACTGCAGCAGAGTGTGTGAGAGAGACAGAGAGAGGGTGGGAGACTGCATAGTGTGAGATAGAGCTCATGCTCTCATCATCCTTGAGCAAAAGAACAAAATGCTGCCGATTGCTTTTTGACAAGGCGCCGACATCTCGCGCTCAGATTTGATTTCAATATTTCCATTCGCTGATTGATAGCAAAAAACGAACGAGTTGAAATGCAGCGAAGATTGATCCTACGCAGATATTAACAATGAGAGTGAGAGTGAGAGTGAGAGGGAGAGGGAGAGTGGCAGTGGGTGCGTGACACAGAACTTTGCTCTCAATAGCTGATCAATCCATCAATCAAACTGATTTTGCATAGTAAACAATTCCACGAGATTTACAAGCAAATAATTTTAGAATGAGTGCATATGATGAATGATAGAAATATATATGTACGTATATATATCTAAATTATATTAATTTTATTTTTAATTTTTATAAAAGGAAAATAAGTGTAATCTCAGTAGAAAGTAAAGAACATTTTTTGAAAATTATAATCTATATTTTTATTACATATAATAATAGTAAAGTTATTTGTTGGCTTCGGTATGTTTAAACTTATGTATGAATCTATCATTTGCTGATTGTTTTTCTCTTTATTAAACCTATGCAACATAGAGAATTTTCGTTGATTTTATTTTTTATGCAAGCAATAAAGTAATACAAATTTGATTTTAAAAATTAAATTTATTATTGATTTTTTTTAATTAATATAAATACATAGTGCTTAAAATAAAAATCAATTCTAAATTTAATTTAAATTTAATTAAGTTAAAAATCAAATTTAAATTATTTTATTGCTTGCATAAAAAATAAAATCAACGAAAATTCTCCATAAAACTTAAACAATTCTAAATAAATTTAAATTTCCATATATATTCCACCAATACAACTTCATTTCGATAAAAATATAATAATAAATTCTATTTAAAGGCTAACAGACCAAATTTGGTATGAATTGCTTCTCGAACAAGCGAGCTCCATCGATCACTTTTTGAAATAATTGGAGGAAACAATGCGAAAACAAAAGCCAAATGGCTGCAAACAACGTCAACCAAATGCCAAACAAGCATTCATAACAATTCTCAATGTGCAACAACAACAACAACAACAACAACAACAGCAACATTTCAATCGACTTTTTGTTATTATCAGCGAAAAAAGCAAAAGGCGATTCGAAGCGTGTGGAAAATGTAAATGACAAACGAGCAGTGACAATGTCAACGATTCAAGACGATTAGCGATTTGTAAATAGGTTTCAGTTCAGGGCCTACAGTAATGAACAGGTAAACTGCACGACCTGCCCTCGCAGGCGGGCGCCAACATGTGTTGGGCGTGCCCGCAGCCATATTATGCAAATGATCGGGATGTCAAAAGTCAAACTGTTTATCGCACATTAGGCCAAACGCCGGACACACCGACGCCCACATGGCTAAACTGTGGCGCCATCTAGCGGTCGCAAATGGCATTAAATATGCGATTTTTAATCAAGCAACAAAAAGTTTGTTGCAAATTCGATATAAAATGCAAAATGCGTGTAAATAAAATAAAATAAATATATAATCAAGTGAATCTCTCTCTCTCTCTCTCTCTCTCTCTCTCTCTCTAATATGTTAATGCGGTCGGCACTAAATCATAATTTGTCAACAATTTTATTATGTTAAATAATTTACTTTTGTGTTTTGCGCATTTTGTTGTGGTTGAATGTTTCGACTATTCAATTGTTATAATATACCCTGTAATTGCAATATACATACAGGGTAGCTTAGTTAACAGTGCATTAGACTGAGTTTGCTTGATGTTGATATAATTTGAATTGTGCATGAAAGTTTGGTTTATATAGTATAATATCTATTGTGGTATACCCTGTAAAACTGTTCGTAGGTTAGCATACACTTAATAATTAACTATGTTACTTTTTAAAGTGGAATATGTAATGGGTATTTGCCTACCTCCAGCTCTATATGTTTGAGCTCTGAGTTGACATACCCTATAATAATAGTTGATTGGGTAGCATGCATTTCACAATTATATAATAATTTGTGTTGGGTATGTGTTAGTCTTAGCTTACTTTCGTCTCTAACTTGCTTGCCTTGTTTGGCACTTACTCCATTTACACTGCCCTGGAATAACAGTTGATTGGGTAGCATAAACATTTGTTAATGGGTATCTACTAGACGCCTAGTGGCCAGCTTTATTTGTATGGCTTTTCCATTTGGCTGGCAGCGAATCGCTTTTGTCAGACTTTATAAATTGTATCTGTCAGATACCCGCTCATTAGCATTGGAAACGCATTCATTTAGTAGCCACAGAATCGCAGCTGATGTGAGTTTAAGAAATTGTTCAACACGATCAATTCCAAGAGAACGAGAGAGAGAGAGAGAGAGAGAGAGAGAGAGAGAGAGAGAGAGAGAGAGAGAGAGAGAGAGGCAGAAGAGGAAAACCTTCAAAGCAAATTGCCAGAAATGATAGAAAATGTTATTTTGACACATTTCTCGCTTGTCACACAAATAGAGTTAATAATAATACATGAACAGCATTTAGAACAATTCCGAGATGTATCTAAAAACAAACAAAGATGAAACATCTATCTACGCAGCTTCTCGAAATACCGCAAGAAAATGGGACACGTCAAAATATTTCAAATCAAAAGAACCTGAGACAATAAAGAACTAAAAATGAAAGCGTCGCGTTCTTCAATTTTATATCTATATCTATACCAACCAAAGTATCTGTGTATCTTTGTATCTGTGTATCTTTCGCAGCGTATCTGTATCCGTGGCCAATGCGCATTTTTCTAAATGATGCCATTATTAATATAGAGACAGTTTAACAATTTCACAGGTTCGAAACAAATCTTCATACAACGTTGACACTTTTTTGTTCTCTTCCTCTTCGTCTTCTCTTCGATCTTCCACTATTGCCATCTCACTCAGCCCTGTGGCAGCTAAAAATATTTGAATGTTTGTTTAATTTCGTTGACAAATGCGTTCCATTTAGAGTTATGGCGCGTGTGATTTGCCATGCCGCAGCGATTGATATAGAATCGTTTTTATGATGGATTATAATCATATATGAGGTATAATATGATGTGTGTACGAGCATCTGTGAGTGTGTGTTCCTTAGCATATTTTGGCTATGAGTGGGACAGTTATTTGGGGAACTGTAGAATCAGCTATAGAGCAAGTGTATATGGTAGATATCCTAGTTGAAGGTCATTCTGGAATCAAATACCTATTTAGGGGAAATTTTAAATGAGAAAGAGAATGAGAAAAGAAATGAGAATGCAAATGAGCATGGGAAGAGGTATGATTAAAAGAATGAGTTTGAGGAAGAGAATGAGAATGCAAATGAGAATAAGAAAGACAATGTGAATGAGAATGATATTGAGAATAAGAAAGCGAATGAGAATAGAAATGAGAATGAGCAGGAGAATGAGAACAGAAATGAGAATGAGAAAAGAAATGAGAATGAGCATGGAATGAATGCGCATGGAAGAGAATGCGAATGAGACTGAGAATGAGATTGAGAATAAGAGTAAGAATGAGAATGAGAATGAGCATAGGAAGAGAAAGAGATTTGATTGAAAGAATGAGTATGAGGGAGAGAAAGACAATGATAATGAGAATGAGAAAGAGAATTGGAATAGGAATGAGAATAAGAATTAGAATGAGATTGAGAATGAGAAAGAGAATGAGAAAGAGAATGAGAAAGAAATTGAGAATGAGAAAGAGAAAGAGAAAAGGCATAGGATTGAGAATGAGAGAGAAAGAGAAGGAGAAAAAGAATTCAAAATTAAAATCAGAATCTAAGTCTGCAAACTAATTAATAACTTTTCTAGTTAAGCCTAACAAGTTATACCTTCTATAGGTCTTACTTATCCAGCCTTCTATAGGTCTCACTTGCCCAACCAATTTTTGCATTGCTTAAATAGTTTATTTAGTGTAATATTTACAAATACAAACATTTACTTATTACGCATTTCACTGGTCTTTAACTTTGAATGCCATCTTCACTCCTTCGGTCCATTAATAAATTAATTTGAAAGCTTTGCATTCTTTGGGGCATTTATTTTGGCCACTCAGCCATTTAAATCTAAACAATAATCAAAGGCTTTATTGTAAGCCTTGTACCACTTCAATTCCACATAAATCCCCAGTCAATATTTCAAATACAATAAATCGTTGGCAAATCTCGATTTTCAATCCGAAAATCACTCGGAAAATGCGCTCCAGGCGGCATATTTAAAACATTTATTTATGCCGCCAACGTGTGCGTGCGTGTGTGTGTGTGTGTGTGTGTGTGTGTGTGTGTGTGCGTGTGTGCTTTACTCTGCTCTGACATTCAATGTCTAATTCATAATAGATTCATGTGCTACTCAACGCATTTAGACGAATTTCTGCCTCGACATACACGGCGTATAAGTAATAATTTTTATTTGGCACTTGCCTGCCAATGAATGAATTGTTGTTGTTGTTAGTTGTTGTTCTTGCTGGCGTCATTTAATGGCTAACCAATACGACATGTTTATATTTAAGCTGATGTATCCATAGCCATGTATGTAGCTTTAGCTTGATCTGGATATATAGAGTTTTCTATCGAGATCTATCTAGATGTAATTGCATTTATAACTATCTGTTTATATGTCTGTATCTATAACTTTCCATGTATCTATAGTTATCTGTATTCATATAAGGATCGTTAGCTTCCTTTGTATCTATAACAGTTACAGGTTCCTCTTCAGTATTTGGATATGAATCTGTATCTTTTTCTGTGTCTGCATCGAAAGCTGTATTTGCATCTGTTTTAGTATCTATAGTTGTAACTGTATCTTTGGCTGTATCTATAGCAGTATATGCAATTGTATCTGTATCTGTACATGAATCTGTATCTAGATACATTGCGTTATGTATCTGTTGATCTTTGTGCTAAAATTAATTTGTAGAAAAATGCGTGCGCTGCCTGTCGAGGCGTTTGCGGTAGCAAATTACGAGAAAATTAAATGTTGATTTAATTTTGAAAAGCAATTTTTCATTTTTAGCGTCGACGACGTCGGCGACGCAATTGACGTATGTATCTGTATCTGTATCTGTAGCTGTTGCTGTAGCGGTTGCTCTAGCTGTATCTTTTGCATGCGCCTCCCTCTCCCTTGCCCTCTCTCCCTCTATTTCTGTCTCTCTCTCTCTCTCTCTCTCTCTCTCTCTCTCTCTCTCTGTGGCAGTCTCTGTTTGTGTTTGAATTACAATTTTGTTTCGCTTCGTTTTCGCTACGGCAATAAATTGCACTTTGCACGTCGTTGACGGGTTCGTTGCCAGCTGCAAAGCGACTAAAAAGCATTTTTATATATATATTCTATATACTATATATATATATATTTAAATTTGTAATACTTTTATATGTGCCCAGCACAATTTGAGGTAACATTATGACCATATGTCGCAAATTGTTTTCGTCTTAAAATTCATAAAAAAAAGAGAGAAAAACAAGTTAAGCCAAATGCAAACAAGATAGAAGCGTTAATTAAGACAACGCCGAAGCTTCGATACACTTTTACATCTCTTTAGAGCCTGAGCTCTTACCTGACTTTTATTTATATTTTCCAATTTAGCTTTGAATATACAAAAAAAAATGTTTGAAATTGCTTCGGTTTAAATGAAATCAAAGTAATTTATCGGAATTTCTTGCAGAAAATACGAGATCCATAAATAAAGAAATGTATTCATATATAAATATTAAGTTGACATACTCTTGAAGCACACCTTGCATTTGTTATATAAATATCAATACAGCCAGGCAGCCAGCCAGCCAGCCAGCTCTCGATGCTGTTCATATTTAAGCTTAAGCTGCATTCGTTAAATAATTTTGCACAAATTGCCTAAAAGTGAATTTGATTTGAAGAATGTCTCCAGCGTTGAGGAATTACAAGTGAATAACAATTCAATGAATGAAATATTTCACTGCCTACTTCCAAGGGCAGCAGTTGGCATAGTTTCCTTTAAGCCAGGACTTGCAATTGACATTCTGAAAATTTTATTTTAAAATATTGCTTAAATAACATAAGAATTTTTACTTCAATTTTTAACTTTCATTTAACTTTTTCACAAATATTTAATAATAACAATATTTTGATATTCCAACAACAACATAGACATGTTCTCCCTCTCTCAACTCATCTATGATAATCTCTCTTTTAGTTCTAGCATTAGGATCGAGCAGCGTGGCCTGAGGGATTTCAAGCTGTATTTCACCCATCGATTGGTTGTTCAATTACAAATTATGAACTGGTTTGCGCTGCTTGACTCTAGCGGCTACAGAACTTATCTAGTTAGGCAGAGCCGCAACGGTAAACAGATATTTCTGTTAACAATGAACTCTAGAAGTTGAAGCTCTGCTGTTGTTTTTTTCACTGTTTTTCTCTTTTACCTGATCTATTGGCAAAGCACAGAAATTGTTTGCTTGGACAGCTACAACACGTCGAATTCGACACGCCCACCTGTGGCTGCTGTTGTTGCCGCTGCTGCTGGCGGCATCCGCACGGCCAAAGTCAAAGGCCAAAAAAGGCAAGAGCAGCAGCAGCAGCAGCTACAGTTGATCCATTGGCCGTTGCCCCTCCACATTTTGGCTTTAATCGGGTTTTGGTAGAACTTGTCGGCGGGCCGGACTAATGCCAATTAGTGTTTGGCAGATCAAACAGCAACAAAAGCGAAAAAGATTTATGACACCCACTCAAAGGCGGCTCAAAGGCGTAACGCTGGCAACATGTTGCGCTTAATTGGAAACATGTTGCGGGCAACATGTGTCCACAGGCTAGCAGCAGCTAATGTTGAGCAATATGTGAACAACTGTTATTGTTGTTATTGTTCTTTGTTGTTGTTGTTGTTTGCTGTGTTGTTGTCGTCAATTTGTCAGTCGCTCCATTTGGCTAAAAAGTTCGGCGTCAGCTCTAAGTTCTTGAATGAAGCTCAACGGGTGTTGTTGTTGTTGTTGCTGTTGTTGCTGTTGCTGCTGTTTTTGTTTTCTTACAATTTAAATTTGTTTTGGCTTGTTTGTTGTTGTGGTTGTTGTTGTTGCGTATAAACGCGCGAATTCTTCATTTAGCTTTTATATAATTTTTAATACCTTTTTTTTGTAAATTTTTAATTTTTATTTTAATTTTTTCGTTTTTGTTTTTGCTTTGCCAGCACAGAAGGTGTTTGTGTTGTTTGTTATCGTTGTTGTTGTTGCTGTTTTTTTTACTTCTGGGTCATCGCTCTTAAAATATTTAAATTGTTGTTGCTCACCTTTTTGTTGTTGCTGTTTTTTGCTGAAAGTTGTCTTTGGGCTTTTTTATGCCCCATCACATAGAAGACAGAGCAGAAAAAAACACACAAATATATATGGGTATATATATATATATATATATATATATATATTCGCATGTAAAAAATGAAAAGTACAATCCACAGTTTTTTTTTTCTTATTTCTTTCGGGCCCGTTGGTCGTTGATCCGAGTTTGATTTTCAACTGAATTCTTGGTTGACAGAGTTTTTGGCGGATTATCAATTTCTATTTTTAAAATAACTAATGAGTCTATGATGTAATGATTGAATGATCTACGATTGGTCATCTTTTCAATATATATTATAAACTTGAGGAGTTAAAGAACAAAGTTATAAAAGCTAAAGCAAAATATAAACTTACTAAATTTGTATTTGGCTTATATACCTTGAGCAGTTTTTGGCTAAATATCTAAGCTAGTTAGAATGTTATTAAGATTTACTTCTTCTGAAACTATTTCAGAGATTATATATTTTTGTAAAGAATAAAAATGCAATACATATTTGAGGTCTAGACTTGAGTTGTTGCAGACAGAGAATCATACGCATAGTCGAACATATGGTTAGATTAGATTGGTGCACAACCAGATAGGCAGGTAGATACTTTATAAATAGAAATAGAAATAGATATGTTACAGGTCTGCTAGCAAATAGACAGTTGGGATAGATAGTCGCCGAGGTGGACACTCAACTAGACAAATGGGTAGATAGAAAGACAGACAGATGAATGAATGGTGATGGCTGAGTTGAGTTAGCTTGAGCCTTGATCAAGCATATATACTATATTTGAGCAGAGATAGAAGAAAGAAAGCATGCGCTATAGAATATACAACAGAATTGTCATTTATGGCCAATGACTAAGACAACTCCAAATGCATATTCCAAGGCTGCGATTAACTGCAACTAACGAGGAGGACAGCATATGGTACAGTTAGAAATTATGAAGCTGCATATGTTTGTTTTCCTTATATACTATGCGAAATACCTGAAAATCCGTTACTATAAATAAGAGTTGAGAAATAACAGGACAGATATTATGCAGCTGTCCATATGACTTCCTCACAACTAGTTTTCTTACATATCTAGCTTATTTCTTTAGTCTGCAGCACACATCAATTGCTTATCGGACTTTTCAGAAATTCTATATATATATATATATATATTCATATATACTTAGATATTCCAGCAGTCTCACCTTGTTAGGTGCAGCCGCAAAGTTTGGCCAGCCTCTGCTTTGGCTCCAAAATAGTTTCGATTTCGTCAAAGTTGGCGAATTTGTTCGCCTTACGCTTGGCTGCATCAATTGATGCGGAAGCATTTGAATGCCGCGTTGACTTCTTGGAAAAGCGATAAACTGCCATATAGCACCTAGAATAGGCCGCGACTGTGGAGGAGCGGCCAAAAGCGGCAGACAACGGGCTGGCAACAGGCTGGGGCTCCCCTATTGCAAGTGAATGCCATATATCATGCCATGGCTGAATTCGCCAAAATGCGTGCCCAGTTCATTAGGAGCATGTGTAGGCAAGGGGCGTGGCAAATGGGAGGCTGGCCACGGCGACGGCGACTGCTGCTGCTGCTGCTGCTTGGCAACTACTTTGCACTTTGCCAGATACTTAACTTGCAGTTATTTACAAGTCATGCTTGCTGCGAATTCGCTTGAGTGTGCAGCGAGTGAGGAGAGAGAGAGGAGCAGGAGAGAGAGAAGCAGAGAGAGAGGGTGAGACGGAGGATTCATGCTGCTGTTGATGCTTCTGATGGGGTTGATGATGGTTGAGCAGCCGAAAAAAAAGAAGAATCTGTTTTGTCAGCATCTTCTACCTATTTATATTCGCATTTATAAATAAACAACGTGAACGAGTTGTCGCTGTAATAAATATATTGCGACAAACAAACAGACAGGCAAACTGCGAGACAGCGAGACTGCAAGGCAGTGAGGCTGGGCGGCTGCGAGACTAAGAGACTGAGAGAGATTGGACGATTGGGAGACGAGCAACAGACATGCACAAATATATTTATATTTAGCCAATTTTCAACGCTTGTTGACAAAACTGTCAACAAAATGCAATGCAAAGCGTAATAAAATTGTCCCAAGTAGCTGAAGCCAATTGAAGCAAAAGACGATGCTGACTCTGACGTTGAATCTGACGCTGACGCTGACGCTGACGAAGACACGAAGACACGACGACATACAAACAAAGTTGCAACATGCGTGACAGCCAGCAGAAGGGGCAGGCTAAGGGTAAGTAAAAGTGATTGTCAGATTACGTATACGTATCGATAGATATGCAACTGACAGCTCGAGTCTTTAAATATATACTAAACAGTTGCTTAAGCATAAATTCTCATTCTATTATCTAGCTGGAAGAGTCCACTAGCCCACCTTGGCGCCGCTTCTAATGAATCGCCTTAAATCACTTTTGCTCTGGCTATTTATCTCAGCTCGACTCTCGACCACTTGACACATTTGGCCAAAAGATCAGTCACCTTGCCACACACAACAAATCTTCGCGCACAATAACAAATCTTGAACAAAAAGTTCAAACTGAGCTAATAAATTTCTACACACACACACACACACACACGCACATACAGATGTGTATACAAATATACAAATATTTGGCTGGCAACGAGCTCATAAATCTGTAAATAAATAAAATAAATTTTCGTATATATCAAAATGTATCAATAAAAATGCTCAACAAGTTTTATTTGCGTGGCCGCATAGAAAAATTTACATTTATCATAAAGCGATCAGTTGGCAGCAGCAGCGACGTCGACAGCAACAGCGACAGCGACAGCGACGCCAGCTGCAGCGGCGACTGCGCAGCTTGCTAATTTGGCGTGTTAATTGGCAAGTGGAAGAGAAACGAAATGAAACGAAACGAAACGAAATGAGAAACAGCATTTGCTCTCTCTCTCTCTCTCTCTCTTTCTCTGTTTGTTTCGCTCTCTTGATTTGGCTTGCTCATAAATTTGTTGTGCTTGGTGGCACAACGAAACGTTTAAGCCGCAAAAATGACAAACAACGAATTAACAAATTAATAAATTATATTTCTCTACGCCTTTTGGCGCCGTCAAATGAATTTTTAGCTAAATGTATGCAAATGGACGCGGCACAAGAGGCTCTGTGCAGCGCGGTTGCTGCCAAGTTGCCTTCTGCATATTAATTCAGCTTTAATTGCCCCCCCGCACTATCAAATGGGGCGTGGCTAACAATGACGTCAACACGTTGCCGCCCACCAAAGGCAGCAGCCGCAACAGCAGCGAATCAATTTGCAACGCCCGTCGCTGATTTTGATCAAGTGGCAAGACATGTTGAGCGAAAAACGTTTGTGCCACAATTTGTGGCACAGCCTGTGCACGCGGAAACCGCACACGGATGAGCTGCCCCAAAAAAACAAAAAGAAAGAAGAAAAAAACTTGCACCTATCAAAAATGCAACTCGAGGCATGTATCTGGGCGATACATATGTATGGCTAATTTGCTGTCAATTGCCAAATATCTATGTGTGTGTGTGTGTGTGTGTGTGTGTGTGTGTGTGTGTGTGTGAGTGTGTATGACTGTGTGTGTGTAGTTGTAATAACATAAATAAGATGCCAGAGCGGGAAAAGCAAATACTCGCATCATTTGTAACCCACTGTGACGGTGCAATGATCTCCCTGTGTGTGTGTGAGTGTGTGTGTGTGTGTGTGTGTGTGTGTGTGTGGTCATGTGTGTGTGTGTGTGTGTTTATGGCTGCATGCCAACAATAAATACAAACAACAACAATTATATGGCAATTGATGCAGTTGGCGCTTTTAAAGAGCCAACCAATAATTGTAATGGAAAAACTGAATAAATTCAAAGAAATGATTTTACATTTAAGCAGCGAAATATATAAATATATTTATATATTCAGGCAGCTATAGAATTATGTGGCTCATACTAAAATCTTAATACAATAATTATCTAATTTTTGCTAAAAGAGCCGCTAAACAATTTTAGTGGCTAAACAAATTTATATTTCATAGATTTTTGTGATTCTAATTTTTGTTTTAAGAAATAAATGATTATTTTTGACAATAATATCTATATTTTAGAATATCATTTATATAGTTATATCAATGTCAATTTAGCTTGAAATGTTGTTAAAAATATATTTTGCCTCATTTATTTATTTTTCAAAATAAATGTTAGCAAAATATTATTATCAGGCTTAACAATTACTGTTTATAAGCTTATTTTGTTTCCAAAAAATCCTATTGGCGCCTATTTAACATTTCAATTTATATAAGCAACGAAATTAAGCATACGCCATGTGCGCTCCGCTATTCATTGAGCCGATTAAATATGGCCAAATGATTGCAATACTGAATGAAATCATTTAGTTTGCTAGATGAAAGTTGGAATACCCTAGGTGAATGTAGTTCAGCTGAAATGTGTGATGTTTTTCAATATTTTCTATATATTTGATAGCTAGTCAAAAACTATAAAGTTTTACTTGGCTCAAACTAAGTCACCTTGACTCTAGCTCAAGCTCAAGCTCAATTGTTTGTTACAGTTGAGTTAGCCTCAGTACGATTGATCGTTTCTCTGATTGTTATAGATGACATATTGATAATGTTAGTTCAATATCTTTATCCGCTCAAAGCAAACGAGAGCGAGAGAGAGAGGGAAAGACAGAGAGTTCACATTTCATGCAGCTTATTCAACAGTTGACCAAAATCATTTAAAGTCCTCCACATCAAACCCTCCAGTTTGGCAACTTTACTGCATAAGAGTTATTTATTTCTATGTGCTGCACATATATTGAGTCAAAGTGTATAATACCCTTTGCCAATAGGGTTGCCAAATGCAAATGCAATTTCATTATCTGGCCATAATTTTTGCGCTGTTTTCCAAAATTTCAATTGCCTTCAAAATTTGCCAGGCAATCAATGCAAACAGCAATGTGCATCATAAAAATGGCAAAACTATTGCTGGCACACACACAAACACACATATATATATTTATATATAAATATATGTTCATTTGTAGATCAGGCTAAATGTCTATCGTCTATAGACGAGAGTCAAATATAATGCAATGCGAATTTGAATTTTCAATAAAATATCAGCTATACACACACACACACACATAGGTAAGGCAACAAAGATATGCAGCAGCAAATAGACAAGTGGACACACACACACACACACACACACACACACACACACACACACACATGTATACAACAAACACACTTGAAATGCAATAATCATATTAAAATCAACATCAACTATGAGGAAAAAAATCTCTCTAAAGGCAACAAAATAGTTCGTTTTTAAAGTTATTATTAGCCGCAAATGTGCGGCAATACAAACACACACACACACACACACACACACACAGCACACACATTTACTCATTTATATATGTATATATGTATATATATATATATATGTTTGTATATATAAATATATTTATGTAGTAGCAAGAGTACAATCAATATATTGTACATTGCTTATGCATAGCCTCTGTTTGTATCTATAGCAATGTATCTGTATGTGTGTGTATATATATCTGTATCTATCTATATATATATATAATATATACAATATATATATATATATTTGCATTTTGTATAAATCATTTAAGCGGCCACAAAACAAAATCAAGTTGAAAATATTCAATGAACTACTTTTCTCTGTTTGCAAGTGGCTAAATGTATGCAATGTATATAAATATATAAATAAATATATATATATATATATTTATATATATATAAGGTACACATCGAACAAATATATATACATCTGTATATATAAATCTCTACCTATAATGTGTGTGTGTGCGAGGGTAAATTTGCTGCTGAGCAGCTGAAATATTTGCACACACCACAATGAAAATATAAACTGTGCAGAAATTGACAAACATCTCTCTTAATATTTTTTTAAATGAATAATAAATAAATTAGAGGCAAACTAATAAAAGCTATAGATGGATATGAAGCACACAAAACTGAATAAACACGTTGCAAGCGATTTTCCTTTTCATTTATATTTAATACAAAGATTTTTTTATATTTGTTAAGTGATTAGGAAAAATGGGCTGAGGAATGAGTCAGATTTTGGAACAGAAAAGAATTTCATTGCTACTTTGAACTAGTTGTGAACCAAAAATGAGTAGACTTTGAGCCAGTTGTGAACTAGCTGTGCATCAGCTTTGAGCTAGCTGTGAACCAGCTGTGAACTAGCTACCAGCAAGGTGAGCTTATGCTTTGAATCAGAAACTAAGCAGATTTGATGAGCTATTGAGTAGTAAACTAACTCTTAGTCAGCTTTTAAACATTTTGACCCAGCTGTGATCTTCTTCAACTATCATCGGAATGCATTGTAGCTTCGATTGAACTGTACGGCAGCAATGAACTAGTTCTGAACCAGCTCGAAACAAATTTGTAGCTATTTAAAAAGTCTTAAAAACTATCAAAATATCATCAGTCTCTGCACATTGACCATATAAAGTGCTGGCCTTATAAATTGAATTAGCCAAAATTGAAAACAAAAAGCCAAACAGAACCAAATTATTTATATACAAATTTATCTAATACACACACATACACACACACACACACTCGCTCACACGCACATTGTGTATATCTTAATATTAATTTGGCATTTATAAATTTTGCAAAATTAAAATCGCAAATTTCAACAATTTCAGGCGTCAACGCAATGCCAAAGCAGCGCATCCCCGCCCAATACTCTACCTGCCCGCCCGCCCCCCAACCTGCCCTGCCCACCTACCCATTTGCCTGCGCCTCGTTGCGCATACGCCGCGTTAGCCCGTCGCATATAAATTTGCGACTCAATCGACGGTGGTTGTTGTATTTGTTCTTGTTGTTGTTGTTGGTAGTTGCTGTGGTCGCCTTTGAGGCGAGTGCCCCCGAGTGTGGCACATGCACACTGCGGTCTGCCTGTTGTTTTTTTTTGTTTTTGGTCCAACCGCCTTCATTTGATATGCATTTAAATTGCCTCACCTCAGTCATTCCCTGGACCTCAGCAACAATTTATGCTCTACGAGTGTGTGTGTGTGTGTGTGTGTGTGTGTGTGAGTGTTGTTTATTTTGCTTTTCTTAAAAATAAGTTTTTAATTGCCAGCCGACGCGACAGAGGCAGAAGCAGCAGCAGCAGCAGCAGAGGCCGAGCTGAGGCAGATTATTCGCCAAATAATTTGGCTCTTGAGGCACAAAATGAAAAACAAAAAAAAAACTGATCGCAAAATTTTGCAGCTTGAGCGAAAATCGTTCTGTTGGGTAAACAGCGCAGTGGCAAGCAATGTTGTTGTTGTTGCCGTTGTGGCATGCCATGTGGCGCAGCTAATCAGAGAGGCAACCGCCCTGCCTGAATGCCGCCCTCTGCGAATAGTTGGCAAAATAAATTATCGAAATGAGCAGCGCTGAAATTAAACAGGTTGGCCAAAAGAGAGCGAAAGAGAGAGGGACAGAGAGAGAGAGAGAGAGAGAATGAGAGATGTAGGTGGATGGGTGGGTACTTGGGTGGTTCAGTTCAGTGTGTGGTGCGCGCTGTGTCTGTGTCTGTTTATTTGTTTGATTTGCCAGCGCATTTGCCGCAGCAATTTTTGCTGAACGCTCATAATTTGTATATTTGCGATTTTCAATTAAGCAGTCGACAGTGCAGTCGCTGTCGCTGTCGACGTCGACGTCGACGTCGACTGAGACAGGGCGGTGACATATGCACCACAAATATGCCACATGGCCAGAGAGTCCATTGAATGCAAGTTATTGAAATTTATTAATAGATAGCCACCCACGCGAGAGATGGCAGCAATGCGGGCCCTCGACTCGACTTGACTTGATTTCTGCTCGCTTTCCAATGTGCCTCCTCGGCCACGCCTCTGCTCAATAATTTACAATTATTTCAAGGACACTTTGCATAGGCTCGACTGTGGTTTATTGTGAAACGGGTTTTGTGGTCGAAAAACCCACCTCAACCACTTGTCCTGCCTGGCCATGCCTAAATGACTTCAGCTCTGAGCTCGAGGCATGTGGCATGTGGCATGTGGCATGTCTAGTGGCGTTCATCTTGCGCTCGCACCACGCAATCTTCTTGTTGCCGGGCATTAAGTGAAAAATTGCAATTTTAACGCCCGCGTTAATTTACAGCCACACAGCCAAAGTGAGTTACAGATACAGATGCGGTTCCAGTTGCTGTTGCTGTTGCTGTTGCCTGGCAGAAGTATCTAGTGGCAGAAGTATCTTTGTCTTTTTGGCGGCTGTGCGTGGATCGTGTTGCTGTTGTTGCTCTTGCCGGGGACCTTTAAGAGTCAGCAACAGTTGGTGCTGTTGTTTGAGGTGTTCTGGTTGTTCTTGTTGCTACTGCTGCAGTTGTTTTTGTCGGGGGCCCAAAAAGTTAGAAAGAGTCAGCAACTGTTGCTGTTGATGCTTCTGTTGGTGTTGCTGCTGCAATTGTTACAGTTGCTATTGCTACTGTTGTTGGTGTTGCAGTTGCTGGTGTTGCTTGTGTTGCTGCTGCTGCAGCCCGCGTGCCTAAAGAGTCAGCAACTGTTGCTGCTGTCGCTGTTATTGTTGCTGTTGCTGCTGTTGTTCCTCTTGCTGCTGATATTGCTGGCACTTCTGACCGACCTGAAGGTAAACCAGTGCGTTGTCATTGTTGTTGTTGGCATTGCTGTTGCTGTTGTTGTTTTGACTGCTGCTGGTATCGAGCCTCTGCTCTGAGTGCGTTGTCATTGCCAAGGCTTTGCCTGCATGCCCGTCTGTCCGCCCGTCCGCCCGTCCGTCTCTTCGTTCGCTTGTGTGCCTGGTCTGTTGGCCCTGACATTGGCGCGCGTCCTCGCGTTCGGTTCTATCGCATAACATTCTTTATAATTTGTTAACTTGCTATGCATAAAACTCGAGTGCGGATTTATGACTTGACGCGAAATTGATCGCGACTGATCGAGTGAAGGCTTCCGTGAAGACGAAGCCTTAGCAAGCCACTCGAAAAATAAGAAGAGAAAAACGACAGAATATAAATAAAATAAGAACAAGACAACAACAACTACAAATAAAAGGGAGGGAGAGAAACAGGCTAAAGCAAACGAGACGTGCAATGGGACAAGCGAGGGCTTTGCAGAGGATCGTTGGTAGATCGGCCCAAGTATCTTTGGCACTGGCTCTGGCTTTAGCTTTGGCTCCACTCGTATTGAATTCCAATGTCAAAATCGCAGCGCATGATTCAATGCCCAGCCAAGGTGGTCAGGCCCTATATCGTATTCGATCCTGCTTCACATTCTGCAGGTGGAGACAGTTTTTTTCTCCACAGTTTGGACTTGAGGCTGGGGGCTTCTCGCACCGGAAGCGTGCAAGTGGCGCCAGACGCATTTATGTGGATGATGCTGCTTTATAAGCTTTTTGTGAGGTTTCAACCCAAATCTTCTGGGATCAATATATATATCAGATTAAAAGGAGGTAAATAACTACAAATATTTCAATAGTTCGACTAGCTGCAGAAAGAGAGATATATATATAAATAATATTATAGAAGATATAAAGAGATAGCTTCATAGTTACATAGATTCATAGATCGATAGCAAGAAAGACATATAGTAAGATAGATCGATATATAGATAGTTAGAGATATCATTCATATCATTTGATAGATCATAAAAAGATTGATAAATAGATAGATATACCTATATATAGCAAATCAAGATTGATATTTCATTTGTTCTAATTACTCATTTTTTTTTTATCTATCTTCCATCTATATTTTATAGATCTATCAATATTTTGATCGATTTTCATCTTTTTATTCTCAAATTTCATTCATTGTGATAAACTTTTTTATAGTTAACAAGATCTTTCTCTCCCCCCTCACTCACTCGCTAAGTTTCCATTTTAATATAATGATTATGGCATTCACATCTCACTATCTCTGTTACGATTATGGACATAACTTTTATAGAGGTAATCATTGTTTGTTTTTTATGACGCCATCTAAATCATTTAGACAATTTCCATTGACAGCTCGTAAGAACAGAGCTTTATACTTCATTTACAAGCTCTCGCTGGCTCTATAAAACTATATGGCTGCCAATTCGGTTTCAGATTCCCCAAGCTGGCGGAGCCTAAATGACAATTTGTGGTCGGTTTTATATGCGATCGAGCCAGTTGTGTAAACAGCTAACCGATTGGCAATTAAATGTTTATGTTGTTTCTCACACTTCGAATGCAATTTGAGATTTTTTGCCGTTTGTTGATCGACATCGAAACAAGATTTAAGAAAGAGTATATCTCTTAGCCAGAAACCACCGAAAAAGATTATTTTGAGCCGTTCGAGTGGCCATAAATGGCGCGTGCAGCATTAACCGTTATGTCAACTCAAAATTTAACTGATTTATAGCGCTGATCCAAAAAAAAGGGTTTTCGTATAAGCCCGAAAAGACCAAAAGCCGTTAAAATCTGGAATATAAATTAAACAAAGATGCCAAAGACAAAGGCGATAAAAGTACACCAAATACATAAGATACAAACTGCAAAAGCAAATGATGTACATATAAATATATACATATATATATTGATAAATGTATATGTATATGCTTGATATACATATGTATGTATATATAGTCAGTCAGTAGCTGTGTGTACATAAGCAGGCAGCCAGACGCAGAGCTGGGCTAATTTAAGCGAGGACAACACCTCAACTCATATTTAAGACCAGCTAAATCAGTGTCTATACATGAGTGTGTGTGTATGTGTGTGTGTGTGTGTGTGTGTGTGTGTGTGTAACTTCAAGTCGCGTCCAAAGTCACCCAAAGCGATGTGGATGACGCTGACGTCGTCACCGTCGCCGACGCCGTTGTCTGTGTCTGCTTTTGGTTTTGTCTTTGTGTCTGGGCCGCAGCGCAATAAAAAAAGAACAGAAAAGAAAAAATAAAAAATTAAACACATAAGTAACGAAAAAAAAAAATACAATAAAATTATAAAAAAGAAAAAATAAGAAGAAGCAGCAACAGCAGCACCCAAATCGATGCAGCAGCCGGCAAAAAGAATCGCAGTGCAAAGAGTAGACGCAGAGGAGCAGAGCGACGGCAGCGGGGCGTATGAGTGATATCCAAGAGAGAGAGAGAGGGGGAGAGAACAAGAAAGACACTGAGCGCACACACACAAAGCACAGGCAAGGGCATTGGTGCAGTGCAGCGAAATTAAGAAACCAACAAATTCATCCAGAAAAGTAGTCAATAAAGTGTCGACAATGCGCACAACAACAACAGGAAGACGAAGCGACAACAACAAACAGCGAGAACAAAACCAACACAGTAGAGCCGACAACAGCGACGACCACAACGAAACCGTCAAAAAGCAGCAGGCAGGCGATGCCATAAGGCAAGACCCAGAGCAGACCGAAGAGGTTGTACGATTGTCGGTCGCAGCTTTTGCAAGTTCGAGTTGGAGTTCGAGTTCGGCTGCGCGCGCTCGTTCTCGGGCTTGGGCTCGGGTTCGCGTTCGTCTACGCATTCGGGCGACGGGGCGAGAGCGAAACGTGCAAACTGGCCGCCGTCAACTCAAGTCGCGGCGAGTTGAGACGCAGGCGAGGCGCGCCGAGCGTAGCCGAGCTGAGCTCAGCCCGCCACAAAATCAATTGAGCGATCAAGTGTCTTGAGGCGAAACAGAAGGTGGAATAAATAAAACAATAACGATGATAATGAAGTTAAAGTGAATTTTGATGAATATGCCGACGAGGCGTGGCTCAAAGAACGCCAAACACAAGCACAAGCACACGAAAAGTGAACAGTCGACAATAGGGAGTTGCCCAGTGCCCAGTGCCCAGTTCCCAGTTCCCAGTTGCCAATTGGCAGCGACCAACTGCTCCGGACATCCGGGCAACTGCTTGGCCACTCGAGACATCGAAACGGGCAGACTGCAGCGCGGATCATTGCAATTAGTTAGGCAGCCGGCAGAGTAAACAGAGAATAGTTAGTTATATACATAATTTGAGCATAAGCGATTCAGAGAATCAGAGAATTTTGTGACGTGAAACTGGTTCGCTCTATGAGCAAGCAATGAGCGTGGCTTTGGCTTTCTCTTGGTTCACAATTCGATATAAGAATTGCAATTACCTAAGCTGCCTGTAGAATAAACTGACTCATGGTTCATTGAACTGGTTCACTAAGTGGTTGGGCTCAGCTGTGGATGACATGAATCAGTTTGAGTAGCTTAAATAACTAAGTTCTTAGAGATTAGGTTCTTTTTTCTTCGAACAACTCATTCCGTTCACAGCTCAAATGAGTTAGTGTGCTCAAGCTGAATCGGTTCAGCACAGTTCATTGGCAATATTCAAATGAATCAACCTTTAAATAGCAAAACAATAACAACAACAAGAAGCGCCACAAAAACTTTCTTTGATAACATTAGCAGCTAGTGGAGTGGTGGGCGTACGGGGCGTGGCAACGAGGTGAAAATGACAGCTGTAGAAGTTTTTCTTTCTGTAATTTGAAAAGTCGACGGAGACAGCGTTAAATTTTCAATAGCCCGGCACATGGGAAAGTGTCAAAAAGTTTGTGCACGACAACTTTTTGTTGTACAACATCAGCAACATCAGATGTTGTTGTAGCTAAACTAACTGCATATTTATAGCTCGAATCGAGAAGGGTATTTGGCAGGTCTTCTAGCCGAGCTGTTTAAAATATTTTAATGAAAATTGTTATCAAACTTTTATTACTCGTCTTTTTTTTAAAGGTATTTATAGGATATTTAAGATTTTATTGTTGTTTTTCTTTAGTTGTTAAAAGGTATAATATGGTAAAAAAAAGGTTTGTTGTTTGTGTAATTTATAGGGTATGGCATAGCTTATACGTTTATATTAATATTCAAATTACTCATAGGGTATAACATAGTCTATACACATATATTTTGGCTAAGCTATTTATTAGGTATTATAGAGTTTATGCGCTTTTGTAACTCATAGGGTATTTTATAGTCTATACGATTATTTCAACAAATTAAATGGTATAAACAAACTTTGCTAGGGTATTTCATAGTCTTTCTGTTTATAGTTTGCTGCTTCGTTGTTGCTGTTGTTCCAGTTGTGTTAGCTGCATAGACAACACTCAAAGTTCACTTGGCGCATCCTTCTCTATGATTGGGGCGGAGGGGCAGGGTGGGCGTGGCTGCGAGGCGTATGACTTGTGACAAGTTTCAAAGCTTCGAGGTCACAAAATGCGCCGAGTCCTGGCCAAAGGAGAGGGCGGGACAGCAGCAGCAGCGGTAAAAGAAGCAGAACAAGTGCAAAAACTGAAGGCATGCCACGATTATACGACACACACTACATATGTATGTGTGTGTGTGTGTGTGTGCGTGTGTGAGTGTGTGTATAAGAGGAGTTTGATATTTCCTTTTATTGAAAATGCACTTTGGTGCCATGTAAACTTTGCAATCAAAGTCAACGGGCAAAGCAGAGCGAAACGAAGGACAGAGGCAGAAAGAGAGAGAGAGAGAGGGATAGAAAGAGGTGGAACAGGAGCTAGCTAAAAGGTTGCATCTGGCAATGGACTTGGCTCTGGGGCTGGTGGGTCTCTGCCACCTCTAACGATATAATGGCAACGACCATGGCCAGACATTAGAAGCGACTGCAACTGCTGCAATTGTTGTTGTTGCTGCTATTGCTGCTGTCGTTGTCGTTGCTGTTTTTGTTGTTGTTGCTGTTGTAGTTACAGAGACAGACACATAAATAGAAGCACCCTGACCATTACGTGGCTGGCAGTTTTGCGTTTTTGGCCTGGCTTCCTATTTTTAGTTTGCATTCCAAAACGGCGTCGCCTTGCACCTACCTGCTCCTACCTGTTCTCACTGTAACTCGTTTTCGTTTTATGACTGTACTGTTGATGTTGCTGCTGCTGCAGTTTCTGCTACTGCTGCTGTGGTCCTTGTCAACGTATGCCGCTTATTGCGATTGCCTCGATCAATGCTGGGATTTGTTATGGCTGGCCATGACGTGCTCTCTCACTCTTCCTCTCCCTCTTCACCTCTTTCTCTCTCTATCTCTCTCTGTTAGCTGTCACTGGCTGCTACTGTAAATGCAATGCAGAACTAACCCACCCACCCCTAGAACTCAAAACTCATTGAGTTTGGCTTTTGTTCAAGCTCTCGACTCCTCCTGCTGCCAGCCTGGTGAGAAAATTGTGTTGTGTTGTGGCATTTTTTGGTTGCGAAGGGTCGCCTCGCTACACACACACACACTAAACTGTTGCCTACTCTCTCTCTCTCTCTATCTCTCTTTGCCTCCTCTTTCTACTTGACTGTTGGCGCATTAGCTGGCAACCAAAGCCAGACTCAGCTCTACTTCCAGCCATATTGCCGCTGCCTCTTCCTCTGTCTCTGCCACTCCTGCTGCTGCTGTTGTTGTTGTTTGCATTTTACCTGCAACGTCGCTTCGCATAAAATGCAATGAACTCGCAATCGGGACTGTCAAGGATGTATGTGTGTGTGTATGTGTGGCTGTGTGTTCGCCCAGTCGCTGTGCATTTTTCCCTATTTTCCGTCTATTTGGCTTTATTTAGACCACACGACTCCCGCACGTCCAAACTGAATCCTGAATGTTGTCCCTTAGCCAGCCACCAAATGCATTTCCATTTAACATGCCAACATTCGAGGGCAATGCGTGGAAAGTTGAAAGCAGGAGCAAAGCCCCAGCCGGCTCTGGGGTAGCAGCAGAGGACAGCAGCAGCAGCAGGAGCAGGAGCAGAGTTGGGGACAGGCGCTTTAGCTGGTAGTTAGTTGGGGGAGTTTTGTCTACCGCCCACTACTCTTAACTTCGACTGCACAACAGCAACAACAACAACAACAGCAACAGCAACAGCAACAACAACGAATCGCAACCACTTGCAATTGAATTGTTTTTTGGCTGTGCAACAGTTTTATGCAACAATGTTGTAAACTTTAATTGAATTGAAATTTAAATGTATTTACTTATTTCTCTGATGTACTTCCTGCTTTTTAGTATATTTAGTTGGTATTTGGCAGTATTTGTTTTAATTATGTCTGATGCACAGTGCTGGAAAAGCACTTAAACAATAAGTGCTGTGAGCCAGTGTTAATTAATGCCAGTCAACTAATTGCAGTCAGTGTTGTCAAAGAGTAAACAGATTTACCTCTTGAATCAGTGCTGATTAACAGAAGTATTTCTTAGCAATTTAAGTCAGAGTTGTTTAGGGCTTGCGGGGCTTACGTATTGCAAGTGGACCAAAGAGAAAATAGAGGTACGTTCAAAATGTTATACTACGAGTATAATTTAATATTTTTATAAATATTTATCGCCTAGTTTTTTGTATTTTTTACTGTTGTGAGCGACAATTGCTTTTTCCATATACCCGAAATTTACTAGCAGCTGTGCAAATGCGGTTAAAAACTAAGCGAAACTATAATCAAATATTATACAAATGTGTGTTGTTTGTTGTATGATGTTATTGTTGTTGTTGTTGTTGTATATACATTGGAAAGTTGCTGCTGTGCGAGCTGCGTCCGCATTGCCCGACTGCGCTTCTCCAGCGGCTGGCTGTCTGTCACCTCTTGTACACTAGCCCAATGTAGCCCCAACCCCTCACCCTGCCCCTACTACCCGCCGATTACCTTTTTGTGTTGAGCAGCGCGGGCGGCTTTGGCGGCTGCCTTTTGAATGATGCTTTGGTTTCATAACTAACCGTTTTTTTCTGTCTTTCTTTCTCAGTTCCCATTTCTCGGGCCGGCAGCTCCCCCCACCGCCTGCTCCACTGTGTGGCATGTTGCAAGTGTAGAGGTAAAGGTAATGTTTACCATTTCCGCTTGTCGCTTCGTCAGACGTCGGCGTGGGTACAATGAAATTTTTGAACGTGAACGTGAACCGAAAGACGAGTCGCGCAGTTTGAACTTTTTTCTATTTTTTTTTGTAGTTGGGTACGCGTTATATGAGATGCATGTCAACTTTTTGGTAGCTGCCACCGAAATTCATTTACCTAACGGGTTTTTATTATATTTTTTGCTCGTTTTTTGTGGCTTTTTACGAAATGCGTGCCAAGGAAATAGAAAGTACATAGAGCATGAGGGCGATAATAAGAAAACTGTAAAGCTGTAAAAGCTAAAAGACAACCAGAAATTGGCATTATATGGGAAGATGTAGAAATGGTGAGGTTGGACGAGATATCTAGAAATTGCCATTAGATAACGAGATATGTTGGTGTTTAAGTGAGGAAGGGGAGAGACAAAGAAATATATATTGAGTGAGTTAATAAGAGAGAAGAAACAACAAAGTAAACGTGTTGCAGAAAGCATTTGAATATTATATAATAACATATCTACAATGTGATCACACATATGTATATATATTAATGCACGTCTAAATTTAAGATCAAAAACTATCTATCAACATGTTATATATGTCTCGAGAGCTGCCTAAGGTCTTATATTATGGCTTAGGCTTAACTAAAGCGAGCTTAAAGCACCTTTAGTGTAGCAACAAATATGCTAGCGATTGATTGCAGTTGCACCAGCAACAGCATCAGCAGCAACAGCAGCAACAACACTTTTTGTGCTATTGCTAATTGTATCAAATTTTCATTTTGATTTAGATACAGATTACGTACTCTAAGACTTTTTGTTGTTGCTGCTGTTGTTATTAGAGCGAATGTTGTTGCTTGCATTGCCAGCGGCAGCAGCAGCAACCTGCAATCATTGCAGTCAGAGTTGGAGTTAGTTCGTCAGCAACAACTCTGTTGGCCTCATTATGTTCAAACATATTTCATATGCCAGCAACAACAACAATAACAACAGCAGCAACAGCTTTGCTACGTTTTTGCTTGCAGTTGTTGTTGCTGCTGCCTCAGCAATCGCTTGACTGTTGCTGCTGTTGTTGTCATAACTGTGTTTTGTTGTGCTCAGACTTTGGTTGCTGTTGCTGTCCGGTGAAAGTAATCATCAACAACATTAAGCGAGGTAAACAAACTACACACACACACACACACACACACACACACACACACACACACATAGAAAAAGAGGAGTAGAAATAAAAGAGTAGTAGAAAAAGAAAGAAAAAAAAAGAGTTACACTCGCCAAAAGACTATTTGAGGCTGCGAGTCGAGTCGAGTCTTTGACCAGAGCCATAGACAGAACGCGGCCCTCTGTCTGTGCTAGGGAATTCCAGCAGCTGCAGCCCCGCCCCCATCCCTGCGCCCCCTGCTGGAAAGGTTGAAGAACCACAAAGAGATACGATTATGATGATTTCTAATTGAAAAACTCAGCAGCGCGCTTAAATGTGTCCAGCAGAGGAGGCAAAGCAAGCGAAGACGTTGGAGTACAAAGAAACAACAAAAATAAAGAAGAGAAAAAGCAGAGTGAGAGAGAAAGAGAAAAAAAATGAAACGAAATTTCATTAAAACGTTTGCACAAATAAAATAAGTGCTGCAAAAAGCAAAAAAAAAGAGTAGCAAAAGCAGCAGCAGCAACAGCAACGCCAACAACAACAACAACGACAGCAAAAGAAACTGAAACGAGGTCAACTGAGGTCAACACATTTTATGTACCGAACCCGAACTACTTCATACTCTACTAAATATTTGTATGACGACGACGACGACAGCAGCAGCGTCGCTGGCAGAGATTCAGATTCAGTTATGGCGCGCTTACGTGTGTGTGAGAGAGGGAACTGCAGCCAGCTTTGGGCTTGGAAGTCAGCGTCGCTCGTATGCATAAGCCGAGGGCAGGGCTCGGCTAGCGGGTAGCGGGTAACGGGCTGCAGCAACTAAATCAAACAAAAGGCAAGCAGCAAAAAAAAAGTGGAGCGAAAAGGCGACGGGGCGACAACGCGTTTGGGGAGCGTTCGCTGCGCTTCAATTGAGTTTTACATACATAGATTTCAGCTTTAGACTTGTAGTAGTTGCTGTTTGCTGTTTGCTGTTTGTTGTTGTTGCTGATGTTGATTTGATTTCCAACTATTTGAGGGCAGCGACGGCGACAAAATGGACACAACAACAACAACAACAGCAGCAAACAGCGCAAAAAAACTCGTTCGCTGCGACGCGCATTGACTAACTGAATTGTTGTTGTTGTTGTTGTTGTGAATTCGCCTCATGACTTGGCAAATGCGCTCGCCAACATTATCGTCTTGACCATCTCGTGAACTTCATTTGCAAACGTTTCGAGCAACATTTGTGTGGCTTACATGAAGGGTGAGCGCAGCAGAGGGGGCGGTCAGCAGAGAGGCGAACGGCGTGGAGTGCAGAGCGAAGGCTGCTGCTGGGCAGCCAACATAATTCATTTGTATTGCTGCTGCTGCTGCTGCTGCTGCTATTGGCACAGCAAGTGTTGCCAACTTTATGGCATTTACAAATACAATTACATTAGCAGTTGAGTTGCTGTTGTTGTTGGCTTCTTTGGCATTAGCTTTGCCGTTACTTTTGCAATTGCCGCGCTGCTAGAGATGAGCGCTCACAGCTAACTGTTGGCCAAGTGCGCAACTAATTTGCATTTGTTGGGCGTCTTCAATGGCTGGCTGCTGCCTCAGTCGCTGCCGCTGCTTCAGCCGCTGTTGCTGCGAAAGACAGCTAAACGCAATTCAATGGCCAACAATAACAATTCGGACAGTTAAGCTGTTACGCTAGAAAGAGTTTCAGTTACTATGCCCTGCCAAATAGTTGAAGCTTATTTGTAGAATGCTTACATAATATAAGCGGAAACAATCGGAAAGGCTTTTAATACAAGGGAGAGGAAGTGAGAGAGAGGCAGAGAGAGAGAGAGAGAGAGAGAGAGAGAGAGAGAGAGAGAGAGAGAGTAGACAATGACAAAGAGCGAAGGGAAGAGAATGCGATCTCTAATTTAAGTTGCAGTCAAACAGTTTGTTATAATTTGATGATATGTAGAGATAGAGATAGTTCCAGAAAATAAATAAAAAGAACTAGTTCGTTTACTAAATATGACTAATCTGAAATATAAAATCAATGGAGCTAGTGCATATTAGTTCTTTCTGTTACGTAAATGCCCATCCTCATAAATTTCCTATTTATAAATAAGAAAGAAGCAGAACAAAGAAAAGCAAACTCATCATCTTTAGCATTATTAACCAAAGTTGGTAAATATCTGTCTACATTTCTATAGCGTCCAATCTAGACACACTCGAGCTGATGTTATTATGTGCGAGTTGGTTGTTAAAGTGTGGCAGCTGATGCTTGAGGCTCCCCAACTGCACAATTATTGACACGTGCGCGCCTCCACATCGAGAAGGAACAAATGTCCTGGCCACAGATGCATTTCCGGCGAATTCAGCTGTTGGTCCTCGATCCTTGAGTCGGGTCTGCGCTGCCTGCTGTTTGTTGTCGATATTATCTGCAATTAAATACTCAATGCACAAAGCGGCGAGCGGGACAAAACAAGTAAAAATTTCAATAACTAAAAACGCACATGTCCTGCGGCCAGGACATCAACAATGATCATCATAATCATCATAATGATGTGGATGATCATGAAGTTTGAGCAGATGTTACAGTGACTCGCACAAAAAACTGTTGGAGCGCGTCCTTTTCCAGTATCCTGCGCCCTTTTTTTTTTGGCTGCCTACACGCTGCGCCTGCGTCCTTCGTCCTGCGTCCCGCGCAGTTTGTCTTTTTCCTTCTTTTACATTGTTTTTCTTGGTTGTTTTTGGGGGGGCAAACGCTACACATGCCCCGAAAATTATCCCCTAAATGCCGCTTGTCAATTGGCAAGAAGCTTCCTGCACAGTTTGCGGCTCATCAGTGTCATGGCTAGGGTAACTAAGTACACTGAACAAAATTGAGCATAGCTTTTAATGGTATTCAGAGCATATTATTTATTTATTGAGTATAGTTAAGGGTAGCACCAACAACCTCATCAGCAGACTTTGGTTAGGCTATCTAAGTACACTAAGCGAAATACTTGAAAAGGAACTATTAACAGTATAGATATTATATGTATTTAGAGGTAGCTTTCTCTGACTGTGTTTATGAACAAGTTCTAAATCATATTATGAACAGAAAAAGGAGCTGCTCAACAAGCCGAGCTGACAAATCTTGTGTCTATATCTAGCAGCAGGTAAAACTATTCCAATTGTAATATACTTAACGAATTTTCTATACTTAGTGTTAGTTTTTTTTGCTAAGTGTACACTCAACCATATTTGAAACTATTCAAACTGTTATTAACTTTAGATATAGTTACTGCTAGTGTTTTTTTTCTTTGAGTGTAGTTAGGTGCAACCCCTATATCGGAAACACAAAAGACTGCACAGATACCGCAGAGTCTCTCTTCTAATTGGTTGCCCCTGACACGCGTCATGCAGCACGTCCAACTGCAACTGCAACTGCTGAAGGTGAAAATGTATATCACTCATAGCTCGCCCTCTCTCTCTATCTCTCTCTGCCTCTCATCTGTCTTTCTTTAACCTAGTTGCTGCAGCTACCTACGCAAGAGGCGCGCGTTTTTTGTGTTTTCTTGTATCTATTTGAAAGTGCATTTGGGCTCAACCTTTGCCAGTTGTCAGTTCCCAGTCCCCAGTTCCCAGTTTTCATTTCTTGTTGTGTTGATTTTTCTAAGCGCTTCCAATCAACACACACACACACAAACAAACTGAAAGAAAGGTGCCACATAGAGTGAAGAAAGCAATAGAATGGCATTTTTATGAATGGTTCGGTTTTGTTCTCTCTCTCTTTTTGAGTGGCAGTGGAAAACTTATTTTGGAAGCGGGGCAGAGCCAAACAGTCGAGGTCACATGATTAGTGTCACATTAATGAGCCACAATACAAGTCCTTAGCATCAGCTGCGGCTACTTCAAAGCAATATATATGCATATATTTGAGTATATATATTTATGACATATTTTCGCAATGGAATTAATACCCTGCACTTAAATGCAAAAGCTTAAAATATGCAAAAAATAAGCATGAACGAAGCTTAAATGAAGGAATTAAAATTGCAACTATGTGAAATTTAATTTAATTATATAACAGACAGATTAAGAGTGATCTATCCAGCTGGAAAATACCAGAAACCTCTGACTACATAGAAGTTATCAAAAACTATGTACTATATACATAATTAAACGATCTGTCTCACATATAACTTATGGTCAAATTGTTAACAGATCTTGCTTATATAACTAAGAGATTAGCTAATTGAAAGTTAAATATATGCTAAACTCTCAATTACTACCTCTTTATGCATAACTAATTGAAGCGTTACAAACCATAGCTGAGCACGGGCATGCCCCGTTTGTAGAGCTGAGCATACGCTGTAAATGTGGTTGCGGCTGCTGTTGCTGCTGTGGAGTGGTGCGAGTGTCCTCCAGGAAGCAGCCGTGACAGATGTTGCCGCATCGATTGCCAGCTTGTCGAGTGGTTTCTCGGTCTGTCGATCCTTTGCTCTCTCATTCTCTCTCTCACTGCCCCTATGTCTTTATCGAGCTACCCCTTTGCTTCGCAATTTTCGATGCAGGGTAGTTTCTGCTTAGCTATCGGTGGCTAATCAATCGCATGCCATGGAAATCAAGCCACAGAATAACACAGAGTAGAAAGCATTCAGAGAGAGGGAGAGAGAAAGAGAGAGAGAGAATGAGAGAGAGAGAAGGAGAGAGAGAGGCCACCAAACAAGTTAGAAATCTATCTTTTATTTTTTCTTTCTCTTCGAATTGCATTGACGACGCATCATTAAAATATTTTCCAATGCTTGTTTGGCTGTTGTTGTTTGGTGTTAAATCAAAAACCACTTGAACGAAATAAAATCTTTCTCACAGTCGGCGACGAGAACGAAGAAGAAGACGAAGAAAAAAAAAAGAATTGGGAACGGGACTGAGAGTGGGAATCGAGACAAACAAATTATGAGAACGAAAAAAGAATCTCAAAGAATGTCTGGGTTTTTTGATCTTGTTGCCTTTGTTGTTGCTGCTGTTGCTGTTGCTGTTGCTGTTAAATTGATGACAACAACATCAAAACGGACAGGCGTGCGCTTCAACTGTATCTGCATAGGCTTCAGATACTTCGAGAGTATCGCAAGTTGTCCGAATGTATATTTAAAGGCTTGAGATAGTTTGAGAGTGTCTTTAGCAAATGAAATTCTGCATTTTACTGAATACTACGAGAGTATTTTTAGGTACTATTAAGTACTAGAAATCTAACTGCATAGACTTGAAGATATTATTTGAGTAGCTGTTGATGACCAATATGAGCTTAAGATACTTAAAAGTATCTTTTACTAACAAACAAATTATGTAAAGGTTAGAGACACTTTGTGTGTATCTGCATAAACTTGAATCGACTTGAAAAGTATCTTTGGCTGACCGTGACGATATTTTTGTTTACCTGGCGACGATTCGAGCACAATAAGTCAATAATCAAAAAGAGAACGACAGCTAGATAGATGTGTGCACATTTATAGATACAAAGATACTTTGGTATCTACATGTTTGTACTCGTTTGGATTGGCTCAGACCGGATGGCTAGATGGATGGTTGGCTGGTTGGCTGGTTGGTTGGTTGGCTGGCTGGCTGGCTGGTTGGCTGGCTAGCTGGCTGGTTAGATCGTTGCTTATCATCATTATTCAAAGCTAGCCACCAACGCGACCATAGAAATAGAAAACTAATAATAATAACAAGAACAGCAAACAGAGACGAGAAATACAAAAAAACAAAACAAGTTTCGCTTTGTGGGCGAGTGCATGTGGAAGAAGAAGACATATATGAGAGCTATATATGTGCGCTTGAAAAATAAAAAAACAGAATTTCTATGCTCATAAAACAACAAGTTTTCGATTTCTTATAGCTATAGCTGGAGTCGTAGCTACCATTGGTACGCATGTAAAGCAGACAACATCAACATTTTAATTCACACTCCGGAGCAACCTTTCATCATCGTCATCGTCATCGTCATCAGCGTCAGCGTCAATATCAGGTTCAGCTTCGACTTTCGGGTCCAGGGAAGACACACGACCCACGCTCGAGTTATGATTTTCTGTCTTTTTTTCTGTGGCCATTTTATAACTAACAACATTCCAGCCACGGCGCCGCAGTTGTCGTCTGTCTCTTGACTCTGGTTCTGGTCTGAGCCGCTGTGCACTGACCACACACGTCGCTGATGATGAGGCACGGCGACATAGCCAGAACATTTTCAGTCTGAGTCTGAATTGGAGTTGCAGTTGGAGTTGGAGTTGCCCTGCCCAGGGGCATTCACTGAGTGGCTGCTGCTGTGGCTGCTGCTTGGTGACAGAAGCTCTGTCTTGGATGCAGCTGTAAAAGGGCCAAAAGGCCCTGTGGCTCAACTGTTGAGCACATTAAAGTGTTTTAAGCTAAAACGCTTTTAAGAGTGACATCACATAGCAAATATGCTGACTTGTAAAGGGATTTGGTAACTCTCATAGAAGTTTATACTTGTCATAGGCTGCAAGTCAAAATATGAGCTGGAAAAAAGGACGATATAAACTTCCATTTATTCAGTTAGTTTAGCAGTAGATGTAGATATGTATATTCACCTTAAAATGCATATTCCAAAGGGCGATTCATACTTTCAGGTAGTATTCATTAGGCCAATTCAACCTTCCACTAGATATTCCATATTTCCAGTGAATATTTGTTAAGCTACTTCACATATCCAGTGGATATTCTTAAGACATCTTCGCACTTTCAGTGGAAAGGCTTAAAGGGCTTTTTGGGCCTGGGTCTCTTTTGTGGCTGGCCATAAAACGAATGCAAATATGCGCGATCATAAAATGAATTATAATTAGCCAAATGATTGCGAACATTTATAAACAGATAAAAATGAAATTGATAAGCCTTTACGCTCTGACACTGTGCTAACATAAAGATCGTTCACATTATTATTCAAAAGGTTATCAATTCGCCTTTAATATTTTGTTTATCTGCGTTTAATCTGATAAGAGGCCAAAATTGAAAAAAACATATAAGAAGCAAGAAGTATGCTCAAATGGCAAATGTATCTAAAATAGAGTAAGTGTGTGTGTGTGTGTGTGTGTGTGTGTGTGTGTTTGTCTGTGTGTGTGCCAGCAATCACTAGCTAGTCGTATATTCGCGTATCTATTCTAAATGCTTATCAATTTTTGTTGTATGCGCAGCTAACTTTGGAGCTTCGAGCATTGTTTTGTATAATTATCGTGGTTAATGTCTCGACAACGTTTGTTTTTTTTTGCTTTTGTATTATTTTCTATATGTTTTTTTTCTGTGGTGCTGATAAAAAACGATTTTTTTATCAGTTTGGTTTTTTTTTGTGTATTTTTGTTTTTTGTTTGCCTTTTAATTAAGTTGAACATGGAACAAAAAATATAATAATGGAATGCCAGACGACAAAAGTACAATTTAACTATTGTTTGAACTGCCAAAGTGACCTTGAAGTGCCCAACAATAATAGCAACAGCACCAACAGCAGCAACAGCAGCAGCTAGTTTGTAGCCAAAAAAATCAACTTTCTTTTGAAAGTTGCGGCTAATTTTTGAGATGCGGCCATTAAATGCAGCCGAGCTTAGGCAACAATTATAAACAGCAACAACAGCAGCAGAAACAACAACAATAGCAACAACAGCAACAAAAAGCAAACAACAAAAATGAAAGTAGACACAAAATTTAGTTGCAAAAATTTCGTAATGCTCACCCTTGCCTGGCCCCCAGCGCCCACCTAGCTGCAACTGCACCAACAGCAACAGCTACAGCAACAACAACAACTACAGCAGCAGCGGCAACTAACGTAGGCCTCGAACTGGTCAAATTGCATGGAGCTTGGGCCAAGCTCTATCTTGGCCAAGATGCCGCATAATTAGGCATAATTTATGACTAGAGCAAATATGACTGCCGCATGCAGCATCAGTGGCAAGTTGCAGGTTGCAAGTTGCAAGTTGCAACTTGCAACTAGGCAACTACCTGTCCAAGTGAAAGTGCCGCAGCATTTAAAATCTGTAGGTGATGCATGCAAATTACCCAATTAAGTGGCATATGTCAAAAGGACAGCCGAGCCATGCACTGAGAGAACTTTATGACCACGAATCAAGTATTAATTACCAGCTAAATGGAGTTCACCTTTGGCTGTGTATATATGGATTTTACGATATATAGATATAGATTGACAAATGAGTAATCCATCTATTCAATCATCTCATTTTCAATTTTCATCAGGCAAAGCATTTAGCAAGCAACTGTAACTATCATTATCATCATCAACATGGCCAGCAGACTCACTCTCATCATTTTCTACATCATCATCCTCATCTTCATCATCATTATCAATATAAGATTCGTCATATGCATCATCATCAGCCCCATTTTCATCATTATTCTCATCATTTTCAACATCATCAAGCATTTTACATTTGAGCTGCATCGACGCATTTGTATCTGCATCTCTCTTCATAGACTTTGTGTATCTCTTAGGTTCCGTGTGTGGCAGTTGCATTTTACAGCTAGATAGGCCTATGTAGTATGTGTGTGTGTGTGGCATCATTTCAAAGCTTGCCGTCTATCGCTTTTGCTTTTGTTTATGGCCCTGGCTAGGGCTAACGGTAAATGCATTTTAACACGCCCCAATAATAGAAACCTCTGCACAGATTCCATATTACAATGTCACCTCTCTCTCCCTCTTTGTCTCCCTCTCTCTCTCTCTCTCTCTCTCTCTGGCTGGCAGTGCCTCTGCCAGAGCTAAGTACAACAATAAATCGCCGCTTAAAGAGCAGCGCAACTGACAACTGGAGCCAAGTCTGATGAGACGCCTACGCAACTCGATTCCAACTTCCTAACTCACTCAAATCAAACAAGAACAACTTAACCTGCGTGTGTGTGTGTATGTGAGCGCTTTAATATACTTGTAGTCGTGCAACAAGAGTTTTGTGTGCATCTAGAAATTGTGCTCAATTTTCACGCAAAAGTCACAGATATGCACAAACACTCACACAGACACTTACAATTACGTGCGACTGAGACAGAGACCAAGATGTAGCGGGGCCTGAGTCTTATCAACACAGAAGCATCATCTAGCACAAGATGCTTTTATCTCTCTCTCAGTTTGAGTCGTTTCAGAACAGGCGCACAGCAAACGGCAGAGAACACTCCACTCAGCAGCACAGCAGCTGCTCGGACTCGGATTCGGTCTCGGCCACGGATACGGGCGCAGGGCATAGTCGCAGCAGCAGAAGCAGCGGCAGCGAGTCCGACTCGTTGACGGCGGCTGAGTGCGCACAACTTGCCAAATATACACAATGGGCGAAATGTGCGAAAAACGACAGCGAACAGACAGCAGCGGCAACGACAACGGCAACGGCAACGGCAGCGGCCGCGACAGCGACGCCAGCAGCGGCATAAAACTGGAAATTGAGGAGCCAAAGAAGATATGGAAAGCATACAGAACGACAGCAGAGTAGAACAGCCAGGAGCGTAGCAGCAACGCAACGACACAGCGAGACGGCGACGAATAGGTATGAGCATGTGTGAGCAGGGAGAAAAGGCAGAGAATGCGACTGCGACGAGCGCAAATGAATCGAAATGAGGCGAGATGCAGTCGGTGCAAACAGTCAACAGCCAAGAGCCCAGAGCCAGAGCCAGAAACAGAGCTGGGCCACAGCCCTGGCTATATTCATAGTCATAGTCATAACTATAAGCATGCCCATAGCCAGGCACTTGGCAGCTTGAAAGCGATGCGCCGGCTGCCACTCGCTGCGCCCTTTCACGCCGCTCTGGGCGTTCTCCCAGTTCGCCCAGCTCACCCAGCTCACCCAGCTCACCCAGCTCTCGCATGCTCAAAGCTCGCATCTAATGGGTGCCGCGTCGAAGCACACGCAAGGGCCAGCGGGAGTGCGGGATGGGCGTAATAAGCGCAGTTTGTGTTTGCTTTTTGCATATTAAAAAGAAAAAAAAATGACAAAATATAAAAAACAAGAGAGCCAAAGACCGAAAGAGAAGCGGAGAGAAGAGCGCAGTAACTGTTTGTCTAGAACAGTCAAGGGAAAGGGGAGCCATGGGCAGGCGGAAGCACTGGAAGTCGGGAGTGTGCAGTGTTGATTGCACTTTGTGCGAGAATGAATCGCAAAATGTGCTTGTTTATACGCTACACTATTAAAAGTCTAGGGTATGATAGAATTACTCAACAGGTTGCGCACATATAGGCAAGTAAATACAAAGAGTTATAGACTGATATTTCTATAATTATTATAAATATTTTTTAAAATATTTATATAATTATTATTATTTTATTATTAATTTGGATAACTTTCTTTGTGTCGCACATGTAAAGGGTACTTCAGCTTCGTTCTAACTGCACTCTCACATTTGTCACTGGCTCTTGAGTGGGTGGACAGTAGTATGAGGGGCATAAAGAAGAAGAAGAAGAAGAAGTTAGCATTAAGCCAGAGCACTGACAATGAAGCCATCATTGTTGGCTGTGCATGTGCATCAATTGCAACCCCCACTGAAGCTAAGCCGTTGCCCAGTCCATGGCATGCACTTAACACAGTTTTACAAGGGATACACACACACACACAGAGACTCGCACGCACTCCCTCTCTCACACTTTCTCTCTCATTTGATGCGTCGCTCAATCTCTCTTTCGCTGCTATCTGCTCGCTCTCAGCGGCTTTGTGTGTCGCGTTTTGGGGCACTGAGAATATCGCTCAATTTCAATAAAAATAGCTTAAAATTCGAACAGGCGTTCAGCAATGAACGCACACAGCAAATTCACATACACAATACATGCATACATATGCATATGTGTGTGTGTGTGTGTGTGTGTGTCTGTTCTTGGCTGGAAATGTGCTCGCTGCGACGTCGGCGTCGACTGCGACGCGTCGTTGCTGCGTTTATTTTTGGGGCCAGGCCAATTTGTAGTGCGACAACGAAACCCAGCGACAACTTATTGAAAATGTGTTGAGCTCTGCTTGCTGCTTGCTGCACGCTGCTCGCTGCGAGCGAGGTTTGTAAACGCCATTTTGATTGCAACAATGACGACAAGCAACATCTGTCGGCAGCCAAGAACCTGCCACCTACCGAGCAGCCAGCCAGCCAGCCAGCCCAGTCGAGAATGCAGAGACTGAGACGCAGCTTGCAAATCGACTTGCACTCTCTGCTGTTGGCCTGTTGGTGCGAGCGCCGCAGATGCAGATGCAGCAGCAGCAGCAACGCCAGCAGCAGCAGCATCCAAGCCAACCTTTGTATTTGTGTTTTACTTCCGGTTCGTGGCAACAGACGAGACTCTTGGATGGGGCATGTGGCATGTGGCATATAGCCAGTCGAGTGGTTTGTTTGGCTGCTGCATTTTTGGAGCGCGATGCTTCTGATGCTGCTGCTGCTGCTGCAAGTTTGCGGTCGTTGGCTTCAGCTTTAGCTTCGTTTCGTTTCATTTTTTTTTGTTTTTGCAGCTTGTTCTGGCGTCGCATGCAACGCACCTCCCTCATATTCACTTATGTGGCAGTCCGTGGGTGGCTGTAACTTCGCCGTCTACTTATGTGCAACAGCAACTGCCGCCACCGCCACCGCCGTCGCCTTGTTTCATAACTGCAAAAGTGCTGATTGAGTTCCTGAGCGAGAGAACTTATCCGACACAAGTGAGATACGAGTATGTGTGGCAACATCAAGAAATTGAGCTGCAAAGATTGCCGCAGGGCCAACTTAAAGCTGCCTGCTTAGACTTGTCTTAGACGAGTCGAGGAAGCACAAGTAGTTGGGCTATGCCATTCAATGTGCTGCATTAGGGCGAGATTCCTATGAAATTTCTATTACTTTCGAGACTGATTTGCTTGATGTGGAGATACTTTTGTAGGGGAATTGTTGAGTATAAGAACTTCTAGATATTGTTTTATATAAGCTGATATTGTTAAATGATATTAAAGTAGAAAAATTTACTTATATGCCGAAAAGAAATGAGAAAATGAAGAAAAACTTGTATGCTAATCAACAAACTTATATATTGTATATGGGCGTAAACTTCCAAGAACTTCTCTTTTTTTCCCGATTTGCACACCTAACTTTACAACACATATCTGTAATAAAGTGATCATATTTTACTCACACTTTTTCTTTGATTGTCACACCTGATAACATTTGACAAATTTATGGAAATCTCTTCATATCTAACTCACCTGTAAGCCAATTTTCGCCTGATACACAGCTCAGTTTATTATTTTTGCATAAATTTCATGCACTTATCTGGCGACAGCGATCTGATATGCAGCTAATTAACAATTTGCTTAGTCAGCGGCTGCAAAGTGCTTTTGCATTGATACGCTGACAGTATCTGGACAGATCGCGCGATCTGCAGCACTCTATATATTAATATCGAGCTGCTGTTCAATTTTATTAGTCATCAACGTGAGCTGAACTAATTTTGAGCTGCTGACAGGCTCAATTTGTATTTAACACACCTGTCGTATACGTGATATTTGCAATATATTTATTATATATACTATCTATAGACTATAAGCAAGTTGACAGTCTATTAAATATTGCTTTGTTGCACAAATGGACAAGCTTAAGCAGTTGCTGCTGCCACAGATTGATTCTCACAAGCTGGTTGGCCAATGCGGCGTATGCGCAATATGCTATAAGCCAGTTCTTTGGACAACCAAAAAAAGCGAACAACATAATTAAGTATTTATTTATTTACAATTTTGGGCAATGGCAACAACAACAACAAGAACAACAGCAATTTGAATGCAACAGCAGCAACAATTTTAACTATTGGTGTTGCAGCTTTGTTGCCTTTGTAGTTGTTGTTGTTGTCGATGTTGTTGGTGTTGTTGCCACAATTGCTCATTTTGCTGCCTGCTGCAACCTTGTGCTAAATTTTCCAAAACGTTGAACGCTGCTGCTGCTGCTGCTGCTTCGGCTGTTGAGGCTGCTGGTGTCGGCGACTCTCGACTGTTGCAACCAGCTATAAATGTCAGTCAAGCCACGCCTCCCGCCTCCTTTAGCCCCCTTTCGTCCCCGCCTGTTGGCCGGTCAAGAGGCTGACGCATAACAGCTACAAAATATAATGTTGACAAACAGTCAACAATTTCCATTAGAGCGCATTATTGATGCTTATGAGCAAATGTATCTATGAGATACGCTTGCGCCTCGCACACACAGACACACAATGCCGCTTTATTAGCTGTGCGACTGACACCATTTGCTCCAAAAGCAAAGCAGCTGCACCAAATGGCTTCCGAGTGGAGCCAAAGATGACGCTAACAGTCCACAAACAAAAAGCTGTCGCATTTTGCGTGTCAAATCCATTCGCAGCGAGGCTAATTAAAACAATTGCTAAAAAAAATAAATAAAAAAGATTCCAAAACCAAAAGTAAGCAAAGAGCGAAGAGCGGTAAAAGCGGAACTCGCAGCTGTTGGCATTGAATTCAGACACAGATACAGTTGCATGTTGACATATAGAACTATAGATACAGATATAACTACATATCGGGATACAATTAGAGCTTTGGGTGCAGGTACAGATGTTGTTTAAGATACAGATCGAACTAAAGATATAAATTCTCTAGATACACATACAGATAAAGAAACAGATAAGTATTAGCTACAGATACGTTTACCCAGCTACAGCTGTAGTTTTGGCTCGATAATTTGGTACACTGCACTTGGCATATGAAAAGTCGCAATTAACGCGATACATAAAAAGAAAAGCAAATGAAATAAAAAACTGAAACGTTTGAAGAAATGCTAAAGAGAAAAACAAGAGCAGAAGTTGAAAACGTTGCGGTAGGAAATTACTTTAATTTGTTGCTCCCATTGTTGTTGCTGTTGTTGTAGCTGAACACTTGGCTAAATGAATGCCTGACTGGCTAGCTGACTAGCTGACTAGCTGACTGCCACATGTTTTCACATGATTTCCACACGATGGACAGGTGAAAAGCAAAGCCCAAGTCCAAGTCGCAGCTAAATTCACTGGAGCAAGAAAAAGAAAACGTACCAGGAGTAAACGAGATGGAGGGACAGGAAGAGGCAGAGGGAGAGGGATGGCGAAGTCTGTCTCTTAGCCAGGTTAACAACTGACAGGCTGAAAGTCAAGCACAAGATTTGAGACGTTGTCTGGGTAAATTTTAACTGGCAGCGACAACAGCTGCGGGGAAGTTTATCCCCAGCCCCTCTCTGCCCATCTCTCTATCTCTTTCTCTTAGAGTTTTCTCACCTGCACTCAATTGAACTATTTTGCCCAGTCTTCAGTTGCCTCTTGCAATTTCTATTCAAGAGCGCAAAATTTCTTAATAGCATTTTGCACGTTTTTATTGTTTTTTCAAACTGCAAACATGAATAATTAAAGTGGAATATCATAATTACTTAACCGAACTAGCAGATACTCTACCTTTCAATGAAAATTAAGCGCGTTTGTCGATATTTCTTTAGACAGAATTGCTAGAATTTTCAGCTTTAGTCATGGCCATCTACAATATACACACACTAGATGTCCGGCCACGCCCACACTCATGAGCTCAATTGGTTTAATGAGTGTAGTGTATAGGCGCACCAAGCCAAAAAAGTACACAGAGAGAAATAGTAGAGTAGAAGGTGGTGGAAGGAGAAATCATACAAAAGGCGCATAAATTAGCAATGGTCTGTAATTTCGAAAAAGGGTCGTCAACAGCTCTTATAAATGTAACTGGGGTGAGGGCTGAGTGGCAAGTGTCTTGCAAAAAATAAACAGAAAGAAGGCGAGAAGGAGGCGTGGCAGGGCAGGAGGGGGCGTGGTGGGGTTCAGTCACAGTCGGCGTGGCCGCGACGCATTCATTAGTTTAATATTAAAATAGTCATAATAAAAATTGTAGATAAAAGTCTGTGAAACAATGTGCAACAACGGCAAACAACCTGACGATGAAGAAGAAGGAATAGAAAAAGACGAAGAGCAGCAGCAGCAACAACAACAGCAACTGCAACAACAACAACTCAAAACGGAGTCCAAGTCGCGCCAGTCAAGTACAAAGGGCCAAGATTTATGAACTGCACTGAGCAAAACGCGTGTGTGTGACTGTAGACGAGACTGAGCGTGTGTGTGTGTATGTGTGCATGAGGCACTGTGTGTGTGTGTATGTCTGTGTGTGTGTGTACTCCCGTCTCAGCGCTCTCATTCTCATCCCCATTTCAAGTCGCGCTCTAAGCGGAGCAATGAACTATTTACGAATATGCCCAACTGCTCAAGGCACACACATAAACACACACACACACACACACACACACATACACACACATGCACACACACATATATATATAGTCGTCTCCTACTTCTAGCTGAACTAGGCATTCATTCTCGTAGGCGTGAATATGAATGTAAATGTGAATGTGCGAATGCCGAGACGCGTTTCTTGAGATACATTTGTATCTTATGCCGGGTATATAATAATATTCACTTATAAACCTGCATATTTATTTATTTATGCACTCGACAGCCGATAAATGACCTTGAAGCGCTTGAGGGATCTTTGAAGTTTATATGAATAAAATGGTTCTCAGGCACAAAGAAAAAATTGCTTAAGCGGCTGGAATATTAAAAGTGTTTAATAAATGATAAGCATAATTGCTTTATCTTTAATAAATGCAGGCTTAAATAGAGTTCGAATCAGCAAAGTATTTCATTGCAGATTTAAGAGTTAAGGAATTTAAATTTAAAAATTATGTATAGAAATGTTTGTTAGTAAAAATGAAAGTATTATCAAATTGATTCTGGATTATATCTAGAATAACAATGTAAGAAACACACGAATAGTTTCTTGAATAAAGATGGAATATTATATTATTGTCTTCTTAAACAGTATCTAGTATAAAGATAGCTACTTTACGGACTACTCTCAACTCGTTTCTAGATTCTTCACAAATTGTTTCTTGACTCTTCTTGACTATTATGAATCTATCCACATGTGGACATATGTAGTATATATCCACCAATATTGTTGCTACAGCTCCTCCCAGCAGCCATCAATCTACCTATACGCATACAGCTTATCTACCATATGCAGAAGTTCTTTGACTTTTCGCTTTAGTTTACATTTCCTTGTACTCGTATATACATATATGTACATGAATTTATCAGATGCTGTCATCTTTGACATTTGAGTACAAGAGAAGCGAGAAGCTGTTCTTAATGCTTATCTATTTATCATATATTTTAATTTATATATACATATATATAAAGTTAGCAGACGCTTCTGAGCACAGATGCAGCTGCGATTTATTCTTATGAATGGTATCTATATCTTCATATATATATAAAACTTATATAAATATATATTATTGCATTTCACTCTCTACTGGTATACTGTTTACCCTCGCTTGAGGAGCACCCTTCGAGCAAATAGACTCGTGCGACTTGTGGCAAGTATTTGCTTCAACAACAACAATAATAACAGCATCAGCAATAATATCAAGAGCAACTGCAACAGTTTCTTTAGCCTGCCTCTTCCCCTCTTCCGCTTCCGTCTCCCTCCTCCTACTTCCTCTGCATACTCTCCCTTTCTACTTCACCTCAGCTTCCCTCTCATACTTCCTTAGCTACTCCCTCTTCCTTTTTTCTCCTCATACCTCGTCTTCTTCCTTTCTTCTCCTCCTATTCCCGCCTCCCTCTTTGGCTCATTGGGGGCTGTTAAATTTAGTGCCTCCACTTCAATTTTAATTACGGGCATTGTTGAATGCGCGACCGACCCAGACCATAGCAACTGCAGCGCCCTCAACAGCAGAGACTGCTCTGCCCTCTCTCTGTCTCAGCTAAACAGATTTCCATTTCCATTCGCGTAACTGTTGCACACATGTAGTTGGGGGCCTTCGTCTCAGCCCCTGCCTCTGCCCCTTGTTGCGATTCGTTTCTTTGTTTGGTAGACAATTTAACATATTTGGGAATTCATTGCACTTTCTTTTATTAATACGCACTCGAGAAGTCGAGCAACAATTCCCCCACTCACTCTCTCTCTCTCTCTCTCTCTATCCTCTTGCTCCCTCGCTCCCGCACTCATTCCGTCTGTTCCTATTTGTATGAAACATGTGTAAATGCATGTTTCTTTGACTTCAACTTTCCCTCTTTACGCCCTCTCACTTCATCTGGCTCATTCTCTCACTGCTTCGATTTGTTGTAAACTTTAACATTTCTTTCTCTTACCCTCTCTCTCTCTCTCTCTCTCTCTCTCTATCGCTGTCTCATGCTCTTCTTCGATTTGCTGTAAATTTGAATAGTTCTTTTGCTCTGGCTTTGGCTCTGCGCCTAAATTTAGTCGCATTCTTCACTATTTTTGTGGCACGCATCTGCGGGCTGCCGCTTGGCTTTTTATTGCTCCAATTTTGGTATGCCATAGCCAGCCATTGATAAATATAGATCCCCTACAAGATGTCAATGGAAATGGAAATGGAAATGGGAATCCAAATGGAAATGGATCCGCTGCAGTTCTCAATGCGCTCAGATCTCAGTTTTGAGTTCACGACGGCGAATTGAAATTCATCTGTTAATCGGCACATCTGCTTGTCACATGAGCAACGCTTCAGAGGGAGCTTGACTGTGGGGGAGGGGGCAGAGAGAGGTGTGGGGGAGCGGCACAGTCAGCTGCCACGTGTGCCGAGGTTTGGCCTTAAGTAGCTGCATTTAGCATTGACAGCATCTACAGCAGCCAACAACTTTTAATAGACGAGCAATTTCGCAATGCACTTCGCCCGCATGCCACGCCGCCCTCCTCCATCACTCATAAATTGCAAGCAAAATGAGCAGCGCGCGCGCCAAATCAAAGCGATGACAATAACAAATAGATGCATGCATGCATGCGAGAGTTGCCTGAAGAATTGTGAATGATCAAAGTAAATGCAAGAAGTGTAAGACGGAATCAAGCCGAAAAGGTTGAAGTCTTAATATCAAAATGAAAACTTAAGTTAATAATTTAATAATTAAAAAAATGTTTATATAAATTTCAATAAATTATTACTTTAATTTTCAAACCTTTTTTCTTGTTTTTGTCTTTAGAAATCTTTAAACTTCACTCGCTTAGTGTTGTTAAATATTTCGCACAGTTTTTTTGTTGCTTTTGAGTGCCTCCAAAGCAGCTTGTGGCACCGCAAAGCAGTTGCACAAATTGCTCAAATTGGTTTGAAACAAATGTAAATATTTATTAAAATTGCACAAAAGCTAAGCGCTGTGCACTGCCAGCCAGCCAACCACCACCCAACCACCCACCCAGCGATCACTCAGCTTGATGATGATAAAAAAAAGCTGATCGAGGCCTGTTCGGAGTGGGGCTGGGGCAACAGATCATGTGACTGTCAAACGGGCAGTTCATAACTCGCAAATTCAGTCCCTGCCTCTGCCTCGACCACTGTCTCAGCTACACGCTCTGCCTTTGCCTTATCTTCAGCCCAAGCTTCTGCCTCTCCCTTTGCCTCCTACTCTGCTTTAGCTGCGCCTTTGTCTTCTCTGATTATCGCTCGATGCAAAAATATTTGTGCGTATGACTAATCGATGCAAAACGTTGCCATCTTCTCATTTAGCATTTAATTTTTGTTCTTATTATAAATTTTTGTTTTGTATTTTCATATAATTTTGGTTATATTTTTTATGGTTTTGGTATGCATGATTGTGATTTATGTTCGAGTTTGGAATCGGAATCGGAATTGAAATGGGGAATCGCAACGGGGAATTGGGAATGGAAATGCTCATGAGTCGGAAAGTTCCACAAGTGTGTGACTGACGACAAATGCGCATTACTATACCCAAGACACATTTGAAGATGGATAACAGGGGTATATTGTTGCTCTGATATCAAGGCTTCAATCTGACTTATTGTAAGCACATGTCATGAAAAAGTGGTAGAGCTCATTAAAATCGATAGAGTATTGATAAAGTTATGTAAGCATGAAATATGGGAGATAGGGGAATTCGAAAGCTTTATAATAAAATTTGCGCAATTTGGTTTGGATTTTTCTCTTCAAAAAACGGTATTTATAATGTAATTGTAGAAAAACAAATCGAATATTGTTTACTTCTAAAGCTTTTAAAAGTCTCCAGATATTCGTTATCTGAGCCTAGAGACTTTCAAAAGACTTACAAGTCAACAATTTTGTGAGCAGACTCAGACTTCAGGGTAGTTGCTGGTCGATCATTTTTGTAGCATTTCAACTCTTTTGATTATACAATGCTTTCGCCTGAGTCGCTCCCACACGGCCATCAGAATCGAGAGCAGAAGTCAGCAATGCAGAACAGCTCGAAATCAAACATGCTGAAGCAAACCTGAATGACACTCGCTGAAAGTTGAATGCGAATTAATAAACTCAATTATGATGTATATTAAAGTGAACCTATCTATATCTATATCTATATCTATATCTATATCTATATCTATATCTATATCTATATCTATATCTATATCTATATCTATATCTATATCTATATCTATATCTATATCTATATCTATATCTATATCTATATCTATATCTATATCTATATCTATATCTATATCTATATCTATATCTATATCTATATCTATATCTATATCTATATCTATATCTATATCTATATCTATATCTATATCTATGTCTATATCTATATCTATATCTATATCTATATCTATATCTATATCTATATCTATTTCTATTGTTTCCACTTTCAGCTGATGTCATTGCACTGTAAACAATGAAGAGTAGCTTGAAGTGTTCTCATTTACTTAAAGTCAATTTCGGTGCCCAAAAAAATAAATAAATGAAAATATAACGCTGACAGCAAAGTCGAAGAAATTGTTATTGTGTTGTCGTCGTCGTCGTTGTCATTATCAGCAGTCACAGCAGTCACAGCAACAACAACAACAACAACACCAGCATTAAACTGAACTACAAGCTAAAAACAAAGTCAATGTTGAAGACGCTTCAGCGATTTTCACATTAGATTAAATACTCTTTCAACTTTTCGTTTTTGAGGTCAAACTGAAGAAAACGCCCCAACAGCAGCAACATTTTTGTTGCTAATACAATAATTGTCGATGTTGTTGTTGCTGCTAAGAAGAAGCGCTGCGGAAGCGGATGCAAAAAAAAAACCCCAGCGACAAGCTGGAAAGCTAAACATGAAGTGCCAGTGCGAGTGACGATCGCAAATAGATACGCCTGTCCAGCTACAGCAACGACAACAACAACAACCACCACCAACAACAACCATCAGCAACAAACAACAAGCATAATAATAATAACTGAAGCAGCTAATTTCTCAGCATAAGAGAGAAACGAAGCAACGCAACAACGAAAACAACGCAACAACCTTGCCAGCAGCCACAGCAGCAACAACAAATGAATTTCCATTGTCTTAAGTTTCAGGCTCCTCGAGCTGTTGTTGTTGTTGTTGTTGCTGCTGCTGCTGCTGCTTGCTGTGGCACCCTAAAGGCCAAGATCGTCGTCATATTAACGTCCAAAAGTCAACGTCAACGCTTGTCGGCGGCTTTTCAAAAGCCCAACAACTGTGTCTGTGCGTGTGTGTGTGCGTATAATGTAAATTCCGCAAAGTGCGATGGACAAGCGAGGCTTGGAAATTAAAATAGGGTCATTAAGCGAACTCTCCGAAGGGACAGAGGCAGCGGCACAAGCAGAGGTGAGAGCTATCAGCTGTCAGAGTCAAGAGACGAGAGACGAGAGACGACAGACGTGAGACGCTGTCGCGTCTGGAGCCGAACGAATTTCTCAACAATTATTTTGAAATGTTTTTCAATCTACAACAACAGCAGCAGCACAAACAACAACAACAATCAAAGTGTGCGACCTGCATTAGATTTTCCATAAACAAAAGTGTGAAAAGCGATCAACCAACAACAGCCGCTTGAAACCGACTCGAGGCAAATTTTATAATTATGATTGCTGCACTCAAAGTCTCTGCTGTTGTTGTTGTTGGTGTTGTTATTGGTGTCCGCTTGCATTGGCCTGACATTGGTTGTATTGTAATATAATTATTGAGACAACACTTAAAAGTCAATACAACTTAAGGCGTTGATCCACTGACGTCTCAATGCTTGTGTTTTAAGCCAATGGCAAACGCAAACTTATACTTATACTTATACCTATATTTACACTTATACTTATACTTATACCTCTGTATATACTTATACTTTTGCTTATACTTATAGTTTTACACAAGCTAACAAACGAAGTATGAAAACGAACTTCAACACCCATAGCCAGCTATTTAGGTTAAAATATATTTGATTATTTTTCAATCTATAATTGATCTATTTATATTATTTATGAATAATTCCATATTCAACTTATCCTAAATACCTTTGGCATTATTCAAGCTATTACTCACTCGAAATACTTCAAAAAAAAGAGAAGAAAAAGATATTTTTTTAAATCTTTTTCGAATATTGCTGAAATTGTCCCCAATTTGACAATGGGCAACGCGCTGCAAACTCGCAAAAAGGTGCGAAGCTGCCAAATGAGCAACACGAGGGCAACAAATTTGCAGCTGTTGTTGTTGTTGATGTGGTTGCTAATGTTGCTGTAGCTGTTGTTGTTGTTGTTGTCGCCTGTTGCCGGTCGAATAAAAAACCAGTAAATGATTTCACAGCCACAGCCACAGCTACAGCCACAAGAGAGTCGCAGTCGCAACTTCGACTCAGAGTTCGAGTCCAAAAACTAACAAAATTTGTAACATATTCGGCAGCAAAATATTTAAGTTGTTCATGTTGTTGGTGCTGTTGTTGCTGTTGTTGTTGTTCGTGTTGTTGTTCGATGCGTTGTTTTTGGTTATTGTACATAAAGGCAAAGCGACGCGGCGTCGGTTCATTGAACCGCTCGCCGCTGACTCTGACTGACTTATTGAATGACTGAGTCTCAGCAACTGCAGAAACAACAACAATAATAAGAGCTCCATCGAAGGCTGCACAGATTATGTCACACATTTTCTGTGTGTATCTCAGGGGGGGGAGTATAGAGGCGAAGGCGGAGGCGGAGGAGGTGCCACAGCTGCCGAGAGAGCCAGAAGGGGGGCAGGCAATGTTGCACTCGTGGTAGCCATGTTACAACATCAATTGCGCGCGCCAAACAGCAACAGCAGCAGCAGCAGCAACAACAACTGCAAACCGAAACCGAAACTGAAAACCTAAAAGAAATCGTATCTGAAAGATACGGCACTCCAAGCTCCGGTGCTGCTGCTGTTGCTATTTTGTATTTGTATCTGTAGCCGAAAAACTGTTTATGCTAAATATCTGTGCTGAATCATTCGACAAGCTGCTGAGCTGCTTATTGAATTAGGTACTAGAATTAATTGGTTTCCTTACCCGTTAGGGCAAACAAAATATGCAACTTTTGACATTTACAAAAATGCAAAAACTGTAAAGCTGCAAATTAATCAAATTTGATAGTTCGTTTGTATATACTATGTGTAGATAATACTTAAAGATACCTTTGCACCTTTCAATGAGAAATGTATGATTATATATTAAATGAAGAGCATTTTAAAGACACATTTCAAACTTGAGATACTCTATAGTTTACAGCTTTTCTTCTATATGCTGAATACAGCAACACTTTTGGCATTTCAAGTATGTATCTTATAGATACATTTGGCTGCATAGATTACTCTGCCATTGAATTTCAAACTGTAGCTGTTTGATTTGTAAATATTTGCTCAGTCAATTGCATAATGAGCTGGCAAGTTGACGACTTTTCTTTGCGTTGTATACAAAACGTTAGCTCCATCTTTAGCTGCTAGTCCTCCAACTCCGTTAGAGTGTGATGGGGAATGTGGGGTAGGAGAAGGGAGGGGGCGCTGCAATGGGTCGCATAAAAATAAGTGAAAGTCAAATTGTATTGACGCATTGAGCGCATGAACAAATTAACTGCGCAATGAGCCACAGACAGCGAGACAGACGTACAGCCGGACCGATGGACGGACGGACGGATGGACGGACGGACCGACTGAGTGGCACGCATATGTATCTGTGTGACTGTATCTGAATCTGTATCTGTATCTGCGCCTTTGTATCTTTGTTTGGCAGCCGCAGCAATGGCAATAGCTACACTTTTCCGTGGGCCTTTTGCTATTTGGTTTTTGTTAAGCGAATTAATTTTAAGAAAAAAATTATTAAATGAGCCACAACAAATGGGCAACAAATAGCGAAACAAGTTTTGTTTGTTATTTATTTATTTATTTATATAGTGTGTGTGTGTGTTATTTTTTTTCGTCTGCGGCAGACACTTATGCAATGCAACAGATTGCCATTCAAGTGTAAACGGAGCAGCAGAATATTCAAAGACTCGAAAAATAAGTTGAGTCACAGCTATTTTGACTCTTATCAGTCGAGTTGTAGATAAGCTCTGACTACTTTTCACTAGAAATTTTTCGATGAGTAATTGCTTAAATGATTGACTGATAAGAGCGAGCGGGAGTGACTGAGAGAGAGAGAGAGAGATAGTGGTGGGAGAAGTGTGTTTGACAGCCCAAACAGCTCACGAAGCAGCAGCTGCTGCTCTGTTTATAAGAGCGTGAGAGCCAATTAGTTTATCAGCGTGACAAAATCGTATTCGAACTCGAGTTCGAAAACCAAGCTTATTTTCAAATTCAAATGTGGCATGCTTCCAGCTGGCTGCTACGCAACGCTTTGAATTTGGAAGCCAGAGTTGAGTGTGAAAAGCGCACACAGCAGGTGCCGCAAGCGAAGCCCAAATGGAAGTCGAAGTTGAAGTTGGATTGTTTATGGCCAGTGTGGGCGTGGCTAAACTTTCACAAATTAATAACACTTGAACTGGAAGAACGTACGCGGGCAAGTAGAAGCCGCTGGCGAGTTCAACAGACGAGCTGCTGAATTGAACTTCGCCTGGAGTTGGCATTATAATTGAATGTACGAGGTGAATGGCGAGCTGAAGAGATGGCTCAGCGATCAGCAGCTGGAAGAGAATACGAGTTCAAATAACACACTTGTAAACGATATAGATAAACGTGTTTATATATACATACAATATATGAGTAGTTAATGAGAGCAGGCAATGGGAATCAGCAAGTGGAACAAAGCTACAAGCTTGAAAAATTGCCTAAAGTAGCTCCTTTTTGTAAGATCGAAGAGTCTGCAGCTGCAAAAGCTGATTAAGCAGAAATTGTTGAGTTCGTATAACAGGTCGAATGATTGATATTTAATATAAGAATTTACAGAGATTTATAGTCTTTATACAATATATACAATAGTATGTAATATCTGATACACGGGAAGAATCTGAAGCAGTCAAGAGTTTAGTTGATTACGCTCTACTAGGATATACTTTATAGACATACCTCTAATACATACTATAAAGAATTTATATAATATATTTTATATATGTATATATAAATATATATAGTCAATAAAAAATTTAATCAAATAGTTGCTAAACTAGCTTTAAAGCTAGTTCTTCTCCAGCCACACACACGCATACAGACACAGTTGATCGCAACCTATTGGGCCGCGAAGGCAGATGACGAATGGCCACAGTAAAACGAAGTAATAAAAAATAATAATAAACGTTGTCTCAATACGAGCGGCAAGTGCAAATGGCTCCGGCAACGGGGTTCGAGGTTCGTTATTTGGTCAATGGCCCGCCTAGAACGGGGCGTAGCTCAGCTCAGCTCAGCTTTAGCGTTGATCGGGTCGCTACACTTAGAACGCAGAGCTCAGTTTAAGTGACTTTCCAACTCAATGCGACTGCGACTGTGACTTTGACTGGTTCTGGTTCTGGTTCCCATTCTGGTTCTGGTTCCAGTTCTGACTCTTGGGCTGTCCGTATGCGCTGGTAATTTGTAAATTGGTTCATAATTCGGTTTCATCAGCACAGCCCGCCCGCACAGCTCTCTCTCTAAGAATTGAAGCTAAAGTAATTTTTTATATATACAACTTTTTGTTGTTTTGTTTTTCAGTTTGTTTTTGTTTTTGTTCTTTTTTTTTGGAGACAGCGGCAATGCGTTCGTTGGCTTCTCTTTTGTCTGTCTGCTGTGTTCGTGGGGGAAAACAATCCAAAAGCTCACAAATGAAATGGGTACAATCAACTAACTGTAAATAGTTTTTATTTCTGCTTCTTCTTCTTCATGCTCTTTCATCAGTCTCTGTTGCTTTTTGTTTTGGACGCGCTGCTGTGCCAGTTTTGCTTATGAACCGACTGACGCAGAGACTGGCGGACAGACAGCAGGCAGACAGCGCGTTATAATTTTCTATTTTCTACAAGCTACGATTGCCTCAGTCGCTGCCGCTGCCGCGGCCGTTTCGCCTGCTTGTACGCCTAATGCTCTCTCCCTCACTCTTTCCCTCACTTCCTCCAGAGGCTGCTTGTTCGCCTAATGCGCTCTCCCCCTCTCTGACTCACCCGCTCGCTCACACCCTTGAGAATTGGTCTAAACATATTCGAAGCTGTTGATTCGAATTTCGAACATCGATTCGCATTTGGCATATGCGAAATTTGCATATTTGGTCACTTGTTAATTAATAAAATTCGCTAAGCACAAACAAGTAGGTGACAACTGGATGAAAGTGATGGACGAGGCGATGACCTGTAGAAAATAAAATATTAAATTATAGTATTTAAAAAAAAACCTAATAAATGTTCTAAAATCTAAAGCTTACTCATATCCAGCTCATCTTCAAAAGTGATCGACAGTGCTATAAATAATTACGTTATTAGAAAAGTACGAATGTATAATTTGTATTTTACACAGATATTTCTCTTCTTTAACGCTTGTTTCAATAAGTATTTTAGTTTTGTAAAGCTAATCTACCCGACTACAGCACATTCCCACTTGCAGGGTATACAAATATTTCTTCTAAACGAATCAAATAAATCCCAAGTGTTGACATTATCGTATCTGGTGAGTTAAGCGCATGTTTTGACAGTTTATTGGTTTCCAAAAATCCTAAAATGCCAAAAGTTAAGCTAAAAATATACCAGATGAATAGATGGCCAAACAAACATTAAAGAATTGATTAAGAATAGTATGACTATTTAATTGATTCCAATAATTTAAATGCTAACGGTTTCTGGTGTACCTCTTCATACGAATAATGACTACAATAGCGTATAATAATTTAACAAAGCTGACTTTGACATTTTCTGTGACAGCTAAGAAGAGAGAATGATAGCTAAATAGTCATAGCTACCCTACATACATATGTATGTACATATGTATATGCATATACAACTACAGCTATTATTATGTGCTGAGAGAAGGAGTAGGGAGAGAGAGGGTGGGGGGCTGATGTACAGGTCGAGTCTTGGCTCGGCTAAACAAGGAGGTCAGTGCATGAAGGTTAGCGGCAATTTGTGTCGACAACATCGTCAGATGCTGCATCCAAAACAAAAGCAAAGCTTGAACCGTTGCTTGCTCGACAGATCGATGAAATGGCAACAACAGCAACAGCAACAGCAACAACAATGCAAAGAAATAGAAGAAGCAGAACAGCAACAGCAACAGCAACAACAACAATAAGTCAATTGCATTGGCAATAATAAATAGAAGAGAAACTGCAGCAGCAAAGGAGAACGCCTGCCAACTCCCCACTCCTCCTTTTCACCAACACTCACCTCTCTCACTCTCCTACTCTCTCCTCTTATTCACCAAAATCCCCTCGCAGTCACACGTCGCAGCAGAGATCGGCAACAAGCTAAACAAAATGCTTCCTCATCGCCGCCGTTTGGCCTAGCGGATTTACAATGGATGCGCTTTGCCTGCTAGGCAGTGGGAGAGTGAGAGAGCAGGCAGAGCAAGCGGGGTGGGTTAAGCTAACCAGTTAGGCGTTGGAATTGGAATTGGAATTGGGCGAGCGCTAGAGTGCGAGCGAGACAGTGGCGCATCGGGTATCAGTTGACGGTCGATGCGTGGTGGAATGCTTCGCTGCTCGGGTCCAGAAATTGGCAAACAATAAAAGCCGTCAAAAAAGTGCAGTAACAATAACAAATAGAGGGAGAGAGAGAGAAAGAGAGAGAGCAACAAACAGAGCAAAAAACGCAAAACGAAGCATTAGGCGAATAGAAGAAAAGCGAATAGAAAAAACAACAGTTTGAAAAGTTGATTGTTTAGTTGAAGCGAAAAAAAAATACTGTTGTTGTTGGTTGGCTCTGAAAAGTGGAGCGTCGATTGGAGCAGTCAGAGAAACAGTGATGAGAGAGAGAGAAAGAGAGAGAGAGAGGTATGTGCAGTTGCATTTGCAGTTGCAAATGAACTGAGGCTTAAGCGCCGAGCGCACATTCTGAATGATGTGAGCGAGAGCGAGTGAGTGAGTAAGCGAGAGAAAGAGAGAGAGCGCTTGCGATCTTAACTGGTGAAAGATACATTTCAACTCTTGTCAAAAATTAAAATCAACTTCAAACTTGTGTGTGGCAAACAGACAAATGTGTTGGAAGAAAGCGCACAGGGAAAACAAATTTGTAGAAAGGGGTGCGCATGCGGCATGCGGCACGACTGCGCAGCCGCCGTTGACTGACTGACATTTTACGGCACTTTTTTTTAAGTATTCTTTTTTTTTCGACTGGAACGCAAAAGGCGCCCGAAGTGTAGCCTGACAAATGCATAAAACTCGAAGCTGGAAGTTGCCAACTGCCAACTGCCAACTGCCAGTGGAAGGCTGCAGGCTTCATCACAGAGATGTATGCAGCAACAACAGCAACAACAGCAGCAACATCAACAACAACAACGAATGATGATGACGACAGCAGCCTCGACGTTGACGTTGTAGCAATTGAATTTTTGCACGTCGCCCATGAAGTTGTTTGTTTGCTTGGCATCCGTAGCTATCCACCACTCCGCCTCCCACTCCCCCACCCCCCTAAAGCTGTCCATTGTTGTTGTTGCTGTTGCTGGTGCACTTGGATGAAAAATAGTGGAAACAGTTAACGAAAAAAAAGAGTAAAATGTTTGTGTGTTTGATTTTTTGTTGTTGTTTCTGCTGTGCGCATATTTATGTTTGCTTTGACTTACCGTTAGACGGTTATATGGCGGATTACATTTGGCACTGCTGGCAAATTATCTGTGCCGAGTATCTTTTTCAAGCTCCAACTGAAGCAAAGTGTTCGTTGTTTGTTGCTGCTGATGTTGCTGTTGTTGTTGTTGTTGTTGTTACAAGTTGATGGCACTTGGATAAAGCCTTTGTGTATAGCGAGTAGGTTCTCAGGCCTGACGTACACAGAGAGAAATTGTAGAAACCCTCGATATTATTTGGTTAAAACTATGTTTTGGATCACAAGTTTCAATTTGATTTCCATAATAAGTACGAACTAAGACATCGGCAGATTAGGTATACAATTGAGTGTGTCTTAGTGTTGTCTGAGCTGATTGTAAGTACTAATCTGATTAGCACTTATATTTGAAGTAATTAAATTGTATTGATACAAATGGCCAGAATTGTTTTCTTCATCAGAAATCTTTCTTCAAGCTATAGCTCATCTCCTGTTCTATAGCAACTATTTATCTATCTATCAATATACTCTTTCCAGGCCGTGTGAATACATTCACTTCTATCCAGCTAATTGTCGCTGTTGTTGCTGTTTTTGGACCTCCTAGGGATTTTTGGGTATTTGCTAATGATGATGTGCGATTGGCTTGGGGGCCCAATTGTTGTGTGTGTGAAATACAGCGAGCCGTTCTTCAATTTACAGTTCAACTTTCAACTTGCCGGACTTTCGCAGCAAGTGACACACACAAACAACAAAATGAAATCAAAACAACAGCAGAAAGGAAAGGAAAGGCCCCTCTGTTTATGTAGCTGCAGCTAGCCCACCTGTCCTCCAGCCCAGCTGAACCGCCTCTCTGCCCCTCCCCCTTCGGTTGAACGGCCACCTCTTAGGCAACTGACTGACGCTCGTTTCGCACAACTTTCAAATGGTCGCTGCGATCATTGGGCGAGTATCGAGTATCGAGTATTTGAGTATTTGAGTATTTTGAGTCGTTTTGTTTTGGCCAGTCTTAAAGCCATTGGCGTTTGGCATAATTATTGTTGTTGCTGCTGTTGTTGTTGCGGGTAATTGTTGCCGTTTTTTGCTTGACGGGGCAGCATCTGAAAAGAAGGTCGCACAGGGTGGTCCATGTTGATTCGCTGGCTTAACTGTTGCTTATGTCACTACTCTACATTGTGGTTCGATTGACTATAGAAGCTAACATGTGGGCGACTGAGTGATATTGGATGGGAAGGTTGTATAGGGTGATTCATATTGATGAGCTGAAGTAACTGTTCCTTAATAATAATGATAATGAGGAACTGCTACTTACGACCTAATCATCTATCGCCTATCCTTAATGGAGTCCAGCATATATCTCATCTAGATCTCAATCCGACGCCCATCCAACGCCAGAGGTATACATAGCCGCAGCTCTGCGAATGGCAAATAACTGTCAATTACCTCAACATGCAATAAGATGACTACTTGACAAACTAAACATAAAGTTCTTAAAGTATTTTACATCATGTTTAAAGAACTATAAGAATCAGATCATAGATCAAAGATCCATGATACGTACGAAAAGGTAAGACAATCCAAGTCCTTCTGATGACTGGCTTTAAGAAGTGTATTTAAACGTCGGTCTGTTTATAGTTTAACTGACTGATTGGATTATTTTCGTTTCATTTGCCTTTAAATTTAATGTGCCAGATTTGAAAAACCTGTAGCTGAAGTTGGAGTTAGAGTTAGAGTTGGAGTTGGAGTTGAAGTTGGAGACGGCGCAGATCGCCTGAGGAAATGGCTGAGGAATTGCAATCAAAGCGCTCTCTTTTTCATAGCTTCTCTGTCTGCTTATCTCTCTCTCTCTCTCTCTCTCTCTTTTTTTTTGTTGTTTCTGCTATTGATTTTCACCAGCCAACAGCTCGCAGTTGGATCTCCTCTACAAACTACGTTTGTGTGCATGCAAAAGACTTGCCCCGTTTTATGGCTCACATGCCAAACTCTTGTTGCTGTTATTGTTGCTGTTGCACGTCACTTTTTGCTTTGGCATTGACGTATTGCTGGCGCAGGGGGCGTCACACTCTGATATTTGTCGCTGTTTATTGTTAAACAATTTCGGCAATCGATTCGACTCTTGCAAAGCATTTGCATTGCAGCGCTGAACTTTGGAGTCTGTGACACAGAAGTTTGATCAGAGAGCTGTTGCCGGATCGGCACAGTTGTCAATCAAAAAGTCAAATTCCAACTGCTGGCAATTTGTCTGCACAATTGAGACGAAAAGCGAATGTGACATGGCCCAAAGAATGCGACCAGTGGCCGCAGTCAGGTATAACAATTCGCATATTGCGCATACGCCGCGTGTGCGCCTTCAACATTTAATAAGCCGGCGAGTTACGAGCACGGGGCACGCGAATCGAAACGCCAATCGCCTATCGACAATCGGCTTAGCACAGGAATGCAGACAGCCGGCCAGCCAGTTAGACAGATAGACGGACAGCAAGACAGATAAACATGTGACAATTCACAATTGCAATTACAACCATAATATACTGCTCGAATGGGTTACGGCTTGAAATTAACCCAAGGCAATTAGACGAACAGTCCATAAAACTAAGAGAGGGAGCAAGAAAAAACTTGAAATGCTGCTGGCCAAAGAGAATGTGTAGCGTGTGCCAGAAATATATATAGGAGATCATATAATATACGTAAATCTGCTCCTACCTAAAGATAACAGTATGATTATTTTATTAAAGAAGAGAAGAGAGCGGAATATAAGTGAGAAAAAAAACTTGAGACTTGGTTAAATGAGATGAGAGAGGGAGAGAGATGCAAATATGTAACAAATTTATAATCAGACATAGGCAAAGATGATGATAGAGATGCAGAGGCAGATTCAATTCGCAAAGTCTACTTGAATTCATGAGAATCGCATATGTAGGCCTACTATAATATACTATAAGTGTCTTATGTATTTCTTCTATGTACCAAGTGGAGCTATCATTGAATAAATATCTAATAATTATACTATTCTTAACCCATCAGCTTCCATAACTCCGCTGGCTGAAGGCCACATTCACCTCCATATAAGCAAATAAATTAAGTCTTTAATCAAATTCGGTTTGTTCTATAAGATCTGCTTAGGCTTGCCTAGGCTCGTCAGACTGTTTCGACTGTCAAGTCGTTGCCATCGCCCGTTACTGAAAACCAAATCTGAATGGGTTAATCGCATTGTGTTTGACAATTACGAAGCCAAGCAAATGCTTAACAATAAGCGAATAATTTTTCACATGACATGCAAATTTAAGATCGGCAAGGCAATTGGGCAGCCGGTTTAAACATTTGTGCAACATGTTGCATGTTGCACGTTGTATTTGGCCATTTGGCCGAACGCATTTTGCCGATCAACTTGGCAACGGCCACGCCAAACGGTCAAACAGCCAAGCAAACACATGCATGCACATGCTAGACACAGCAGCAATCACAACAGCAACAACAAACACGTATATATATACGTATATATGTATATATATATTATATATTTATATACATACATATATATCTATATAAAGTTATACGATTTCTATGCTAATCGAATGGCAAACGCAGGCAACTGAGTAATGAGTTGGCCGTTTGCCGTTTGACTTACATGTGTTAACAGTATTTACTGTTTGAATACCCTGTAATTGCAACGATTCTAGGGTATCAGAGGCTGTGACTATTCACTATATATTTATATAACCTTCTATTTTTATATTTTAAATAATATTATGGTGGGCAAATTTAATAAAAAATTGTTCTCTAATATGCATATTTTATTAAATATTTAATAAAAATGCCCTGTAATATGAAACAGTAAAAAGTTTAAGGTAAACATACAATATTTATTATAATATATACTTTATTTTATTTAAACAAAGAAACCTTGTTAGATAAAAATTCTTTAAAGTCTAAATGGAAATAATATTTAATTTGTTTCCAAATTTGTCGAAAACGTTTCCCTATATTGATCGAAAGTAGATTGTAAAAAGCTTGTTAAAGGGTATACTTAAGTTGCTCATTCTTGGCAAAACTCAGTCTAAGATAAGCTTGTTTTAGTCGAGCTTAACAGGTCAACTGCAGTGTGTTGCATTTAAATGCCAACTGTTTCCAGTTTGAACCCTATATAAACTATAGTTTAGATCGCACTCATGACATAAGTAAAGCTCTTTGAGGTGCGCATATTTAGGGCTCAGTTATCGCGACAAGTGAATCGTTTGCCACAAATTGTTGCAACAGCTACGTGTCACGATCCCAGCGCCCAGAAATCGCAGAGAGCAAAAAACGGACAGAGAGACAAATAGACAGCCAAATGAAACGTTTTGAAAAGCTGCCTCACATGTGAGCTAAAGGTGCAGAGTTATGGTTATGGCTCTATGAGCTTATAAGTGCTAACAACTTTTGTTTGGCTCGACTAAGACATGCCCTGGAATATAAATATATAAAAATATAATTGGTTAAGCTTAAGGCATAAATAGAGATCAAATTGCATTTTGAATTTACATATATTCTTCAGATTTTAACTCAATATTTATTACAGGGTATTATACTTACTCTTTCAGTTTAAAGGGTATTACTTTAACACCAAGGATTACCATTAAAATACCCTCGCTTGAAGCTCACCCGCAAACACTATTTTCACATAAAAGTGCTTAAAACTGATAGCTATAGAATAAAGTTGCTCCGCAAGGTATTCACAATGTACCTCGTCTGCTTATGCATTACAAGGTATTCCACTAACTGCAACACTTGCCACCTAACAACAATCGCTTGAAAATCGGCCACAAATGAGCTGCGCGAACGACTGTCGAAATTGTGTTTGGCTATAAAACTAACCACAAAGTAGGAGCCCAGCTAGAGAATTGGACAGACTTTGGTGGCTGTCATAAAAGCCTTCAGTCATATGGAAGCTGGGAGCCGCTGGATGCCGGCTTGCCACAGGTTGCCGCCGAGCCCAGCAACATTTTGTGGCAATTGCAACTTTATTTTGCTCAAACACAAAATATTTGAACGTCGTCACAAATGTCAGCGTGGCAAAATTTAATAAACAGCCAGCAGACAAACAGACAGGCAGCAGCTTTTTTTTGGCCATGCAACATGTTGCATAAAACACAAAAAATATATATAGATATATAAATATATATATATATATATATATGTATATGTATAGAAAAAAGGCAGTCAAAATCGGACAAGGAAAATATGTTGCACGCGTCGCTGCTTCGATTTTTGTTAAATTTTCACATTCCCAATTTGTGAGCTGCAACAGAAACAGAAAAACAAGGGAACGGCCAGGTTGAGGGGTGTGGCACACACACACACATGTGCGTGTATTTGTTGTGCACACAAGAATTCCCACGTTTCATTTGTTATGCGTGTCTTGCAACATATTATTTAATTGAATTTATTTGCTTGAATGAAAATGCAAAAAGATAAAACCAAAAATAAACCATTTATCAAAGTGCTCAACTCTGGCTGTTTTTAGTTGTTGTCATATTTATTGGCAATACAAATTGATTAATTGTCGATCCTAATGCGCTAATTGAGAACTTTCTTGCCTGCCCGCATGATCGATCGTATTTCCCATTTGGTTGCACGCTGCGTATGCGCAATATGCAAGGACAACGTATGCAGCGTAACTCACTGCAGTAGCCGTCTGCTTGGACTGACATCATTAACCATGTCAGGGTCAGTCGCAACTGCTCTTCAACTCTTTTCCTCGCTCCCTTTTCTCCAGCGCAGTTAAGCAAACACTCATTAATCATCTGCCCTCATTGATCGTCGCAACTGCAGCTCAAATCGAGCTCATTCAAGAGCTGTCCATGCGCCAAAAAGTGATTGTTTTTGCTTATTACATAAGCGCCGGCTACCCACAAGAAAGTTAAGCAAAACAAACTGGCATATGAAATTAGCACAATGAATTTGGGAATACCCTTTCCAAATGGAAGAGTATACAATTTTAGTTGATTTTATTGCAGTGAGAAATTTATTGAGAGCTCATTCACAAATGAAATTGATTCAATTACGAATGTCTTAGTAGTTCAAGTTGGCGAAGACACAAGCTTGATCGATAATACGTTTTGTATGTATATTGATAAGTATCGTGTCTTATTTTATATTATTATTATTATATTATTTATATGTAAAATATAACTTTTTTAGCATGTCTTCAAATTAGTTTGAAAACAAATCAGTTTAAAACAGTATTGGAATAATTGTTACTGATTAAGCCAGGAAATTGACTTATATCTCATATATATATATTAGGATATAGTTCAAGCATTACGATATCTTTGAACATTCTGTTTTAAAGTTGTGAATTAAGCTCTAACTTGTACTTCTACTTCTTTGACTTTTTGACTACCAGTTTAAGTTTGCTTATCTATCACACGTTTGTTATTTAAGGTCCTCACTTCAAAGCAGTTTTTACATTTTGTAATCATCTTCATCTCAAACTCTAACTATTGCACTTCTACCTTAGCTACTCTTATACTTCAAAGATACACTGTTTCAAATCCCACTTCAGAGTTTTTCTTAGGACAGTTTTATTTTAAAGCACTTTCAACATTCTTTTTCAATTTTTGCTAGATATCCCAACTATTTCATCTCCAGCTCAAGCTACATTTGTTCAAAGCCTGCTACCAACTGGTATTACCCCAAATAAGCTTCATTTCTCATAAAAGCCACTTCACATACTCTTTTATATTTGGCCACCAGCTTCTACTCTCTTGCAAATTGTATGACATAATCAAGCAAACCCTAACTCAAATGCAAAGCCCACTTCCAAATGTGAACAGAAATCGTAACAATTCGTGCAAATGGAAGCAACTCAATTGACTCTCTAGTGACGCGATGCGAATGATGTTACGAGTGCGTCTCTACAGATGGGATAAGAGCATCTCTCTCCGAGGGCGATGCTTTCGCTTTACCTTTGCCTTTGCCTGTTGGCCACTTGAGCAAACACCAAGAGCTATCTGTTGTTGTTGGCTGTTGTCGCTGCTGCCGCCGGAAGCAAACACCAGCAACAGCAGCTCGTAAACGAGGATGGAGGCGTTTAAGTTGCAGATAGCCAAGGCCAGAGGAGCACCTCTATAAAAGCTGTCGATTCACCTGGCAATAGCATCAGTTCAGCTCTTTAGTTCATCTCAACCAGATCAACGATCACTATGAAAGTATTCCTTTGCTTGCTGGCGCTTGGCGCCGTAGTCAATGCAGGCTACATTGGCGGTGGTGCTCGCGGTGGCGGCGGCGGTGGTGGTGGACATGGACATGGTGACTCTGGCGCCGGACCCGAAGTCAAAGTCATCAAAGTGATACACGAAACGGCAAGTGGTGCAGGCGGTGGTGCTGGCGGTTGGGCAGCAGGAGGCGGCGGTGGCGGTGGCGGCTACGGAGGCGGCTACGGAGGCGGCTCTAGCGGCGGCTATGGAGGTGGCGGCGGTGGCGGCTACGGAGGCGGCTCCAGCGGAGGCTATGGAGGCGGCTCCAGCGGCGGCTATGGCGGAGGTGCTCAAGGTGGACAGGAGGTGAAGATTATAAAAATCATTACGCAGCAGCCTTCAGATGGTGGCTATGGAGGTGGCTCCAGTGGTGGGTGGTCTGCAGGCGGCGGTGGTTCTTCTGGCTGGTCATCCGGTGGCAGCGACGCCAACACAGCTGTAAAAATCATCAAAATCATCTCGGAAAGCAGCTCAGGTGCTGGTGATGCCGCGGGCTGGTCTGCTGGAGGTTCATCAGGAGGCGGCGGTGGCTGGTCTACGGGTGGTGCACCAAGCGGTGGCTGGTCCTCAGGTGGCTCGTCAGCCGGCGCTGGTGGTTGGTCTTCGGGTGGTCCTGCAAGCGGCGGCTGGTCCTCGGCAGGTCCTGCCAGCGATGGTTGGTCTTCCCAAGGCGGTGGCAGCAGCGGATGGTCCTCTCAAGGCGGCGGCAACGGCGGCAGCTGGTAAAACTTTGCTTAAGTTTTGATAATTTTAAATCTCATGCTGTTTCATCTCTCATGTGCCTCAATTCATTAACTTTGTCTTATTGCTCGCACCATTTGCTGAATAAAAAAGTCTTTATAATTTCCACAATCAATATTTAACTGAGGAGACGCGAAAAATCGTCTCAAACTTTTCCATTTAAGGCACCAAAAAAAAAAAGAAAAGAAAAACTGCATTTGAAAGTCGCAGACAAAGGAGAAGGCAAGAAAACTTTGTCAGCCCTCTCTCTCACTCTCTCTCTCTCTCTCTCTTTCATTCTGCTATATCTAAAGCTTAGCTAAAAAAGAGAGAAAAAAAACACACTTAAGCGTAAAGTAATAAAATTCAAGCAACCAAAAAAATGTCGAAGAAAAAAAGCAGAAAAAAGTGGGCGGAATGAAAAGAAGAAAAACCAAAATAATAAAAAGGAAAATATGTAAAATATCACTTTGAGGCGGCGCCAAGGATACCAAGGATACGATGGATACGAAGGATACTCACACTTAGCCGACATAAAGGCCAAAAGTGCAAGAAAAAGCTTTTGCCCGCGCAGAGGGCGTCGAGGGGTTGTCTGCAGAGTGAGTGGGGTCAGGAGTAGGTTGCTGGGGGCCACGAGTTTTTTCTTGTATAAAAATATTTTCCATATAAATCTAACAAAGAACGTGTTCGGGTTACTTGATTAGGCGCCCAAAAGTGTGCAAATTGAGGGAGATGGGGCTGCAGAGCGACGACGACGATGCCAACAACAGTTGCAGAAGCTAAAACTAGGAGAGTGACAGAGAGCGACTCAGAAATACCCTCTAAGCTGGATTGCATATATTGGAAAACGAATCAATTGGAAATCTTGAGCTAGAGAACAGACCGAAATATAGAGAAAGAGACGAGAAACAGTTAGAAAAGAACTATGAAAAGATAGAAGAAGAGTCACAAATTCGTATAAGCTAACATTTGCCCGTTACATACACACGCATACAATGGTTATACCCACAATCAACACCGCGAAATACGTTTCGAGGAAGTGTGTATAGCTTCGACGACTTCTCGGTTTCCTTAACGCTTTCAAAATAAATACTTACATAGAAATAAAAGAGAGCTAAAAAAAAGGAAGGCGCAACAAATCCAATTTGTTGTTGTCGCACCAAGCCCCAACCCCAATCTCCCTACCACCCACCCAACCACCCTCTCTTTGTTGTGTGTGTGTGTATGTGTGGGAGAGTTGTGCGCAAAGTGGGCGCCAACTTGGTTTCTATATTGATTTATTACTCAATGGCCAAAAAGGAAGTGCGCTGTATATTATTTTGGGAACGATTGCGCAAAGATTTTGATTTGCTCGACGAGAAAATTTGAGAACAAAAAAAAACAATCATTAAAGATCGATACACGCCGTTAGATCTCATCCACAAATCCAACTTGTTGCGCTGAATAAACAAACAGGCACACACACACACACATACATACATATATATAATTTACTTAATAGTTGCTGCTATATATACCATATATATCTATATCTATATATATTTATATATCTATGAAATCGAAATTTGAAATTATTTTGCTGAGTTTATGGAAAATTTTCCAAACACAAAATGTTCGCAGTTTGAATTGTTTTATTTGTGCGTTGCTGCTTACCAAATTTGTTATTATTTTAATTTTAATTTTGTTGATTGATGTTGTTGTTGTTGTTGTCGTGGTTGTTTTTGTTGTTGCACGTGCAGCACCAAATTGCGTGTTTGCTAAACAACAATAACAACAAATGCTAAAGTTAAGTTGTTCGTGGACTCTTTTCTTATTGACACACACAGTCTCTCTCTCTCTCTCTCTCTCTCTCTCTCTTTCTCTTACACTCTCAATTTCTGTCTCTCTCTCTGTGTGTGTGCTTAGCTATGTTGACAGTGGGCGCGTGTGCAACGGCAGCAGCAGCATCGTAAGTACACTCAATGAGGCAAATGCAAACAGTTTACGCGACCCTCGCTTTAAAAGTCTTCTTAACTGTAGTCTTAGCCAACCCCAAAAAAGAGTCTTGAGCACAATTGAAAACACTTATCTTTATATAATTTCAATATACATACAAAGTTGACAGAGAGATGAAAGAATTAGTTTCGAGTGGCTGAAAAGCCAGACCGAATGATTATATCTATAAACAAATAATAATCAATCGGTCAATCAGACAGAATAAACAGTTGATTATAAGAGTGAGCATAAAGATATTGATTAATACAGATGTGTATGAATATATATAGCTCCTTGATCTGATTGATATGCGGACTTACATGATTAACTCACTGACTGAAAACAAAATGAAAACTCAACTGATTTCCTGACTGATTAACAAACTAACATGATTGATTAAATGACTTTTAAGACGAAACAGTAGAACTGACTAACTGATTAGTTAACTTGACTGGCTGATTAATTGGCTTAAGACTGATGTTATATATTTTCTACAATAATACAGTTCATATAAACTGATACCATTATATTCATTGATTAACTGATCTAATTGATTTGGACTTATTAACAGCCTGTTAGATATACTATCTGATTGACTTAGAGATCGAATGATAGACATTCATGATTGACTAATTGATTGACAGATAGTTAGACGAGTTCACAGATTAGATTATACAAACTGCTTGATTAACATACAATAAAAATCGACGCAAAGACTAAACAGACATAATCAAACCACACAAATAAAATATTGTAAAATAATATTTATTGATTAATATTTATATTTATTATTTCTATTACAATCTATATTTAGAATTCAATTTTAATCTGGCATTTTCACCGAATTGAACTCCAGTTTGTTAAGCTGCCCCAGCACCAAGATCTCCTCGATGGCCTTTTTGGCCAGCAGCTTGTTCTTCTCGTCCAACTTGCGATAGGAAGTGGCCCAGCCTTCGGCATAGATGTCAGCTTCATCTCTTGAGCTGTGGCTGAGACTGGGCATCAGCTGCGACTGCAACTGTTCCAACACAGGCGATGTGTGTTCCAATTGAGCTGGGTTTACAGGTGATCCACTGGACGTCGTCAACACGTTATCAAACTAAGCAAAGGAAATTATATTTATATATTTCCAACATTCCCTGCAATACACTCACCATTTTAGTTTCAGTCTCGGACCAGTGATCCATGTCATCATCGTCTCTAAATTCATTCATCGACTCATCTGGCTTATCCCAGTTGCCATCCGACATTTCCGTCATAGATGCTCTGCCCACATCCTCACGCAGGAAGGATAATTCATTGAAGTACCACAGGTGAGGCACATACACCTTGCTCATGTCCTGTGAGATCTGCTCGCTGTGCTCCACTTTACGCAGCTCGCGTCTGAAACAGGTTCGAATCCCATTGATCCTACGCCGCATGCTATCCACATTGGCTTTCGCATCGATTTGCCTATAGCACTGCAACAACTTCTCATAGGCGGCCTTCTTATGTCGCTGATTCTTATATTGCTCATCCGTGATGCGCCATAGAGCTGGCAACTGGCGATATGTATCGAAGAAGTCTTGCCAGCGATCCGTTTGCGGTATGGCACTCATTGCAATCCCACAGACAGAAGCATACTAATACTAGCAAAGAGAGTGAGAGAGAGCGGGGATAGACAGACCAGAGTCAAACATGTTCATGTTTGACGCTCTCAGCACACGCTTACTTAGCTTGAGCTGCAGCGTCGCAGTTTGATGCGCAACATGATGGACTGCAAGCCTATGTACGTTGTCAAACATGCTGCAAACGTTCGCTGCTGTTTAAAGGGTGTGTACAACCGTTTGAAAACCTAGCTAAGTTGCTTGCCTTAAATTGGCGTCACTTCGTCGTCCGCTGGCGAACGTACAGCCATTTCGTCTGGTCGACGACACTGCCAGCAGCAACAGAAGCAGCAGACGTGCGTCGCAGTCGACGCCATTAACGTCGCGACGTTCGCCTCATCGATTTGGCGTCGTCGTCTTCAACTCTGCATGTTTGTCGCCAAGTGCTCAAGCACACACACACACACACACACACGTACACGTACATAATCACAAGTAAGGCAAAAGAAAAAGTTAGCAAAATATGCACGAGACCAAAATGAGCGCAAAAGCACAAACAAAATATTATTACTAATTCATTTTGTTATTTTGTTCATTGCACCCTTTGCTTATATCGCGCTGTCGCCCACTAGCGGCGCGTCGCCGCGATGTCGCCTTTTCTTGCCCTCCTTCCCGCTCTCTCACACACACAGTCGCTCTGCCAGCCGATTGCACTTTTGCACTTCATTGCATTAGCCCACACGCCGTGCTGAGCACCTCTCACTCTCACTCACTCTATCGCGCTCTGCTCATTGCCATTCGTTTAGTGTGAGCTTTTTTTGTTGCATTCGCTTTGTTTTCGTTTATCGTTTAAATGCTTTCAGGTGGCCGCTTTGCGATTCTTGCGCTTTTGCCGCTGCGTCGAATGTCTGGGGCCCAAGTCATAAGTAATTTATCATCATACAATATTGAAGTGCGTCGACGGCAACTGCGACAGCGACAGCGACAGAGACAGCGACAGAGACAGCGGCATCTGTCAATGCCAATCAATTGTAAATGATATGACTGACCGATTCTTGGGACTTTCCTTCTCAGCTATTGTTGTTGCTGTTGTTGCTGTTGTCAGGTGGTGCCAACTGCCAGACAGCAAGTCAACTTGCACAACAAAAGAAATCGATTGCTTAAGGAAATGTCTGGTAAACAAATCAAACGACCAAAGGGCATTATTTATACTGGGGAGTGGGTGTGGCTAGCACTATTTAGTTGACTTTGAGAACTTTAAAACGATATTTGATTATTTTTTAAATACTATTTGGATAACTGCTTTAATTACACTACTCAGAATTGTTGAAAGATTTACAAAGTGCACACACACACATGCGCATACACTCAATCAGCGTCGTACACACACTCAATTACAGTGCAAACTGCCCAACAACAATGGCTCCACAGTAAAATGCGATTTCCGACCAAAAAACTTACATTCACACACACTCACACACGCACACGGACACGCACACATCAATGCACACGCATACATATTTATAAATGTTTTTTTTTTTGGGTCTGTGCCTTGTGCTTTGTTTTGTATGTGGGTCATGTCCTTATGAAATATTCAAATGTCCTGAATTAAGCATTTATGCCATTTCCACTCTTTTTTTATTGTTTGTCCAATTTTCCAGGCTAGCCTCAGCTCCCGTGCTCTTCTCTCCTCTCTCCTCACCCCTTTGCTTCTTCTCCCTCTCCCGCTCTCTCTCTTTCTCTGGCTCTGCAGTTCCATTGTAAAACAAATTGTAAATGTGCCTGATTATGTGTGCGTGTGCATGTCTGTGCGTGTGGGTGTGTTTGCATTTGTGTGTGTGTCTGTGTGTGTTTCAATTTATTTATTGAAAATTTGACCAAACATGCTTGTCGAGCAGAGAGAGTGCAGGCAAAGAGTAAGTGAGTGGGAGAGAGACAATAAAACAGAAACGCATAAAAGCAAATAAATTGGTTACATTTGGTTAACACTCACACACACACACACACACACGCACACGTTTGTGTAAATCCGCAACGGAAGTTTGCTTTTAAATCGATTTTGATTGATTTTTCTCACTGCCAAGCAAAAATGCCTTTTGGACAAAAATCAAAATACATGCCCGCATGCTCTATAGGTGTGTATATGTGTGCATGGGCATGTGTGTATGTGTGTGTGTATAAATAAAATCAAATTGTAAATAATCGAGTCGGAATCGTCGCCTGTTTGTATTTCGCCAGCCCTTTGGCGCTTTTCACTTGAAATCCGTTTGGCCAAAAAAATAAAGAGAGAGAGAGAGAGAGAGAGTGAGAGAGAGAGGGAGAGGGAGAGAAATCAAGAATTTAACAACAGATCGAAAACACGAAATACAAATATTTTTACTAAAATTATTTTCAATATGGTTGTTTGTTGTTTAACTTGGTCGCTCGCAGCTCGTTATTTATTTATATTTATTGAATGTGTGTGCAACGCTTTATTTCAATATCATAAAAAAATGTGGAAACTGCCCCAAAAAAAAGGAGGAAGAAGAAAAACAGAAAGAAAAAATAAACTAAAAGCCAGCACTTACATTTTTAATACAAAATCAATAAATATAAAAATAAATAAATATATATGCATACATATACATACGTATGGGGGTATATGTATGTGTGCTTATATATTAAAATATGTTGTCCCATCTGAGTGCGTGTGTGTGAAAGACACTTTTTTATGGCTGCGGGCTCATAAAAAGCGCATAAAGTGGCTTTAACATGGCATAAAAAATGCAACCAAGAGTGCCAATAGTTAAGCCAGTGAGAGAGAGAGAGAGAGAGAGAGAGAGGGAGACAGAAAGAGGGATTGGGCCAAGGGTCAGTGAATGAACGAATCTCTCCAAGCCCTACAGCTCTACAGCTCTCTCTCACTCTCTCTTTCTCGTTCTTCTTTTCTGTGTACGCTTTGGGTGGTCGGATTGGAGCAAAATGTTAAGCGATAAGAAAAAGCTGAAAAAAACATATGTGACAATAGAATACGTGTCAGAGGAAGGCGTGAAGGAGAGGGATGCCGATCACTAGAGTGAAAAGAAATGCTATTTAAATATGCATTCATTCATTCATTCATTCACACATTCATACAGTCACACATACATTCATTCATACATTGATTTATACATCAATATTCTCATACATTCACCCATGTATAGATTCATACATAAGTTTTCTTCGGACTCATGACAATCGTATAGAAGACCAAAATGAACTTCTTCAAAGTTTGGTAAGAAAAGATGAATCAAAATTCAATTAATAATTGCAAAACTTTTTATTTACTTCTTATTCATTTTTAACGCGTGCCACGTGGACAAGGTTGGTGAGGGCAATAGATAAGGAATGCCATTGCAATGTAGGCGAGGAGAGAAGTTTCCTTGAAAAGCATCTTGGTTGATTTGTTGGTTTTCGAACAATATCTTTCTTAGTAGCTAAGCCTCTTTTATATGCAGACAAACCATCAAATTCATATTAACCGTAACAAATGAGCATGAACCGATCAAAAACTGTACTAATCGAGTTCTTCTTAGTTATGAAGCGTGAATTCATTTTTATTTCCTAGAATACTTTAAAAGTATAAATATTAATAATAAGATAAAAAACCATCTATATTAAGAACATTTTATCAATCTAAAATATAACTTAGCTTAACATAGCTGTCGTTAAAAAATTACTGTAAAAGTCCTTTCATGGACTAAAAGTTAATCAAAATAAATCCTCCCATTGAGACTTGGACGGTTGCTGGGTGCAGTCGAGCACATTCATTCATTCACACATTCATATAGTCACACATACATTCATTCACACATACATTCATTCACACATTGATTTATACATCAATATTCTCATACATTCACCCATGTATAGATTCATACATAAGTTTTCTTCGGACTCATGACAATCGTATAGAAGACCAAAATGAACTTGTTCAAAGTTTGGTAAGAAAAGATGAATCAAAATTCAATTAATAATTGCTAAATTTTTATACCCTGAACCCATTGAAAATGGGAAATCAGGGTATAATGTTTTTGTGAAAATGTATGTAACAGGCAGAAGGAGACATGGCAGACCCCCTAAAGTATATATATTCTTGATCAGCTCGACAAACTGAGTCGATATAGCCATGTCCGTCTGTCCGTCCGTCCGTCCGTCCGTGTGAACGCAGTGATCTCGCAAACCACAAAAGCTAGAGATCTCAAATTTGAAATGTATACTCGTGTATATCCTACGCAGTACGAGTTTATCATTTTTTTTCGATAACTCATCCCATTTCCTTATTATCGATAAAAATCGATAACTTTTCTTCGTTTTTGAATACCGTTATAGCTATAGATTTCAGACTTACTGTGTGTATCCGTGTAACGAATACAAACATTTTCCATTTTTTTGATTTTGGATACCACGCCCCCTTCCCCCCAAATTTGAAAAAAACGTATTTCAAATACTAGAGACTTGTGCTTTGGCAAATACATACATATGAATGTCATTATTACGCTGTAAAAGTTTGATTACGAAAGTCCATCTAGAAGCAAACCTATTCAACAAATAAGTTTCCAAAATATAGCCCATACTGCAGCCCAAGCGCTGCCCGCGCGCAGTCGCTGCGTAAACTGCGCAGTAGCAGAGAAAGTGCTTGTGCGTGCGTGTGCATGTGTGTGTGTGTATGTGTTGTTGGTGTATATGTATATATAAAAGAAGCGTAAAATGATTTGTATATCGCTTCTTCGCAGGGTTCAGGGTATCTCTTAGTCGAGCAGTCTCGACTAGAGCACTCTTACTTGTTTATTTATTTCTTATTCAATTTTAACGCGTGGACAAGGTGGTTCAGTGCAAAAGATAATGAATGCCATTGCAATGTAGGCGAGGAGAGAAGTTTCCTTGAAAAGCATCTTGGTTGATTTGTTAGTTTTCGAACAATATCTTTCTCAGTAGCTAAGCCTCTTTTATATGCAGACAAACCATCAAATTCATATTAACCGTAACAAATGAGCATGAACCGATCAAAAACTGTACTAATCGAGTTCTTCTTAGTTATGAAGCGTGAATTTATTTTTATTTCCTAGAATACTTTAAAAGTATAAATATTAATAATAAGATAAAAAACCATCTATATTAAGAACATTTTATCAATCTAAAATATAATTTGAGCACGAACTGAAACTAAGCGTAATCTCTTTCAATTTCTCCTTATTACATAAACAATTATGCTATTCCTTACATAACTCAAACAGGCATCCATTAGTGAAGCATGTAGATAATTTCCATGGCGATGAGTACAGTAGGTCGTAATTAAAATATCGCACCCATGCCTAAACAAGGTTGTCAGACAAACTTCACAGTCTTTTCCCCATCTACAAATAATCTTTAAGCCCGCTTTTTTGTTTTTAATAAAAAGGTCTTTACAAATATGTTAAGCTGCTCAAGCAACTTCCATCTAGACCTTTTCGACACCCCTTCGACCTGCACCCAGCTCCCGTCTTCCATCCTCCCTTAGCCCTATCCTTTAGCTTCATAGTTGAATTCCAACTCGACTCGTCCACGTCTGTAAATCAAAGAAGCGTATCGCGCACGTGTCTGCAATATGCATTAGTTCCTAGTGATGCGCATTTTAGCATTTTTTCCCTGATAGATTCAGCTTCTTTGTTAACTCACTGAGAATATCATACGCCTTTGTTTTGGGAAATTTCAACCAAAATTGTATTGTATATATACATACATACATCATTCTATTATTTTTCTAGATAGATCTAGCCTCTTTGGCTAAAGAATCTTCAGCTAGCCAAAAGAATATATTTTATTTGGTCCTATTTGAAAACATATTCCCTTCCAGCTTTAACAGCCTTTTCTAAAATATATTTGGTATTTGATTTTATCTTATATGTGTATATTTTTGAATGAATCAAAATGAAATTTATAATGCTCGAATTATTTATTTATTTTGTATTCATATTTTGCACTTTTTAAGTATACCAAAAATCGGTTATTGGATCATTTCCATCAGCGGTAAGGATAATAAATGCCATTGATAGCCAGGTAAGGAGAGAAGTTTCTTCAAACAGCATCTTGTTGATATGTTGGTTTGTCAATAACATCTTTCTCAGTATCTGAGCCTCTTTTATATGCAGAGAAGGCATAAAATATCATATTAACTGTAACAAAAGAATTGTTTAAACCGTTTAAAAACCATACTAATCAAACTCTTCTCAGTTATGAAATATTTGTGGTTTATATACATGTATATATATTTTCTATAATAATACTTCCAAATATATCTCAAGATATCTTCTATATTAGCAACTTTTTAATATAACACTCAAATAAATGAGTATCGCAAAGAAGAGCAGCTTCATCCCAATTTATATTTAAAATCTAACTGATAGTTAGATTTCTCACTAACAGTTATGCAATTCATTATATATTCTCTTTCAGCTTTAATCGATTGTATTTGATTTTTTTGATATTATTTTTAAGCAAGGTATTCGGCAGCACTGACTAATGCATCACAGTTGCTAGTCACAGCAACAGCAACACCCACTGTTACCTCTCCCAGACATTGCCAGCGACAGACAGACGGACGCAACCACCGAGAAATAATTTTTATTTTTTTAATATTAATTGCAGGAATCATGAGAATGACCAACCCTCAAGTTGTAAATTGATTTGGAAATCTTTATACAAGGAGTGCACAACATTTATTTTCCGCAACAACCAAAATAGAAAATACAAAGCCTAGCCTGTGTATACGCATACATATACATATACAAATACATATATCCGTTTACTTGCAATCCTTCATGATCTCCCCAATGGCGAAAGGCAAAGTTTTGGTCTTGATATAATCCAAATGGCGCACAGCATCAGAGAACTCACCCATGGATAGAGGGGGTACTGGTTCGATATCTTTATAGATCTTTGATTCGATCAGTATCAATTGAAAGTTGATTAGGTCCACAGCCGAGCGCATCTCGTCCACATCCACTTCGATTCTATTGCTATTATCGATGGGCTTGCTCGCAGACCCGTTGCCTGCTGGGATGTTCATTGCTTGCACCTTGAGCATCTTCTGTTTTCGCGCTTTGAAAAGCTTCCGCAAAACATACAATAGTGGCAAGATAATAAAGAACAGCCCATATATTTTGGACTGACCGATCCATTCCAGCATTGTGGCTTACGCTTAGAAAATATATGAGTACATATGACTGGGTAAAAACTACAAAAACAATTAGCCAGCTACGTTGAACGCATTAATAATGTGGAAATGAAGTCAAGGAATACTAGATGAATATTATATAGTATTCAAGTTGTACTAGTTTTATATTGAAAAGAGAGGATTGTTTGTGCTGCAATTAGTTAGGATGTCTAAATAGATATTCCAGTTCGATTCAATTAGATTTCCCATTGAACGGCATTTAAGGTCTATTTTGTTAATATAGGTACATATGTAGGTATATATGTACATATATATTTACAAATATTAATAATATAAAACCATCCGCTTTCGATTAAGTAAAGCGTATTCAATATGATATTCAATGGGATACACTTGTTCCACTCTGACACAATTCTGACTTTTCGCATAAGCCGCCCCACGACCCATGCTCCTCGCTCCGTGCCCCTCGGCTGCTTGGCTCCTGGTGTGCAGCCACTTGCCCCAGTCACTCGCCTGGCAGTCAACCCCTTATGTGACACGAAACCAAATCCCCGACCCATGTCCGGAACGCAAATAAACGATAAAAGCGCAGTCGTTGCGAATAACACTAACAATAAGTAGCGAGAGGCGAAAATGAAAGGGGCGAAGCGTGGACAGAGCACAGACGAGGCAAAAAACGAGGGGAAAGCCGACAGGCAACGCGTCGCTTTTGCGTCGGCTGAGAGCCGAACGAACTGTCGCACTCGCCGACTTACTCACTCACTCGCTGTTGGGCCGGCTCGTCCGTCGTCTGCTCGCTGTTTGGCTCGACAAACGCGGGAGTTGCCTGGGCGCCCAGCAAAGCTAGCAGCTGGATATATCGAATTTTACAAGGGATGCCAGCGCAGCGGCAAAGTGTAAATGACAGAGCGAGAAAGAGTGAGCAAGATAGAGAGAGAGAGAGAGAGAGAGAGAGCGCGCCAAAGTTGAAAGTTAAATTGATTTGAGCCGGGTGGCTATGGCCGAAGGGTTGGCTTGGCTTTGGGCTTGGCTCCACACACACACCCAAATGACTTTCAGCATGTGGAAGCCGCTGCTTAGCATGTTTCCTGCCATTAGATGGCGCCACGTGCGCAGTGAGAGAGCGCTCACTCGATGTGCGCTCTCTCTCTCACACACACACAGACACTGTTTTCTGCCGCCCGCTTGGCTGAAAATGAGGCGCAAATTTTGTGGCAACCAAAAAAAGGTTCAACAAATGGTTTGGCTCGATACCAAAACCGAAGCCGTAACCGAAACTCCTCACACCCTCAGCTCCAAGAGCCACCCACTATTTAGTAATGACACAAAGTTGTAATGGACGAGGGGCGAGCGGGCGTACGTGGGGGATATATCGTAGCTTTTGCTGTGCATAAAAACGTGTGGCATCATTTTTCAGGCTGGCCACGGGGGCGGTTCAGGGTGTTTTCTGGCTTTGGTTTTGGGCGCCCAGCAATGCAAGCGGCAGAGCAGCAGGAGTCCCATTGAAGCGGGGCGTCCATTATGATGCCCATGCTCCTGTAGCTCGCTCGCTCTAGTGCTATCTCTGTCGCACGTGCAGTCGCTTGAAAATTATGTCAACGAGCTCTGTTGATTTTCCATTTTGCCCGCTTTCATTTTAGCCTGCTTCCTGCCTGCCGTCCGCCCTTGTTGCTGTTGTTGTTGTTGTTGTTGTTATTATTATTGTTGTTGCTGTGTCGTTTGTTTTTGTTGTTAATGCTGATGTTATTTGGCATGTTGTTGTTGTTGCTTTTGCTTTTACCGCCGCCTGTCGCTGGTTAATTACATTTTACAAAATTTGCTGTCAAGTAGTTAAGTTGGGTTAAGTCGAGCGCGCAGCGCAGCTGACGCCAGCAGCGACTGCGGCTGTTGTTGTTGTTTGTTGTTGTTGCTGGTAAATTTAATATTCGATTTTATAATTTTTATACGCTGACCTTTTTGCATTTGTGGCATTTTCTTTTTAATTATTTATGTGCGGGGCGCTTTGAGTGGTAGGGGGGCGTGGCGCTCGTTTTGCTCTGTGGCAAATTAAACGAAAATCGACATATTTAATTATGCAGACAGGTGCCTGTAATGCGGCATTGTAATACAATGCTTGGGGCAGGAGTCGAGGGCATAAAGAATTAACTAGCTGAGCCAAGGCATTAATATTTCCATTTCCACAGCTGAGCTGTCAACCACTCAGATTAAGAATTTAATAGGGCAGAAATCAACTTGAGCTGAAATAGTTGCACACACACACACACACACACATGAGCTATCCAGACTCTACGTAATTCCTGCAGCAATAAAAACTTTCATATACTTTTTACAACTGTATGTACATATGTGTGTGTGTGTGTGTGTGTGTGTGTGTGTGAAAAATTCAACAAAAATATTTTTAAAAGCTCAAGTCAGCAACACAGACATTAAGTAAAAAACTGCACTCTAGCACAAATGTAAGAAAGAGATGCATTTAGCTGGAGAAAGTAGAAAGAGAGAGAGAGAGAAAGAGAGAGATAGCTAGAGCAGACAAAAAGGACAAAGAGAACAAGTTTCTCTACAAAAAAAAGTAGATAGAAAATTATACAAAAAATCATAGAAGAGTGTCAATAAAAACATAAAGGCGACGAGCAAATGCTCTATAAAAAAAAAAAAAAATTAGGTTAAAATTTAAATAAATAAAAATAAAAAGAAAACACAAAAGGTAAAAAAATATACATGTATATAATATTTTAAGTATTTATATTTTGTATAATTAATGTATTATCAACTTAAATAATGAATACAATATATTTTCTTAAGTTAGATAAAGTTTAATTAAGCTAATCTGGTCGCCATTCGCCTATGCCTCCTATATCCTGTTGCGTTAGTGTATGAAAACTTGGAGAGCAAAAGACAAGCAACGAGACAAGCAAAAAATGAAAATGAAAAGAAGGCAAAGAAATAAAAAAGTAAATAAAAAAGAGAGAAAGAATGAAAAAAAAACGATAGCGCAAAATGTTACGCTTGCATTTGAGTCGAAGGCAGGTTGAAGGGGCGGCGTGGCGAGGAGTGGGCTGTGTTGAGGTGGGATGCGGTGTTATTTTGGGAATTGTTGGCTTGGTGTTGGAGAGCATGTGGCTCCTACAATGACAGCAGAGGCAGTCGAGTTATTGTTGTTGTAGGTGTTGCTGTTGCAGCAGCAACAGCCGGCGAAGAACGACAGCGATGAGAAGGTGGACGAGCAGTAGCAGCAGCAGCAGCAGCGGTAGCTTGATGTGGAGCAGCAGCACGATGAAGGCATTAAGCTGCTACACACAAACACACACACATACGTGCACCCACGCAGATGGCAGACATTATGGCCAGCAGAGGCGAAGGATGCGTTTGCCATGAAATACGCACACACACACACACACACACACACCCACACACACATAAAGGACTTGGCAAGAAACTTGCGCGGCTTTTCACAACGGGAGGCAACTGGCATATCCATGCCAAAGCGATAGAAGAAAAACCCAGCCAGCCAGAGACACATACACATGCATACACACACACACACACACACACACACATTGGCACACACATGCCAGGACAAAATGGCAACATAACTGTAGTGAAAATGTCAAGAGAGAGAAAAGATATTAAAACGTATTTGACTTCTGCGAGTTTGCGGATGAGACGAAGAAGGAGCAGGAGAAGGTGAAGGAGATGAAGAGAAGACGAAAACGTAGACGAAGGACATGAGCAGGATGTACGCCTGTGTGGCACAATGAAAAATATATAAAGAAGCCGCACACACACACACACACATACACACTCACACACGCATGCACATACAGCTTATGACAAAAATAATAAAAATGGCTCAAGAAACGAAGCAGCTGAAAAGCAAAACGAAAACAGCGCAAAAATATAAAGCAAAGTAAAATAAAAGTAAAGCAGAAGCAAAAAAATAAAAAAAGCGAAATACAAGTATAAAAATGAATTTTAGATGACAGTCAAAGTGCTTGTGGAGCGGCGGGGTGGCGGTGCGGTCCGAAGGTTTGTCTTTGCAGTTAAGCAGACGAGTAAATGTTGTCCTTATTGTTGTTGCTGCTGCTGCTGCTGCTGGTGTTGTTGCTGCTGCTCCTGACGAGGCTGTCGTGGCTGCTATTTTATGCCAAAGACGTTGGGAAAAACTGTGAAACGGGGCGGTGGGCGGTGGCCGATGGGCCAGTCTGGGAGCAGCAAACAGCAGCAGCAGCAGCAGCATTGCACAGCAGCAGCAAAAAAGTCAAGAGAAGCGACAAAAAGTGGAAAGTTTTATGGGCAACAGCAGCAAAAATTGCAATATACCATAGCGAGGACTACGACGAGGACCCTCCTGACGTGGATTGGCCATGTGCGTTGGTGAGGCAGGAGGCGCGGGGCTTGTGCCTTGTTCTCTGCGGGGCTGAGGTGATGAGGCAGCTGCCTGATGTTGATGGCGTTGCCACTGCTGAGGCACTGACAACCAACACAAAAGCTGAAGACAGTGGCGTATCTAAAAAAGAAAACCAAAGGGAGTTTTTCTCTAAAGTGAACTATCATGAAATATCCTTAGATTAGCTGAGCTAACTAACGTGAAGCATAAGGAATGAGAAGAAAGAAAGGTAAAGAATTTATGAAGAGATAAGAGAAGTAGATGAAAATATAAGAAATGAGAAAAGGTGCGAACAGAAGTTAAAAAAAAAAGGGTAAAGAGAAGGCAAAGACAGAAAAAAAGAGAATTAAAAAGGAAAGAAATTGTTACCAATAAGTACTCAAGGACGTTTAAAGACTTTTCATAAATACATCTGTTCCAATTTCATATAGCCAATATAAATAGCTCTATATGACACCGTGCGCCTACATTATAAATAGCTCTGTACAGCACCTAGCGCTATCAATATAAATAAATCAAAATTTACCTACATTAAAATAGCCAGCCAAGTCGTTCTCCTTTATTCCATCCCTCTGCAAAAGTCAATTAGCCTGCGCTCCTGACCTCTGCTCTGGCTGTGTATACATCGATACCAACACTCATGCCACACATAAGCTCTGGCATTCACTGTGGCAAACACTTCTCACACTCACACTGCAACCACCCACCCACCCACTCGTTGTGGCCAACAAAAAAAAGAGACACAAAATGATTTCGTTTCTTGGCACGAGTTTGGGCAAAACTTCGACAATGCTGATGGGGAAACGTTAGCAGAGCAACTTACAAATTAAGGCTTAAATAAGATGCCGTCATCCCAGCCAACGTGCCCCTGCCTGTTCTCCAGGGAGTACGCTGGCAACATATGTTTGTCAAAATCCCTCAATAAGTATATTTCCCAGCTCCAACAAAAAAAGAAAAAGAAACAGAAAAAAGAGAATGGTAAAAGAATACAACATAAAAATAAATCATACGCCTCATCAGCCCCAGAAACGAGCCAATACCGTAAACATTATTCAACTGCAGCGCACCACTGGCAGCTCCACAACACCAACTCCAATTCACCCACCGCCCGCCTGCCCTTGCCCCTGGCCGCTCATCCTCGCGCCTGGCGCTAATAAATGCTTATCGAAGACGCATAAAGCGAGTAAATTCGCAGCCATTAAACGAGCATAAAACTCAATGCCCGTTCGGGTACTAGGCTACTAAAATGTGGGGGTCGACAAATCAAAGTACAAGCAAAACAGCCCCATGAAAACCAGCCCCAACCCCCCTCCACTTTGACACTCCCTAAGGCCGCAAAGAGCTGTGAAATAAAACCAGGCAAAGCACCGACAACGGCTACAATGAAACCCAAAGCGGTTCCCAGGCGATTTTAATGCGGGTTTGGCGTTACGAACCGAACCAACCACCCACAGAACCACCCAAAGCCACCCGAAACCGCCCAACGTTGACAGCATACAAAGTAACTTAAATCGAAACAATAAAGCGGCAACTTTGTTCGAGCAAAAATGCAAAAAGGAGCAAAGCATAAAAAATGGGGGCAACGGGCAGCGATCGGGCTGATGCATGGAGAATGAGAGGGGGCAAAACTTGCCAAAGATGGCGAGAAAAATGACAAAAAAAAGAACGCTGAAGAAGAAAAAACATGGAAAATGCGCAAATAAATGAATGAATAAAAGCGAGTCAAGGCACAGAGCAGCAGAAGCTTCCACAAAGAAATTACAAAATTGAAGAGGAGAAAGAGATCCACAGGAGCAGCATCAGCAGCAACAGCAGCAGCAAAGGACCTGCGGGAAAAAATATTAATAAATCGCAGCTACTGGAATGCTAGCAGCTACTAGAAAGTGGATATGGCCAAGTGCTCTGGGGGTGCCGCAAAGTGCGCGTACAATGCGGCGTATGCGTAATATGCCAAGTGCTAAAAGAAAATAGCAGCAAGCGGCTAAAAGAGCTCTGTAGATGGTTAGCTAGATGGATAGATAAAGAAATAGAGGGAAATATTATTTATATATATATATATATATATATATATATATATATATATATATATATATATATATATATATATATATATAACCAGCCCTACTTCAACTTGCATATCCATTAAACCAACTACTTGACTCCATTTAACTCAAATCTACCAAAAGTTATTCAGTATTCCAATTGGTTAAATTGAATTGAAGTAAATACAAAATATTGTCCATCTGTGACATTAGTGGTACGTGAAGGACTCGTTCACTATTTTCGAGCGCTACGGAAATAATTGATCCAATTTCGAGCCTAATTCCAGTCGTTGTGTGGCACTTTAGTTTGAGTTTGAATTGAATTGAATTGAATTGAATTACCGGCCATGCTCAATGGCTGAATGCCCGTGAGCCCAATGACCGCTAATCATAAGGATAACACCTAATCAACCGCAGAGCGGACGCCCACAAAATCGAAACCGAGAGGTTTTGCACCCAAAAATTAAATGAAACGTTGATAAGGCGCAAAAGGGCGCACTAAACGATTAAATCGAATGAGTGAACAAATGAGTGAGTGAGTGCCCCGATTGCCCTTCATTCATACACACACACACACACACACACACACACATACATACATACAGTTGTACATCCATGGCAACCCCCCGCAACACCCTGTGCTTGCGCTGTGGACGTGCCCGACTGACTTTCGGCACAAGTGCGCAGCGATGGCGAAAAGTGAATTTTCCGCCGTGCGGTTGTCAGGCACGCAGCGGGAATGACACTGGTAGATGGGTGGGGCGGCCTTTTGGTTCAGAAGGTGCAGCAGCAGCGAAGGCGGCGGCGGCGGTAAGAAATTGCTAGCTGAATAATTTCAGCAGCGACGCTGACTGCGACTGCTACAGCGACGGCGACGGCGACGGCGACAGCATAGCTATCAAGCATGTCAGCTGCGAGAGTGTGAGCGTGGCCAAAGTCAGCTTAAAGCGCGACAGAGAAGGAGAGCGCAATCGAACCGAATGGCAAGACGAGGCGAGACGAAGCCGACTGCTGTATTGGGTGGCTGTCGTACATTTGCTCCATTGCTCGGCACTCGTGTTCGGTCTGAGTGCGAGGTTCGGTCAGGCAGACAATGTTTTTCACGTGCCATTGCATGTGCTCACACACACAAACACACCCATACAGTCGCGCTCATACGAATCAGTTTGTGTGTGTGTGTGTGTGTGTGTGTGTGTGTGCCTGCGTGCAAGAGAGAGCAGCACGCGTTTTACTACTTCTGAGCGCCTGATCTGCAGGCAGCGTGTTGCGTTCGTGTGTGACGTTCTGTGCGGCTAACTGATTGACGTTGACTGCGATGCCGACGCCGCTGTTTTGCTATTTGTTGCCGCCACGCGATGAGTGAGAAAAAACGAGAGAGTAGGAGAGTAGGAGAGCGCAGAGCGGAGAGTGGGCAAGGGGGGCGCACGTGTAATTGTTGTTGCTCTGTCCTGGTTCGCTCTCTGTTTGCTTAACTGGGCTTGATTAGATTTTCGAGGTTAGATACATTACGAATTATTCAGCGCTCAGTGGGTGGCAGCACATCCACCCCCACCCCCACCCGCTGTCCCTCTCGCTATGCAGGGTCTGCCACTTGTTTCTTTGGCTGGCTCCTGCGAGGGCTGTTTATCGAATTTCTGACCAGAAATTCTTTGATTGTGTTGTAATTGTGTTATCCCTGTTGGAACGGCGGCTGTTGCTGTCGCTGTTGGCTGTGGGCTGTTGGCTGTTGGCTGTTGACTGTTAGCTGCCTGCCACTGCGGCACGTAGCACATAATTGTTACTATTAATATTTCATTGGGTGGTTGCTTCGGGACATTTATGGACTGTTTTTCCTCGCCTCTTTAGCAGGGGGTGTGTGTTTAATTAATCGACTTGCTGGCACTGAGTGCCAAATGTTCTTATTGTTTTTTGCTCGCCAGTCAAAATATTTGACTTGTAGATGTGGCTCTAATTGAGTCCCAGTCTCTGCGCTATCAATGGAAGTAAAAGTTTTTATCGTTGTTGTTATTCGTGCTGCTTTTGCCCATCTGGCGTTAACTTCACAAAAATGATGTAAACCTAATTAAATTTCCAATAGCAAACGACGCTGTCCGCCCCCAACTGCCCGCTCCTGCCCTAAGATTAGCCAAAGAAACTTTGACGCAGATAATTGCGGCATTGCGTCATGCGAAGCAAATTTTCCACAGAACATTTTCTGAAATCTATTGAGCTTTAAGTAGATTGCGAAAATATGTAACAGGCAAATGGAACGCTCTATAGAGTATACAAAGCTGTAAAAAAGCGTGTTAGAAGTATCTTTATTAATGAAGAGAGGAGAGTATATAGTTTGTAGTATCAATTATCTACTATCTACTATCTACTGTCTACTATCTACTATCTACTATCTACTATCTACTATCTACTATCTACTGTCTACTGTCTACTGTCTACTGTCTACTGTCTACTATCTACTATCTACTATCTACTATCTACTATCTACTATCTACTATCTACTATCTACTATCTACTATCTACTATCTACTATCTACTATCTACTATCTACTATCTACTATCTACTATCTACTATCTACTATCTACTATCTACTATCTACTATCTACTATCTACTATCTACTATCTACTATCTACTATCTACTATCTACTATCTACTATCTACTATCTACTATCTACTATCTACTATCTACTATCTACTATCTACTATCTACTATCTACTATCTACTATCTACTATCTACTATCTACTATCTACTATCTACTATCTACTATCTACTATCTACTATCTACTATCTACTATCTACTATCTACTATCTACTATCTACTATCTACTATCTACTATCTACTATCTACTATCTACTATCTACTATCTACTATCTACTATCTACTATCTACTATCTACTATCTACTATCTACTATCTACTATCTACTATCTACTATCTACTATCTACTATCTACTATCTACTATCTACTATCTACTATCTACTATCTACTATCTACTATCTACTATCTACTATCTACTATCTACTATCTACTATCTACTATCTACTATCTACTATCTACTATCTACTATCTACTATCTACTATCTACTATCTACTATCTACTATCTACTATCTACTATCTACTATCTACTATCTACTATCTACTATCTACTATCTACTATCTACTATCTACTATCTACTATCTACTATCTACTATCTACTATCTACTATCTACTATCTACTATCTATTGTACTATCTATATATATTTATAAATAAAGATCATCAATCGATTGCTAACTATGTGAACGATAATTATCGATATGCCAAACTAAGGGGACAGCTCAGTCTCCTCTCCACACACACACACAAACAGAGAGGACAAAGATGCTGGGTCATCGTCGACTGTCGTCTGTCGTCGGTCGTCTGTCGTCGGTCGTCGGTCGTTATCCTCATTGTCAATATCGAGAAATTTTTACACCCACACACACACAAGCGCAAATTGAATTATCCCCAACAAATAGAGCTTGAGCCGGAGTGTGTATGGGTGTGTATATAGATATATGTGGTTGTTGTTACTGTCGTTGTTGTTGGTGTCAATTGGGTGTCTGTGCTCTGGCATGTTGTGCTTTGTGTTGTCTTGGATTGTCTTGTGCTCTGAGCTCAGTTCACTCTGTGTATCTGCGAAACGTCAAAGTATCTTAATTAAATTTCATCCCTTAGCCAAAACGTAAAAATGTACAACAATTTCACGTAGCCCGGACTGACTAATAGACAATTTACGCCCACAGACACACACACACACACACACACATAGACTCATACACACAGACACAGAGAGACTAGCGAACAGTCAAGACGCGACACAAAATGAAACGTTGAATGAACTGTGCGACAAGGACACTCCCCACAAATGTCCTAACCCATTGCCCGTAGACATGAGTGCACGAAATACAATTTCACAAACAGCTACAACAAATACAAATACAATCACACACACACTTACACACACACAAGGAGACAAACAACATGCCGTTTAGCAACACTGCCGGGCAGTGTGGGGCAATGCCAGCCAACCAACTAGCAGTCAACTGTTATACCATTAAATAAAGTTGGCAACACTTAATGCACAACGACAACAAAACCAACAACTGACCCCCCCGGCCAAGGGGCTGGGGCTGTTGCTTTTGCTGTTGCTGTTGCTGTTGCTTTGCTTACTTGTTTGGGGGAGTTCGAAGAGGGCTGCCAAACGTTTACCGATTTGTTGCTAATATTAAGCAGGCAGCCAAAGCGAAGCCTTCACTTTGAAGCTCTGACATGAAACTCGACACAGAACCTATAAAATATGTAATGCAACAACAACAACGACAACAACGACAGCAACAAGAACTTTGCCATAACAGTTTTCGATTAGACACGTTTATACGGCTGCCTTGATGCTGAAAACATATTAAACAATTGCAAAAGTTTGAAATAAAAGTTTGCTGGCAATAATCGGTTTTGTATTTAAATAAACAGGAAGCTTTAGCTGAGTAGGTGTGTGCGGCAACTCTAGCAGCTTGAAATGAGTATTCTATGCATTTAAAATTTACTTGAAGCCTTAAAAACTTGAACATCTCTCTCACTCCTGGGCTCACTCCATTTAGTTTGGATTAGAGCTTAAATGATGTTTAACTGTAGAATGTGTGGCAACTGTGATATATTACACTCATCAAAGAAATCAGTGTGGCAACTCTGTTCAATATTATTTTCTATGAAAATACAAAAGCCAAAGTAGCTGTGGCAACCCTGTTAAATAGATCTTATATTAATTATCTTCCGCTTCTATTCTATACAAGTAATTTACATACTCAGTTAATTAGCAGGCGAGCTAATTGACTTAGATTACATGTAAAGCGTTGCCACCTGGCAGAAAATTGCAATAAGTGTCGCATAAACGAGATAATATTGTTGCATATATTAGGTCTGTGTGTGTGTGTGCGTGTGTTTGTTAGCCATTTGTTTTTGTCGCTTGCCTCTGGCATACGTATGTACATATAAACACGCCACGTTAGGCGACGTGCCAAGTTTCATGTGCAACTTCGTACCCTAAACAACGAGGCAACTGAACAACCAAACCAACCGAGCCACTCGAACCACCCAGTCACTGGCTCCATCCAACAATTTACTACATATGCAGCGACAACAAAGCGCATGAATTTGTTGCCAGTTTGTGCCACCCGCAGCTGCGATGGCCACTGCGCTGCCTCACACCCACCCGCTTATCAGCCCCCTCCACCCCGTATATCACCCATTCCCTACGCCCATGTCGCCGACTGTCCATGCACCGCAATTTGCGCGCAACAACAACAACAATAGCAACAGCAAACAGCAACTGTTGGGCGACGCGTGATATCCTTTACACAGACACAAGCCACGCCCAGCGCTGTCCGACGCCCACAATCCTGCTTCTGTCCGGAGTTTTACTTATCCATAGGAAGCCGGCACTCACAGCTACCGTTCCGAATTGAATTAAACTCAAACTTTTACCAATTTACAAAAGCAACAGCAGGCAACAGCAAAAAGAAAGGCCAACAACAGGAGGTGGGCCGGGTGGTGCGCAAGTGGTGGTGAGGCGGTGGTGCAGCCAAGCGGGATAAGTGATGGGCAGGCAAGGAAGGCTGGCAAAGTTTTCGTTGGCAAAGCCAAGTCGAAGCTTATTTTCTGCAGCGCCTTTTGCCTTTTTGTTCTTTTGCCTATTTTCAGACTATTCTTATGCCACGCCCCCATTCCACATTCCCCTTTCTTGTTGTTTCATTTTTCATATACCCTACGTACATATATACAAAGTGGGAAGGATCTCAGCAACTACATAAGAGAAATATTACAGATAGAACTATTTTTAGTTGCTGAATATTTAGTTTATGAAGTAAAACTTAAAGATTGCTATGTAGATTCTATTATACACCTATTTTGGATATCCTTTCTTCGATTTCCCTGAAAACTAAAATTTGTAAACCTAATTAAAATGGCTATGCAACCTGAAAGCTTCATAATGTTAGCTAGATTATTTTCAACAGTAGCCCTATGCTGAGATCGGGATATCTTCTTGTCGAGCATTCCCCATTCTAGCGGTCTTGTTTGTGTTTTCTTTTTTGTATTTTTTTGTACTTTTCCTCTTGCTGAAACACAATCTGCACCGTAAAAGAGCTTAAACCCTGTCAAGCCACCCATTAAGAGCCAGGCGCACATTTTGCGTGCTGGCATACCAACACACAAGGACACACACGCACACAGAGAGAGAAAGAGAGAGAGAGGGAAAGAGAAAAAGAGAAAGAGACTCTAGTCGGCTGTAGCTATATCCTGGCAAAGGACAACTATGACCGAGCTTTAGGGACGCAGAGACATGGCTAAGTTGTTTGTAGTTGCTGTTGGGGATTGTTGCTTTTTTCGGTTACTTTTGTTGGTTTTGTCCTGCTGCTGTTGTTGTTGTTGCTGTTGTTGTTGTTGGAAATTATAGCATGTCCTTTGGACTAGCATTGCTATGGCTTTTGGCCACAGCACTGGGCGCCATTTGGCAGTAGATGGAGCAAATTGTTGACTCGCTTGTGCTTTGACTTGCCCTGGCTCTGTGGCTATAGCACTCTCTTTCTCCCTCTATCTCTCCCCTCTCTGTCTCTCTTTCTCTCTCTATGTCTATTTCTTCCTTTCTCTCTTTACAGCTATCTGTCTCTATTTGTGGACCATGGCCGAAATGAGTGTCCATGATTTCAACTGCGGCACAATGTTTGTCATCTGCTGAAATATAATCGAATCGAGCAGCCAAAAAGCGTACAATTTGAACAAATTTAGTAGCTAAGAGAGACAGAGATATTGAAATGAAATGAAAATGGCTGTGGAAACCACGAAAATGGGCAAAACTGAGGATGAGCAGAGCTGAGTGTCAGATGAGATGAGTGGATAAGATGCGATAAACCTAAGGAGCTGAGAGCTGCGAGATGAAATATGACGAAGTAGATGGAGAAATAAGCTGCGATTTACCAGAGATCTTGATTGGAGAAATTTTGTTATTATAAAACATGAAATACCATTACATATATGAAGAATGAATGTTATCGTATTATACTATATAGTATTGTAAAATATAAATAATCACCAAATCCAAAAAAATTGTCTGAAATCATACAAAATTATTAATAAAAATATAAAAAATTTAATCTAATTACTAATAAATAATTTATATACACACAAAATAATAACAATTATTATTGTAATTATTATTACCCTTATTAATATTAATTATTATTATTTATTTTAATCATTACTATATATAATACAATTTCAATTACTATCGTCATTATCATAGACAAAATAATTAAGAACTAGTAGACCTCTTGTAGAATAAAACATAATTATATATATTTGTTTAGTACAACATACACACATTCCCATAACAATCAGCAATTATTTGATAGAACTGAATCGCCATATAATTTGCTAGAGAAATAAAAGCTTGCTATCCTAATCAGCGCTCCAAAAAAAAAGTAAAATAAAATTTGTGTATAAATATACAAACGAGCAGCGATGAGAGACCCTCAAATATCATCCACAAATGTTTTACCCAAACCCTGTTTCCTCTTGCTGCACCCCGTCTCTCCCACTCACCCACTCCCTCTCACTCTCTGTTTCTCCCACTCTTTGTCAGACACCAAATATATAATTTTCCAGCCATTTTGCTCACACCACGAAGCACCGCAATAGCCCAGCTGGGTGGTCATCATTCTGGCGACCAGGTCAGAGTCAGACTGTCAGACGAACAGACAGACAGACAGAGAAACAGACAGACAGAAGGACAAAGAAAAAGTAGCTAAAACGAAAAGTTAATAGAGAAAGCAGAAGCGACAGCAACAGAATGTGGGGCCAAGGCAAAGCAATGGATGGAAATATTGTCAGACTTGGGTGAAGGGACGAGTGCAGTGAGAGGGTCTTTTGGCAGCAGCCAAATGGACAGACGAGGAGACAGTCAAGGCGAAAACTCACAAAAAGGTCGTATATACAAACATATATAAATATATATATATGTGCATATACATATAGATATGGATAGAAGGACAACGGACATTGGGATGTTGGACGACGGTCAGCCCCAAAGTTGAAAATGTACAAACAAATCGAGCAGACATGCGAGCAGTAACCGAACTGTAGGTTGAGGGCGGCAAGGGCGGGGAGGGAGGTAGTGGGACGATGACGACGACAGACATCGAGAGCAACAAACAAACAAATAGACAAACAGACGTTGACCCAAAAGTTGAAGTGCAGATCTAAAAGCACCAACAGACAAACCAACCACCAAGCCACCCCAACCACCCTCGGAACTAGCAGCCCCCCGCAACCTCACTCACAATTCGCCTGGCTAGACCCAAAAGTTTGATTTAAGCTCTAGAACTTTTTGGGTGCGCTACTCGAGTATATCACGCATACGCACTGTGGCCATGATAGCTGAGAGTGGCTGTGCGTGTGTGTGTGTTTGTGTGTGTGTGTTGCTGCGTATTTGTTGAATTTAAACATTTTCCCAAGTTTGGGCTGCTGCTAGCAAAAGCCAAAAGTTTTCCCAGCAGCAACAATACTTGGCCCCAAAAATAAAAAGAGTTTATTGCTGTCGGACTCGCAGAAGAAGCGATGGGAGGAAGGGAGGGAGGAAGCGAGGGAGGGCGTGGCTGCCATTGCCGCTGGCAGCATAATATTTTCTGCTAACGCAGTCACTTTTCATAAACTTTCACAAGCAACAACAACAACAGCAACAGCAACAATGAAAACTCAAACAACAGCAACAACTTGTGGAAATGTTGGAAAAAGGCAGCCAGCAAAAAGGATTATAGAAAATTGCCAGCAATATGAGCAGAAAGTGTGGGCAGCCAGGGGCTGTTAGACAGAGCGGAGCAGGGGCCACTCTGAGTGGGTGTGGGCGTGGGTGTGGGTGTGGGTGGCTGAGTGCCTGTGTGGTGTGGGTGGCTGCTTCAAGGGACGCTCGTCTGCTTGCGCATATTGTCAACTGTTGGCGTCGACGAACGGCAGAACGAAAACGACAACGCATCAACGTTCTCGTCATTGTTATTACAGCCCTATGGCATATACATCCACACCCGCACCACACAGCCCCACGGCACACACACATAAACTCAGATAAATATATATACAGATATCGCTAGCCATACCCACGCACAAGCCTAAAAGCCGTCAACACAATGTTTGGCTTGTAGCCGAGAAGCGCAGCCAGCAATGGCACAGTGGGCTGAAAGCTATAATTAGTATAATAATTAAATTTAAGAAATGTGTTTTATTATTATATAATAATATACATATATGAGGCTATGTCAAAAAACTTGCGTGCTTAAAAAATGAAAGGAATTTCGATAGAGAAAAAAATAAAACTTAAGTTAGTTCACATACTTTTGAAACTACCCTCGCATATGTCCAAGCTAATGCTTTTCTGCATATTTTGCAGCACTTGCGCCACTGTGCGCTGGCAGCGAAGGTCGTTTAGCGTTGATGACTTGACGGCATCTGACAGAGACGCGAGCAGAGCGAATGCTTCAAATGTGACTGGGATGGGGGTAAAGGAGATTATGCCCTAAGGGCGCGGACTTGGCCTGGGCAAGCATAGGGATGAGGGGCATGAGCGGGTTGGTTAAGAGGGATTCGTCGGAAATTTTCAGGTTTTGATTGTGTAGTCATGTCAAAATAATAGTCAACTTACATGCCACAGCCGCAGCAGCAGCAAAGTTGGCCGCCAACCCCCGTCAAGGAAAAGCTCGCATTACACTCAAATACACAGAGTGAGAGAGAAGGCGAGAGGGAGGCAAATGTGTGTGAGAGAGGGAAAAGATGCTGCTAAGTGGCTGGAACTTGTGAGTTCCTGTGGTTTACTTGCTCATTGCTTCCTCTTTTTTATATATTTTGTTCGTTCTGCTCCTCATTTGCATGGCGTGTGGCTTAAAATGAATTTGCGCATATTTGGCATATTATTTTACAGTTGCAGCCAAAGGACAAGCTCTTGACAAGCTGCTGCGATTTTGACGGGTAGCTCACACACACACACACACACTCACACATACGTTTAGAGGATGCTGCATATGTGCACAGCCCCTGCCTTGTCCTTGTCATCGGTAGAGTCCTTGCAACCCCCGAGCTGAGCTCTGATGCTGCCTGCTACTCACGGCACATCCCTCGCTTGTATTATTTTCTTTTGTCATTGTGCCTGTTTTTTTTTCTTTCTGTATTTATATATATACGATTTTTCCTTTTGTATTTGTATAATTTTTTCTGTCGCCTGGCATCCCCTGCAAAATAATATGCAGCAGCCACCGCCACCTTACAGTGGGCCCAAAACAACAAAAAAAAGAAGCGCTCACCCATTGTGTGCTTGCCCAACTCTGTTGTTATGCCATTGTGTGTGCGCGTCTTTTATTTTTGCCTTGCGTTTTTCCTTTTCGTTTTCTTCCTTTTTTTCATTGCTGTAACTTTTGGCCAACCTCCTGCTCCTGCTCCTGCTTCTCCTACCACTTTGTCAGCCTGGCTTGCCATTTTTATTGTTCTTTGCACACAACTTCATTGTAGCCCACTTTTTGGGTGGTTTATTTTTATGGCTCCATATCAGAGCCTTCCCCCTTCCCCCTGCCCCTGCCCCTACCCATGCCGGGGTTTGGTGTCTCTCACGAGTCGTTGAATTTTTGTGCTATTTGCCGGGCTCACACCCACAAACAGCAAAAAGGATCTGCGCCTGACCCCATCCTGCGTGCAGGACTTACTGTTTTTGCTCGCTTCTTGTCTCCCTCTTTGGTTTTGACTTTGATGAGATTTTTTTTGAGGTTAATCCCTTGTAGTGCCAGGACCAAGCGCGTCAAGTCCAAGTTCTTGTCGTGGCTTTGTCTGCACGTCCTCTATGCGTGTCTGCGTGTATGTCTGTGTGTGTGTGCGTGTGGGCGATTATTCTTGGCGTGGAGTGGAAAATTAGTAAATGTTGAAAACCTTGCTGTAACAGCAGCTTCTCTACTTTGCCTTCAAGCATCCTCTTTGCCGCGCTTGACTGGACAATGGGGCGCAAATTGTTGGGCGTGGCACGTGCGTCGTTTTTTTATGTTTTTTTGTTTTTGATTTCTTTTTCTGTTACCTTTAACCGTTTGCCTTTGCTTTGTTGTTGGATGGCATGAAAATTAATTTTTCTAGCTATCAACTGCTGCTGACGTTGAAAGCAAAACGCTTTGTTAAGAGCAGCTGCAGTTGAGTCTTCTTTAAGATGTTTCACTGTGCCACCCCAGCTGATGAAGAGGCAAAAGCAATTGGTGTTTGAAAAATTAATTTTAATTTTTAACTGGAATTGGGTTTTTTGCTAGAACTTAGACGTAGATACGACCAAATTATGAGTACAACTTCTCATTGGACTGTTTGATGTATTCAACAGCCCAGATAGGTTTATGCGAATATATTTATTGATAGATTTGAATACAACAAACCATTATTCAGCCGCTGAAACGCTCTTATAGCCAGCATAGTTTAGGTACAGCAAAACTATTCAATAAGCTTTACCTATCAAGTTACTCAAATGCAAACTCTCATAGATTACATAAAGAATTTGTTCTGTTAAACATATCATATACATATGTATATGGTGTATATACATTAGATATCACGTTCAAAGTTACATTTTCTTCAAGTTTTCTACTCCTTCGATCAAGTTGCAGCAATGCAAAAGACGAGCAAAGTAAATGCAGTCAAACCCTTGAGTTGGCTCGTAGAACGCTGCGTATACTTAATATGCGACTAAACACGCGCAGCTTGATATTTATGACGATAAACCTGAGCGCTGAGTACACACACACACACACACACACATATGCACTATACACAAGCACACATACACACAACCCACACACACAGACATTAAATGGCAGATATCCTTTTAACACTTAAAGCGGTGAAAATATTAAAAACAAAAACCACAAAGCCAACAACAACAGCGCACAACATTTTTATTGATAAACGCGCAGACATGCCAACACGCATGCCACGCCCCCTCTCTATGCATGTGTGTGTGTGTGTGTTTGCTGGTCGTGTCCATGCCGAACCGCAACGCAGCTCAGCGCAAGTGTATAAAATTATGAAACAGCTCGCACCGTTCGCGTTGTGTCCCTTCTCACCAGCAAAAAAAAAACTTTCCACTTGCACACCTAAGCGCCCAACCGCTGCACCACAATACATATCATTGTGCCCGCACAGTGGTGCGAAAATAACACTTTGCTGTGAGAAAACTCAATTTTATTTCACTTATTTGAATATCTTCTCAAATGCATATTTTGCTTAAATTTTATTTTATTTTTAAATTTTTTGCTTCTATTTGATACACTGTGCGCAGTGCACGCTTCCATCTCTAAACAGCTAAACTGCAATATATATTAAGTACTCTTGTTTATTATTGCTATTCTCTTCAAATATTACTCTACACGTTTGTTTAGCTTTGCCCCACTGTGCTCCACTCATGTTCGTCCTTGTCCAGGCACTCGCATACATACAAATGCGCTGCTGCTGCTGCTGCTGCTGCTGTTGTGTGCTGCCTTCTGACATGGTTCCGGCTTGTTTGTTTGGTTTATTTTATGACCATAACCGACCAGAGCCACCCACACCCAACCGCCTAACCACCTACCCATCCCACCATCAAACGGTCGAGCAAGGCAGTTCCAACTATAATACACAGCCGTGCCTACTATGCAACAACATGAAGGCACACGAGTCGCTGCAGGCGTTATAGATATACATATACATATATACATATATAGGTGTGTGTGTGTATGCGTATGCGAGTTAGTTTAGTAGCTTTTGCCGCCTGTTTGACTCGGCTGAAGTTTCAGCGCTTCACTGTGTGAGGTTGTTGCTGTTGTGTTTGCGTTTGCCACGCATATAAATTGCGTTGCTCTAACTGTGTATAAGTATGTGTATGTGTTTGTGTTTGTGTATGTGTTTTTGTGTGTGTATATGTGTGTGTGCAGCTGCGCTTAGCCCGTTTGCTGTGCCGTTTTGTAAGCCAGCACCAGCTTAAATGCCATTTGTATGCATTGAATGTTGCATGGCCAGCCAGGAGACGAGACGAGACGAGACGATGTAGCCAACTTGCCGCACAGTGGTCCATCATGAGCTGAACTCTAGAATCTGTCTCTTTGTGCCGCATTTGATTATTTTTTCAGTACATTCTGGCTGGCACTGCAGCTGGCAACTTTTTGGGTGCCACGATTCTATTTTTTGCTGTCAGCTCAAATATGTTGCATATGATTTTTGCATTTTCCCTTTGCCTTTTATTTCAACTCATTTCAAAATGTAAAACTTTCGTGTGGGTGTGTGTGTGTGTGGGTGCTGGACATGTGGCAGAGGCCATGAGCTGCAGCATCTGCAGTGACCCAACAGTTGACCTCTGCCTGACACCTGCCTGCCTGCCAGCCAGCCAGCAAGCCAGAAATTACGTTAGTATCTTGACATATGAGATATACTCACACTTAATATAAACATGAATAAATATTACAATATTAATATATATATATATAGATCTATATTATAAATATATAAAATCCATTTATGGAAACTGTTAAAATTAGAATTTTTGTAGTTAAGTGTGCCAAAAATAAATTTGATACATTCTGCCATGCAAACTTCAACTTCAAAAGTATTGAAATGGAAATAATACGATTCTCTTACTTACACCTATTCCCATTCCTGATTAGTTATATAATATTCTAAAAGCTATCTGTTCTTTGTCTTACTAGAATTGGTTGTCATGTTCTGTAGGCTTATCTGAACAGAAGAAAAACCTTTTCATTATTTTACATACAAATCTTTCAAATCAAAATACCTACAGCACGAACAGCACTAACTCTTTACTGAGAAAAGAGCTGCTCAGCATTGACTGGGCTAAAGTTTTTCCTGGAAATAAATGTTTTGCCCACTCAGCTCGAAACCTGGACTATTGATGGCGGGGTTCAATCGGTGAGCGCCTTAATCGACAGCCCAACTATACTTGGTTAAGCAAGAATCTACAGGAAAGCATGAATTATTGTTATGATTAAACTAAGAGTGTGTGTGTGTGTGTGGGTGTGGGTGTGGGTGTGGGTGTGTTTAGCAACCCCCAGAAGACCCAAAAAGAAAACAATCCAATCTGTAGGCAAGATGTAGCCCCTACCCCAACCCCAGTCCACGCCGTGTCCATCTTTAACCCAACAGCAAGTCAAGCAAACGAATCTCGTACGTTCCATCGACCATGCCCACTTATTCTATATTTTACTTAATGCATTCTCTGCTTATCCTTATTTTTATTAGTGTTTCAATATTCTTTTTTCACTTTGCTTGGTTGCGTTTTTCTCTGCCATCCGTTCAACTGTCTGTCGATTCAGCTTGCTTTGCTTTGGTTGCCTTCGAGTCGTGGTTCTGGTCCCGGCTTCAGTCCTGGCTCTGGGGTTGGCTCGTTTCAGCCATTAAATGGACAAATGAGGGATATAAAACAATTCGCTTTGGCTTCCTTTTTTCGGTCTTCGAGTCCTTACTCTCTCTCTCTCTCTCTCTTTTCTCTACTCTATTTTATTTTATTTTTTTTCCTTTTCTTTTTCTGCTCGCCAAAGTATTTTATTATTATATGTATTTCCTTTTTCTTGTAGACCTTCTGGGTTGGTCACTTTATTTGTACCTTGCCCTGGGATGGGGGTAGTGTGGGCATGCAAAGTGCTGGGCATATCCTTTTTGGGGCCATGTCCTGGCATGGCTGGCAGTCGGGATTTATGCTCAGTTGTTGGGTGTTTCTATTTGCCTTTTGGGTGTGTTTGCTTACACGGCAAATGTCGGTACGTCCTTTCGTGTGTCCTGTTTATGTAATCGCCCACATTAGTTTTTTCGCCTTGCCATGTGTTCCGTGTTGGTGTTGGCTCTACAACATTTGCACTCACTTTGAAGACGCCAAAAGAAAAACCGAAAAACACTGCTCAATGGCCAAAAGATTTGGGCTAGCTGCGAAGCTCATTTATACTCGCTAGTCTCTCGGACTCGTATAATTTTCATTTGCACCTGCCAAAGGCCAAGTGAAAAACCCGAAAAAAGAAATGAAACTTACCTTAATTCTAATGTCCACTCTCTAGCTCTCTCTCTCTCACTGTCTCTCTTTCTCTCTCTCTCTCTCTCTTTCACTGTCACACCTTCTCTCTGGCTTTGGGTCATTTTCCGTTTACTATATTTTCTTACTTTCATGTTGTCCCGCGCTGGCGCATGGAAAATGAAATGAAAATAGAATGATACTCATTAATTTGATAAATCGCGGGCACAACTGAGTGCATGTACTGCTATATATACATACAATATATACAAAAAAAAAATATATATATATATATATATACTATATATAAGAGTCCTCTGGTATTGTACAGTCAACGCTTTGCCAGCTCGCTTTCGCTTTTGTTGTTTAATAATGCTCGCAGATTTTATAAATGACCACGTTGCAAATGAAAAAAAATAAGGAACAAGTTGACCTTTAGCGCAAATAGGAAGCTGCTCTGCTCTGCTCCAGTTCCTTTTGCTCTCCTGTGCCTTTATTCTATCTTCGCTTTGTGCGCGTTGATTTCTCTTTTCGTTATCATCATCATCATCGTGATGTTTATGATTATCAGCTTGAGCGGGAAACTCTGTTGAATTTTTAAGTAATTTTTCTTGGTTTGCAACGCCCACTTCGAAAACATTTTCCACGGCACGTCCCTTTCCCTGCGGCCACGCACCTAAACTTGAATTTAGCTTCGAAATATTTTGGTGCCTTCGAGCATTCAGTGTCGTCATGGCCATTTATTTGGAGACCCGAGCTTTTATTAGCACACATTTAATAGGGTCACGCGTGTATTTGTTAGCCTCCCATTGACCCAGCCCTATCCCCCCTCCCTCACCCGCACCCGCACCCAAAGTGTAGGTGTTTTCGTTCGTTTCTTCTGGCTGCCTTTTTTTATTATTATTAATTTTCCAGCAAGTTACATGCACACAAAACAAAATAAAGGCAGGACAACGAGAAACAGTAGCAGGAAGCAAGTTAGGGCTGGGCCCAAGGCAAGCGACGTGCGAGGGCGGAGGTGACGGGTGGGAGCTGCCGTAGCACGACAACAGCGCAATGCGAAAGGACACTTCAATATGGAAAACTGAAACAAACCGTTGAGTGTAGCTTCTTCAAATGAGGTCACTTTTTGCTCAGCAGCTGAATTAGATGGAAATATTTGCGGCATTACCTAAATGACCTCTGGCGCGTAAATCAACCGAAGGATATGAAAGGATGAATGTGCTTATGAGTGGCGGAAAGGGTAAATACTCTAGAAATACTCAGGCGATAAATCAACTAACCATAGAATGCCCTAGCTTGGTCAATATTCAAGTCAGAGACAGTTCCCAGCTCTTATTCTCTCTCACTCAACCAATCGATAACTAAATATCAATAGCTCTATACATAATGTCTCTTAAGAATACGTACATTCATGGTCCATAGGGTATCTGCAAGTCATGTAAAAGTCTTCAGCTGCCGCTTAACTGTCCATATGTAAGGCTGATTCGTCGCCTATTAAGTGAATACGAATCGAATTGAGTGTATTGCACACTTAAAGTCAAAGTCTAAATGGCCTTGAAAACAGTTGTGGCCATCAGTAATGTCGTCTCCAAGCTCGACTCGCGACAAACTGTGCATTCGCTGTGTGGCTGCCCGGCAAAAATCTGGCAAAAAGTGCTGGCGAACTGTAAAAACAATGTCTGCAGAAGCTTATTTGCATAGGCATCGCATTGCAATACAAAGAATTTGGCGTCCATTACGAGGAAATGTAATACGAGCGACCACATGACGTATACGCAATGGAGCCAGAACCAGAGTGGGCAGCACTTGAAAGTCGATGGCTAAAAGTAAGTAAAGTCTGCAGAGCGGCTGCTTGGGATGACGTAGTTGGTGGCCAACTGTAATAACTGCTACCTGGCACCAATGCGATAGCAAAATATATAAAACAAAAATATAAAATAATCACAAAGCTTGACCAATATGGCTAGACAAAGAAGTTGGCCAGTTGCTCAGTTGGCCAGTTGTCCGGTTGCCCATTTTCCAGCTAGCAGTTGTTAACGCGAAGTCATCGCGTTAAGAGCTACTGCAAAATTACCAGCTCCTTAACAGTACAGCAGACAACGTGCTGTATGCGTAACGCGTTCAAGTGCTAGTGCAAATTATGATGCATAGGCCTACAGCTGAGCCAACAGCAACAGCAGCAACAATAGAAACCACAACAGTAACAACAACAGCAACAATAACAACAACAGCCACCAATTTGAATAGCTCCAACGATACCAGCGTGTTCACCTTCGATGCCCATCCGTATTTCAGCTTTCCCATGGAACCATACGCCTCCTCAAAATACGGTTCACAGGTGCGCGAACGCAAAATCGATCGTTGTCTAAAGCAACTGCAGGAGGCGCTCAAAATTGGCAAGTAAGTGCAAGTTTGAGGCACTTAAGTAAACCTCTTTGAGCAATATAAATATATTTTAAAGTTATATGTATCAAATATATATATGTATATAGGTATATATATGTATATATCTGTGATCAGTTTAAAGAGCTCAGCTCAAATGGCCAATGTAATGAAACTTTGCAGAGATCTGTATATGTATATGTATGTATATAGCATAACTGTTTGATGGGAGGTCTCACTGACGACTGATTCCAATGCCTGAGCGCTATGAGCTACAAATCATTTACACAACCTGCTTCTTTTGCAGCAGATTATTGATTATAACATCTCACTGAAAACAAAATATCTCTAAACACATTTCAAATCATTATTTCAAGCCTACATTCCCGGCTTTGTCAGAAATGCTGGCCGAATTCTGATTCATTTTATAAGTCGAGCTATTTAATTGACAAATAATTGAAGCGAACGCTTGCCAAATATGCCTTTTAACCAAATATGTTTGTGCTTAAGAGCTTAAATCAATGTTTACATGCACCTCGGAGACAGCACTTGCAATATAACTAATTCGACTTGGTTTTGTTTAATAATTAATTAATTGTTGTCATGTCAATTGCAGAGAGCTGCAAAATGCAAAATGCAAAATGCAACTAAACAAGTGCCAAGCAAATGAGCCAATAAATTATTTAAACAAAAACTTAATTTTTGGTTGCGGCTAGCCAGATAACAAGCCTGGCCAAAAGGAGCAAATGGATTAGGCCAGCTCAAACTTGAAACTTGAGCACACACACACATGGCGTATACTTGATATGTATATAAATATGTCTAGCTGCTGGTCTTGTGGCAGCTGCCTGTGGCATTAGCATTGCGAAGACTGTAACTAATCACAAATGATAACATTTGCATGTGCAGTTAACACACACGCACACGCACACACACACGCACAGCTACATACTATGTGTGTAGGTGTTTACTATGCATTTATGATTTTCGGCTATTTGCATACTTAAGTGTGCAGTTATTACCTTGTTATTCCGTTATAAATAACAATGGCCATGTGTGCATGTGCTTTGAACTGTCTGCCATTGGCAATTGCATAAAGCTGCTTGAAGCTGCTCAAGTACTCGGCACAAAAACATCTTGTGCATAATTAATTTCTGTTTATTTAATATGTTTTAATTCATTATTGATTCTAAGCCATCATAATAATAATACAAACAGCATTTCCCTAAGGAAATGTGATAGCACAGCAAAGCATTGGCTTCGTTATCTATTTCCATTTGAAATTCCATTTAATTTGGAATATTCAAATATCAAGCATACGCCAGGTTTGACAGCCACTGACTTGCTTTAAAGCTTTAACAACTGTCACACATTTCTGCTGTGGCACATAGCAAAAGAATGCCATTAAATCAAATGAACAAAAGAGAAAAGCGCATAACAAATAGTCACATTGTGGCTTTAATCAGTGGCATTTAAAATGAAAATATTTAATCGCATTTGCATTAATTTGCCATATGCAAAAAATATGCCTGCACGAAAAAAAAACAAAAGCAAATGAAAAAGTAAAACACTAAATAAATAAATTGAACAAGCGACAAATTAAATAATAAAGATTACGTACACACACACACATACACATGCGCACACACCTCAATATCTCAAATGTTAATTGAATTATCACATTCTATGCAAATCAGTATATGAAATTATGTTTCTGTTTCCCTTTTTTTGATGCAGATGCAGTTCAATATATTTGAAATATATTTCACTTAAATTACGTTTATCATAAAATCAATTGCGCTTTTTTTGTCGTTACAAAAAAGAATAACAACCGGGTGCAATTGACTGCATAATTCTTAACTGAATCAGTTTAACTTTTCAAATATGGAAACATTTGCCACAGTTAACAATTTGCCAGTCTACCTATGCGAGAGTTCAGGTGGGATTCTCATATAACTCTTGATGTTCCTAGTTCTAAAACTGTGAAATATATAGTGTTTCAAGATTCGTCACTGCCTTTAGAGACGTTCTTATATTCGTGCTCCTCAATCTATAAAGCAGCTCTACAGCAACACACCTGGCAGTTAGATATCCCAAATATAGAAGTATATCAACAAGCAATATGCTCTCTTCACTTCATGAACGAGTATAAAAAGTGCATTGAACGCTGCGCTAATGCCCTGTAAACAGTTTATTAGTAAATACTTGAAACTAAAAATGACTATTATGATTCATATATGTAGATCGCTTCAAATTGATATGCTTCGATTTTTGAAGCTATCTTTAAATTGAATCAAATTTACAGGATTTCCAATACTTAATTCCATTCGTATTCCCATATGGCCATACAAATATTTACAGAGCACGCTTAAATGGCCAAACAAGTGTATTTAATTAAGTACTGTAAATGTAATATTTTATGCAAAACATCAAACAAATTTGCAAACAGATAAAGCATTAAATTTATGCAGCAAAGTAGCCGCTAAGGCCTTATAATATTATCATATTTTCATGATATGCTTGAAATGCTTGAAAAAAAAGGTTTTTTAATAAACATTGCGCATGGACTGAGGGGACTGAAAATTGTAATTAAATGCCATTATTAAATTTGCAAGTATTAATGCTACTTATTTGAAATATGTTAATAACAGGCAAGAAATACATTCAGTTAGTCAGTCGCTCAATCAGTCAGATATTGAATTGGTTGGGCAGTCTGACAATCAGTCCAACAATCAAGCTGTTCCACAGACAGAGCCAGCCGGTCTTTGTGGAAGGCACTCAATCACTTAGTCAGTCAATGATTCAATCAATGAATAAATGAATCTGCTAGCAAGTCAATCAGTTAGTTAGTCAGTCAAGCATTTAGGTTAGACAATCGCTCAGTCAATATGTATCTAAGCCAATCAAATTGTCACAGAGACTATCAGTCAGTCACTCAATCAATACAAGCTCCTGAACTTACATATGGATACGAAGACCAACTACTTTGACAATCTTAAAGATGCATAAGAACGACCGTCACTCAATCAATCAATCAGTCAGACTAACTAAGACAGGCAATCAGTCCTTCAGTCAACTACAACTCTCAGTCATTTATTAGTTAAATCAATCAATCAGTATGTCAATTAGTCAATTTAGTTAATAATCAAACAATCAGTCAGTGCGTCAATCAGTCTCTGTCATGCAATCAATCATACATATGATAAGTCACTCACTCGATCACTCAGCAGAAGCTCTTTGATAAATTCATATGAATATATATTAGGTATATCGCTGGACAACTAATCCAAATCCAATGGGCATCTGAGCATCTAAAAACTTAAGATTCATATAAAGCATTGCGCATAAAATTAATGTACTAATTGATGAGGCCCTGATCTCAATACGCAAAATAGCTCGACGAATTATCATCGACAATGCAAACAAGTTGAAATTCAATTACGAAGAGACGGCAAGCAAGAAGACACTGAGAGAAATAATTGTGAAGCATGCGAAAGAAACAAAGCGAAAACAAAAGCAAATGCAAAGGGAAGTGGGAGGGGCAGGGGGAGGAGGAGGAGGGCGAAGCAATAGCAAATATAAGTAAATAAATAAACCGAATAAACTGAAAATTTATTGAAGAAATACGCGAGCCACAAGCGCACAAAAGCCAGCGCCACAGATGATGAAGCACTCGATGGCGATTGAGGGCGAGGTGGGGACGGACTGTGTATGTGTTTATGTGTGTGTATGTGTGGCAGTGTAGGGTATGCGGCGACATCGCGATACGCGACCAAAATCGGCGCGTTGTCGATAAAAGTGACTTAAATCTCGCACCCGCAAGCGATGACGACAATGGGCGATGGCAGCAATTAGAATAGAGTATGTATGTATGTATGTGTGTATGTGTGTGTATGTGTGTGTGTATATGTCGAGACAGACGCTCAAGGTTGGCCCAGTCCCAGTCCCAATCGCAGTCGCAATGGCAGTACACGGGCCTATGCCAATGTATCTGTATCTCTAGCCATGTATCTGTATCTGTATCTGTATCTATATCTCTATGTGTTTCTGTATGTGTGAATACACAAGCCAAGCGACTTGTGCCCATGTGCAGTGAGCGATTTCACAATATTTAATAAATAATTTCATAATTGTTTTGCTTTTGCGTAAAATTCAAATGAAAGAGGCGCTGTACAGACTGTACAGTGGAGCTGCTGTACACTGAACACTGCGCTAGGCAGGGAGGCAAGGTGGGTACTAAGGCACGCACTTTGCTGCTGTTGTTGCTGCTGTTGTTGCTGCTGCTGCTTCTTTTGGCTGCCCTCCTCTGCTACTTTATGCTTGCTTTTCAATGTATAAGCACATAATTTAAATTTAGGTTTTTTTTTCTTCTTTCGCTCTGTGTACTCAATTAAAAGGCAAAACAACAACAACTACAACAACAACAATAACAAAAATGGAAAATTATTCCGAGAATCTTTTGGATTGCCCACCCGAAACAAACGCCACAATTAAGAGATTTCGTTTATTTTGTTCTGTTTTGTTTTCGTTTTCGTCTTTGTTTTTTTGTTCGCTTCTGCCTTGGTCAAAGACAAATTTGCTTGCTGCTTGGGGCTGTTCTTGGGGTAGCTAAGCAACCTCAAAGACCCACTAAAACCGAGCCCCAGGGCAAACAGCGAAAATTCTCGACTTTACGCCATTAATGTCTCTAATCTATTACCGCTCGTGCTGGCATTTAATTCCTGATTACAAGCTAAGCACATTAGGCTTATGTGAGAAGGTATTGTCTATAGACGATTTGCTTATTTACAGCAAGTTGAAGCTTAAACCAAGAAACAAACGAAGCAAAACTTGAACAGAATCATATTTCAAAATTAAATCATTTCCGAACCGAGCTCAAAGTCGAACTGAAGCATTTTCAGGTCTTGATATAAATCCTGAATTCGGCATGAACCAACTGAAACTTGAACTTGAACTGAACCAGATTCAAGTTTAGCAGCAAACCTGCAGCAACTGTAATCAAGAGTTAAGCAGCCAACCTCAAGTTGATTTCAACTGTGAACTAACTTTCTTTGCACTGTTAACTGAACCTATATATATTAACAGACCTGTAAATAATAAGAACAATAGATATAATCGCCGAAAATAGTTGGTGAAGTGAATCTAAATAAGTTAACAGCGATGTAGATTAAGCAACTGTTGCTAGAAACAGTGAGTTAAGTTAACCTATGCAAATTCTTAGACATATAAGCAAAAGCAAATAAAAGAAGTATTGCTGAAAAGAGCATATCAATTGAACCTAGATAATTGAACCGCACTGTAGATTACGAAACTAGAAACTAACTCTGTAATGTACAGATCCTTAGTCAAACTATTGTATATATATATGAACATAGTTGTAGGTGACAGAACTAATGCTGTTAGTATCTAAGACTTACTGTCAAGTGAACCTATTTAAGTAAACAGAGCTGTTTGCTGCAAATACTTTTTTAGCCATATAGCGGCGCACTTCTATTGCGTACTGCATATATTATGTGAAATTTATATTAAATCCAAGTATTTTTACCACACACACACACACTCAAACACACACATTCATGTTTGTTGTTGCAATATGTAGACTTTATAATGGCCCAATTTTATTTACAATTTTCGTTTACTTAACGCATTTAATTGGCTTCGCTGCTCCAAGAGGCAAAAAGACTTAGTTTTTCCACAGTTTTCTATATCGAAACGAGAATTTTCTCTATTTTTTCAGAAATTTGTCTGTGGCCCCCACAAAAAAAAGGAAAAAATTTAGAAGAAGAGCAATTTGTTTATGAACATTTTACTTGCACACGCTTCGTTTTTAATTTTTTGTTCTTGGCTTTTTTTTATTTTTACTTAATTTAACTAGTTTGCATGTGGCAAAACAGAAATTTATTTGCCTTCGCTTTGATATGGAAAATATTTTACAAATAAATTAAAGCCATCTGGCATTAACGCCCACATTGTGGGCCCTATATGATCTGAATATCGATGAGATACGTATGGGGCAACACTTTACGAGTACAGGATATGAAAAGAGTCGTGATCAATAAGAGAAAGAGTGCGAGAGAGAGAGAGAGAGAGAGGTAGAGAGTCGTAATACCCATTGTAAGTGACTTCCGGGTTGTTCTGCTGTTGCTGTTGCTGTTTGGATTTTGATTTCAATTAAATTCCAGGCGCGTAATTTAGTTAATTAAGTCATTTCAATCAGAGACGTTGAGCTTGTGTCAGGCGGGAGCAACAATTCAGACTAGCATAAGAAACAATCAATGAAAACGCTTGCATACCATAAATTATAGAACAAATTATGCAAATCACAAGGCAAATAAACAAAACACTAACAAAAACCTCCAAGACGACGGCCTCAAGCCAAGAAAATCCAACGACAACTCGTCGCCAATTGGAATTAACTGCAACTCGCAACAAGTGTGGAGAGGTGTAGGGGTAGCGGTGGGGGCAGCTACCAGTCAAAGGGTTGCGGGGGAGGTGGCATATTAAAAAATCAAGTAGGAATGCTTTAGTGAGAAGTGCTCGACTAGGAAATACCCTAAATCTCAGCTGTTACAAATATACTCCTTGATTTTAAGTGGAATTGCGGAAAGTATTATAAAAGTGCTGTATTTCTCATCTAGACACACTTTTGGAGAATCTATAGACCAAATCAGATGAGCAGACAGATAAATATCTTCTTGAATGTTCCAGTTGACTAAGAATACATTTACCTTATAGAAACGATCACGCCTCCATTCGCCTATTACATACATTTTAACAAAACCTATACACCCTTCTTACCCTTTTATAACGCTTGCTGGGTATATACAAAATATGCCCGTGGCCGAACAAAAATCATAAACAAAACATTTGAGGACAGACCGAGAATGGAAGAGTGAGCATTAAACGTAACTTGAATATATGACGAGTGGCTGACTAACTGAGTGAGTGAGTGCATTGTGAATGCGTGTGAGTGCATTGTGAATGAAGGCGAGTGCACTCGGCAACAGCTCAGCACAGCTCAGCTCAGCTCAGGGCCAGTTCTTATGCATGGCGTCACCCGCTATGAGGCCTAACTATGAGACAGCGCACAGTCGGAGGTCCCCCACTTGTCCATGGTGCAAATTATGTGTTTATTATGTTAATTAATCGATTTAATTAAAGATCAATACAGTTTGACAGTTGACAGCAGAGGACGTGCGAGGAGGAGCAGGGGCTGCCGAAGCGAACGGTAATCAACTAATTGCATTAAAGTGTGCAACAATCTGATCGATTTGACATAATCTGTTGGGCTGTGCATATGAAAGCTGTCAGTAGTTCAATAGCTATAAGGAAAGCAAAGTAATGTGGCTCTAGAATTAATGAGAATTGCATAGAGAGGCGGCATTAAACAGAGAAAATAAAAGCAATGGCAAAGCGAAAGGAAATGAGAGCAATTAATTGTATTTAATGCAATGAGAATTGCATAGAAGGGTAATCAAAATATACCATGAAATTTATTGAAAAATTGTATAGGGATAAGAAAAGAAACAGAACTAAATAGGCAAAACGAAATGAAAGGCATATTATGTAAGAGAGCAGGAGAGGCAGAGAGAGATAGATAACTAAGTTTGCTTGAAATCATATTACAGATTGACTTCATTTCTTAAGTTCGTGGTGCTACAAATTCTATGAGAATCACATAGAAGACCTACATTTTTATAAACACCTCACATAAGTTTAAATGAATCCATAATAAAACTAATTCATGTTGTGAACACTTTTCACATTTCAACCCCTTTTTTAGACAAGGGCTGTTAGAACTAATAGAATTTGCCCACTTACAAGCTATTTATAGGTAAAGTGAGAGAGAGAAAGAAAGCAGATCAGCACTCGATTGATATTTACTAATCTTAAGGCTCAACCAAATAATTGGCATATCAAATTCCGATTTCTATATGAATCAATGGCAGTTCATAAAGCGCAGCCACCCAGTCGACCCAGTCAAAAGTCCATAAATAATGTTTGTCAAACAATGGCTCGCAGTCTAAAGGGAATCAGATGCGTGTAACCCAGGCGCAGAACCCGAAACGAACCGCATAAATGGCAATAAATGCGCACTTAAGGGTTAGAATTTAACCAACTGATGAGTGAGTGTGTGTGTGTGTGTGTGTGTGTAAGTGTGTGTGTGTTGTGCGTAGAGTGTACTCGCCAAACAGATTGCGAGGCCCAGCGGGTGGTCAGCGAGAAAAGAGAAGAAAACAACAATAACAACAGCAAACACATTAGAAATACATAAATTCAAATGGCTGCTGACGGCAATTGTTGTACTTGTTAAAGTTGTTGCTGCTGCTGCTGCTGCTGCTGTTGTTGTTGTTATTGTTTATGTAAAACATGCAATTTCGATTTGGCATATAATTTTTTAATACTCGCATACGGCCATATTGTATGCCCCCTCTCGCCATCTCACTCTAGCACAAGGGCCGCCCGCTGACTTTACGGGTGACAAAAATGTCAAATGCGTAAATGTTAAGACAGCAGGAGCTAAAATAGAAGTAGACACAGAGTGTGAGAGAGAGAGAGAGAGGAGTTGGGAGGGTTGGCTGACGCCAAGTCAGGCAACGAGAACACTTTGTCTCAGTCTTCGCATCCGTCAAAACAGAGACTCAGACTCGAAGAGAGGAGGATGAAGAGCAGGGGCGGTGGGGGGATGGCTTGAGGTGAGGCTACCGCTGACGCAAGCCAGGCAGTCTCTGCAGCCTCGCAATCATCAGCTACTCATGCCCAAAACTTACACTCGAACAGCAGAGAGGAAGTCGGAAGGTGGTGGGGTTGGTGGGCGAGTGTCGTCGTCTCCCAGGCAGTAGCTAGCTATTTTCTTTGCCGTAGCATTTTCATATTCATGAGGCGAACGCCGCAGACGCCTGCTCCAACCACTCGTCCCGTCCCAGTTGCGTTCTCATTATCTCAGCTTGACGCTTAACATTTTTATGCGTCAAAAATTGCTGCGTTGTCTCCTTTAAGATGGCTGCCACAAAGTGCGCGGCACACAGTGTGCGGGGCGGGGCAGTCGGTTAGGTGGGAGGCATATTTCACTGCACGTGTCAATTGAAATGAATGTCGCCTGGCGTCCCGCTGTCCAGCCCCGCCCCCTGGCTCAGCCTGGCAACAATACAACTTTGTATGACTAATCTTTGGCGTCGTCGCCGTCATGACAAGAAAAATGCCAACAACATCAATAAACAGCTGAGCGACGTATCCACACAAGAAACAAATTGATGGACTCACAAATACCCTCGGAGAGAGATAAAATCGTATTTTAAGATAGTTTGAGATTTTAATTACTTAAAAATGATTTCTGGCAGAGTTTGATATTCTTTGATGTGTGCCTTTGTGTGTCTTTGTCAATAGTAGACTTGCTAATACCCTGTATTTAAATATTTATAATAAATTTAATTGAGAGCCTGTGATACACTGCCATCAGAATGATCAATCAGCTATTAAATCAATCAGTTAGTCAGTTGGCACATTTCTCGCTCAATCAATTACATTATTCAACAGTTAGTCAATCAGTCAGTCAGCCATTCAATGAGTGAATCCACAAATGAATCAGTGAGCTTATCAGTCAGCCAATCAGCCAGCCAATCAGCCAGCCAGCCACCCACTCAATCAGTCAATCAATCAATCAATCAGCCAATCAGTTAATCCATCAGTTGATCTGTTCCAAACTCACTCCATCGCTTTGCTAGTCAATCACTCTCTCAATCAATCAATACAGTTTACTCCCTAAACGTCCAGTAACAACCATTTCCATTAAGCTCTTCAAGTGAACTGAGTCCAGAACCCACATACCCCACACAGCCATTACGTAGAGGGCAAACCCAATCATAAACTCAAATAGACTTAAGCCATATGCGAATGGTTGTGGTACCCCTGCAATAATGTCGATTGATTTTGCATGGATGCCACTGGTCAAACAGGGAAAGAGGAAGAGTGCATGAGGGGGGTGGTCGATTGGTTACGCTTGGCTGAAGATGGGGCAGGTTCGAGGTCTGTGCAACTGCAACACCTTAACACCACCACAACACCAGCAAAAAAAGAAAAAAAAAAACGAAAACCGAAAAACGAAAACGAAAACGAAAATTGCGTCGCAATATGAGGGCAAATAAAGCCCTAAAGACACCCTTAAGCGAACCTCAAGTATTTACATTTGAATTTCACACAAATAAACTCGTCGCTCGATAGTCCTCGCTGCCGTTATCCTGTGTGTTGCTGTTGCTGTTGTTGCATCCCTTTTTGGCAGCAAAATTAATAATAACAATAAATTGAAAATGGCAGCCGCAGTAGCTGCCAGCCAGCAATAGACTTGCAACGAGCACGCTTACCCCCGCTCCTCCTCCCCCTATACACAATTGTATCTATGTGTCTGTTGTTGTTGCTGTTGTTGTTGTTGTTGCTGCTGCTGCTGCAGACCGAGTGTGTCAACATTTTTGGTGGCTGGTGGTTGACGGCTTGCAATTGCAGTTACATTCACAATAGAGAGAGGGCTAAAATTCATCCCCTGCCCCACCGCACTACGCCCCCATGCCACCCCCTCAATATAGCCGGCAGACTGTGACGTTTTGTCTATTTGACACTCTTGTGCCTCAGTTATGCTTTTCATATTGATTTTCGTGCCTGCCTCGCAGCAGCAGCAGCAGCAACTGCGACTTGTGTTTGTGTATTGAATTTCAAATGAATCGATTGCCTTCAGTAAGTGTGTGTGTCAGTGTGTGTATGTGTGTGTGTTGTTGTTGTTGTTGTTGTTGTTGTTGTTGCTGTTGTGCCATGTCGTGTCGTTCTCTTTTCCGCTACCATTTCCATGTTTTCGGTGTTATTTTTGTTTGCTTTGCATTGCATTTAATTAACTTTTATGCGCTTTTTGTTGCTTTCAAGTATTTTCAACTCACAGATACAATATCTTTTAGAGTCGCGCGTGCTCTAACGCTTACGTATCTCTCTCTATGTGTGTGTATTGTATTTTAATGTAATGCGATAGCTGCTGGCCTGACCTGGCTTCCATTTCAATCAGTGTGACATCATTTAGCAGTTCCACACACACGCACAAAGCTGAGCTGAGCCGCCTTGCTGCGCCTGCCACGCCTACTTTGGCGAAGCATACGCCCTTAGCTAATTGCGTTTGCTTGGATAATTTCCTGTGCCTCGTCAATCTGTTTTATTTGCTAAAAACTTTGACTTTCGTTACGCTTAATTTTGTTTAGACGCAAATCGCTTCAAAATCGCGCGCCGCAGGCCAAAAGCATTCGTCAACACTTTTTGGTCTGCAGATTTTAGGCAAATTTTATTAGCATGTCCTGAGGGCCAAGCACACACACATACAGAGAGAGCGAGAGAGACAGAGAGGAGAGCAGCTAAAGCTGGGTCTTCAAGGATATAGGCAGACAGGCGCACAGCAGCCGTGACGAGCGACACAGGACATGGTTAAAACACAGGAACTGTGAGGTTTGACATTTGTGCTGACGCGCGAACGTGTGCACAGCAAGAGAGAGAGGAAGAGGGAGAGTGTGAGTGTAAGTGAGAGAGAGAGAGGGAAAGAGCTAGCTGCTTGTTGTTTTGCTTGTTGGGCTATTTGCTGGGGTTGAACTTGCGCCGATAATCTCGATAATGAAGTGACTTTGCCTGCATGGTCATGCATCCTTCACACACACACACACACTCATACCATATCCTTGCCTCAATTTTGTATTTGTCTACGCTTTTGATATCCGGTTCGCAGTTTTGCAGCGCCTTTTTGTACCCGCCTTAAGTGGTGGGTTTTATTTTCCTTTTCTCCTCACAATTTTTTTTCTTTTTGTATTTATATTTTTCGATTTGTGATGTATTTTTGCTTTTGTCGTCGAGACTTTTGACCGTTTGCACGGAAACTGAATTTAAATTGGAAGTTTTTAACCCCAGCGTGCGATAATCTTGCCCACACAGACCCCGCCCCAGCTCCAGCTCGACACGGCCCGACCCGGCCTACCCCCTTTGGCAAATTGTCGATAAATATATGTACATAAGACCCAAGTACAAAACCCAACAATAATGTAAAATAGAAACCCCCTAGAAACAACAAAAGCCTCTGCATATTTCTCAAACAACAAAAGCGTCGCAAATGTTCTTTTCAGATTCTATTAGCAAACAAATTCGAAGCACTCAACGCACCAACCAAAAATGTCTGCGGTAAACATAATGGAAAACCTTCACTGATAAACATTACCAACACTGCGGTCGCGCCGCCTGTCATTGACAAAATAAAAGGCTCTTTACCAGCACTGATCGCTGGAGGAGATACGAAACGATCCTCTAAACTGCGCGGCGTCAAACTAGTTTGCAATTGAAGGGGCTCCGAACATAGGGTTTGTTTAGAGACTACCTAACTGAAATGACTTCCTATTATGCCTGTATAATAGCCAACAGATACCCTGTAAATTGACACATTTGATAGAGCATATAGGTTTTTGCATGAGATCGATATACTGCTCTGATATGCTGTACTCAATACCCTGTAAACTACAACATTTGAAATTAAAAAAAGATTAATAAATTATGATAAAATCAAATAAATACCCTGTAAATTGCAGTAATTTATAAACAACGTAAGGACTCTGAATCTAAAAAATATACAACAATTATGAGCTCAGATGCACTGAAAGCTGATAGCTAAAACAATCAGTTTCATGCTGTTGTGACTAGCTTAATACCCTGTAAATTACAAATACATCAAAAAAGTCCTTTTTGATAGGGCATTTAAGCATTGCCAAACGTTATTCACTTTTTATTTTAAGAATTCTTCATTTGTGTATGGCTAAATACCCTGTAAATGTGCAATTCTGAGAAAAAAACTACACAAAACCCAAACAAAGGGCATGATGTTCTCAGTTACTATCAAATAAAGTGAACTTTTTACTAGAACTCTTTTGTTTAGATATTTTCTGTTTCACCAAACTCAAAATACCCTGTAAAAAGTTACTTTTGTTTAATATATGTAACTTTTCCGAACATGATAAGTGCCAAAAGTCAAATCTAGATGCATATTTACTACCTTACTATCCACAATCAAATACCCTATAAAATATCAGTTTGTTTAGAATTGGAAGCTGGAGGCGTTTAGGATTGTCATTCATCTTCTTGTAATAACGAAACGAAAGCTAAGCATAATTGAACAGCATAAACAACAGAATTATAGAGTGCATAAAATTAGCTTTTGTTTGATCTGCTTCACTTTATAATCTACTTATGGAATATCATATTGAAATTCAAATCCTAAAGTGCTCTATGGGCCATGGAACCCTCGGGCTGGGATTAGGCTTGCACCACAGAAACAGAATTTACGATTCCCATTCCAATTTGCGCTCCTTTGGATGGTAGCGCACGTTCGATAGTCGTTATAGCTGGGACCTGACTGCATATGCTTTCAGCCCGTTCGTGCGTTTCAGTTATTGCTTTTCATATTTTTGCCTACGTTTTGTTTTTTTTTTTTTTTTGTATTTTTGTATTTTATTTTCAATTCAATTTTTTGTTGTTGCTGTTATTCTGTATTTTTGTTTCGGCTTTTGCGTTTTGCGTGTTTAACCCTTTGAGGTTACATTTGGCGTGTGTTTTGGGCTTTGCACCGTTGCCCCCTCCCCCTTGGCAGTTGTCTGCGAAAAGTGAGCAAAAATCCGAAGGAAGAAAAAAATATGAAGAAAGAAAAAGGTTCGCATTTTGCGTTTACGCAGAGAAACAGCCCCGGCCAAATAAAAAGGATTTCAGAGCAACAACAAGCGAAGCTGATGAAAAGTAAGAACTCAAATATATGAATATATATATATGTACATACATAATAATATATATATACATCGTTGGGCTGGCGTATTTAATCACAAACGATGACGCAGAAAAGTTCAAAGCATGGAATTATATACCCCAAAAAAGGCAGCTCCAGCAACTGCTACAAGCTGCCAACCTACCTACTTAGCTACCTACCTACCCTATAGATAGACTCTAACTCTGGCATTGTGTCCTGGGGTTAGCTCACTCGAGTGTGGGTGCCCGAGAAAAAAGCTACGATTTAACCCTTATGCGACACGTTTTGTGAGTCATATGCACTCGCATTTGTCTTTTCACTCAGCTATTATGATTATTATTATTGTGATTATTGTTCAAAGAGCTGAACTTTGAACTGTCTAAAGGGTTGCAGCAGCTACCTAAGCAGATGCACACAAGATCTTCTTCAGCCGGAAGTTCAGGTAGCAAGACACCCTGTATAAGACTGGCAGCAGTGGCAACAGCAGCGCAACAGGATGCATATTAGAACCACTAAATGTCCGCTTAATGTTCGATCAACCACCAGGAAAACACGACTCAAGCCACAGGCAGCTGAGGAACCGCAACAAAAAGCACTGAAGTCGAGTGCAACCAACTGCATAATACTCGTCCGTAAAACAGCTTAGCTAAAGAAGCTATAGATCATATAGTCTATATCTGGAGTAGATCAAGCAGTAGGTCTTGGAGTTTCTAGTTCCTAGATCAACGAACAGAAAGACAAAGAAAACCTATATACTCTTTTCACTTCGTGAGCGAGTATAACAAGGAAAACAATTTGAAGAACTGCGAACATGCTCATTATCTGTCGAAAGCATTGCTAGCTGGGCAGCCAGATAAAGCAAGCCAATATGCCCACTTCACAACATGAACGAGTATAGCACCCGAACAGCCAGACGAACAGCAAGACAGATCAACAGCAATATACCCCTTTGCAATTAGTGAACTAGTATATAAAGCTAAAGCACAGAGAAACAGACAAATGAAAGGCAAAAGAGACAAAGCCAATATACTCTTTGCTCACTCAGTGAACGTGTATAGCAGCCCTGAAGAACAGCGCGAACAAGCTCATTATCAGCACATTATCAACGCACAATTATCGTATGTAAAGTGATATAGTGACTATGCGACTCGAGAGTTGAGAGTTGAGAATTGTGGAGAGTTGAGAACTCGAAGGACTTGCCTAGAGTTGCTCGGGTTTTCAATTGAAATCCTTGACATTGTGCGGCGTTTCCATTGAAATTGGCAGCAAATTATTTAGCTCGCATCGCTGAATGCCAAAACGTTGTTGATGTTGTTGTTCCTAGTATCTTGTATCTGGCATCGGGTATCTGGGTATCTGGGTATCTGAGTATCTGGTATCTGGTAGGTCGACTGCTCGGGGCGTTGTGTTTGTGCACGCACTTTTGGGCTGCGGTTTATTGGTTTGTAATAAGCTCTTTGAAGTGTTTAATTGAAGCTTTTGTTGTGCAATTAGGCGCTAAAGTGAAGAGAGCGTGACAGAGAGAGAGAGAGAGAGGGAGGGAGAGAGGTAGGGCGTGAGACAGCCAAGTCGAGGTGTTGTCTATTGCCAATTGCTACCGACTATGAATGGGCACTTTAAATGAAACGCAGAATGAGTCGCAGAATGAGTCGCAGGATGACGCAGGATGATGGTGAATGGCTCTGTGAATGAAGCCAGTCAGTCACAAGTGCTTGGCTACGCTTCACTTTACTTTGATGTTCTTCACGTTGTTTACTTGGCTGAGCGAATCAGTAGTCAGAGGAGGGGCAGGACAGAGGCGTGCCATACTTAGTCATTATTATAGTTATTTTAAAGTCAGCATAATAATGCTGAATGTGATTAACAAAGAGTCAATAAGCGCCATACAGCGTGTGCGTCAAGTTAATGAACCAGACAAAGGTCAAGTGGATTCCAAGCACTTGAACTTGAACTGAAAGTGAAAACGCAATGTTAATCAATTGTGTTTGTGTAGCAAATATGACAAAGATACCAACTTCAGAGTTGGCTAAATGAATAAAGGAGTTTGCAGCAATTGTAGCTTGGGCAAAGAATTTGATGCGAACTACAAAACGAAGCACTTAACATTTACAGCATTTATTTTGATATTTATAGAAGTTACTCAATGGTTCGATGAGTAATTTTAAACTTTGTCTAATTCACATAGTCTCAAAGAATTAGTCAAAAATGTAAAACTAGACGAATTGCGATACAGGCGTGGCTTAGGCTTAATCGACTCGATTGTTGCTTTGGATCAAGAATCTAGCAACTTTCTAGTGTCTGCCACGACTACTGCTGCCTTCTTCATATATGTCAATAAAGCTAATGTACCCTGCCTATGCATTTTAAATAGTTGCATTAAAACTCGACTTCAATATCGATCTTCAATAACTTCTCTTGACAGTTTCTTTCTTTCTTGCACTGCTTAAGCAGCCTGTTCAATGGAATCCCGAGCTAATACCGCATCATTCACTAATTCTGTCTTACTTCCTTTCACAATTCACTAGCTGAAAAGCGGAAAATAGAATTTTCAAGCATGCTGGCAAAGAAAAACGTCGCTCGACAGATCGCAAATGGAATTTCGCTTTGGTAAATTGGCTGCACAGAAAAAAAAAGTGTTTAAAGTAGATGTGGCTCTATCTATAGCGATGCATGTGTGTGTGTGTGTGTGTGTGTAGAGTACAAGACTGCTTATGTTCTTTGTTCTGGAAGATCATTTCCATGCTTTGCCTACTTGGCTGCATTGTCCTATTTCTGTCTGCGGCAAAATCAGTTTTTTTCACTCTGCTTGATGCACTCGGAGATACAAATGTATCTCAACATTTACGTGGAGTGTGCTGACTGTCTACATGTATGTATACACATGTATGTGTGCGTGTGTGTGTGTGTATTATTATTTATCATAGCCGCATTTTTATTTTTGTGTATCTATGGAATGCAGCAGGCAGAGGCGAAGGCAGAGGCGAAGGCAAAGGCAAAGGCAAAGGCAATGGCAAAGGCAGGCAAGCAGCAATCGGACTGCAACTGCTGGCATTCGAGTATCTTCTGGTTACGCTGCTGCTGCTGCTGCTTGGTTACACAGATACAAATACAGATACAAATACAGATACAGATACAGATACACTGAGAGCTACACTCAATGCAAGTCCATTGGCCGAGTGCCGGGCTCAACATGCAAACGCCAACAAAACGCCATTATCATTGACCGATAATGATCATAATGATCAACAGCATGATCATCATGATGATGATCATCATCTGGCTGTGGCATCTGCGCGTACTTGTGGATCTCGCTCTGTTTGTTGTTGTTGTTGTTGTTGTGTTGTACTTGATTGTGGCATAATTTCTCGCTCTGCTCCACACACACACACACACGCACACCCGCTCTCTGCCTCTGCCTCTGCCTCTCTCTCCCTCTCTCTCATTTGCTCCATAGCTTCGACCATCAGGCAGCGCATAAATTTTTTATTTGTTTGGTATTCATCTTATTTCGTTTAATGTATTTTTATTTTCAGCTTTTGTACATATTTTTTCTGCTTTGCTTCTTCTTCTTCTTCAACTGTTGTTTTTATTATATTTTTTTTTTGTTCAGCTTGTTTGGTGTTTTTAAGGTAATTTTTTTGTTGTTGTTGCGTATAAGTATTTTGTGTGTGTGTGTTGTTGTTGTTGTTGTTGTTGTTGTTGTTGTTGCTGTGTGGTTGACGGGTTTGTTTCAGCTCGATTCAGTCATTCAACTATATAAAGCATTGTCGCTTCTTTGTTGTTGTTCGTATTTCGTTTCGTTTCGATTTCATTTATGTATGTACAACATGTTGTTGTTGTTGTTGTTGTTGCTCTTTTTTTTTGCTTTGGCTGGAGTGTTGTGTGGGCATGTGGCATCCACTTTTTGTTGTAAATGCATTGAAGCAACTGCATGAATAATTATTAAGTTGTATGCAAAGTGTGGGAGACAGAGAGAGAGAGAGAGAGAGAGAGAGGGAGGGCGGCAGGTAGAGGGTGCTGAGAGGGATGGACTAGGCTGGCAGCCAGACTTGAAGGGCAAGCAAATGAGTCAAAGACTCACAAATTGTCGCTTGACTTTTATGCCCATGTTTATTTATTATCTACTCTAGTTTTATGAATTGAACTATTCTTAGATAAGGAATATATATTTATAGATCTGGCTGTGCACAAGAATTGATGTAGGCATGTTTGGAGGGCGACAAAAGTCTGTTGGGATAAGGAATAGTAATAAGATGGAAAGAAATATCTACATCATCTGCCATAGCATAATTTATTTATTTATTTATATTATTAAATTTAAAAATAAATACAAAAAATGTTTGTATTATTTTTTGTACACATTCATTTTTCCATTCTTTCCAAATTATATAATTTATATACATAAATAATTAACTTAAAATTGTTCAAAAGTTTATTCAAATATTTTTAAATATGTATATTTCATTTTTTTAAATTATATTTGAAAATAATTAGCTAAATATTAGTAAATTTAAATATTTTAATTAATTAATTTAATAATTTAATCTTTTTTTAAATATTTTGAATACAATTTCTTAAAATTATATTTATTTATTTGCAACCTTGAAGCCAACTAGAAACTTAATCACAATTAGCACAGCTGACTTCAAGATACAAATGTATCTAAACCAATTGAAGTTCATGTGTGCTAAAGCGAGCTAGTCCACAGCTGCTTCCACTCAGCAAAAGCTTAACTTTGCGTAGCCAAGGCAAGAGCCTTCACACTTAAACAGACTTAAGTAATTGAATTTAAGAGGCTTTTAAGTAGTTCAACCACAGCCTCTTTATAATTAATTGTACTTATCAATAGAAGAGCTCAGCTACGTTTCTTCATTTTCCATTTTCCAAACTCCGATTCATTTACCATATCAATTTACCCAACACACAAAAAGCCGTTTAAAAAGGAAACACGAAATGCAACAGCAGCAGAGGAAATCTTCCACACACACACACAAACAAACAAAACAATTCATTCATACCCAAAAACCCAGAACGCTTGCAGCGCGAGCGAGATAGAGAGAGAGAGAGAGAAAGAGAGAGGGAGACGTAGAATTCCTTGAGACTCGCTTCTTCAGCTGCAGTTGCTTCGGTTTTGGCTTCTTTTGTTGTTTTGTTGTGTGTTGTGATATTTATGTTTTCATCAAAAGGCAGCCAACAATCAAAATGCGCTGCACTTCGCTTCAACAGACACACACACAGCTGCAGCCATACACAGATACACATACAGATACAGCTAAGGCTGCAGATACAATGCGCACAGGTACATAAGGCAGCCACATACTTGCATATGTACATACGTATCTATATCTGTAGGTATGTACAACAACTACAACTACAACAACAACAACAGCGACCGACAGAAGGCAACGCTTTAACCTCATATTTATCCAACAGATACTTATAGCGCAAAAAAAAAAACGTTGACGACGAACGACGACGACGACGACAAATGCAAAGAAAAAAAATTGAGAAAAAAAAACATAAGCAAAAGCAAGAAATGAAGGCAGTCGTCGCTCCACCTGCCCCTGCTGCTGCCCCACTGTTTCGCTCTCCCACTCGATGGCTTTTGTATGGCAACCCAAAAAATAAAAGAAAAATTGTACAAAATTGTTGTTGTTGTTGTTGTTGTTGAGCATTTCTTCAGAGGCAGAAGAAAAGAAAACAAATTTCAATAAAATATTATTACGCTTACGTTTATCGAACAGGCCAGGCCAGCCAGTCAGCCAGCCAGCCAGCCAGCTGGCAAGGGGCGGGCGGAGGCGTTGTGTATCTTACAGATACTCATAGCCAGAGTCTCGCACAGGCCAAGTGTTCATTCGATAGTCGCCAAGCGTTATAAATAAACCATATCCATCAATTGCTTAACTCAAAACAGCGCTAAAAGATACAAAGATACGTGCGCGTGTGTGTGTGTGTGTGTGAGATACAGATACAGATACAAGCAAACAGCAACAAGAACAACAGCTAAACGCCAAACGGCACCCAAATAAAAACAACAGCAACAACAACAACAACGCTAAGAAAATCGTCAGGCAGCTAACGCTGTCGACGTTGACGTCAACGCCGACTGCGCCTCGACTGATAAAATGTATGAAAGCAACAACACAAAACGTACAAAAAGTACAAAATAAAGCGCACAAAAGAAAAAATCTCAAAGTATCTGCCGACGCCACAGTCGACATCGCTGCCCCTGTAACTGAAACTGAGCGAACATCGAACATCGAACCACCGAACGTTGCCAGCGTCGCGTCGCGTCGCCCGCTGCTGCTGTTGCTGCTGCTCGTTGATTTTCTTCTGTCGCTGCCTTTTTTTTGTGTTATGCTGCACACACACACACGCACACTTATACACTTACAGAGTGTGCTGCTTCTTTCACTTTGTATGGGCAGGCAGCCAAAGCACTCAGCATAATTTTTGCACGCTCTTTTCTCCAACGTCGCTCGCTGATTATTTTGCCAAACATCTGCGAGGCGGCAGCGACGCCGACGTCGACGGCAACGACAGCAGCAGCAACAGAGATGCTCTCGACTTGCACGTGGAAAGGTGTTTGCCTCAAACCTACCAACAACGACGGACAGCAACAAGAACAACAAGCATCGTCGCATCGTCAAGCAAAGTTCATCGTTTACTGCTGCCGCTGCTGCCGTTGCTGTTGCCGCTGGCATCTCTCTTCACGCTGCTTACGCATTTTACTATCCAGTCCACCACCCCACAGCACAGCAATAAAAACAACAGTTACACAGCAGCACTCACTCGTTCTCTCTCTCTCTCTGTCCATGCTCTCTCACTTAGCCGAGGCAAAAATGCGCAACATATTTCTGACTGACCGACGCGACGTAGAGAGCGTCAGGCTGGCTGGTCGACTGACTGTCTGACTCTCTGACTGCTCTGACTGGCATTGCCACCCACCACCCTGCGCCTGCTGCTGTTACCTCTGCCAGCGTCAGCGTCAGCGTCGACGCTAACGTTGTCTGCTTTTTCATTTTACTTTGCCATTTTTTTTTTGCTCGTTCACTACTATTTTCACGCTGCTGCTACCAACTGCAATTGTAGTAGTTGTTGTTGTTGTTGTTGCCGCTCTTGCTACATAATTGATTTTAGTGCTGCGCTCTCTCTGTGCTGCTGCTGCAGTTGTTTGTTGTTGCTGCTGCTGGCAGTTACTTTTAGTGTAATCTCAACAGTTGCTGCTGCTGCGGCTGTTGTTGTTGCTGTCATTGCTTAGCCTGTGAGTGTTCTTCCAGCAGCAGCAGCAGCAACTTCTTCCTCTCCCACACCTCCTACTCTCTTCCTCCTCTCCCACCCATCGCCTCCTCCTTTAGCGCTTTCGTCGCTTGTTGTTGGCTCTGGGTTTGGTTTTGTGAAAACCAGATTTTTGTCGTTTTATGCATTAAATTGTTTTTACAGCCGCGTTTTATATACAGGGTGATGCACCACTTAGCCTCAACATTTGCTGAAAAGTCAACAGTTTAAGTGTTTCAAGTGTATTTAGGATCGCATTAATTATGATAAATATTACTTCAAATATTTTCTACTTTATATCAAATAATTAAATAATTAAAGACAAACTTTACAATTAATTAAATTGTAATTAATTTTAATTATTCTCCATTAGATGTGTAATCACCCTGTATAGTTTCAACTGTCAACTGTCAGATTGAACTCATAATTGTTCTACAGACACCCTGTATATGAAATAGCTTAAACACACTCAACCTTTACACCCGGCATGCGCTCACCCTGTATAGTTTCAATCTGTGCTCTATTTGACAAGCAAAGCAATGTTTTTCGACCGCCCTATGCACCCTGTATGCGAATCGGCTCGGCTCAGCTCGCAGTCACAGTGACAGGAAGGCACAACAGGAACAACACAGAGCACAACGCATAAGCAGCCCATGACACATACACAATGACAGAGGGGCGACCGAACAGGCCAACAACCAGCAGCAGCAGCAGCAATAACAGCAACAACAACAACGCATTTACACAGATACGGATACAGATACTCGAACCTCCCTCGCCCGCACACGTGCATAAAGCCGACGACGGCCTACAACGCAATACACTTCCTTTTACACACACACACACATAGGCACTCACGCACACACACACACATACAGGCAGCCAGGCAGAGCCATAAGCATAACCCAATGAAGCTGCCATCATCGCACAACTGTCGACGTTTATTGTTGTTGTCGTCTTTACTGTTGTTGTTGTTGTTGTTGCCTGCTCTCACGAAGACTTCCTGCGCCAGGACGGGCTGCGTTTCCTTCTCGCATTGAAATTATGACAAGGACTGCCAAAAATCGACGCTGAGCGGCAGCAGAGAGCAAAAAGTAAACGAAAATGAAAAAAAAGCACCATGTTAAATAAAATAAAACATAATTTTATGCCAAAGCAACAAACACATTAACACTGCCAGCGGCAGCGACGCCGTCGTCGACGTCATCAATAAATCGCACGGCCAACCAAGCGAACGACCCAACAATCCACCCAACCACCCACCCAGCCAGCCAACACGGCACAGCACAGCACACAAAAGCTTACAAGCAACGCACACAAATATACTGTGTTCGTGCGCTCTCTTTCTGATTGCGTCCCTTTCTCGCACACACACTTGTTCACGCGCTCTCTCTCTCCCTCTCTTTCTCTCGCTCTCTTTCTCTGTCTGTTTGCCACCTCCAACGGCGGCGCTGCGCTCGTTTGTGTTTTGAAAATTTAATCTCGATATGGCAACAAATATGCTACAATTTCATTGAGATGAACACCCGATACGGCTACGCCGAAGCCGAAGGCAAGAGCTGAGCCGAAAGCCGCTGCCGAAGCCGAGCAGTAGCCGAAGCTCGGCTGCTTGGGTATGCATTTAATTCGCAGTGAATTTCTCACGCTGTGCAGCTGCTGTTGCTCTCCGTACGTGTGTGTGTGTATGTGTGTGTATGCGAGAAGTGTAGTAAATACACTACTACATTTTTCTGTGCTAATTGAGTGATAAATTGGGAGTGGATTTTGGGCATGATTCGACGTAGCTGAGAGCGCGACGTGAGCGTGAGCGCGTGAAATGAGAGTAACTGTGAGTGAGAGAGAGAGCGTGTGCACATGCTTGTGCATGTGTGTGTGAAGTGTTGTGTGCGGCAATTGATATGCTCAGATTAAATTGTTAAATGTTTTTTTATTCGGGTAATTAAAGTATTTCAATTTTGCGGCCACTCGACGAAACGATTGGGCGAGTGAGTGTATCTGTGTGTGTGTGTGTGTGTGTGTGTATATTTAAGCATATGGCTTGTTTACTCACATATATCTATATAAATTAATGCACCAATTTTGTTAATTCAATTGACGAAATCACATAAAAGCTATCAAAACTCAATTGCTAAGTATAATGTCAACGTTTAAGAAACAATTAATTTGCATTTAAATAATGCACGGCCAACACTCAATTTGCATATGTAAGCCGCCTATCGAGACTCGCCAAAATTGCGCCCCTGGCTGCCGTAAATCATTCAAATATCAACCACAAATCACAACAATTAAGACAAATGTGCTGAAAAATCTACTTAACGCTACCCACACACACACAGATACATAGCGTGCTCACACAGATACAATCTTACACACACACACGCAGAGGCTTTCAAAACAAACCCAATAAATGTCAAAGCACAAAAAAAGTAGTAGATTCTACTACGCTTTGCGCTTTTACGCTAAACGTAGCAATAAACGCACGCAAAGAAGTCAAACAAATTGACATACGTATAATTATTATTTTACTTAAGTGCTCGCGCGTCGTCGCCCCTTAACAGTCAAATGAATACCAAACACAGCGACCTGAAATAAATCAAGCGCGCGCGAGCGAGCGAGCAAGCAAGCAAGAGAGATGGCACACAACCCGAGAGAGAGAGCCGTCAACTGTACCACGCGCAAATGCTCGCAAACATGTTCGCTCTCTCGGGTACTGCAAGCGTCTATGGCTGTGTGTGTGTGTGGGTGCGAAGGTAGCGCCGCTATAGCAGCAGCGACAGCGAACAACGAACAGCAGCAGCAGCAGCAGCTAACAGCGAACAGCGAACATCGAGCAGCAAGCAGCAAGCAGCGAACAGCAGCAGCAGCAGCGGCCATCGCAGTCACCAGTTTCCCGTTCAGTCAGTTTCGAGTCGTGCCACGGTCAGCGTTGCCAGCCCAGCTTCAGTTCCTTTCTGGCTGCCGTCGAATGTTGTCGTCGCTCGGTTGAAACACGCGCAAGCATCAAACGCGGCAAAAAGTTAAAAAGAGAAAAATACGTCAAAAAGTCGTTCAAAGCAAAATAAACACAAGAATTACGTTTTTTTCCCAACCAAACAACTGTGTAGTATTTAAAAGTGTATTAAATATTATTATTGAGAATACTAAAAAGAAAATTCAAGAAAAAGGTGACATCAACAACATTCAGAACAAACACAAATTGAACAACAAACAAACAAACAAAAGCACATTTTTTGGATTAAGTGCTAAAAAAAAAAAATAAACAAATAAAAATAAAATTAAAAGTTCCTGTTGCAAGTCAGCCAACAAACAACAACAACAACCAACAACTACAGCAGCAACAACAACAACAACTTGGATTACTACAACAACAGTATTATTAAACAAACAAACAAACAACTAGCACAAACAAACAAAAAAGAAAAGAAAAGAATTATTTGCAACAAGTGCAACAAACAACAACAACAAATTTGTTTCAAATCAAATTAAGCAACAAGTGCAAAACAAACAACAAAAGTTAACAACAAATTTTGCTAGCAACCAAAAAAAAAACAAACAAAAATAAAAGAGTTCAAGAAACAACAACAAACAGACGCACGAAATGTGAAAGCGTAACAAAAAACAACAACAACAACAGCAGCAGCAGCAACAAAAGTTAAAAACAAAAAACCAGATTTTAATAATCAAATCATAAAAAAAGTGAAAGAAAAAGTGCACAAAAAAGTTAAAAATAAATTTAACAAAAAAACTTTTGCCAAAATGTCGCTGAACCTTTGAGCAAAGAAAACAAAAACAAAAACAAAAAAGTAACACTTGAAAACAAACAACAACAACAACAACAAACAAACAAGAAAACACACCGTGTCGCGTGTGCTTAGATGTCCAAGTTATTTGTTTGATGCCATGCAATTGATTGTTGACAAAATTCCCATGTATTCCAAACAAACAACGAAGCGCAATTCCAAAAAGTAAGTTCACTCAAAACAACAACGCCCCCGCCCCCCCTCTGACCAAGCCTCTGCATAAAAACACTCAAAGAACGGCTCAGAAATCAAGTGAAAAGTGAATGCAAAAACCCAAAAACCAAAAACAAATACAAAAAAAGCAAAAGTGAGCATAAGAACAGTAACAACAACAACAACAAATCGTTAACAGTTAGCGCTGATAAGCCGCACAGCAAATACAGCAACAACAACAACAACAACAGCCGCAGCAGGCAAAAGCAATCGCTGGCTGCGCTGCTGCTCGCCTCTGCCGCCACAACAACAACAAGTGCAGCAACAACAACCACAACAACAATTCGCACAATAAAGCAAAACTTAGGTAAAATATCTAAAAATAAATTCCATTTAAAACAACAAAAAATAAAGAAAAATACAAAACAAAAAGCTGAGCAAAGACCAAAATAACTTAAAAAATAAAAAAAAAAAAGCTAAAGAATATTTCACTTTAACTTTTAATTGTATTTTTGCTAAAAATAAATACCTTTAAAAATAAATTCACGTAGTGCATAAAAATTATTGCTCAAAAAAATGAAAAAAAAAAAATTACAAACAAAAAAAAATCTACTCAATATTTTTTTAAATAGATAAAAAATATTAAATAAAATATATATTTAATTGTTGTGCTTTGAAAGGAATGTGCTTTTGTTTTTAGATATTTTATGTAAATTTTGTGTGACTTTTTGCTTTAGTTGTTGTAGTTTTAATTAGCTTTAAGAGATCCCAAACTAAATTTAATTGTCACGAATTATTCGCAATGATTTTTCTTCCACTCTTTAAACTGCCCAACAAAAAAAAACAAAACAAAACGGTAAACACACATACAGAGAGATAGAGTGAGAGAAGAGAGAGCGGCAGCTTTACATCAGCTGTGTGACAGGCATTATGCGTGGCTTTGCCCACTTCCCTCACCCTCGCTGACTCTCCCTCTCTCTATATTAAGCCTGCTGCTGCTGCTGCTGGTATTGCTCTCAAACTCACGCACAGCTGACCCATAATTGACTCAAACACACACATAAACACATGCACGCTCAACTCAGCTTGCACGTACGCCAAAGAGCGCATCCAGCAGGCGCAGGCAGCGTGCATGCTATCTCTCTCTCTCGCGCTTTCAGCCTTAGCAAACATTTGCCATTGAGTGCACAATTTGTTGCGACCTACTGCTGTTGCTTTGTTGTTCTTCTTCTTCTTCTTGTTGTTGTTATGTTGAGCATTTTTTCTTAGAGTTTTCTTTCATTGAACTATTTTCGTAGAAAGAAGGCAAGACAAAGTTGCCAAGATAGAAAATTTTCCCAAGACGCGACGATCCGCTTGCCTGCCCGCCTCTGCTCAGCGCAGCGCAGTTCAGCTCTGCTCTGCCTGCCAGTCAGCCCTTGCAACAGCAGCTCGACAATGTTTTTGCCCAAATTCAGTTTATTGTATCTTTTGTAACAGAGCAGGGGGAGCCCATGAACAAAAAAAAAAAGGTCACTCGTCGAAGCATTACAAACTCGTCTCGTCTCTCATCTCGTTTTGGGTCTGTCTTTGTTTCTATTTCTATTTCTATTTCTCTTACCCACTGCCATATCCAATCGCCTACCTACGCCTTTCTCTGTGTGGCTCGTTTGCCGTTTTTTCTGCCTTCGTCTTCGTCTTTTCCTTCTTTTATTTTCTTCTCACATGCCACGCATATTTCATACACACACTATCACGCGCTTGTAATTCATCATCGTAAAGGGTCTTTACACAGAGAGAGAGAGAGAGCGAGAGAGTTAGATCTTACGGCTGGGAAGTGCAGGCAAATGCCGGCACAGGTAAGACCTTAACAGAACCTTAACCCATTTGCACGCACAGGTAGCCCATAGACAAAATGAAAAACAAGCAGAAAATGGCCAGCTTAGCTTGAAAATGGCTGGAAAAGTAGCACAGAAATAAATCACTTGACGCATTCACTGGAATGCAATGGAAAATTCTTGGAACTCTTTCGGAAAAATACCAGAAAAAAAAACACATTTATTTACAGTTTTTCAATTAATCAAAGTACAAAAAGAAAACTAATATTTAATGAGTTACAATTTTGACAGCTTTATAAATGAATAAATCACTGGAATTTAATGGAATATTCGAGTTACTTGAAGAATAAACTTAAAAATATATTTTTTTATTTAAAATATGAAAATTTATAATAAAATTTAGATATTCATCAATTCATAGAACTAGAAAAAATATAAAAAATAAATCAGTTTGATCAATTCACTGGAATGCAGTAGAACAATTTCTGAAATTCTCAAAGTAGTTTTAAAAATATTTGAAAATTAAAAAAAAAGTAAAATTGATTGAATTAACATTTTGATATAAATGAATTTGTATAGCTGTAAAGTTAGGGTATAATATTCAATTTACTGGAATAAATTGGAAAATTCATAAAATATAAACAATTAGCTAAGAATTCCCTTAAGAAAGATTTGTGTGAAATGAATTGGAAAATGCTGTCGATTATATCAAAATTAAAAGTTAGCTAAAAACTAACCTGTAAATTTCAATTCAGAACAGTTAAAATTCAAAAACTGAAATTTTAACTGAATTTTAAGCCTCTAAAATCTTGTAAAAATCTCTTACAACAATTAACACCCTGTTAATGCGGCACATACACAACACCCCCTGATAGCACCCGCCAGCGATAACAAAAAAATTAAAAAAAAAAAAATAGAAGAAGAAGAGGAAGACATAAAGTAAATACAGCAAACTATGCGACACATCAATCAACCACCAAGGCAACCAAATCACAACCCATCAACGATATACATAAAGCCCATAAACCAACCACCAGACGAACGGACGAACGGGCGAACGGACGACCAGGCGAACCGAAAAGGACGCACAAAGTAGCTGTTTTTACCTTCGGACTTCCTGTTCGAGCCTTTGGCAATTTTCACACGGGAAATAAAAATGCGCTACAATTGAGCGAAGAGCAGAAAAACAAAACCTAAACGCGGAAAACCATTTGCAAATCACAAAAAAAAAAAAAAACATATAATATAATAATAACAAACAACCCCCATGGGATATTGGCTAAATGCAAAGCGAAAGATCGGCTGAGAGCGCTCTCTCAGATGCTCTCTCTCTCTCGCGCGCGCTCTCTGAGTATGTCTGTCTCATTAACCCTGGAGAAACAAACATTTGGTGCGTTTATTGCTTTATCGAGTCCGCATGCACTTATAAAAGTGCCTTTAATAAGTGCGTGCCATTATTAATAAACCCATCAGTGAAACGGGGGCTGAAGCGTACAGCAACAGCAACAGCAACAACCCTCAACAACTCACACACACACACATATACACAGAGGCACACTCGAGTCCATGACAATAGTTACACGTGTTAGGCAAAGCCAACCCCTGAACCGCTGTGAAGGTCAACGCTTGTCTCGCATATCTAATTGCGAAATTTTTGTTTGATTGCGCTTTAATGGGTTAAGAAGCTGACTTTTGACTCCGATACTCGTTTTTTGGTTTCTGTTTTTCAATTGAGATGTGATTTGCCGTGTTATCGCCTCTTACCCATGCCTAGTTTGCGGCTGTCCCCAAAACACCTTGAAGAAGTCACATGATAAAAACTAAAAACACAAGCCACAGTTAACGACCCAATTAAAAGGCAGCCAACATTGATATCAGCCAACACAACACAACAAAAACAGAAAAGAACAGAAATCTATATACATATATATATGCTTAAAATGGAAAAACAGTGAGAAACCGAAATATTTTCAACATGTCAGCCATAGATAGCACACGGTTCCAGTGCTCTAACTTCTCCAGTTCAGTGCAGCACAAATCAAAGGTAACCAATTCTTATCAGCGAGCGACAACAACAACAAATTGTAGAGCAAAGTGTTGTTTGTATACCCTGCATGAGCATGCCGTAGGGTGTTTGTGCTCTATAGTTTTGATATCACCTTTAGCTCTGTATTCCATTTCAATTGAAGATCTGTAAATAAACCAAGATAAAAGAATTCTTAAGCTGAGCGCAATTTATAGGGTATCTATTTGCAGAGCTATTTGTACTCTTATAGTTAAATCCAAGATCTCAAATTTATATTCAAATTCAAGAAAAGTTCTAGAAGTTACCCATAGTTTACAGGGTATCTGCTATACGATCACTCTCCCCTCTCTCTCTCACACTTCTAGCTGTTTACTTTGCTGCAGACAGACAGCTAGAAACAATGGAAATTTTCATTGCATTCTAAACCTTAGCCTTGCCCCACCCGTATGGAAACCCATTTTCCCCACTTGTAGTTCGACTTGTCGGCTTGACATATTTCATTTTTGTTTCTTTTTTTTTCTTTTTGATTTAGTTTTTATTCCATTTTCGCTCAGGTATGCAGAAAAATAAAATTGTTGCCTTATCGTTGCGCTTATCTGGCCGAACGTAGTTCCCATTCTCCATTTCCCATTCGCAGTTACCAATTGCCGACGATCGCTGCGCCGTTCTTCGATTGTCAACGGCTTTTTGTGAATGGAACTTGAAAGCATTTATTGCTGCTTGTCCGATTACATTATGAAATCGTGTACGTAAATCGGAATGAAGTCGAACTCTGATTTACGGCTAGCGAAATGAATGAAAATGGCTAAAGAATTGTAAAAAGCTGAGAAGCTTTCCAAAGATGATCTTCAATAGAGTCCAAAGAAAAGAGATTAAGCTGAATGATGAATTGAATAACTATAGTTAGTTAACTATAGATATATATATATATTAATCTTATAAATTCAACTTCTACATACTTGCGCCTCTCTTGGCGCTTCTCACATACGAAATGTGTAGTCCATCCAAATTAAACCTTTCTTTGCGCTTCTGCTAGTTGACTATGCACACCTCTCTCGGCGCTTCTCACGCCTGTCTATTGCACATGCGCCCCCTTCCCCTCTCTCTGCGCTTCTCACGCCTGTTCTCTGCTATCTATGCGCTTCTTTCAACTGGCTGCTATCTATGCGCGCTCGTCTTTGCGATTCTCATGGCTAGCTGCTATCTCTGTGCGCAGCCCTCTCTGCGCTTCTCAGCATGTTTAGTTAACACGCTTATCAGTTGATTTCCTCATGCCACACAATTTTCTAGCTGCTTCGCTTTGGACTATCTTCAAATATTTAGTGTGGTTATGCGAGCAAGTTTTGTGGTTTTTCGGAATTTATGGCACAAATTTTTGACTTGTTTCGCTTTGTTTCTTCATTTTGTTGTTGATTTTTGTTTTCTGTTTTTTTTTTTAATAAAATTTTTTGTTTTTTTTTTCGGGTTTGTTGTGTTGCAGTATCTGATTGTTGTTGTTGTTGTTGTTGTTGTTGCTTTTTAGCTGTACTTCAGTAGACATTTTTTTCGTGTTGCTTGAAACTGGTTTTCAAGTACGACGTCGACGTCGCCAGCTTTGTCGATTTATGCGTTGAGTTTTTCGTCGTTTTTATTTTGCGCTGTTGCAATTTCTGCTTTGTTTTATTTTAAAATGTGATTTATGTATATTGTTTATGTATTTTTGTTATTGTTGTTTGTTGTGCGCAAAATACTTGAGCAAAAATGATTGCAGCTTCTTTTTTGTTGTTGTTGTTGTTGCCATTTGGCTTGTCGCTGACAGGCTTCAGCCTTCGATTTATTTTTAATGTTTATGTCTCTAATTGTTTATGCTTTTTTTGCGCTAACTTTTGTACAATACGCGTCTGTTGCTGCTGCTGCTGCTGCTTCTTCGTCGTCTTCTTCTGTCGATTGCATTTAATTGGCGATTAGATAAACAACAAAAGTCTAAAATACAAAATATACAAAACACGAAACTTTGACTCTGATGACGTTTGACGTATTATCCAATTCATTTAGAATTTGTCGTAAGCCACAAGGTTGTATACACACACACACACCTACACACCTTTGCCCTGCAACTACAACAACAACAACAACTGTTGGCTGGCATAAATTTTGTTTCAGCAAAATAACTGACAGATAAGATAGGCAGCGCGTATAACTAGAAACTAGAAAATTATAAAAAAAAGAAGAAAATATAAAAACCAAAGTAAGGTGTGCAAAACTGTCGCTGATTGATAGTTGAAAGCAGGTGAGGGCAGGTGCGACCCGGCCCAGGCATGGTTAGTTGGCAAATGGCACTACGGCAGAGCCATGGCGACTCTTGACTGTTGACTGTTGATTAGCGCGTGTTACAAGGCGCTTTTTTTTATCGCAACACGAGCAGACGAGCCAGCCATTTGGCATTACATCACAAGGACAACAACAGTAGCAGCAGCAGCAGCAACAACAACAGCAACAGCAACTAGCAACAACAACAGCAACAGCAACTAGCAACAACAACAGCAACAGCAACTAGCAACAACAGCAAAATGCAATTTACCAACTTTTGCGAAATGCAATTTTGTTTTATTTGTGCGTTTGCAGCTGAGTAAAACGGCGCAGTTTTAGGTATATAAAGACTGAAAAGACAATGACATTCAAATGTTTTAGGCTTGAACAGCAAAGTGAAAGAAAAAGCAAAATACACATTTTTAAAAAGACTGAAGCAGGCAAATATATAAATGAAATATTAAATATATTGCAAAAAAGTTATTTTAAAAAAATAATAAAATTAAAGAATTGCTTCAAATAGTTTTATAATATTTTAAAACAATTTTTTGTATTTAAACAAAATATATATAAATAATATAAATTCTTTTAAGTTCTAACTAAATTATCAAATCAGCTCCCATAAGTATGTTATAGTTTTTTAAAATATTTTATTTAAATACATGTAATATATATGTATTTATATAAATGTTATATAGATATTGACAGATTTAACAAAATATTTATATATAATTTATTATATATAAAAGCCCTATCCAAAAGTTGTTTTGTGCCACTGTGCACTCGATGCTGTTATCTATAGATCTACATATATATATATATATATATATATATATATGTTTACGCTCACAATTGAACGCTCAAACATGCTAATTAGCTCTCACACACACACACACACTCCGCATCCAATTGCCTGTCATAGAAAGCAGCTCACATTGCGTATACGCAGCGTGCAACATGATTTGTTGTTAGCATACAGGCATTGTTTAAGCTAATGTAACTGTTATAGCTGCTGCTGTTTGTTGTTGTTGTTGTTGTTGTCTACAGTTGCAGCAGCAGCAGCAGCAGCTGCTGGCAAACCATTCAAATATTGCTCATGCCACATGTGTAGCACAGCCTGGCTGCATTTCGCACAAAAGGCAACAGGCAACAGGCAAACAGGCCGGCAAAACATTTATAAAAATGAATTTAAAATCGACAGGAAAAATGCAACAACGCACCGAAATTTAGAGCCAATATTTTTACATAACAAGTGCATGAGAGAGAGAGAGAGAGAGAGAGAAAGGGGGGGAGAGATAGGGAAGAGAAGAGCAGAGGATATATGAATATGTTTTTCAGCTTTTAGCTTGTTGTTGCTCTTGTTGCTGGGCTGTTGCATTATTTGCATTGGATTTTTAATCAAAAATTGTGAACCTTTTTTTCAATTTCTTTCTGTTCTGAAGTTTTTCTTTCAAAGCCCCCCTCGACTGGATCGAAATAAAAGCCACATGGCATTTGTATTTGTATTTGTATTTGTGTTTGTGTTTGTGTTTGAGGGTTGCTCTGCGGTGGTTGCTGCGTGGAGTCTATTATGCTGATTTATTTTTATTTTTATTGCAATTTATGATGAAACGATGAGCGTGCGTGTGTGTGTGAGTGTGTGTGCATACGGGCTCTCGAGTCGAATTCATTGGCAAATAAATCATAAGACGAGAAACTTTATACGAACGCAGCAGGCGCTTGGGCGCCAAGTAATTCACTCAAAATGAAACCATAAAAGCGAACCAGGAGTGGAAGCAGCGCCTGGCGATTTCAGTAACTCGAGGCGCCTTCAAGCTTCAGCGATGTCCTGCTGTGTGTGCCTCCCCAGAAAACTTTAAGGCGATATGAACAAGCAGCAAGCAGCAAAAAAGTGTTGCATAGCTGCAGGCGCCGCAAGCAAATGCAGCACGGAAAAGAATAACAACAAAAAAAAAGAAAAGAAAAGCGGAAAGAAGGAAAAACTATGTAGAAGCCAAGGCAACCTGAAAGCAAATCCACAACAATACCTCGCCGCAGTGACATGCAAAAATTGCAAACGCAAAAAACTCGACAAGAAAAAAAAAAAACCAAAAACAAACAAATTTCAGCAAAATGCAATTGGATAAAGGCAAAAACAGAGAGGGTAGCAGAGACATGGACATGGATTGGGTATTCGGGATTGCGATGCGGTTCAGTTTTGGGTTTACTGGCAGCTCAGCATTAAACACCCTTGGAAACAACTGTCAAACGCATTTCAAGAGGGCATCGCATGCAGCAGCGGCAACGGCAGCAGAGGGTAGCTGCCTTTCGGTTATGAAATGTGGGGGCATTGTATGAGAACTTCCCCTGCCCCTTGCTACTCCACCCACTCCATGCACTCTTTCACTCTGCTGTCTGTCGTTCAGCATTTCGCATATGATTGGTTTTTACACCAAATACAGGACATAACTTTCAGTGTGTGTGTGTGTGTGTGTGTGTGAGTGTGAGTGTGAGTTGGCTTTTTTTAATTGCCTTACGATGTTGTTCTCTGTGTCTGCTGCTGCTGCTGCTGCTGTTCTGATGGCATTCCACATACCAGATATATATCCCCTTGTTCGTCATCTTTCATTCAAAATTTATCGAATATTGCTCATACGTCGCGTAGTACATGCTCGAACAAGCCATGGCTCCACTTCACTCTATTGATAGCAAAAACTTACACACACACATATCTACACTGACATATACACATGTGTGTGTGTGTGTGGCCTCTGTTCGTTTGTTTCACGCACGTGTCTGACAATTTTTTACGGCTCTCTCGTTCTCTTTTGTTTTCTATTTTGTTTTGCTTTACACGCGCCAGCAAATGTCGGCTATAAAAAGCACACGACAACAGTCGCCGAATCACAACAATACGATAAATAATACAACAAAAATAAAAAACTTTTGCACTTATTTCTCTATATACGTACATACATATTTTTTCGCATAACAAACATTTGCCAATCATGAACTCGAGCCAGACACAATATGTGACTATATGTTGTGCAATATTGCCTCATCTCCCTTCTTTATCGTTCTCTCTCTTTCTCTCACTCTCCATTTGTCTGTCTCTTTGTCGTGCTCAGTCCACTAATTCATCTAAGCCCCCAAACCCTGTTTGGAGCATATAAAAAACACATATTTCATTTGACTGCTGACATAATCAACCCTCTGCTCAGACAAGCCCCCAGCCACAGCAGCAAATGAAAATAATAAAAAAGAAAAAACAAATTCGCATTTAATATTGAAAATTCACTCAAAATTCCGAAAAAGTCATCTAAAAATAAAAAAAATCAGGCCCAGCTTTTGTTTGCTTCTTTTTTTTTAACTACGTCTCGGAAAACACGCAAAGTTTGAGCGCTTTATATGGCAGACACCTAACGTCCCGCCCGGTGCCGCCTCGCTCCGCCCTCTTTGGCAGCCATCAAACAACATCAACACGGAAATCATACGAAAAAAAAACAATTTTATGACCGCCGCAAATTGAAATGCGCGCAATTCACAATTAGCTAAGACAGAGCGAGAGAGAGCGAGAGTGAGTGAGAGCGAGCTAGTGGGATCACCTCATGCACAGATTTCCATCTGCTCGCTTCTTTGTCTTTTTTATTATCTATATTTTCGGTTTATGTTTGTCGCGTTCTTTTTATCTAATCAATAAAGAAATTTATATCTAATCAACGTACACAACAACAGCAACAACAACGACGACAACTACGAAAACTGAACTGAAACAAAGCGCAACAACAACAAGTGCTAACGGCGTCATCAGCTACACACAAACACACACACACACGCATTCATATACAGTTTGCGCTCTCTCACACTCAGTTGCTCACTTGCTCTCTCATGTAATGCAAATTGTAATTCACATAATGAGGCGAAACGAAATGACGAAAAGACGCAAACTTGACGATTATATGACAAAGCAATGTAAGCCCAACCCGTTCAACCCCCAACTTTGCGCTCTCTTCTCTCTGTTGTTGTTGATTTTACATTTGCACTATTTGTGATCGCTATCCGTCTCGCTCGCGCACACTATCTATTGAAGGTTATGTTGTTTGTATGGTAGCAGCCAGCACATTAACAGGAAGTTATAACTGTAACTAGATATGTGCATAGATAGATAGATAGATAGATTGATAAAGAAGCGACTAACACGAAGCGCACGAAATTGAAATGGAATATTTAAATGTGTTCGCCAAACAAGTGCAAGCGTTTCATTGAAATTAATCTGGGCTAAATAAATGCACTAGCCAAACAACATAAATCACAAAGAAAGCTTTTCATTGGAATTTCTCCGGTAGCATTTGGAAAACATGCTGTCATCTTATCTCACTCACTCACTTCTTATCTGTCCAGCCAGTCAGAATATGAAGCTTCTTATGAAGTGGTTTAGAAAGCGAACTATGTCAAATGATTTCCATAAATAATACTCAGCTCAAAAGAACCGGTTCACGACTGATGAACCAAGCCAACTTGTTCATTTACTCCTTCTATTTCGACTTCGACTGCTACTTCTACTTCTACTTAGTCTGTCAATTATTCAACTGTAATTTGCTGCTTTGTCAGCCTTGAAGCATGCCACACCAAATCCCGTCCAGCTGCAACGACTTTTGCTTGACCTGCTGACCCGCATTCGCTGCGTCTTGGGAGCACTTGGCCATTGCTGCGGTTTTGTATGTCCCCCCTCCCCCGCTCCCCGTCCGTCTGCTCGAAGCTCGCACGGCGATTAGTTGAACTCAATGCTAATTTATCGTCACAGCTACAATCACAGATCCACTTGAATAGCCAAATGACCCCACACACTCCGCTCACCTACATCTAGCTCTCCCTGCCTCTCTCGCTCTCCCTCTCTCTCTCTCTCTCTGGCAGTTAGAGCTGCTACCGGCAAAGCGCTCGTCATGCGATTATCAGCCAATCGCTTAGTGTGCTATTTATTTACATTTGCTAAGGCGCGAGTGTGTGTGTGTGAGAGAGTGTGTGTGCGAGTGTGTGTGTACTTTTTTTTACTGTATTTTGTATTTGCTTTTGTTGTGCGGCGCTGCTTTTTGTAGATGCGCAATTATTGTGAGCGTGTTACTTTATATATTTCTGTATTGTTTTCACTTTATTTATTTATTTTGTATTTTGTACTTTTCCAATTCGCATTGCGTTTTGTGTTTGTGTTCTCGTCGCTTCATATGCTCCATGCTGTTGCTGTTGTTGTTGTTGTTGTCTGGCAAATATGCTTAATTATTTTTACCTTAAACGTCGCTCCATCAAAACGCGAAAACAATTTCAAACGAGAGACGTTGCTTAGCCAAATGTGTGAGGAGGAGGAGGCAGAAGGCAGACGTCACTCAGGCCCTGAGCCCATTTGACATTTTAGGCTTTAAATGTCAAAGAGACGACAAAGTAAAAGAAAGAGAAGAAGTAGTAGAAGAAGAAGAAGCAGAAACAGAAACAGCAATGCAACTGTGCGACAAGTGAAGCAAACCAAATGCAATGCGAACAGCTACAACAACAACAACAACAACAGCAACAGCTGCGAGTCAAATGAATGACAGACAGTGTTTGACAATGATGAAATATATGCAAGCCGATGACGGTGCCGATAACGATGACGATAATCATGTTGAGCGTAGTCGAAGCTGACCTCATCGATGAGCCACAAATCGCCATCGACCTGACAATTACAAGCGTAGCGCAACTCAAGGCACGCTCCAAAAGAAACAGCCAAGTATTAACAATGTCGATTAACGACTGACTGACTGACTGACTGACTCACTCACTGCAAACGATAAATAATATTCAGGGATATTTATAAACTTATACAGAATAACGCGACAATCAGCTCGGGCCGAGAGGTACTTGGAATTTATAAATAAAAAACAAATATGTAAACATAATTCACAATGAGCAATCACAATTTGTATGATTATGCGATAGCTTATAAAGTGTTGCAAAATATACTCGATTATCTACTCGATCAATTGACAACACTCTTATCATCTGTTCACCTAGCTTGGCTACCTGGCTAGTTGGCTATTCCTTAACTGTCACATTTCATTTGGCTTTGATTCTCAAAATTTGGTCAAATCTCTCGAGATTCGTTGTTAACAAATTTGCTTTCGCGCTTCACTCGAGTGACTAGAGCTACTGCATAGTATTTCTTGTTGGCCATGTGGTGGCAGGAGGTTGCAAGTGCCAGGCCCCGCCAATGGCGCCTATATTACCTGCCGGTTAATACGGTTCCGATTAATCAACAATATTACCTTTGCTATGATTATTCCAGAAAAAATGATGAAATGAACCAGCAGGCGGGCTCCTCAAGGGCGCCAGCCACAGGGGGCCAAATCTCACCGCCAGGTGGCAGTACCAACAGCATTGTGGACGCACAACAGCAACAGCAACATCAGCAGCAACATCAGCAGCAACACCAGCAGCAGCAACAGTACTATACTCAACAGCAGCAGCAGCAATACCAGCAGCAACAACGCGAAAGTTTTTTGGCCTATCAGCAACAACAGCAGCAACACCAACAACAGCAGCAGCAGCAGCAACAACACCAGCAACAGCAACGCTCTGTGGGCGGAGGCAACTTTATGCTGGGCAATGAGCTCGTCGGTGGCGACAGCCTGCGCAGCCTAAACAACACCTTCGGTCCCAACTCGGAGTTCACATCGCTCGGCGGCAACAGCTCGGCCAGCTCACTGAGCGGCCTGAGCAGCTCCAGCAGCCAGAGCGGGCAAGTCCAGGCGGGCGTCGGCGCTGCTTATCCTAATATGGTGGCAGCGGCCAGCCAACAGCAGCAACAGCAACAGCAGCAACAACAGCAACACATGTCCAACATGGACGCCATGAGTGGATACAGTCAGGTAAGCTAAACTCAGCTAAACTAAACACAAGTAAGAAAACTCTAGTTGGTGTTGTCCGACTAGGAGATCCCCTAAACCCCGTCCGATCTTCGTTTTTGAATATATACTCTGTTGTGTATTTATTATTTAATAACTTTATTTATTAATTTAATAACTTGATTTCGATAAGGTTTTTAATCGATAACAATGAAACGGGACAAGTTATCGATTTTTTAAAATGCGCGTGCTATACAGGGACCTACAAAAAAAATTTCAAGTCTCTAGCTCTTATATGTTCTGAGATCAACGCGTTCATACATACGGACAGACGGACAGACAGACAGACAGACAGACAGGCGGACAGGCCTAAATCGACTCAACTCGTCTCCCTGATCAAGAATATATGTATATACTTTATGGGGTCTGCCACGCCCCCTTCTGCCTGTTACACACATTTGACCATTATACCCTTATTTCGCATTTTCAATGGGTTCAGGGTATAACTAGAGAGACTAAACACAGCTAGGGCAAACTAAACACAGCTAGCATACTAAACAAAGTTCTCTTAAGGATACTAAGCACAGCTTGAGTGAACTAAACACAATTATTGAACATACTAAACAAAGCTCTCTCAAGGATCTCTATTAAACACACGCTTCTCTCTCTCTCTCTCTCTCTCTCTCTTTCTGCAGATGGGCGGCGGCATGCATCCGGTTGGCAATGGCGGCATGATTGGCAACGGCAATGGCCAATATATGAATGGCGGCGGCCAGGGCAGTTACAATGGCGGCCAAGGCGGCATGGGCATGGCCGGCATGGGCGGCATGGGCTATGGCAGCGCGGCCGCACAAAGGCATCATCAGGTGAGTGGATGAAGCGCTGACATCATCATCATCATGACTGCAGCAGCATTAGCAGTAGCTGCAGGCAGTCCGGCTTATGGCCAGCTGTTGGCATTTGAAATTCATTTGTGGCTATAAACAGAGTTTTTTTTTCTCTTGGTTTGCTTTGTTTTTGTTGTTGTTTTAATGCCCGCCGCCTCCCCATTTACGTGCAATCGGCGCACAAAACAGACGCAAAAACAGAACATCGAATCCAAATCTAAATTGAATTTCTGAATGACAATTTCTGAATGCGCAAAGGAGAGGCAGGCGCGGACTTGGCTATAAAACAGCTAACAGTTTGCAGCGAGTTTTTGGCCAGATTTTGTATAGGGGCTTAGCTGGAAAAAGGCGTAAAGCGCACTTTGCGTTTTTGGTTGTATTCAGAGTTAGCTATAAAATAGCTGAAAAAGGTTAGTTGATATTAATGATAGAATATTCTAGGCAAAATAGAGCTAAATTCAGATTGATCATATTTGTCATATATATCTCGTTTATGTGGTCAGCTTTAAATGCGTTTTCTTAATGAGCTTTTTGTAAGAGTGTTATAAAACCCTCCATATATATGGTATATGGACAAGGTCAGTCTAGAATATGGCATGAACTGCTAGAGCAGGAGGGGGCAGGGCTTGGCTCGGTCTGTTAGCATTACGAAAGCTGTGACGACTTAGTGAACGACAGCTAATGCTTGCTCTCTCTCTCACACACACACACACACACACTGCGTCGCTTGGTTCAATGCGGTTCGGCTGAGCTCGCTGCAGTTCGGCTTAGTTTGCATTGGTTGGCAACTCGATGGGTCTGCGGCGCAGTTGGCAACGCGCTTTCAATAACAAATTTAATTGTTGGCGGGCAAAGTGCAGGCAACTGGATAGCTAGGGAAAGGGAGAGAGAGAGAGAGAGAGGGAGAGAGGGAAGGTTGCGGTGGCTTGGGTGGTTTAGTTTGGTTTGGTTTAGCTAATTACAGCCAAGCAGCTGTGTGACAACAACAACAACAACAACAACAAAGTGTTGGGCAATTAGCAACCACAATTAGCCACAAAGCGAACATTCGTGTAGATGAAATGTGAAAAGCCGGAGAACTAATCGAACATCTGAATCTTTGCAGATGACGCCAATGAACCAAATCCAGAGCATGTCGATGGGCCCAGGTGGCGGCATGGCCGGCATGCAGCAGCAAATGGGCGCCATGAATCCCATGGCCAAGATGCAGGGCATGGCCAATGGCGGCTATCCGCAGCAGCAGCCGCCGCAGCAGCAGCAGCGCCGCATGGCGCCCTATCCACATCCGCAGATGCACATGGCACAGAAGCGCGCCGGCGCTGGCGTTGGCGTTGGCGTTGGCGGCATGTATCCCAATCCTGCACAGCAGCAGCAGCAGCAGCCGCCGCAAATGTATGGCGGCCAGCAGATGCATCCGGGCGCCGGCAGCGGCACGGGTGTGCCCGGCGTGCCACTGCCCATGCAGGCGGGCGCCGGCAATGGCTATGGACGCGCCGGTCCGGCAGGCAGCGGCGCTGGCGCAGGCGCCTACGGGCGCATTTCAGCCGGCAATGGGCCAGTAATGGGACCCGGCGGTGGTGGGCCTATGATGCCCATGGGCGGCGCCGGCATGGGACCTGGTCCCGGCTGCATGGGCCAGCAGCGCTTTGTGCCGCAGCCAGGCGGCGGCGCGGGCGTTGCCTATGCGCAACAATCACAATTCTATCCTGGCGGCAATGGCGCCGCCATGGGCGTGGGTGCTGGCCAAGGCGGCATGTGCCCGGCTGGACCGGGCGCCGTTGCCAGCACCGGTAATCCCTATCAGAATCAAGGGTAAGCTCAATACACTCTCAACTGACCGATGCAGTGGCTCATGTCCGAAATCTCTTTTGCTTGCAGTTTCCAGCAAAACTATCAGCACAGTCCAGTTCCTGGCAATCCGACGCCGCCGCTGACGCCTGCCTGCAGCGTGCCCTATGTCAGCCCCAATCCGGACATCAAGCCGCCAATGGATAGCAGTAAGTCCAAGCAATAGTTGGAGTCAACTAAAGCACTCACTAATCCCCATCTCTGTGCAGGCGAAGAGATGAGACTGACATTCCCGGTGCGCGATGGCATCATCTTGCCACCGTTCCGCCTGCTGCACAATCTCTCGGTGAGCAATCACGTGTTCCATCTCAAGCAGAATGTCTACAACACGCTGATGTGCCGGTAAGTATATATCTCAACTCATCCAATCCTCGCCAGAAACTAATCTCTCTCGCTCTCTGTTTGTTTTAGCACCGATTTGGAGCTGCAGCTGAAATGCTTCCATCAGGACGATCGCCAGATGAACACCAATTGGCCACACACTGTCACCGTCTCCGCCAATGCCACGCCCCTGAATATCGAGCGCTCCGAGAAGAACAGCACAGCGCTGCGTCCGCTCTACTTGAAGGCAGTTTGCCAACCGGGACGCAATACGCTCCAACTAACCGCCAGTTCCTGTTGTTGTGTAAGTGACCAGAGGTGCTTTAAGGATCTATGGAATCCTTAACTAATCCTTAACTCTTCTTCTTGCTGCAGTCCCATCTGTTTGTGCTGCAACTAGTCCATCGACCCTCAGTGCGCCAGGTGCTGCAGACGCTGCACAAGCGCAACCTGTTGCCACTGGAGCACAGCGTGCAGAAGATCAAGCGCAACCTGAGCCTGCCCAGCGTGGGTGCGGACGGCGTGGCCACTGGCAACAGTCCGGATGCCGCTCAGCAGTGCGCCAAGATCTCATTGAAGTGTCCCATCACGAAGAGTCGAATACGTTTGCCGGCGCGCGGCCACGAGTGCAAGCACGTGCAATGCTTCGATCTGGAGGCCTATCTCATGATCAACAGCGAGCGCGGCTCGTGGCGCTGTCCGGAGTGCAGCAAGTCGGCCATCACTGATACGCTGGAGATCGATCAGTATATCTGGGCCATACTCAACACGCTGAGCACCTCCGACGTGGACGAGGTGATCATTGACTCGTCGGCCAACTGGCGCGCCTTGCAGCACAACGGCGGCATGCCGAATCCACCACAGTCGGGCGCAGCGCCAGGCAACACTGTGGCTGGCACCGCCGGCACCACCAACAGCAGCAACAGCACCAGCAGCAGCAGCAACAACAACAACAGCAGCAGCAGCAACACTAGTTTGCCAGCTATCAAGCAGGAGCTGTGCGATGACATTGCCAAGGTCATGTCGCCGGGCTCCACGCAGCTGCCCACCTGGGACAACTCGCAGGCCATGAGTCCCTACAACATGCACGACATGAATTCCATTGCCAATGGCAACATGATGGGCAACAACAACGCAGCCAACGGGGCACAGCTGTAAGTAGTCTGAGAGGATGCCAGCTCGAGGCAGTCACTCACCTTCTCTCCCTCTTTCTATCTCACCTTTGCAGTGGCAGTCGCAGCAGCTATGAGAGCTTCAATGGCAGCCACAGCGACAACAACAGCCTAGGCAACAGCGATGCCGTCAACTCCTTGGATCAGCTCAATGCCATGGAGAAGTCACTGAGCGATCAGGTAAGTTCCCAACAAACAGAAGCCAACTAAGCTTATTTGACTAATCCTCTCTCTCTCGATGTCTCTCTGTGTAGATGCCACACACGCCGCATACGCCGCACACACCTGGGGCTGCCAGCCATCCCATGACACCTGGTGGCCCGCCCAGCGTCAGCTCCTCCCACAATGAGCCCATCAGCGGCGGCACGCCCAATGCCTCCAATGGGGGCAACAACAACAACAACAACAGCACTGGACACAATTCACCACAGACGCCGGGCACGCCCAGCCGCAGTCTGGGCAGCAGCACCAGCATGTCCAACACGGACAGCCAGCAGCAACAGCAACAGCAGCAGCAGCAACAATCGCAGCAGGAGCAACTGCTCAACTCCCTGATGAGCAGCCAGGCGCAGCTGAAGTTCGAGAGCGATTTGAGTGCGGATCTGCAAAACTTTGATCCCACCGCCGCCGGACTCGATAACAACGGACACGATTTGAATGTAAGTAGCGTGTTGAGTGTAGGTTAGAGCAGAGTTAGCCAAGTCTAAAGTAGCAACAACTACAATCTAACAAGTTAGCCATCTCAACCTAATCTCTATCTTGCTTTGCCTTTGCAGCTGCTGCAGGATATGGATCCAATGGAAATCTTGTCGTATCTGGATCCGCAGCCGGATTTGAATACGCCACCGTCCAGTGGCAGCAGCAATAACAACGCTAGCGACGATCTGTTGGCCACGTTGTTCGATTGAAGTGTGCGCCAGTGTTGCGCAACGCCTGTGGTTGTAGTTGACAGTTATGAGAGAAGCATGATTGAGAAATTCCTTAACAAAGAAATGAAATGAAAACGAAAAGAATTAAAAATGAAATGGATTCAAACCATATTTGTATATAGTATTATTAATTTTAATGAATTGTGCGCTAAAGCGAGACGCGTAATTCACAAAGAAAGAAAAAAACAAAACAATTTCGTTTCCTCACACACACACACACACACACACACACAACAACAACAACAACAACAACACAAAATCGAAGCAGCAAATGCAAAAATTTGGAATTTGCAGTGTTGAAAAACAATGAAATGTGATTTAAAAATTAATTAATTAAATTAATTGGCATTTAATTTAAAGCATAAAAGAAGAAACAACAACAACAAAAACAAAAACATATAACAACAACAACAACAAACAGTCATTATACCGTTAAAAATAATTCAGTTTGAGAGCAAAAGAAAAAAAATTCCTTCAATGAAATTTACGAATTTAACTAAAAGGAAAAACTTTTATTTTAATATCATTTTTTTCTCATTTATTCAAAAGAAAAAATAGCAGAAGAAGAAAACATTTTTGATTTACATTTGCCTATGTGAAATCTGTTTCTTGTTTATTGTACAAAGTATTAAAAAGAAAAAAATTAAAATTAAAAATTAATAATAAAAAACAACAACAACTAACAGCAGAAATGAAAAACAAAGTAAAAAAGAAAAGGGAAACATGAGCAAACAAAAACAAAAAGAAAAACAAGAATTAAAAAAAAAATCCCAACAATTTTATTACATTTATAAAATGAAAAACATTTACATTTTAATTGTTGCATAATTTTAATTATTTTTTAAAGCCTATAAAATGTAATGATTTAACATAAACAAACATAAAAACATTTAACAATTACAGCAACAGAAAATATTAATTGTAAAAAATAAACAAAATTATATATAAATAAATATATATAATTATTATATATTTTAAGGCAGTTTAGAGAGCGCAAACAAACTATTAAAAATTTAAATCAAATTTAATGCTAGAACTTAAATATAAATATAATATAATTAAAATAAAATATATAAAAAACAACAACAACAAATTGTATATATCGGATATGTATGTTATATGCGGCAACAACACAAAGTAAAAAACAACAAAATTAATTAATACATATAAATAAAAAAATACATATATATATATATACAACAACAAAGAAAAGTATTGTTTAAAAACAATTTGAGTTTTGTTTCATTTTGCTTTTGTTGAAATATTTCATTTAATTTGATATTTTTTTTGGTTTTTCAGTTTTTGCTGTGGTTAACATGGACCAATTTTTATACATATATATATTTGTATATATATATATATATGTATGTATGTATGTATGTATGTATGTATGTATATATATATATATACGCCCACACACCGAACGATTTTTGAGCAAAAAAACAACAACAATTATATGATAATTATTACAATTATACATATAAAAATACATATATTTAAAGCAAACAAAAAAGATAAGAGAAAAAGTATAAAAAAAATTTAAAAATAGCAAAATTTTTAAGCGAATTAAATGCTTCTCGAGTCAACAAAAAAAAAAAACAAAATGCTTACAACAATTAATGCTAAAAAATCTCGTCAATGTGTTAGTTAAATGAATCTCAACTTTTCTCAATGTTATATCAAAAACGAAACAAAAAACAAAACATATGCTAAATTATTATATAAAGCTTATCGTATTCTTATTGACAAAAAAAAAGAAGCAAAAACAAAAAAAAACCCTTAAGATATATAAACAAAAGAAAAACAAAAAAAAAATCGTAGTGGTTTCATTGTAAAACAATATTTCATAAATTTACGAATAGCTTCGACATTTTTCTCGCTTCTACAACAAAAAACATAAAAAACAAACAGAAAATTGCAAAATGAAAATCTTAAGAAAAACAAAAATACTTGAAAATCGAAAACAAACTCGGTCACTTTGTTTGCGCAGTGCATAGCTAGCGGCGTTGCCAGATCGTTGCGATGCGTATGTGGTCTATGCGCTGCGAGCAAGTGAACGACAGACAGTTCATTGGAACCGGTTCGGGGTCAGTTTAAGGCCATGGAATATGCGCAAATGTGATTTTATTCAAAATAAAATACACATAAAACAAAAAACAAACAAACAAAAAAATAAAAGATACATAATTACAGTTAATGACATTTTTATTGAATCGGCAACGGCTGAGAGTGTGTGTGAATGGGAGAGTGTACATACGAGTATTTACCTAACATAATATATAATGGATAAATATATATATATATATATATATATATATATATATGTATATATATATATATTTAATGCTAGTTTAAGTTGTAATTTTAAATGAAACAAAAGCAAATACACAATTAAATAATACGAAATTCAATGGGGCTTGCTTTCGATTCAAATTTTCAGTTCCAACGACTTTTCTTGGCGCGCTTTGCATCCAGATTACTCGAGGAGGAGGAGGAGGCGGAGGAGGAGTTGGCGCCCGCTGCTGGTGGCGGCGGCGGCGGTGCGGCAAAGACACCCGTCTCTGGCACCGTCTGTTCCCAGGTGCGATCGCTGGAAGCCCGAAATTGTGATGAGTATTGTGAGCGAAAGGCTTGACGCATGGCCGAGTAGCGATCCGTGGCGGGTCCGGCGCCAGACAGCGACTTGCTGGACTCGGCCAAGGGGCCTTTGGTTTTAGCTACTGCACCACCAGAGGCACCAGCTCCGCCGGCACCCGCATTGCCCGACCTCTCACGATAGCCCAGGCCCATGAAATTGTTGACCGGCTTGCGTCCCTTGCCCTGCTTGAAGCGGGAGCTGCGAAACCAGGAGCTCTTCATGGCCAGCTCCATGAGGTCGTCGGGCACCGTCTGATCGGCACCCTCCAGATTGCGCACCAGATGCCCGGCGAACTCCTTGTCCTTGTCGGTGACCAAGGTGTACGCATTGCCCTTCTCGCCCGCTCGCCCAGTGCGTCCAATGCGATGCGTGTGCGTGTCAATGTCCCGGGCAATGTCGTAGTTGACCACGTTGCGTATGTGGGGAATGTCCAGGCCGCGGGCGGCCACATCGGTGGCCACCAGAATGTCGCATTCCTTGCGCTTGAACTGCATGATGACCTTGTTGCGGTCCGCTTGGTCCATGTCGCCGTGCAGGAGCAGGCAGTTGTGCTCCTTCACCAGCAGATTGTTGGCCACCGTCTCGGCGTCCGCCTTCTTGGTGACAAAGACGAGCACGGCACCCTCGGAGAGGAACTTCACCAGGTGGCAGAGCAGCCAGTTCCACTTTTGCAAGGGATTCGGAAAGACGTAAACATGCTGCGTTATGTCCTGGTTGGCCTCATTCAGATCACCCTGGACAATGCGCACCGGATCTGTGAGAATGTCGCGAGCCAGGCGCTCGATGCGCTTCTTGAACGTGGCCGAGAAGAGCAGCGTCTGCCGGTCGGGACGCACATGGTTGCAAATGGAGCGCACCTGTGGCTCGAAGCCCATGTGGAACATGCGATCCGCCTCGTCCAGCACGAGGAATGTGACGCGCCTCAAGTTGGTGGCCTTCATCTTGACCATGTCGATCATGCGACCCGGCGTGGCCACCACAATCTCGCAGCCCTGCTCCAGCGCCTTGCTCTGCTCCCACTTGGAGCCGCCGCCATAGCAGCACACCACGTTTATGTTGTACACCTTGCCGAACTTTTTGGCCTCGTTGTAGATCTGCAGCGAGAGCTCGCGCGTGGGCGCCAGTATCAGCCCGATTGGTCCATCGCCCGGGCGTAGCTCGCGTTGGTCCATGAGATGGGTGAGCAGCGGCCAGATGAACGCCGCCGTCTTGCCGGAGCCCGTCTTAGCAATACCAATAATATCACGGCCGGACAGAGCGGCGGGCACGGCCTGGGCCTGAATGGGCGTCGGCTGTGTGTACTCCGCCTTGCGCACGGCCTTCAGCAGCTGGTCGTCGAAGCCGAAGTGGCCGAAGGAACTGACTGGCTTGGGGGGCAGGGCGCCGCTCACCTTGACGCCCAGCGTGTGTCGCAGCTCCCGCACCTGCTCCTCGTCCAGCTGTGCGATGTCCTCGTGCGGCGTATAAAAATTGCGCTCGAAGGGCTCATACTCGATCTCGGAGTGATAGATGGGCGGCAATGGATCGATGTCCTTCTTCTTGGGTGGAGCTATGGGATTGCCATCCTCATCGTAATCAATCTCCTGATCGGAGCCCTCGTCGCGCAGGCCGGCATTGGGATTTTCCTCCATGTAGCGGTAGTAGCTTTCCTCGTCGTCCTCGTCATCTATGTCCCCGCGCACACCCTTCTTCTCCAGCGGCGCTACATTTGTCTTTAGCTGCGGATCTGTGGCACGGACTTTCTCCTTTTCCACCTGCTGTTTGATGCCGGCCATGAACTGCTCGAGTGGATCCTCGTCAGACTCCGAGTCATCCTTGGCTGATGTTGCGGCACCTGGGGATCCGGGCGCTGGTATATATGCCTGCTCCGGCGGCGCCTTCTGCTGCGGCTCGTCGTCGTCGTCGAAGTAATCGTCGTCCATGTGTTGCTTGCGCTTGCCCACGAAATTGGTGGAGTTTGTGTACTGGCTGATGGACTCCAGCGTGGAGTAGCCATGCTTCGATGTGTTTCCAGTTGTAGCAGCTCCAGCTGCGCCGCCTCTGGCCTGATTGAAGCTAAATCGGAATCCCCCGCCTCCACGATTGTTGCTTAATGCCGGCGGCGGCGGCACTGCACTCATATTATTGCCGGCGCCGGGCTGTTTCTTGTAGGGAAAGCCGCCGCCTCCGATGCCACGGTAGTTGCTCATGGCTGCAATAGCTCCTAATTCGCTCTTGCTCTTTTAAAATAAAGCACAAATCAATACAACAAACGCGAGAATAGAATTTGCAATATGCGCATTGTTGCCAACCTAATCAGAGTTGGCATTGCCCAGCACTGAACACATGAGTGTTAAGAGAGTTGGCGACTAATCGGCGATAGTTTTTAATGATTGAGCAATATTATTTTCGCTTTTCAACAAAATAATGTTCCATTTATCTGGAAATTGGCAAGTACCGAGTAATAAAGTGTTAATAATTATATATTATAGCGTTATTTTGTACCTTTAATTAGGGGTCCAGTGCTGTCAACTGTTATTTGCTATCGATAAATCAGTCGTCAGTCGTCAGTTATCGACTTTGCGTTTTGTTGATATTTTGTCTGTTGGCAGCAACAGATGATAAGAAATAATAAAAATGGTTGAGCAGACGGCAAAGGATTATGCGAAAATTATACAAAGTGCCGCTCTGGAAAAGGAGGCATGTAGTCTCACCTACATAACAACGATTTCAATTGCTAGTAAAACCGCTTTATTAATTGACAGATAAATCCGCTGTGCAACAACATAGACGACATGCTCGCACGACTGGACGAATTCGAAACGGTTTTGGCCTCCGTAAGTCTAATTGAAATAATTAAGTTAAACAACGTAATACAAATGTGCTTGGGTATTAGGTACGTGCCGAGTCGAATGGCATTATGGCCAACCATGTATGCAGTGTACTCAGCTTTAGCGAAAACTTTGATGAACTACGTCAGCGTATCGATAACTTGGACGCATTTGTAGCCACGGTAAATGAGAACCTGAACGAAGTGGAGCGATCTGTGGACGTGGCTGAGCAGGAGCTGAATGTAACCGATTACAGTATAAAGGGCCTGCTATTGAAGCCCCTAAAGGCTAGGCTCTCCACCGCAGAGGCAGCTGGCACAACGCCGAAGACCAATTTGGTGGACGGCGAGTTTCAAGCGGTTCCCATCTTCAACTCTGACGAATACTTTGGCATTCGGGCAGAGGCAGCTAATGTTAGTGACTCCGTATAAGCTTTAAGTAGTTGTTTAGTTATTAATTAGCAAATGGGTTATGTGAGCGTGTAAATATGATCGTTTATTTTTATTTATTTTGTATGTCTCGCGATTTGTTTTCTTTCATTCGTGACTTGGCGAACCAATTAGCGGGTTTACATCAAAATCAACGATTTCAACGGGGATCGTGACTTAGTCCTCGTGCTCCTCGCTTTCGTTGGTGTCCTTTTTCTCATCGGTTTCATCGGAGTTGTCGGGAGCTCGGGACTTGGGCTTACTGAAGAGCTCTGCCACGGGCACTGGATGATGACGCAGTGGACTGTGTGGCCTGCCAGTGCTACCTTCCGCAGCATTCAAATCCTCCACCTGGGGTTTCTCTTTCTCTTTCTCTTCCTTGGGGGCACTGGTGGGCTTTACCTGTGTGGGCACGGGTATGTCACGCGCATGACGTGCGCTCTTTAGTGGCTCATCATGGGCAATTAGGACTTCGGGCACAACTGGGCCATTATTGAGATGGGATTTGCCATCGTGCTGCAGAGATTCATGAGCCTGAACGCTGTCAGGTTTCTGCGGAGTGTCCCGCTTCTGGCGCTTGGCATTGTGCTGCAAGAGTTCGCGGGCCACAACGCCGTGTGGTTTTTCTACCACGTCTTCGGACTTGTGCTGCACGAGTTCGTGGGCCACAACGCCGTGATGTTTTTCTACCACGCCTTCAGGCTTGTGCTGCAGGAGTTCGTGGGCCACAATGCCGTGTGGTTTCTCAGGCGCAGAAGCAGCCTCGTCGCGCTTCTGGCGATGCTTAGACTCATGGCCTTCTAGCGGCAGCACAAGCTTCGTGGGAGGCTTTGGATCGCTCAACACAGCCGGATTAATGGGACTGGGCCGGTCCAGTGCACCTTCCTTTTGCACTTCAATTGGCGCTGGAGCCGCACAGCAAACGGCGCACAAGGCTACAAAAATCAACTGTAAAAAAGCAAATAATTAAATTTGTATCGCTAATTAAATTATTGGAGAAAATCGCTCGTGCGACTTACGAATTTCTTCATTGTTCCGCACTGTCGTAAAGTTAGTTGGCGACTGTGGGAGTTGCTACATGCTCGGTGCATTATATGGATGCGGATCTCTCCAGGCGGGAGCAGCAGTGCGATGTTTGACGTAGCTGTTAACTAGTTCGTAAGCTGGTGATAATTGCCGTCGAGTTTCTATATCAATATTATTGTGTGCGTTTATACAGACACAATATTTTTCCTCATTGATACTAAAAATGATAGAGCTGGATAATTATAAGCCGTAAAAAATCACCGTAGCATCTACTGCCACACATACATACATACATACACACATACATACAAGCTGTTTACTGCTATATATACATATACATATAATATATAAACCCGTCAGATTTGAATACGAATCAAATGTGGCTCAAGGCGGAGCTCTAGTCAGGTGGCCAGAATATGATTAATATATACATATATGTATATATTGCCCAGGTAGTGGCGGCTTGGCTTCCCGATATACATATATTAGTCATCTATATTTAGCACCTTGTTGCGAAAAAGTTGAGTTTGTCTAGTAATGGGTGCAAATACTCGGAAAGGTTAATTAAAATGCACATAAATAAATTGTAAACATTTTTTTTTAATTACAGTGCTTTACGTAAGACGATACTTTGCTTAAATTATAAATGTTTACTGGCAACTGTACACTAGTAAAATGACAGTCAATTTTAATTGCTAGAGGGCAATTTAAATGTGGATAAATTATCAGTTCAAATTGAGAAACGTTCTAGCGCGGCCAGTGTGTGCCCACAGAATTTGCACATAAATAATCTGTGGCAAAATTAGTTTATTACATGCACAACAAGCATGTACGCACTGTTCACAAGCGTGAAAATTTCATAGTTAAATAAATAAGTGAAGTAAATAACAGCAATAATGCCAACAGAAATTGAGAATTTAAATCCAAGCGTCTATGGCAAGATAAAGGAGCGCTTGGTGACAGCTAACGAGGAGAACGAATGCGTTGCCGATCCTTTTGACAAGCGTGAAATCTTTGGTGAGCATATCAAGCATCGATTTGAAGCATATTTATTAACAAAGTTGTACCAGAGCAGATCTCATACGCAACATCAATGATCCTGAGCATCCGCTGACGCTGGAAGAGCTGCACGTCGTACAGGAAGAACTCATAAACATCAGCGACAAACAGAATTCAGTGCACATCAACTTTACGCCCACAATTCCGCACTGCTCGATGGCCACGCTGATTGGCCTCTCCATACGGGTGAAGCTGTTGCGATCTCTGCCGCCACGCTTCAAGGTGACCGTCGAGATAACGCCGGGCACGCACGCCTCCGAGTTCGCTGTGAACAAGCAGCTAGCGGATAAGGAACGGGTAGCTGCCGCACTGGAGAACAAACATCTGGCCGAAGTCATAAATCAATGCATTTCGGCCAAGGGTTAATTAACTTCATTTCTGTGTTGTTTGTTTTTTTTTAATAGAAAATATATTATATTTTAGCATATACATATGCTTCAACTTCTGATGAAACTACTAAATCTAACATTAACAACGAGCGCCACAGGCAAAAGGACTACAACTAATGCTTGGAACTGGTTTTTAAGTTGCTCGCGACCTGTGTATCGACTTGATTGGGATTTGGATTGACTGGGCTGGGATGCGGTTTTGTGGGATCGTACTTGAACGTCTTTACCAGCGGACCTTTGCCGGCCTTGGCAAAGCGTATCTCATCCAGTTGCTGTCGCTCCTCGATCTCCTTCGTGATCTTCATATTATCCCAGGCTGCAAAGAGACAAAGTTAATTCCATTCAGACTCGCTTTGGGCCATCGATTCAACTTACATTCCTTCATGCCACCCACAAAGCCCTTTTTCTTGGCTGGCAGTGCGCTGGGCGGGTGGGAGAGCATTTTTTCAATCTTGAAGTAATCCCGCACCGCGGGAATACGCAGCAGGGCCACCTGGCCGAGGGAGATGAAGTTGCTGCAGGCCCAGTAGGTAAGAATGGCGGCAGGGAAGTTCATGGTGAATGGGAATATGACAATGGGCAAAGCGCGCAGCACGTACTTCATGGTGCTCATATTTGCGGCCGACAGGCGAGCACTGTCCGTGCCCAGCTCAATGGTCAGGTAGAGCGTGGCACTGGTTATAACCGGCAGCAGATAGAAGGGATCGGCCAGAGTGAGATCGGTGAACCAGAAGAGGCCACCGTCACGCATCGATTCGACTGGTGTGTTGGCCATCTGGCGCAGACCCATGAAGAAGGAGATGAAAAGCGGTGCTTGGGCCAATGGCACAATCATGTTCTTGAGGGGATTAACGCCCTTCTCTCGCATGAACAGCATCATCTCCTGGGCATAGCGGGCGGATTCGATGGCATTACCCGATTGCCGAGCTTCAGTCATCTTTAGCTGCAGCACCTGCATCTGTGGCATGTTGTTGCTCATTTTGGCGGAGTTGCGCTGTGCCAGGATGACCAGAGGAAAGATTAATGTGCGAACGACGAGCGTACCTATGGCAATGGTGCCCCACCAGGGAATGTCCCATGTACAGTGCACAAACTCCATACAGTTCTGCACAATTCCAGGCGGCGACCAACCGCCTAACCCAATGGAGGCAAACGGTGGCTCGCCGGCTCCCATAAAGCTATCCGTGACTAAAGATATCTCAGTGGGTGGCGGCGTAGGTGCATCTGGTATGGCAGGCAGGTCCACCAATTCCTTGGCGGGCACCGATTCAACAGGTATTTCTTTTTGAGAGCTCGCAAAGCGTATTGCACCCGGTGCCGAGGCATAGAGTGGGATCAGAGGTGCAGCTATCCTACGGTTGTTAAGCTGGTTGCTCCAACTGCTGCTCAGGTGCATGTCGCGACTGCTGCCGGCTGAGGAGAACATCTGCAAAGGTTCCTCAATACAATATATGGACATTCATTGTCATTTCATTCATAACAAACCGCTCTTTGCAGGTTATGTCATAGGCAGCTCGCTGGGGAGATAATCACCGGCTGCTGGCGCTACTTACCTGTGTGGAAGCTCTGTTGCATGTCGAGTTCAATGTTAACACCGCTTGGGTTGCTCTCCACAGTTGCATTCGTTTGGCCAGCATCTTTTAATTTTATTTGAACTTATAAATTTCTTAAAAAATTTACGCATTCGCGTTTCGACGAGCAGAAAGGGATAGCAACTACGTTCACTCACAGATGGTCAGTTGAGAACATATGTTGTACCAGGGATGGATAATAATTGTCTTTGGGTAAATTTTTGTGTGCACTTGAACTTCTGATTTAAATTTGGAAACGACAGAATTTATTTTAATGGGTTTAAATTGTTTGCGTTGAGTTTTATCACAAACGAGCTGTCTCAAATCTGATGCTCTTTAATCAGTATTATTTGTAGTAGAAATATAATGTGATTGCGATTTAAGAATATGATACTAAAAAATACCACAAATACTGCAAAACGGAAACAGTTACTTCTGGGACGATTGCAATTCAAAAAGTTCGTTGTAACAAAATACAAATATTAGTATGTAGTGAAAATATAATAATAGTGAAAAGTGAAGTCATAATTTTAATGATTTAAGAATCCCAACAAAATGTATATAATTCGAATTAATATATTCAATTTAAATTTAAATATTAAAAAATAGATGTGTAATATATAAAATGATACATATTATTTATTATAAGAAAATATGTGAAGTGCGCCTATGAGTAAAGAATAGGTATGGATGTACGCACATAAAAATATAAATAATTTAATATAGATTTATATACATAACTATATTAAAATTAATCATACGCAGCGGATAACCGAACGCACTCAAAGAGAGCGCAGCTGCTGGAGCGACAGTTGAACTGTCGCGCTCTTCGCGATCGTCACGCACGAGCAGTTGGTGGCTCTCTTAACTTCAGTCGTTTGTCGATGTTCGAGGCGAGCAGTTGTGGTGCGCACGCGTAGCACTTGCACACACGAATCGGGGAAGCAATACACAGACAGCAAGAAGAAGACAAGCACACTGAGCGGCCGACGGGTAAATTTGAAATTCTGTCAGTTTTCAGTTAGTCGCGAGCGCTCCAGCAAATCGGTTACGTTCGAAATTAACAAAGTTGCAATTTTGTTGCATTGCAATTTGTTTTGTTTTTTTCTTGTATTTCGTCTATCTTTTTGGCTGCCGCTGCAATCGCTGGTGCAGCCAACAAGAGTTCTTTGCGCGGCTGCCGCTGCTGCTGCTGCACTGCTGCTGCCGTCGTCGCCTGTCGCAGTTGCATTTTCAATAAACGCGTTTTCTTTTGGCACGTTGCGTGGGCGCCCCCTGCCATGCGCCTGTCTGCCACGCGGAGTTCGTGTGTGTGCGTGTGTGTGCGCGCGCGTGTGTGTGTCTGTGTTAGTTAATGTGTTTGTGTTGCTAATTAAAACAACAACAACAACTGCAACTGCAACAACAACAACAGCTAGAAACCAGAAACGATAACTTTGACGCAAGCCAAACAAAGTGCTATCGATAAATGCAATTAAGCTCATTCACAAATTGGAGCAGCAACAACAACAGCAACAACAACAACAACAACAGCAACAAGTGCAACAGGTGTTGGGCTGCCTAGTTAAATACAATTTTTGTTTTTGTTTTGTGTGGTAAGTTTCCTTTTTTTATTTTTATTATTATTATTGTATTTTTTTCTTAATTGCAAACATATTATTGTTTGCCTTCTTATTAGCGTTCAGCATCTGCTTGCATAAGTTGCCAGTTGAAATAATATTTATTGGCTTTCCAACTAGATCAATTACGCGGAAAAATAATTCCGATAAGAATTATGTTGTTGCCATCTCTTTCGCACCAACAAGTGCAGCTCATTAAATGCTTAAACTATTACAAACGACTTGGTTTATGAGCTGAGCGATAGTAGGGGGTGGGGTAGTGGCAGGGGTCGGGGAACGATTATGTGGAGCATGGAGAAAATTAATATTCTTATCAATAGGAAAAAAAAGAAGTGGAAAACCAATTTTTATAAATGTATCATAAAATCTTTAATTTAACTGAAAAGCCAAGCGAGTTGCGTTGCTTTAATGACCCATTTCTATAGATTTATGATACGAGATTACATTTTATTTAGAACACTTTGAATTTGTTAGCTATAATTAGCATACAATCGCTACTACATCTACAAATATAATTGTTTTTTTTTCTCTCTTTTTTTTTGCTTTACTCGAATCCGCTTTAATCACTAGACAAACAATTAATTAACGTGCTGTTGGGCAAACATAATTCGTACTCGAGGTTCCATTTCTCAAGATCAGAGATTCGCCTTTGGGCTGTTCTTGATACGCAACGCCCCGCAGCGGCATTAGATGGCTGTGATATTTAACTTTTAGATCTTTGCCGATACAAATCAGATTCGACAACAACAACAGCAGGTGGGGCGGGCTACCTGGTTTGGCAATTCTGAGAAGTGCTTACGCTTAAGTTTATGATATATCAAATGCCGAGCTCCAGACAAAACTTCTTTCGGCTTCTGGCCCCTGGGGGCAGCAAATCTCAACGAGAAACGGGGCGGCTTAATTCCAATTGATTTCATGCTTTTTTTGCCAGACTTTTTGCCTCTACTCTGCCTCTTCTTTTCTGCTTTTCTGCTTTTTCTTTTGCTGCCTCTTTTTTTGGCAAACAATTTGAAGTGTCAATTTGTGTTTATAAAACTAAAATTATTTATCAAGCCAAGCAAATCAAGTGGGCAGCGCAAACAGTTAACAAAAAACGCAGGCTTTTATATGTACATATATATATAAATTGATATATATATATAATATGTGTGTGTGTGTGTGTGTAAGGCAAATACTGCGTCCAAACGCGAGCAAAAACACAAATAGTTATTTCTGACTTGGCCGCAAAGTCAATTGCCAAATATGGCGCACTTGTTTGTGTGTGGCTTAATGTCACACACACACGCACACGCACACATATATACACACGCACACACACATACACACACACAACACACACTCAGCTGCACAAGTTTAAACTCTCTGTCAATATCTAAGTTTTTGAAAAAGGAAATTCAACTACTTGTTTCGCCAAAAAGACAGCAGCAAAATAGTCACCAGCGTCGATAAATACTCACAGATATATATATTTATATATGTATCTATATTTCTTTATATATCTATCTATATGTTGACATCTTTTTGTATACCCTGTATACCTCTTAGCACGGTATAATGCTTTCGTTAAATTATAAATAACAGGCAATAGGACACGTGATCGATGTTCATATAAATTAGGTATATGTTTTCTCCTAATTTATAACTAGTTAATTCACTCTCTGGTTAAATGTAAACAAATGATAAGCACTTGCTGCAGAGTATCTCTTAGTCGTTCACTTTTACTTTTTTCACTTATTGCTTGCATAAATATTGCTAATTGTTATCTAAGAGAATTTATCTATAGCTAAAACTCTCCACTCCAGTGTGTGTGTAGATCTGTCTCTGAGTGGGTCTAAGAAGTTGCCTTAACTACCTGATGAAACGCGTCACAGATCTTTTTTGCTGCATTTATATTTTACAATTCGCAGTTTTTGCTGACGAAGTCATCTAAATCGTTGACTAATTCACACACACGCTTGACGCTAATGCAAAAGCGAAATGGCAAAGCTCAATGAGATTCCTAGTAAAACTATTATAAACTATACATACTACTATAAATGAAAAGTAGTAGACTCATACATACATACAATAAATACATATAAACAACTAATTTTAAGCTTAAATTAATAGAAAATAAACATTACAAAATTTATTTTGTTTAATTTAATTTTAATTTAATTTTAAACAAAAGATTTCTCTAACTAAATATTAAACATATGCGACTTCTTTTTTCTATTACCTGAAATTTAATAAATTTGTTTGCTAATTAATTTTGTATGTTCATAAATTTGGAGATCTAATGTCTACAGTTTTGTATTAAAAAAATTAACTTCCAGATGACACTTTATTAAAACAAAGTTTTCCCAATTTAAATAGGTAAAACAGAAAAAAAAATTGGTCAAGTGCTTAATGAATCAACTGGTCAATGAATCACAAGACATCAATTGTCAACGTTCGACAGGTTTCACTGTACAGTGTACACATGTCAATGTAGTATTACTTTTGTATACCCTGTAGCCAAGGGATGTAAGGGGTATAATGTTTAGATGCCAATGCATGTTTCTTTGATATATGAAACAATGTAATATAGAAAACAATTTAGTAAAATTATAAATAAATACAATTTAGATGTCTAAATAGAGGTAGATTATAAAAATTTAGTTACTATAAAATTATATGAACTTAATGTAAAGAACTTACGGATAAGGTCTAGCAACTGGATGAAATGCTTGAAAGTCAACATTTGTGGCAGGAAATCTGTTAATCTACACATAGAAATTGCATACAGGGTATCATTCAGTTAGTCATTGCCTACTTTTTCACATTTATAACTTCATTTTAATATATTTTACACTTGCTGCTAGCTGTATGCCCTGTGGTTTGCATACGACAGTTGCGTTTTTCTTTGTTTTACGTCAACAAACCAAATCGAGTAGACGACTTAAAAACAACAACAACAACAACTGCAACAACAACAACTGAAACAACAACAATTACTAATAAAATAGCTGGAACGCGTAATACGCTGGCCAACCTACAAAGACGTCGACGTTGGCGACGTTCTTTGCATTGGCAGCAGCAGCTGCTGCCGCTTAGAAACTAACCACACAGCAGCAACAATCAACCAACACAAATGCAGCGTCTCAGTCGCTGTCGCTGTTGCTGTTGCTGTCGCTGTCGCTGTCGCAGCCGCTGCCTCTGCCAAAAGCCCAGCCGCTTATTTAATATGCAAATGAGCGCATAAAAGCAATTCATTGCAGGGGCAGGGCGCACACTGCGCAGAGAGAGAGAGAGAGAGAGAGGCGGGAGAGGGCGTCTTTTATTTGTTAAACAATAAATAAAAATGGCAAATGCAAAATATATAAATATATATATAAGTACACACACACAGAGACAGAGAGACATAGCTGCAAGGTGGCTTAAGTATATAATTGTTATTCAGCTGCTGCTGAGGAGGATGCGCTCTTGGCAACTAAGTTGTTAGCCAAGTTTGCAGTGGTTTTGTTTTTGTTGCGCCCACGCTGAAATGATTTGATGTGGCAATATAAGCGATAATTATGCGAGCGCATATGCGGCGTATGAGTAATTTTTTGTGCATGCAATTAGATGTTAGCGCCGACTGCGACGCCAACTGCGACGTGTGTTGAAGTGTGCAAATTGCAAGAATTAATCGCTACACAGCCACACGAAACCACAAAAACTAATAACAAATGCGGCCAGAACAAAAAAAAAAAAGATAAAGAACACAGAGAGAGAGAGAGAGAGAGAGAAAACATTAAAGAAATAAAATCAAATCCATGCAGCTTGACAAAAGCTGTGGGTGTTCTATGTGTGTGTGGTGCTTGTTGCTGTTGCTGTAGTTGTTGTTGGTGTGGTGCCCACGTTTAAAATTAATAATAAAGTACGCAGCAGCAACAGCAACAACAACAACAACAACAACAACAATTTAAGAGTTGGCACTGAAACAGCAGCAAGAATTCTTTTTCGTTTGTCTTTTTTGGAGCAGCAGCAGCAATGAAGCGGGTGTGCACTCTACTTAATGTGCCCATCAAATAGCCATAAATCAGCTCATTTAAATATGCACTTCATGGCAGCACAAGTTGCTTGTGAAAGGTGTAATCGTCCGTAAATAACAATTGAGCAGCAGTCGAAAATGATTTCAGCTCCATAACTGAGGAAATGAAGAACTCGGCAGTGACTCGGCACTTAGTTAGAAGTTAAGAGAGAAGTGTGCTCTAGGCTCGCATGCAAATGAAATCATAATTCGATTGTCAGCTGGCTGTCTTGGTACGCCCACGTGGCTCAATTGATTCTAATCGTACAACGCGTCGTATGCGTAATACCAAATGCTGACCCAAAGAGACGCCCACATCAGAAGCGGGGAAGCAGCTAGGAAATGGCCCAAAAAAGCAAAAAAGCCAAGACGTCAGCAGCTCACAACTTGTCGATTGTGTATTGCTGCTGTTGTTGTTGCTGTTGGCTGATTGCTGTTTCAGTTGTTTGTCATGTCCATTTAAGCCTTGCCAATTTTGGCAAGTTGCTCGGCCACTTGGCTGATGATTTTACGCCTTTCAGTAACGCTCGCTGAGATCGCTCTCAGCGAAGCCATCGAGCTGAGTTCAGTTTGAGCAGCTGAGACCGCCCATACAAATTGTTTCCCATATTAATTTATCATTTAGAAACGATTATTGTTATATAAAACAAATTCAACTAATAATAGGAAGAGCTTTTCACGCTTTTTTAGCTAATTATTGACTCTGTCTTGTTTGGCTTTGTCCATTTGCCGACAGTTACCCAATACTCCCCCTGCCTGCCTGCCTGACCTCTCCATCTAATCTGTTTAATTTTCCTTCTATTTTTTTTTGCACTTCCGCCATGCGGTTGACCAACTTTCTAGGCAGCGTTTTGCCAATTTATTTTCCATGCCATTTCTAGGGCAGCTCTGACCATATTCGACCATGAAACTGATTGCCTTGGCCCGCCTTGTCAACAGGTGAAATTTTTTTATGCGCCCGCCTAATTTACTCGACGCGCCATTTTGCATAATTTTTCAATATTCCACACACACAACGGCACTCTGAGATCGATTTGCATTCCCTCTAAAGCGAAATAGCCAAGAAAGATAAATAATGTCGCAATATTATGTCAAATCAGCGGCGAAGGCTGCCAAACACACAATTGAGCACAAATAGGTGGAGGAAAAAAACAAATAATTTAATGTTATTACCATTTCGCACAGCCAAATAAATTATACAATTAAATAAATTTAGCTGTGTTTTTTTTGTCATTCAGCTAGCGTCAAGTGTTGATTTATGTGTTAACTTGATGATCCAAAAAAATTGTTAATGATCAGGAGATTTGCATCTAGATTTTAAATTGAAAATTGAATTGAGGGCGAGAGCTTTAAAGTCTTTTGAGAGTTGCAAATATCTATAAAAATTCTATGCTTTTAAGCTGATTTTATTTGCAATAAAAATATTTAAGATATGTGATAAGGAAAGTCTTTGAAAGGAAAGATGAACTAAGACGAACAGACCTAAATATGATTTTAGCATTTGCAGAATTCTCTAGATTTATTTGATATCAATGAGAGAAACCTTCAAGCAACTATCGTTGGCTTTGAAGCTCTAATTTGATATCAAATCATAAAAGTATCAGTCTGATGACTCTATTTCATAGCTGATCATAGAGATGCCAATGTTGACTAATGATTAATGCTAGTCTGGCAATCAATTGCTTAGCCACACGCGCATATAGATAGCATATTTAGCATTTTTACACAATATTCATACTTTTCATTAAGATAAGCCAAAGCAAACAGCTCACTAAATTAGATAATTATTTGTTTGCCCTTAGTAAGTCGCATAGCAATCCAGTAAGCTTTATATATACATATATATCTGTATTAATGTTTGTTTTAAGTTCATTTTAATGATTTACTTCAGCAATTCGAAGAGCGCACGTAATTGTTAAGTAGCTCATTAAATTACATAATTATGTTTATGGCATATGCCATGATTATTTTATCTGCGTCCAAGATCAATTCACGAGATGTTTGAGATATCTTTCAAGAATTTTAATTGTTTGCTTACCTGCTATGGCAATTTAAGCAATTCACGTAGAAGTTGGCTCATTAAATTACGTAATTATGTGCATGGGGCTTCAGATTATCTGATCAATTTGAGAGAGCACCCAGAAGAAGAAGAAGAAGAAGCAGTTGTAGAAATCGCTGTGCCATGCATAGCTAATTTAGCACATTCTTTATTGCCCAATTGTCGAGTTTTATGGTATATAAATATTTATGCGATTCACTAGAGACAGAATACAGAGACAGAGTGTATGAAAGATAGGAGGAGCTGCACATGTCTCAAAATTGTCTTCAAGGTCGCGATCATTCAGAACTCAATTCTTGGAAGATCACCAGCAGCAGCAGCAGCAGCTGATGCTGTCGTTGTGTTTGGCTGCATTTGGCGCTTTTATTAAATTTTGTTGGAAATTTATGAGCTCGTTTAGTGGAGAGAAACGGAAATTCTCAGCCAAATGCTGCCGGCGTTAGTTGTAGCAACTTGTTTACAAATGCGATTCGAACGCTCAATTGCCATCGATTGCTCTCTGCGAACGTTTGCGGCGGCGCCTTTGGCCCAAAGTCGTTGTCTGATTTGCGGTTGAGTTTGTGTTTGCGGTTTATTTTGCTTGTTTTTTTATACTCATTTTTTTGGCTTTGCCTCGACTATTCTATTAAGGCCCAAAAAAAATGAGGAAAAAAAATCGATCGTCTATTGATTTGCATCTATATAGCCAGGCACTTAAGCGGGGAACTTGTTTCACCTACATTATTTTCGTTTCCGCAGCTGCGTGTGCGGCTCCCAGTGCCATTTGTATCTGTATCTTAGCTTTGTGCTCGCATCTGTGCGCTACACTGCTCGAAATTGAGCGAACCGGTACGAGAAATGTAAAAATAGAATTTTAATATATTTGGTGACTATGAAATGAATGCAAATTTGAAATGAATTATATTTCTTTATGCATTTTTTATATGAGCCGAGGCAGGTTGTCTCAAATGTTTACTAAAACTATTGATGATTTTGCAGCGCTAGTCAGAGTATTTGCAACAGGCTAGAGAACAGGATCAGGATGTTGCCTGATTCAAATGATTAACTGAACTAACGATACTTTTCTTTATAGTCATATATATATAGTGCCGCCCTCGTTAAAGTTTTGTAACCAATCAGGCTACAGGTCCAAGGTTCAGCTATCAAATGAACTTTGAAGCGAGCGACCAAAAACCTTTTAGGTTTTCTAACGGATTAACGTTGCGTAGCTGACGCTGCCATCAAAAAAAAACTTGCGCCTCATTAGAAATTGTCATCGATCACGCAGCAATCGCACAGTGTGAACCAACCCCACGAACTGTAAGGGAGCGAGGGCAGGCCCCAACTGAGGGGGAACGAGGACAGTTCCAATGCAACGGTACACACAAAAAGCGAAAGAAAGAAAGAAAGAAAACAGAAAAATGATAATAATTTATGCGTTTGCCACATGCGAATTACAATAATTCAAAGTGCTGTTTAAATAATTCACAACAACAAAGCACTTCTGGCTTAAAAAGTGCGTAAGTTTGTTGTTATTGTTGCTGTTGTTGTTGTTGTTGATATTACTTATTGTGTTTGTTGTTTAACCATAAATCGCCAAGTGAGAAACAAAGCAGAAATTGGCAAAGCCAATGCCGTTTTAAGAGGTGTTCGTGCGTGCCTGGGATAAGTCTGCGATCGCCAGACGAACAACAACAACGACAACATTAATAACAAAAACAACAACTCATAAATTCATTTGTTTTCATTAAGCCAAACCATGTTGGATATGCGGCAAAAGGGTCTTCAAACTATAAAAACTCAAACTGAAGGCTAAATGCGCTGCGTCGCAATTTCAACAGCTTTGTAGCTCCATTTAATTGATTGTTAACATGCAAAGGTGTCAAATTATGAATGAAAACATTTTGTTTCCCATTCTCAAAAGGAATAGATCATAAAATGGTATTAGAGAAGCGTATATGATGTGTGAAGCGATGTAAGAAACTCGTTATTTACGTTTATCTTTGTATTAAAAGTTTAGTATTATCATGTATAGTAAATGAACTTTTCGTTTATCTTAGCATATAAAGCTTAAAGCCAAGATAACCATAAATAATTCATTATTTGTAATTTCCGATTCATGAGCATTAAAACTTCTCTCAGTTTTACTAATGACTGGGCCGACTCTATACTCAAGTCGAAAAACAAAAGGGTAGTCGATCATCTTTCTACCTCTATTGGTTGGGGCGTTTATGGGTCATGCTATCCAAAAACAGGCGACAGCTGCAGCTGACGTCGAGTGTTGTTCGTTCAATCGGTTGTCTATGCGCAACACGTACGCGGATATCCGTGCTCAATCCGAATTCCAAATCCCCCAATTGTAATTAAACACGCTAAGCGATCGATAGAGAGATACAGAGGAGGAGGTAGAGACACAGAGAGAGAGAGTGGGGTTGAGGATTGGTTGTGGGAGTCACCACTAGCCGCAGGGCAAGTCAGTTAACGGCGCCTATCAACAGGCCCATCTATCGCCTCGTATGTGCTACATCAAATTGAAATTATGCACAGCTGATCGACAGGCCGACAGTTAGACAGATTGGAGAGGGAGATCACTCGCTTATGCAATGCGGCTCGAGCGGTCTGAGCATGGGCCTGGGAATGGAAATGGGATTGGGGCTTTTGAATTGGGAATCAGCGCTGCTGACAATTGTAGACAGCTAATAGCTTTGACGAACAGTGAGCAAAACTCAATCCCGCTGATCACGGATCGCTGTTCGCTCTAGCTGGAGATGCAAACACTTCCTCGAGCTACAACTACCATCCATGTAACAGCCACAAAAATAATTTACACAAATAAATCAAAGTCATAAAATGCATGGAGCTATAGCTGGAGCAGCCTGACGATCGTCGTAACGACGCGTCGTCTGTTGATTGGAGTTTGAAGATCAGCAAACCGATTTGTTGCTGCAAATGTTTTAAGTTGTGTTTTATCTTTTTTCTCATTTTGCTTATTTCGCTGTTTGCTATCGCATAAAAGAATTTAATGAAATTTAATGAAAAGTTACACGATCATAGACACGATCCGATCGTTTGTCTATACTTTGTTGCAATTGCCAAAGCTGTTGGTGTTGCTGTTGCTGTGGTCTTTGGTGTTGGTGTTGGTGTTAGTGTTGCTGTTGGTGTTGCTGTTGCGATATGAATATGAATTTGTCTCTAGGATATTTTCGCAATTAATTGAATTATCGTCGTGAATGGCAAAGGCAGACAAACGATTTGCGATTTGCTGGACGACGATGTGCAATCAAATATTGAGTAGTCAACAACGATCTTTTTTTTTGTGCATTTTGTGGAACGATTGGCAGGTCGCTCCGCCTGCACCCGCAACTCTTGGGGCTGACTTATGCGCGGCACGTTTTATGGTTGCAAGAACTCTGTTATGGCTCTTAGCATTTAATGTTGGTAGTCGATGGCTCGATTGCTCGATCACTCGATCGCTGGGGTGTGGCACACACACACACAGCTCGCGAGTCAATTGCGATTCACTTGCCACACAGCTCGTGTGTTAAGGTTAAAGCAAAAACTCGGTAAAAGCTATTAAATTCAGCTACGCTCCATTAGATGCGGCGGCTGCGCAGTCAGCGTCATTTACGCCTAATTAAACAAATTATTGCATGTTTATGCAGCAAGTGCCAGCAAACATCAGCAGCAACAACAACAGCAACGTGTTGCGCATACGCCATGTGGCCCAGGAAATCTAACAATGAAATCTTAATTGTAAGACAATCGGCATATGCAAAAAAAAAAGAAGAAGAAAAACACATTGTTTATAAATAGCGCAAAAAGCCAAGCAACAAACAATGCAAACAACAAATAGCAAAAAAAAAAATTACAACAAAAACGAGAGAGCAACAAATATTAAGTTACAAGTTGGCTTACAAGTTCACGAGCCAACAACAAACATGAATGGCAAAAAATTGTGTTTAAGGTTTGCTTAGGCGAAGTCGAAATACTCTGAGAAAAGTGAAATGTGATATGTAAGTGGAAGATTTATAGTTGATATATACTTGATTCCAGCTGTAAGCTGAAGTGTTGTCATTGGACAACACTTTGACAGCGTAGTTGAAGAAAGCTAAATTCTTGCTATAGATTTATTTATGGATGCTACAAGTTCTCACTCGCTTCGTCTCTATCTCTCTCACTCTCTCTCTCTCTCTCTCTTTCTTCTCTCTCTTGAATCACGCTAAATTGTGTTTGTAGATCTATATATCGTTTTAAATGTCTCTCTTGCAGAACTCAATTTTAAGTTGATCTAAGCTACATCGAAAATACCTTACAGATCTCCCTCGCTCCATCTGTGCTGTTAAGTTTCAGTTATAATAAATTCCTAATTTTTAAAACCACTTTTGATCCAAAATTATAATATTTAGCTGTAATAATAATTTCCAATAATAATTTGCAATTTTAAAGTAATTAAAAACAATAGAAAATCAAAAACTATTAAAGCCATTTCAATCGAAGTTTGTTAGCTAAAGCTAAGATTTTAACTAGGAACACATATAATTAATTTTTTTTTTGCTCTGACTTAATTACTAAATGAGCTCATTAACTTTTAATGAATGAAAATGAAACAGTTAATGGCTGCATAGCAGTTTTTTCAAAAGTTATTTGCAAGCTGCACGCCCGACTCGAGATGCCGCTCGATGTGGCTGAAGATACTTTTCCAAAGACAACAAAAGCAAAGCAAAGCGAATGGCGCTGTGGGCGATTCGGCTGCCTGGAGATCGCTGTCCTCGTCTGGGTGTGTGTGTGTGTGCCCCAAAAAGCCAACAACAATGTAACAATGTTGGCCAACTAATTCGCCTATGTCACGTGGCGCCGCCTGCGCCTTTCCTCTTTTCTCTCTCTTTCTGTGTTTGGCTGAAAAAATGGGAGCAATCTGCGCAGCTAATTTTCAATGTGCAGCTCATGTAGTTCAAGTTCGAGTTGCGCAAGCTTTTAGCCAGGCTAAAAGGTAAAAGTAACATGCAAACACAGGCACACTCCCTGCTTGCCCAATACTGACAGACCTCTTGGCAGTGACTGCTCTTGAGTGGCCTTTGAATCTCTGACTCTGACTCTGACTCTGGCTCTACTGTGAGTCGCTGTCAATTTTCATGCTTGTCATTTGATATCTCATTTTGTCTTCTTCTTCTCATTTTGTTTTCGCATTTAATTTATGCATTGTTTAGAGCAACAGCAAGTGCAGCTTGTTGTTTGAGCTCTGCACAAAATCTTGAACTTACATAAAAGGCAGCTTGTTTGCCCAGTTGTTCTAATATAATATAATTAAATATATCTATATCTACTTGAAGTTTAACGTGTAGTGAAAGCCGTAAGTGACCCACAGAAGCGAGAAGCGACAACTTAGCCAAAGTTTTTTTTATAATTCTATATTCTATGACTCATTCGCCTCGTAGGCGTTAAGCTCGCCTAATCTGCCAGCTAAATATAGTTAGCAGATGTTTGGAGTAGATAAACTTTGAGCACATGATGAATGCCGCATGCGGAAGTACAAACTTGGATGCGCCGCAGTCGCACAGCCATTCAGAAGAGATACAAGATACAAATGTATCTGAAGGACAAATAGCTGAGCGTGAGTACCACGCAAATTCAAACTGTGGCAAGAATCGCACCCAAATTCAAGCATATACAAAGAAGTCTTAGCTGACTAATCAGAAACAGAGACCTGATCTCTGCTCTGCTGCATGAAGTGAGGAAAACAATTTGTGCTCTAGCTGCTTGGAGCCCACACACAGCTAGAAAAAAAAACGGCAACTGAAACCACAAGTCAATGTCAGCGCAGTGGCGGCATCTAGCGGCCTGTAGATCAAATACTAACAATTACTATTATTTATATGAATCACATTTAAAAGTAAATGTGGGCATTGCTATTGTGAGAGCGAGAGCGAGAGAGAGGTAGAGGGGCTCCATCGTTGAACTTTGATGTTTTGACAATTCAAAGTTAAGGTCAACAAGGGATTTGAAATGCTGCAATGCGTGGGCCATGCTTTTGGCCAGTGCATTGAACTCGAGTTGGCTTTTTGTTTGGCCAAAATGTGGTGAACCGATCTGAACCGAGCATAATTAGCGTTCATTGTGCGCAATTGGCCCTGAGAACCGTTTGATATTTTGTTGTGGCATACCGAAAGATTTTGGCACACGATATTTCATTAGTTGACTATCTATGCCAGGTGTGTGTGTGTGTCTGTGAGTGTGTGTCTCAGCAATTTGTTGGCTTGTTACCTGTCATAAGACTCGAACATATTTATGCACTTTACAAGAATTTTCGAATTTCAAACAAGTCGCTGGTGTTGCTGCAGCAGCTGCTGCCTCGCTGCGCTTTAACTCCGGCTCGATCTTTTATACATTTATATATATTTATGTATATATTTTTAATATATAGACTGCAATAAAACTTTCGCTTTTCCGTTGTGTAAACATGCATGAAAATTAGCCTATTAGCGCCTCATCTTTTACAACACTAACAAATCTGTTCCACTTTTCGTTTCACGCTTACGCAAAAAGTCACCAAATATTCCCCTGAGAGATAGGAAAAGCCTTAAGACAATGTCCAAAGCCAAATATGATTCAATGAAGTTGCTTTTCACACATTTTTGACGGGTTTTTTTTTTCCAGTTTCCAAGTAACAAGTTTCAAGTCTATTTAAACTATATGTGAGCTCATCTATGGGACGACCATTCATAAATTCTCATCAAGCCAGTTGCAAGCAGTCGCTACAGCTGCCCCTGCCCCTGCCCCTGCCCCATGCCTCAGTCAAATGTCAACTAGCGCCACGCTGCGCTCTGAATGAGCCCTAATGAAGAAGTCGTGGATATATATGAAAAAGGGACAACCTTTAAAGCGCTTTCTATATGTGTGCATCCGAGCATTGTTCTCCATCAGAGATGACAATGTGACGAAAGCATGTTCTTATAATTTATGTTAAGGGCCATTATATAACGGTTCCCAAATTTACTCTTTGATCAATTAAGCAAACGACTCCCTATTTATGTCGGCATCAATTGCATAAATTATTTTGAAATAAAACTGGAATAACTATGATATTCTTATAAATTTTACTTATTTTAAAATTAAAACTAATACAAAGATATTATGTAGCATAAATAAAAACAGAAAAATATGTTACAATATATCAGAGTGTAGATAGATAGAAGTATTTCTTATATATAGTTAAGTATAGCTATAAAACAAGCACATATGTGCTTTAGGGATTTGGGTAGCTTAAACAAACTTTTACATCATGTTTAGCTTAGAGATAGATATATTCATATGAAAAAATCCAAGATTTATTTGAAATTTAGCTACCATATTTGTGTATGCCTTTGGCTATAGAAAGTTTTATATAATGTTTAAGCTAAGATGTAGATGGATATGGTTATGGCTAAATGAAGTTTCGTCTCATAGATGCCCAAGCCTAGGTATGGCTTATCAACTGTAGGTAGTTTCAGTTACATTTTCAGTTAATTTTAAACTCCCTTTCGGAGCAATCACAACTCGTGCACCCAACACGTGCTCATCTCTGCTGCATTAGTAGACCCATATCTAAAAGCATATACAATACATAAATACATACATATATATTTATATTTATATACACACACATTAATACTAAGTTTAGCCTATGTAGCTGTTGCTGAATAGCGTTTCGTGATTTGTGGTCAGTCGTGGTCGCAGCTGAGGCAGACGACAAAGTCCGCATCATCAAAATGCAAAACCTACGCATATTTCTTCTTCTTCTTCTTCTTCTTCTTCGCTCATTTACTTTTATTTATTTCTCTTGCTAGTTTTTTTTTTGGTACGTGGGCTTTATTTATTTATATTTTTTTGCTATGTAATTTGTGTTGTCAAATGTTCTTTGTTAACCTCAGGCAACAACAATGAAAACATTTAAAATTAAGTATTTGCCTTGTTAACTTCTTTTTTTTTGTATTTATTTGGGCAGCTGTCGAAGACGCCTACTACTTGACCAGCTGCTGCTAATTGAGGCATTAATCGTGCCACAATAGGCGTACAACTGGCCACGCCCCCTCCCGTAATGACTTAATATTGGCAGGCAAACTTGACCTTGCAATCGTGTTGCAGCCTCCAACTGATTGTGCATCGGAATTATCCTCAAAACAAAATCAAAATCAACAAGCACTCAACTGCAAGTGAGTGGCATGAGAGAGAGAGAGAGAGAGGAGGGGGGAGGCGGGTGGACGGTAGGCGTGGCATTGGCTCTTCTACTCGACTTGCATTGAACTGCATTGCGTATGGCAATTGCATAAAATATAAAAATGAAAATGAAAATGAAATATAAAGGCAATAAAATGTATCCCAATTTCAAGTACGCGACATCTCGACTTAACTTTTGTATTTATACTGAAAACGAATCAACAACAACTGCAACAACAACTGCCACATGGAGCTGTAAAGATGTTTTTACCGATTTTAGAAGTCATAAGGTCAATGCTGAGTGCGCCAAGCGCCAAGATCGTGTTTTGATTGGGATTCGATGTTGTTGCTGTTGCTGTTGTTGTAGAAGTTGTTGATGTTGTTGCTGGCGTCGCTGTCGTCGTCGTCGTCGTCGTCTGTTGTCAAGTGTTATGACTCGTCCAATGCGCCTGTCCATCTGTCTTTGCGTTAGTTTAAAGCTGCAGCAAACAAAGCGCCTTCTCTGTGTGTTGACTCTGGTTCCCAGACAGTTTCAGACACAGTTTTTGTTGTTGTTGTTGCTGTTGCTGTTGTCATTGTTGCAGTTGTTGTTGCTGATAAAGCAGCAGTCAGCAACTGCAATGAAATTGTGCATCAAAAATGATGTTGCTTTCAGTTTAGACACGCATTAATTAATGAGCTGATTTAGATGGATTAAACATAATTTTCAAAAGGGGTAAAACTTAATGCAAAACAGAAAAAAAGTAGAAAAAAAAAAAAACATTAATTAAGTGCTCGACTGAATAAATATAAATATGTGTATAGAAATATATATAACATATATTATATTTTATATATGTAGAAGCTATCTTGTCTACAAAACTTTAATCTTACAAGCTAATACTTTGATGCATATATTTATATATGCTGAAAAGATCTTGCCTTGAGGTTATTCATCTACAAAGTTCACCTTGCTGAGTTAATGTTTATTAAATTTGTATTTATATTTTAGTTTCCTAATATTCTACTTTATTTGAAACTTCTTACATTAGTACTTTCCACACTTACTATTTTTTATTTAATTTCTTTTCCTTCTTTTTCTACTCCTTCATTTAGAACCCTTTTATGTTTTATTCCTCTATTTTCTACTCCTCTATTTTCTACTCCTCTATTTTCTACAATATTACTTTATGTTCTATTTCTTAATTTTCTACTACTTAATTTTGTACTCCTTTATTTTCTACTACTTTATTTTCTACTGCCTAATTTACAACTCCACCAACTTTTACTCCTTTAATTTCTATCTCTTCACTTTCAACTCCTTTTTTCCATTTCTACATTTTCTGTTCCCTGATTTACAACTGTTTTCAGTCTTAATTTTCCACCCTTTATTATAGTTTCTATCACTCAATTTTGTAGTATTATTTTTTGTATTTTGCTTTAATTTTCATTCATTCTACTCCTTTATTTATCCACCCCGTACTTTTCTATTACAATTGAAGGTTACATCTCCTATTCTCCAATTGTGATGTAATTTTAAATATATTTAAATATTTAGTTGGGAGTTTCGAACATATCTCGAATGACTACCTCAGCTGCCCCCACTGCAAAGACCTTCCCAGTTGATGTGTGCTGAGGGTGCGAGTTGTTGCCATTGTGTCGCTCAATGTTGCAGTTTGAGTTGTTCAATCAAATAGACTTAAGATTTATCAGTTAACAGCTAGTTATGGCCATTGTTAAGTACAAACACTTTGCTCAATGACCATTTATTTAATGCTTTATACACATTTTTTTTCTGTTGTTGTGGGAGCACAAATCAAAATGCTAATTCGTTGCGGCTGCCGGCTGCAGCTCGTAAAAATTCAATAAAAGATTATGAAAATTGTGCAGTCAACAACAACAGCAACAGCAACAGCAACAACAACAACGGCAAACACCAACACCTGAATTTGAAATAAAATAATAATAATAATAATAAAAAAAATGCTTGGGACACACCCGTAGAAAATTAAATAGAAAACGTTCGACGGCCACTTTGAAGAGGCTGCAGCTACTCAATTGCTACAATTTGCTACAGGTGGCAAGCGGGCGGCGACAGCAACAACAACAACAACAACATCGACCTTGCGCTTATTGCCACAGTTCTGCCAGCTTCGCTGCTGACGTCGACGTCGCTGCTGGCGTTTGCTGTTTATAGATTTATTTAACTGATCAGCATTTTTTTCGGTTTTCTGCTTTTTGACCAGACTGTTGTCAAGTGTGCCACGTGGCGTATGCTTGATTTGTGGACAAGCCCAACGACGACATTCAAATTTAAAAAATGCACTTTGCACAACATTTAATCACATTAAGCAGCCACAGCAGCAGCAGCAGCAGCAGCTGTGTGAATTTGTTAAAGAGCCCGAGCATAATTTATACATAACATTCATTATTAAAATGTCGCTAGACATTGAAAGCGACAACAGCCACACACACACAGTGAGAGAGACAAACTGATAGATAGACGTACAACAAATGTTCGTTGAGCATTTGAAAAGTTTTGAAATTCGTGAATTATTACTTGCACTTTAACTTGGCTTCGAGCGAGGCGATGACGATGAAAATATTTTACAATCTCAGCGCCTGCCAATTTGTATGTGTGTGTTCATGTGTGTGCATGTGTGTGGTTGACATTTTATAGACAGGCGACGGCGACATGGTGTCGCCACCTGTCGGCTGTTAGCGGCGAAACAGGGAGGCGAGGCGCGCTGCTTCAGCGGCAACCGCTTCACTATGACAAAAGCCATTTGCGCCTGTCAACGCCCCGCAATTGTCTCCAGTCGGGCCTTAAGCCAAGATAAATGAGTCGAGGCTAAAACTCCAAAAAGAAAAAAAAAACAGAAAAAGAATGTTAGTGAAAAAAGCAAAAACTCCGCACGGCAAACAATCCAAAAACAGAACCGACAAAGGAAAAGATCTTTGCACTTTTGACAAAATTCTAATTAGCGTTTAGCGCGCGAGTTCATTAACATTTTAGTTGACATTTTGTGAATGGATATGCATGTGTGAGAGTGTGTTACTGAGTGTGTGTACTGTTCCCATACATTTCCGTTGCCCAACTCTGTTTACAATTCAATTAAACACGCATTTTTTGCTGCTCTGCTTTGCATAAAACAAATTGACAATAAATATTCCTGCAATATGACCACACTCGACCAGCGAACTACGTCGCTGGGCCTAATGGAACCGGTTTGACTGATAAACATTTAATTTACCGATCTATCGGACTCCATACATATAGCTCTATATACATATATGCTCTTAATGCATATTCATAAAGAAAGCAGCGGCTGCTGTGCGGGTGTTGCGCTAAATTGACTAGCCTATTAGTGTATACAAAATTTAAGCAGCAGGTTGACTACACTGTGCAGCACAGTTTAGAAGTTCTGTTTGTAAAATGAAACATTTGTTATATTGGAGTATCTTGTATTGGGCCAATTCCAATCAAGTAAAGATCTTGAGCTTTCAATGATTAACTTGAACGTGATTAAAAAATGTTTATAAATGATCTCTTTGTTAGCTCGTATCGATCATAATTATCAATTGGAGAATTAAAACTATAAATCGAATCGAACCCGAAGTTTATCTTTCCCTAAACTTTCTATGGCTTTAACTTGTTCCAATGTTGTTCACACTTCAACAATTAATATTTATCTAGTTTGAATGGAAAACTACTTTCAAGTCTTCAAGATTATTTTAGCTAGTTTCATCAGAGATTTTCAGATATAGGCAGGGTGCGACACTCGAAGAGTAACCAACTTCAGTTCGTTGTCGCAGCTGTTGTATCATAATGTTGTAAAAGTAACTCTTTGGAAGTAAAGTGTTTAGCTGAAAGCACTTCCAAGTCATATATCTATATTATTGCCTATTTTCATATTGTGTTTCATTCTTTTGCCCACTCAATTATGTAGCAAAGTGTATGCTTTTAAATATTCATTAGAATTTCAATTAGAGAGACAGCCAAAGAATATGACAGAAAAAATCGCAAGAAATCGCGCATTTTGATTGAGAACTTGTTTTCTATTCTGTTTTCAGAATCTTGTCTCAGATAAAAAGTATTTTTTAAGGCATTGTCAGGTATGGGATTAACGTATCGGAAATGTTTTTGCGCCGAGCACTTGGAATATCAAATGGGCATATCTAAAGGATGTCATGTTATAATATCTATCCATTTATTTTATGACATTTCATTTGATTTCATTAGCGACGCCGTTCCAAACGTCACTCGCGGAATAAGCTTTTATATATTGTAATATAGTATACAAATAACAACAACAACAACTGATTTAATAACAAATAAAAAACATGAGCATTTAGCGCATATACAAATTATAATTTCAAATAGCGCCAAGTGCCACTCGAGATCGCAGCTCTTAACAAAAATGTTAAACATTTTATCGGCCTTTTTTGTTTGTTGTTTGCTGCTGTTGTTGTTGTTGTTTTGGCTTTCAGAAAATGTTTAATATGCGAGAACTTAAATGGCAGACTTTGTCGGCGATTTGTGCACTTTTCGACTGTATCATTTGGCAACTAATCGAAGGCGTCGCATGCTTTAAGTGTAAACAAATTAACAAGATCATTTGCCATAATTGAGATGCCGATCTTGAAGGCGGAACCCAGGCTTAGATTGAGAACGAGTGACGGGTGCCCAGCTTTGATCTTGGCTTTTGCCTTTGCGCTTATTTTTTGACCGTCAAAATTGGGGCTGGGGGGAAATCAAAACAATTGGCAGCGCCCTCTGGCGGTGCATTAACCAAAATGAATTTATGGACTTTATGTGCTCGGGGGGTGGACGGCCCAGAAGTCAAGATCGTAAATTAATTAAGAGCGCTGCACGGACGGCATTTAAAGTAGAATGGAAATGTAGAGCTGGGAGGGTCGCGGACTGGCAGGTCTTTCGACCCACAATTGATTACCCCATCGTGGGGTGCAGGCCCCTTACTCAATGTGTCTAATGCAATCAGAAATTGATTTTTCATGGGCAACGTTTTTTTTTCATCTACATTTACAGATTCAGCGCACGAGAAGCGTTCGGCATGACGGAAACTGTTTAGGTATTCAATGCGGCTTCAGACCCAGTCCAAGTCCAAGAACCGAGAACCTTTGTAACTAGCCGCACAAATCAATCGATCGAATTGCGTCCGAAACGGCGTGACAAACGGCGAGCAACGCCCCGCCCTAACTCCCCCACAGCCCACCGATTATATAGCCAGGTAAACAAGAAACAAAATGGACGCACGCATCGGCCTGGATTACATAGTCGAAAATCGTGACTGCATTGCCAATTTTGGCTCTGCCCTAGACACGCAGAATGCGACGGTCAAGAAGCAGGTCTTCGAGCTGCTGTCTGCGCTCTGCGCCTACAGCCCCGACGGCTATGCCCGTGCCATCGAAACTCTCGAGTTTTACAAGGTAAATACGCTACTTATAGCCACGATGACAATGCCTTTTATATTATTCATAATTCAATATTTGTCTAGAATCTCAAAAAGGAACGATATCGCTTCAAAATTGTCATCAACGAGCTGGAACAGTCAGCTGCAGCTGCAGCACCACCTCTGGACTATCTAGCAACTCTGCTGGCCTTCATCAACTGCGTCATCATCTCGGAGCCAAAGCTGCAGGAACGCATTCGCATACGCAACGAGTTTATAGGTAAGTTTCCTTTAGGAGTTCATATAGGTTTATACGATATGTGTCAGCTCTTTCGATACAGCTCATGTGACTCATGTACTGCTCTCAGATATACTCTTCGAATGAATACAAATCTGGTAGATACAACTCCTACTGATTCTTCAATTTCTGTATCTGTATCGCTTTTAGATACATTATCTTGCTTTATAGATAGATTTTTAACACTCCTGTAAATATGTCTGTGAGTATGTATAATTCGGCAGCAGAAGCTTGATTTCTCAGATTTTATATACTCGTATATGTATGAATATATAATAATATCTATTAAGTTCGTAAGTAAATTTTAATAATATTTCCTCTAGAACTCTTTTAATTTCTTTATTTATTGCTTTCTTTGGATTCTGTTTGTGTTTTGCTTTCTGCTCATGCTGATAACCAAAAGGCCATCATGATAAAGACATTAGGCCAACCACAAAAGTCATCAGCCGACCTCCTCCAGGTGCCCCGTCCCTGCTTTGTTTTTGTTTTATTTGTTGTTTTGTTTTATGAGTCAACTGTTTTGCCCTCTTGTGCTTTGTTAGCTGTCTTCGATTTCATTGATTTGATTGATGTGCCCGCTGATCCGCTGACGGCGCCGCTGATCGGCACTGCCCTTGACCATATACCATATGCCGTATGCCGTATGCCATATACCACACATAGCAAATGCTCAGACGGAGTTGGTTAACTGCATGTCACAGCCACGCCAGCGACCCTCGGGGCTCTAGCGGGGCTCTCGCTTGTTGGCTCTGGGGGTCGTGGATAATGATAGTTTCGGCAGCGCGTTTGCCATACCACATATCGTTCAATCGGCCAATCGTCAAATCGCCTTTGTCTCTTGACGCAATCCAATTGAGTAACCTTAGCACGTGCCAGCGATTAGAGGTGCGTCTCTAAAGTTGTCAACCGACTACGGACTCCACTTAGCTTTCTTTGCCAATGAGAATTTACTTATAAAAAGGGCATAGACTAGAATAAAACTAATCGAGAAACGTGACAGGCGTGACTTAGGTTATTCTAAAGAAATCTATTGTAAATCTAAATATCTTCATTAAAAGTTGCGTGCTGTGAAACTTGAAGGCCTGGCTGCACCCCCAAAAACATAAGTTTTTATGGCTGAATATTAAAAAGAAATGTGAAATATTCTATGTCACATGCATAAAAATGATATTTCCAACATGTTGCTATGCATGTGTGCATACACTTTGGATCAAGGGTCTCCACGGCATGACGACAACAAATTGTTATTTAATTTTACCCTGTTCAAGTTGTGCTGAAGATCTGCGCTATATCAACAACATAGACACGTAGTTAAAATGTAATAAGTCGCCTCTGTGCCAGTTGTTGACAAACAAGGGAAGCACTCACATCCTGTCAGCCCGACGTCTCAAACCTCCCCTCGACTCTGTTCGCTGGCCTGTGCAAAGTTCATGAACTGTGCCCGCGCCTTTAAAACTCCCAGCTTCAGTTGCAGCTCCAGCTCCCCATCTCTGTGTGCTCTGAAGGCCCGCTTCTTATGACTTTGATTGAGCGCAGTTCTGTGTGCGTGCGCAGGCGCAGCGCCAAATGTGGGGAGCGCTCGTTGAATGATGAGCGTTGCACTTGCCAGCGACTCCGAATGGGCAGACGGTGGACAGAGACAGAGAGAGATCGAGAGAGGGGCGGTGTCTTTTTATTGTTCTTAATTAAAATAAATTGAGCTGCGCTTTTTCAGCATTACAAGAATATAATAAAGCGACTGCGACAAAAACGAAATCTCAACAGCAAAATGTAAGTCACGCACTTCAACTGCTCCGCCATCTTTCTCCCTCCCTCTCTCTCTCTATCTCTGAGTAAGTGGAGGGGCGAGTGTGCAGGGAGGGGCGTTTGTGGTAGGACATTTCACACATGCAGTTGCCATATCGACATGTACATTCCTCAGCGACACATTTGACAAGCAACGGCCGCATTTTGTTTGGCAATGAGCCGACGTATTCAGTTTCAAGGCTATTGGCCTCCATGCTCCACGCCCATATTCCCTCCCACACAGCCGCCACGTAAGAATCTTAGAGTTTCCAGATAAATATTTGCATATATGCGATTCAAAGATCTTTCGAGTTCTGCTAATGCCATTTAAGTGTCCAATTATCGGCTCAGCAGATCTCTCTCTCTCTCTCTCTCTCTCTCTGTGTCCCTCTGTTGAAAACTAAAGTTCTTGAGATCTATTTAAAAGCGGAATCCATGCAAGACCCGGTCAAAGTATGGCCAGCATATCTGCTGTATGTCATCTGTCAAGTTCATCGCTGCCGGCTGTGCGGCATTTACTGATTTATGCCCCATGATTTTCCACTTTGGCACGCAAAGTTTTTCATAGTTCGAAGTTGTTGAGGCTGTGAACGCGCCATAAATTTATTTATTTAACAATTTTCTCATTTAGCTGGCTGGCAAATTTCAATTTCAATTTCAATTGATTTATAAAACGTCAACAGCTTATAACAATATATAAAAATATATATATATATCTGATTATTTAAGCACAAAACAAACACCAATATTCAAATCGAATTGATTTTAATTTCAATTTCTGCTTTATTATTTGTACTCATGCATATAGTAATGAGAGTATATTAGTTTTGTGAATAGTATGGCTTAAGGTTTATTCATCTAGTTGTCCATCTGAACCCAGATTCATAAAGCAAATACTATATGCCCAATATCTGAAATTTTCGAATTTGAACTTTGATTGATTAGAACACATTTATTTCTAGCAATCTTTTCAGATACCTAGTATCTCGTAGTAGTTGGGATTGTTATTCTTAATTGAAAAGATTTCTATAATAATTTAACTTCGTTTAAATCAGGTAAATCAGGAAAAACTATATGTTTCTCAGATGAGAAGATGCAGCACACTTGAGCCTCACTTTAGCTGCCGTATGGATCGCCTTGTCTTTCACACTTTTATAGTTCATCTTTTCAAATATTAGAGATGAGATCTTGAATCTGCATCAAATACTAACTCAAAAGTTTCTTGGCATTTAAAAAATCAACATTTTATAAATTTTCTTTAAGCTGTTTCCGCAGTTTGAGCAGGTATTGTGTAGCTGGTAATGTCCAATTGCAACATTTATATTGGTTAGCTGAAAAGTTTTGATTTGATTTCTTGTTGCATGGCATGTTATTAAACAATTACGTTTGGATTTTGGGCGTGTTTGCGAATTCCTTGGCTGTAGGGCATATAAACAATTGAAGCTGAATTTGCTTAGATCGGTTCTCTAGATCGAGAGACCTCAAGACTTTCCAAAAGCTTAAACAATGGCCGGACAAAGAAACTTTTACACACACACACACACACAGATACAGATACAAAGACACATAGTTATACACTCACATTTTAATTGTGTGCCTTTTATGGTTTTCAATTTCAAATAAATAAAACGACAACGAAACAAAGTCGTAAAATAAAATTATGAACGTCAAGGCGCCAAATAAGGCGAACATTGGGTGGGCAGACTAACCAGGGGATTGGGTGGAGCAGCAGCAATACACAGAAGCTACAACGAGACGACTTTCACGATCATTTTTGTAATTAATTTTTTATTATATTTATTTACAAGCAGCCACATATCAAATAAAACAAAATAACAAAATAACGTCTGTGCGCAAATAAAAGCAGGAGGCGAAAAAACAAACACAAAAAACAAGCTTGACCGGAAGCGACTTTTGCTGCACACTGGGCGGTTAGAGCTGGTCCCCAATACCCAGTGACCAGTCAGCATTGGGAGTTGGGCACAAGTGGCACGAGCTAAGAACTGTCTTAATGACAAATTCAATTAGCAAAGTTCAATCAACAAATACCACTTGGTTCATGCATATTCTAATTGTTTTTACTGCAAATGCATGCGACAGGCAGAAGGAGGCGTTTGCGAGATAAAGTACAATGTATATGGATTAGTATCAACAGTCGAGTCTATAAATACGCTGTCATCAAATATGCTCAATTAATAATGTAGATTTCTGTAGATGATAACTTTCTTTTGGATATCTCTTCCCATTCAACAAACTAATAATTACAATTATATTATATATATTTTGCTTTTCTAGCGAAATAATTTCTTGAAAATAAAAGAAGATATCAAACAGGACAACATTTCTAGTATAGAGACAAAAATACATATGTAACAATATGTTCAAATGGAATAGCTGCACATAAAAAGCAAAAGCCAAATCAAAACATAGACCGGCAAACATTGAACTTTTCGACTATTGTTATGCGTTATAATATCCCTGATCCAATCTATGTGATGCCAAACATTCGTATAGACGGAGGGATATTTACTATTACCACAGCCTAGGCCATAGGTAGCTACGCCATATACCGTGTTGTTCAGGAAAAGCGGATCCCCCGCATCACCCGTGCAGGGATGCTCGTCCAATTTAGGATTGTGCAGATTGCCGACACATAACATGTCCGGCGTAAATGGGCCAATCAGTTGACTGCATGTGCTGAAATCGTGCAGCAATACATCGATAAAGAGTATGCTAGAGGCCAAAGCTCCACCCTGCATGAGATGAGATGAGATAAGATGAGTTGAGACCAGATCAGATCAAATCAGTTAAACCTTCATGACACGCCCCCAGCCCATGGATCTGTAGTAGATACCATTGATGGCCGGCCCAATAGGCAGCCCCACTATGCCAATGCGAAAATTGTTAGTGGGTAGCTGAAAGCCGGTCTTAAGCAGCGCTATGTTATTCGTGTTGAATATGGTATAGTTTTGAGGCACAAATATCTTCTTCACCGGCAGATGCATGGACTCCGCGAAAAGTTTTAATCGATTGGGTGCTCCAGCAACGATCAACAGCTCTCGACTTCGACGCCAGACCTTCTGAGCGCTTCAAGGAAAGCACTTTCTCTGGATCAGCTGTTACTTATATACATAACTCGATTTACCCACCTCATCACACACTTTGCGGCAGTTAGAATGAATCTGGGCGATACGATGCAGCCACCACAGAAATGATTATCCCCAAAGTATTTGTATGGAGTGCGCGATCTAATGGACACCACATATTTGCCGGTACTCCTAAGGGCTTCCCTTGTGAAGGTGGGCGTGGCCAGTCGTTTGACACGTTCGTCACTGTCGAGAACTTGCAGGCCAAATGCCACTGACAATATTAGCAAAATCTGTAAATCTATTAAATTTCTATAAATCATGATAAGTAGAAAATATGTATGAGCTTAATCGAATGAGTGTATGATGTTGAAAAAGGGTTGACATAGTATATATATATTAAATATATTTATATTAGAATATATAAATATATATTATTGACTTCCACTCAAAATATTTGACTTAATTTTAAGCGATAGATATTCGTGTTTATAGACTATCTCTTCTGTTTCTTTCGCTCGTTATATGTTTCTCTGTGTCTCTCTTTTCCTCTCAAGCGGCAATTCTCATGAGTTTCAGCACTTCGTACAGCTCTAAGCGCATTTTCTCTGATATGTAATTGCATATTAGCTTTATACACTGAAAACTACTTATTATGCCCATGTTGTTTTCTTTTGCAGGCCTCAAATTATTGCCGCTGCTCAACAATCTAAGGTGAGTTTTAGGTTTAATGACCACTTAACATAGCTTTAGAGGATGGCAAATGTTAGCCAAAGACATGGCCAGGCACCCACACTATGCATGTGTCTGAGTGTGTGTGTGTGTGCTGAATCTAGACAATTTATGCAATGTTTGTTAACTGAAACCCTGAAACACACCCACTACAACAACAGCAACAGCAACAGCCACATCAACTTAGTCCAAATGAATATCACAAACAATTCAACATGTTTTGCTTGATTTCGATGTGAATACGATGTGAATACACTCGTATTTAAGAAATCGAATACGCATTTCAATTTGCATGCAGCTCTCAACTAGACAAGATCAAGGTCTAGTCGCAAAAAAAGAAGAAAACAAAATTCACATTGGCATGCGAAGTGGAGCCCCTCTTGGGCATCTCCCAGCTGAGCCATCATTAACGGCCGTTTAAGTGTGGTGGCCAAGTTGCGCCGATTTGGACGCTTGTCAAACATCCATCAAAAACGACAACGATCCGAAAAACTTTTCTTCGGTTTTTTGTGGTTTGTGTGTTTGGGTCTTATGCAAATAATTTGCGCCGGTATTTGGGCTTATGGCTTTTTTTTTTTTTTTGTCGAGTCTGTCAAGCAATTAATTCAATATTTAATTAGTCAACAATAAATCAATTAGTTAGCTGCTGGTTGCCCCTCTCCCACTCCCTCTCCCCCTTATCGAGCCACACAACTGGTTTATAAATGGGGCCTGGGCCCAAGTTGACAATAATTTGCCGCTTCGTATAAAGCTAAGACAAATTCAATTAATTCTTTCAAATAGTTCAGGCCCAAAAATGAACAATAACAATATGGAAACCCTCTGCCGCCCCCTCTCGTACCCCTCTCGGCGCTCCACTATGGCAGCTTCCACAGCTCTCGTCAGAGACAAAATGCCTAATTGATTGTTCTGTGCCATTTGTCTTGTGGCTGTGAGTCTGAGGCCAAGTGAAGCCCATTTATTTTGTCTTATGGCAGTTGACACGCCCCTTTTCTCATCACCCCGCAACTGCCCCTCAATGGGATGTGGCATTGTTATGAAAAGTTTTTTTTAAATGCGTAGTTTCTGGCGCGTTTTAATTTATTTCAAATTTACAAATCGCTTTAAACGTTTTCATTGAGCCGAGCAGCGCTTTGATTTCAGCGACCCCTGCCCCCACTCCCCCGCTCGCCCCTCTCGAGAGGTGCTATAAATAAATAGATGATATTTATTTGAGTTTCTGGGATCTGCGTAGCTTGGAAGCTGCTGTATTTCTATAAGCGGATTTTAATTGCTGTCGCGTCCAATGGGTTCTAATCAATCTTAAGTTCAATCAATATTGAATAACAACGATTTTCTATAATACCAATAATTTGTGAGCATATGAAATGACAGTCGGCCACAAAATGGCAAAAGAATGCTAAGAAATATCGGAAAAAAATGGAAAATATTTACATTTGAAAGCGGATTTTAAAGACTGCCTAATCTGTTTATCGATTTAAGAGATTGCAGATGAGAACTTTGACTTTTAGAGAAGAATTAAAAAAGAATTTAAGGTTATTTGATGTATATATAGAAATACAATAAAATATATGATAAATGATAGAGAGTTGAGTTAAAGCATAAAGGGTAAATACGCTACAAACCAGATTTGTTCTGCATTATTCTATATACATATCAATAGATTACCTCTAAGATCTTTGAACCATTCACTGGGCATGCCTCAAATAGTTCAATTTCCATATCAGATATGTAAATTTAAATATTACTTTGGCTACTTCTTCCGTTCTTTAATTTGCCGTGTTAGTTCGTTTAACTTCCTAAACATTTGTTCGATTTTTCCGTTGTTCCTTTTGGTTTTTCGTTTTTTTCACACCGACACTTGGCACCCACATATCGTGTCAGCCCGGTTAAACTTCCGCGATGAGCCAAAATAGAATAGAAATTGCTGCCAAAACAAAAACAAAAGCGCATCACGCTCAGCCGATGTTGTTGACGAAGTGTCTCGTCAAAATAGAAGAGACCCAAAAAGCTAAAAAACAAAAACAAAGAACGGAAGAGTTTTCAACTTCTGGCCTGGCTCTCCTAGTTGCCAAGCCAACTTTTTCTGTGTTTTTTTTTGGCTATGGAGAAATCAATGCGCGCGCAGCACGTGGCTGGCAAGGACAACAATAAAGGCGAATCGCTCTCGCAGTCCAGTTTTTGGCTCCGTCTGGTCTCAGCTCCGTTAGCCGTCAGTGTCCTGTCTCGTCCTCGTACATTGCCAATTGCCATTTGCCACTTGCCATTTGCCATTTGCCATTTGCCTCGCTGCTCGTCACGAGCAACACAATTGAAAAGCAATTAAAAAAGGTGCCATTCAGTTTATGGATATCAATTGACACACCATAAAAGGAGCAAGGACACGAGTGCCTAACAACTGGAACAACAACTGCAGCCTATCGAATATGGTCGGAGCTGGCGGCGTCTAGCTATAAACGTCGTCTCGACTCACCTCACCTCGACACGAGTCGCCTCGCCTTGAGTCGCCTCGAGCTGTGTCGCTTTGTGATTGCCAAGGCTGCTGCAAGGCAGGCAACGTGGAGTCATCATTGTCAGCCGAGTCCGAGACCGAGTCCGAGTCAGAGTCAGAGTTGGCGTCCGGGTTGCCATTGCCATTGCCCTTGCAACTGCAGCGACGGCTCACGTATTGCTGCTCGCTGTCCCGTTACAGTGGCGCCGCCTTGCAACTAGTGCAGAATCTCAAGTGAGTGTGACAGCCTGTCTGTGCATGTGTGTGTGTGTGTGTGTGTGTGTGTGTGTGTGTGTTTTGGCAACCTGCTGTGGCTATGTGACTATGTCTACTCAATGCCAGGTCACACAGATTTGGACTGTTGCTGCAACTACTTGTGGCCCAGTTGTCCCATAAATCGAAAACAAATATCACATAAATCACAAATCAATTAATGCCCCCTACAACTGTCGCGAGCAGGCAAAACAAATTGCGAATTGCTAATTGACACCTGAATAATGAACCGGACGACACATTAGCAATGCAATTTGCAATTGCAGTTGCAATTAGCATATTGGCCAGAGAATAACCCATTATTGAACATTGCAGAAAAGTCGTACAGGGTGTCGGCGATATCATCGTACAATTGGACGTATTCGTGGAGCAACAGGAATGCGACGAGGCGCAGAGCCTGCAGGCGCCCGATGGCATCAATCTCAATTCGCATCTTGATGTCTTCTATGCAATACTGCGACAGGTGAGCTCTGCCTCTAACTAATTCAAACACTTAACACCTCTCTCTCTCTGTCTCTCTCTCTTTCTGTCAGTCAACTGAGCAGTGTCACATGCCGCGTATACTTATTATTTATATGCATATGCATGGGCATGGGCATGGGCATGGGCATGGGCATTAAGTATACGCAGCGTATGTCCAATATGTACAGTAGAAGTATGTGAGAGTGCGTTGTCAAGGTGCGCATTGCACGCGAATCGAGGATAAATGTCAACTGTCATATGGCTGAGAGCTTATTTTATAATAGAAGCTAGTTAAATTGAATCCAGTTAATGCTCGTGTGGCGCCATCTAGCGTAAAGCGGGGAAATTACAATGTATTTAAGCCGGAAGTAGAATATAAATAACTTTAGAAGAGTTTATACAGCGTCAAGAAAATAACTTTTTCTGCTTTTAAAGCTATAAATATCTAGAGAATTGTCTCTTATTAAAAAGTAGTACCTATAGAACTAATAAACCACATTGTAGACTATATACTTCTATACTTCAAACCAACCTAAACTGGTTTCGATAGGCAGTCGAGTTGGTTTTCAACTATTCAGCTGAGCTATAGATAAATAATTAATTCGATAAAGTCCAGCTCCTTGAACTAACAATCCTATCCTAATCCTATATCTAAACGCCTTTTTCTATCGTCAGGTGGCCGACAAGCCGCAGGAGGGGCCATTTCTCAATATATTGCAACATCTGCTGCGCATCGATTCGAAAGATCCGCTGAGCGACGTCATTTGGGATACGACGGAGCGGCTGGTCCACCGTGCCACACTGCTCGAGGATCCCGATGATGCAGTGCGTCTGCTGCGCCATCAAAATACACAAAAATTCACCTGCGCCAATTGTCGGTCGAGCGATGCCAGCAGTCCGACAAGGAAGCCATCACAGCCGCATGTGGCCGTGGCCAAGCCACCGCCTGCACCAGCGCCGCCGCCGCCACCACCACCCGTAACATTTACAGTTAATGGAGCCGCACCACCGCCGCCGCCGCTGCCCGTACTGAATGGCAATGGACGGCTGCCGCCGCCGCCGCCACCTCCATCGTTACGTCCGATTACACCGCTGCCGGAGCACCCGGCGGTTACGCTGCTGCCTCAACAGGTGACGCCCGAGTCCAAGTACAAACTGAGATCCATCAACTGGAACAAGATACCGGACAACAAGGTGTTGGGCAGGGAGAACATCTGGAGCAAAATGGCCAATGTGCACCGAGACAATAACCAAATGGAAATTGACTTCAGCGAGATGGAGGGTCTCTTCTGCCAGCAGCCCACCAGCGGCGAGGGCTCGCCCATTCCGACTAGAAACAAGAACGGCAAACCATCCAGCGCCAACGGCAAGGACACACTCGATCGCAAGGGCAAAAAGGAAAGCACTGAGATCACCCTGCTGGATGGCAAGCGCAGCCTGAATGTCAACATCTTTCTGCGGCAGTTCCGCAGCAACAGTCAAGATATCATCCAGCTGATACGGCATGGCGCACACGAAGAGATTGGCGCCGAACGCCTGTTGGGTTTGCTCAAAATACTGCCCGAAATGGACGAGCTGGAAGTGCTGAAGAGCTTTAATGGAGATCGCACACGTCTTGGCAGTGCGGAAAAGTTTCTGCTCCAGCTGATCGAGGTGCCCAAGTGAGTAGCTCGCGCCAAATGTAATCAAAACTTCAACTAAGTTCGTTGCTTCTCTCTTCCTCCTCTGTCTCTCCCGCAGCTATAAGCTGCGCATTGAAAGCATGTTGCTCAAAGAAGACTTTGCTGCCAATGTGGCCTATTTGGAGCCCTGCATCAATGCCATGCTCTTCGCTGGCGACAATCTGCTCGGCAACAAATTGCTGCAGGAGGTGCTCTACATGGTCGTCGTTGCAGGCAATTTCCTCAACGCCGGTGGCTATGCGGGCAAAGCGGCCGGGGTGAAGCTATCATCGCTGCAGAAGCTAACTGATATACGAGCCAATAAGCCGGGCATGAATCTTATACACTTTGTGGCCATCCAGGCAGAGCGCTGCAATCCCGAACTGTTGCAGTTCACCACACAGCTGAATAATCTCGAAGATGCCAGCAAGTAAGTGGAAAGCCTACTCCGTGCGAGAGGCGTACTTATATTTCTCTCTTGAATTGTTCACAGAACCACATCGGAGCAAATCAACAGTGAGATTACAACGCTGGAAAATCGCATCAGGAAGATCACCAAACAGATCGAGCTGCCCGCAACGGATGGGGACATCAAAGAGCAGATGTCGGAGTTTCTGCTGGCCGCCGACTCTGAAGTGGCAGTGCTGCAGGCGGGCATGAAGCAGGTGGATTCACTCCGTCTCAAGTTGGCCGAATTCTTCTGTGAGGATGCGGCTACGTTTAAGCTCGAGGAATGCTTCAAAATCTTTCAGAGCTTCTGTGATAAATTCAGGCAGGCCATCAAGGACAACGAGCGTCGTGTGCAGCAGGAGAAATTGGCAGAGGAGCGCAACAGAATTCGAGCGGAAAAATTGGCCAGAAGAACTAAGCCAAGTATGTGGCGAATGGTGATTCGAATTCTTTCATTTACTTATGGCAGTTACCTCTTCCTTTGCAGTGGGTCAAGCGGGCACGCCCGTCTCCGACTCGGACTCTTTTCTGGGCGATGGACTGTTCGATCCGCGCGCCAGCCCCGCCCTAAGCAGGCGTCAACTGGGCTCGGCTGAGCTAAACAATGGCTTCATACGGATCGAGCAGGAGTACAGCGCCTCGCCAGACATCACACCCAATGGCAGTCTACGGCGTCGTCCCAGTCGCGTACTAGCCGGTGAGGATGACCTCATGGAGTATCTGCGTAGCTCCGGCCACGACGGCCTCGGTCATATCAGTCGCGAGCGCAAGTCAAATGCTGTCTATGGCAGTCTAGGTAGGTGTCCTTGCTCTCCATATCTGCTTCTACTTCATCTTTTGGCCAACTTTACTATACCCACAGATCGATCCTGGGCACGGCGTGCACGCTCTGGCAGCTCGAGTCGCAAGCGTCCGGATATACTCAACATTGACTTTGGTGTTGATCGGGAGCGTGCCAGCTCCCCAGCTCCATTGCTGCAACAGCAACAGCAGCGCATGCCATCGCCCTTAGCCAGCAGTGGCACGGGCACGCCCACAACGGCAGCCAATACGCCCATCAGCAATGGCCCAACGATTCCGCAGCAAATGCCCGCAGCGCACGAGGATGCAAAACCGAGGTTAGCATTTCATGAGACTTTTCTAAATACTAAATCGGTTTCCATAACCATTACATATGAAAACTAATATTACTATCTATAATATTTAACAAAAACTAAACAAGATATTTGATATCTATCAAACTCTTGTGCTAATCAAAACTCTATAAACTAAACTTTTTACTCAACTATCATAGATCAAAATTAAACTATATAAACTTATATTATTATTTTATTTTATTAAAATTTCATTATTTATTTGTTTAAACTAATCCAATAAAAACACTAAAATACTACAAAATTTTCCTTTTGATTAATATTTTTTTAATTTTCACTTTATAACTCATAAAAATACCGAATAAATACCAATTAAATACCATTAACAGAATATCCCGTGAATGGCGACAGAAGATCGAAACTTGGCTGCAGTCCAACGAAAGCGATGAGAAACAGAACGAGGAATACAAGCGAAAGCGTCGCCTGGTTAATGCAAATCGGCGATCGCTCGAGAACGAAACTGGTAAGCGGCGTCACCTGGTTTATATAGCCAAATCCAGCCATAATCAAAAATTAAAATTCTCATAAATAGAAAACGAACGAAAACTGGATCCATTGCCAGAGGAAAAGATAATGCCAACAACAGCAACAACGACGCCAACGACGACGGCGTCAACGCCAACGACGACGATCACTAACCCAACTAACAGTCACAGTCACAGCAGCAGCTATAGCCGACGTGAGCAGGAGCAAGAGAAGGAAAAACAACAGCCCGGACGCTATCAACGCGTCTATGCAGACTGGAAGCCAAGCCAAACACTGGACCACACAGACGTGGTGGGCAACATAGAGGCCATAGCGGATGCAGCGACCACAGCGCAAACAGCTCAACCACATCTAACCACGGCGGAGGAACTGCGTCAATATCGTCGGCAGCGGTCGCAGGAGCAGGCACAGAGCACCAGTCCCCTGCAGTCGATTGCCGAGGAGGATCGCCGCAAGTCTATTATACAAAAGCTGGGCGACAGCGATGGCACCGCAGATCGCCTGAAAATCTATGTGCGGCGAGCATCCGGCATGGATCTAAAGCCGGAGCCTGTAAAGCGTGCGGAGCCCAAGTCGCCCACGCAGGATGATACCTTTGCCAGTTTGCTGGATCATCACAAGAGTCACAACGAGTCGCAGTACGTGTCCGCTTCCTCCAAAGAAATCGATGCGGATAACATTGAGACGCCGCCAGTGACACGACGTGTCCTGGCAACGCCCACAGCCCACAGCACAGTGGTCACGGTCAGCATGACGGATAAGCCAAAGCATACTCCGGAGGAGAAGAGCAGCGCCAACACAACAGCGAATGAGCAGGATGCGCCGGGTCACTTTGACCGCTATGCTCTGGCGAGGCGTACGCGTCGCTACAAGCGACCCACGGACTACAGCAGCGGCAATGAAGAGCTCATTATGCCTGCGCAGGACATCAAGCAATCGGCCAGTGCCAGTGAAGTGCGTCGTTTGCAAAAGGAGGAGCCGCAGCCAGAGAAGGCGCGCACCATAACCAAGCTGGAGAAGGTGGGTCGACACATCAGCTCCATTAACCAGGAGGATGTGCAAGAGGCGAAACGCAATCTGAAATCTCCTACGGGCACACCAGAGCGACCATGGAGTCCGCCACGTGAGCTGACTCCCAGCAAGCTCAAACTTAGTGCCAGCGGACATCACGAGCTTAACGACGAAGGCTTCGAAGAGACGCAAAGCCTGGTCTCGGACACGCCTTCGCACGGCAAGGGTGAGAGCACCAACTCCTCCTGCAACGAGGCTAATGATGCCCCCGCCCAACGTTCACGCCCGCTGTCCAAGCAAAAAACCAGCACCACCAGCATCAGTGCAATGGGCAGCCGCCTAGCAGATCGACTGCAGCAGGCGAGACGGCATGGCAGCTCCACGAATCCTTCACAGTCGCCATCTGCCAACAAGTCACAAAACCAAATCCCAGCTCCGGCAGCGATTACAACAGCTCTGCCCAAGCGTAGCCTCTCAGCCAGCCGGCCGTTGCGTATGCCCAATGGCAGTCACATGCCGAGTACCACGCCCACTACGGTACGCTCATCCTCATCGACGGGCGTAAGGCGAACTCCACATGAACCTCCACAATTTGCACCCAATTATGCGAAACAGCGTGATGTGGAGCGAAGTAGTTCGCGCAATAGCTTACGTTCCTCGCGATCCTCCATCAATAGCGGCGCCTCCACACAGACTGTGGTTCGACGTCTGCCCTCAGTGCAGCGCACCGCCACCGTTTCGGTGGATTCATCGCCCAGCAAACGTCCGCTGGCGGCACAGAATGCGCGACCCACAACGAGTGGGCGTGGCGTGCCCGCCAGTCGCAGCAGCAGCAGTGGCTCCAGTGTGGGTCCCAGTGTGATACTCGTGCGAAGCAAGCTTTCAGCCGGTCCACGCACTGGCCAGGCACAGCCATTGGGCAACAGCACTAGCTTTAAAGAGAATCAAACTGCAAGCACAGCCACAGCCACAGCACCCGCCTCTCGCTTGACAGCCGCACGCAGCGCAATGCTGGTGAAGAATGTGATGAACCAACAGGCCAAGAGCAACAACAGCAACAATAATCCCCAGCAGCAGCAGCAGCAGCAGCCGCGCAATCGATCAGTGAGCAGCTTCATGCGGCCCACGGCCAGCAGTGCAACCAAGCGCCAGAAATAAGCAATAAAAGTGAAGCGGAGATAGACAAGGAAGAGTAGGAGTAGGAATAGGAGACATCGTCCAAGTTAACGTCCCAAGTTTACAAACTCAGAACAAAGACAAGTTACAAAATGCATCTAATCTAAGCCGTCCAAGCAAACGACATCAAAAACAAAAGAAAAACACACAAGTAAAATATTTCGAATTTCTAGGCAGGATTTTGCACAAACTACTCCATTTAATTGTTAACGTAGCACAACAACCCAGACCTTAGCTCCCAGAGTTATTTATGAGCAGTCGTTATACACCAAGTAGCATCTAGTTTAGAGTGGGTCCAGTAGAGGGTCCGATGATGATAATGATGATGATTTCCAGCACATTCCAAAGGTAAACAGAAACAGGTGCGCCGTGAGCTCCGTCACAAAATGTGTTTCAATGCGAAAGTTTTCTTTTTGCACACTTTTCATCGTTTCCAAGGACCTCTTAAATTCTAATTCTTAAGAAAAAGACATAAAAGATTGTTGAAATTCTTAAATATATATCTGTATTTGAGCACAAAAAAAATTGAAGAAATATACTAGTTAGTAAAACTACTCAACTCTAACTTAGAATTAAAAGTTACAAATTAAAAATTGTCTATTCCATATTAACATTAATATCTAGTTTTAGACACTATTCGATTATACATGTGTAGGAAAGTTGTTTTTATAGAAGCGCGTTTATTACAACTGAGTAGTAAAAAGTAAACAAACAAAAAAGACAACCAAAATCATAATTGATTTATGTATTGATATTGATACTGATGAACAAATGACAATTTAAATTCTTAAAAAAAAACAAGCTTTAAAATGCAAAATAAATAAAATAAAATAATATTAAAAAAAAATATTTCAATTGTAAACTAAACAAACTCGAACCTTTTCTAATATTGCCAGGCGGGATGTTTCTCATAGACATTATTTACAATAATTCTGCTTATCAAACCATTCCTTGTGGTTCTCCAAGTAGCTGGAAACAAAACAAGAAATCATATAAGTAAGTGTCATAAAAGCTGTTCACACAAATTTTAAATACTTGATTAGGCAGTTGAGATGTGGCACCAGAATCTCTAGTTTCTCATTTGATATGGGCGAAACATTCAGCCATTCGGGCAATAAAACTGCAGTAGGAGAAAAATCATTAAATTAGGAAAATTAACAATTCAAATTACTTCTACAACTCACCCAACATGCGTGCTAAATGTGGTGCACCAAATATCATAGATTTCTCTGACCTATCCAGAAAAAGTGTGTCTGTTTTATCCAACAGACTCCAGCGGAAAGTCTCGCAGAGAAAGCCACGCATTTCCATTGGCAGTTTGTAGGCCGCAGTATAGGGGGAGGTTCGCTGATCATAAGCATGTGCCATATTATTCTTTCCACTGCATTTCACAATGTATAGCAGGCACTTTTGTAGCTGCTTCTCGTACTCAATGCCACCTAGAATGGTGCCATCGGCTCCATTTGTGCCATTCATAGTGCCATCCATTGAAATGAGCTCATTGTCAACGCTCGGATTTGTATATTCCTTGGCTTGGACGTCGAATTTGTTGGAATACATCAATATGTCGTCGGTAAGGCGGCCTAGGACATAGTCTTTTTCCTCTTTGTATAGCAGGTGATCTTCCAGATGGAATTCAAAGTAGATCCGCAGTCCATCCACGACTTCCTTGAGCATACAGACACTGGAGAAGTAGTAGTAAGGAATTTAATGAGTGCTGATTAAATAAAACTAAATGGAAAACGAACGAAGAACTCACAATTGGAACCAGCCAATCGACTGGGATTCTCTATAGTTGGGAGTTGAATCAAGCCAAACCTAATACTTACTTGGACATTACACGATCGTACTCACGCTCCATGCGCGCATTACGACTCTGCGTATTGCGCGCCCTCGAACTGTCCTGTTTGATGCCAATGGCTAGTTCGACAGCTCGCTGCTTTACAAAGTTTTCCAAGATGGTGACGATGGGCATGCGGGCGGGCAGGTCGTGCTCCTTGCCAAGCTTGCAAACCATGTTGTAGTCATACTCCATATACTCGCGCAGCCGTTCGCTGATGCGCAGCATCAAACGATCCTCTTGATGGACCCGCTTCTCTGCATCAGTTGTATGCGTATCTTTAGGTGAGACATGCAAAAACTGCGACTTGGCAGATCTTCGCTCACCCTCAGTACGGCCGCTTTTGCGTAGGTCCTTCATGGTTACATCAGTACCTCCTCCGCCGCTGCTAGACTTGTCGTGCTGGGCTTTGCGACCGCCGCTGTTGTCTCGCGACCGATTACCACTACCATCCCGCAAGCGGGCACCACCCTTCTGATGTGCCGGCAGTTCGTGCTGTGGAGTCGCCGGCTGGGATGCCAGCGATATATCTAGGGGATCTGCTGTCTGATCTTCAGCGTTGACACCTCTGGTCAAACGCTTCTTCTTACCGGGTGGCAAAGTTGGGGTTTTAGTGTCTTTATAGGAATAGCCACCACTTCTGCAAATTGTAAACAAACAGTTATTCACACATACTCATACACACGTGCGCACGTTTCACTCACTTTTGTAGCTGCGCCGCTTCTGCCAGCTCACGCTGAAGTTTGCGATTTTCTTCGTTGTCTTTTAGCAAACTTTCGGCACGCACATTTCGATCCCAGGATGCGTTCCAGCCTTGAAAATGGATTTTGTAATCAAAGTAGCGTAGATTATCGGCGTCCTTGCGTTCGTACACAGCTAAAACCTAAAGAAAAAACAATTTTTTCGTTGTGAAAAATTGAAGCAAATCACCTCGCGTTCGGCATTTGTGTGTTTGACGTTTCGAAACGCTGTTTGTGTATGCGTGAGTGCATGTGTGTGCGTGGGTTACCTTACTATCGTACAAGACCCTAGCATTCGATTTGTCGGGCTCGTAGCACAGGACTTTCTCACCCCTGTTGAAAAGCTGAACCTCGTTTTCACGCGTCGTCATCACTTTTGCATAAATCACATCAACTATTAACTTATGGCTAAATTATTATTATTTATTATTTGCATTCAATGAGTCGCGTCGTTAGTGCCTCTTTCTGCCAGTCACACAAAATGCGCTCAAACAAGGGCTGCAAAACTTCTGTAGTGAGCTAGCAAACTACTAGTTCATTTTGTTCACATCAATCAGACGCTGCACTTAAAAAAATAACTAAGAAACTTTTTAATACATGCAAATTGAATAGCATTTTAAAATATATTAAAATTAGATTGCATTATTAGTCGTAAATAGATTAAACGTTTGGCGCCGGCATTTGATATTGTTTCTAAACACACATACAATATACCGATAGCACATGTATGCTTTCGCTGTTACTGGCATGTACCGATATCGGGTTATAATCGATAACCATTATTGGCGCACTTTAAAAACAAACCGTTGCTAAGGAGGAAAAGCCAAAACAAAGAATCGTATTCTAATTTTTCCACAGGCTGTGAACATACTATCTTTAAAATTTGAACAAAAATTAGCTTTAATAGCATGGCAACAGCATCAGCAACCAATTGGCTGCATGTGGACATCGAGGAAGACACAGCCCAGCTCTTTTCAACCTTGTCCAGTTGCATGACCCTCAGTGACGTGCAGTGCGATGGTTACGTGCGACTTATAGTGGCTGACATTTCACTGGAAGATGACGAAGAGCCCAGTGCCAAGCTTAAAGTATTTCGTGGACTGCAACTGAAGCACGAGCAGTCGCTACCGGGCATACCAACGGCAATTGAAAGTCTGTACACAGACGAAACAGAGCCAAAAACGCCGGGTGAGCATTTCAGGCTTTAAGAATAAATATCTAGTTTATGTAACTATTGTTTTTCTATTCACCAGTGATAGCAGTGGCCATTACTGATTCCGTGCTGTTCTATAGACACTTGAAGCCCTATTTTAAATATACAATACCTGCCACGGATGCCGAAGAATTGGAGTTAGAGGTGTGGCGCAAATTGCCCGTGATGAAACCGGAGACACATGAAGGACTGCTGCAGTTGCTCAAGGATGTGGACCATGCCAAACTGTCGCGTAAAACGCAACGACTGCTACAGCTAACGGAGGAGGAGCGTGCTGTAAGAGAGTTGGATCTAAATTGAATCATATTTCATGTAAACTTCAATCTTTTGCAGTCATTTATCAGCACCCACAAGGATTCGGCTGTGGGTCGAACGGGCAATATTGTGGCCATGTGTTGTTTGAGGCGAGTTTCCAGCAGTGTGAGTCCCCCTTCACATTTGGTTCTGGCCACAGACACGGGTCACATCTATGTGCTGGAGCCGCAGGGCTTCAATTTGATATATCAGTCAACTATTTGCAACTATGAGACAGCTGTGGCAAGTCTTATTTCGGTACATGGCACCTACGAGACAGATTTCTCCATTGTGGTGGGCACGCGGAATGGTGGAGTTTACCTGTTGCGCAAGTCCAGCAGCGAGGGTCAGGAGATTTTCAAGCTATCCACCCCCTTGACTGGCCTGCTGTTGCTGCCCATTGATCAGACAATCGTTATAACCACCATGGAGCATCAATATATGTGCTGCTCGAAGCGAGGTAAACAGCTTTATCAGCTGCATTTGGAGTCGCCGCCGGTCTGCATTTTACCCCTACCGTTGACACACCTGGGCGTCACGCTGGTGGCAGTCGCGATTCAAGGCGGTAAAGTGGGTTTCTATTTGAATCGCTATATGGTGGATGAATTCGTGGTACCGCAGACTGTGGCGGGGATGCTATATGGCCGCATGGGAATGGAGGATCACGTGCTCACTCTGATCACGGAAACAGGCGATATTATTATAAAGATCTTGCGACGTATAACACGCTTTGAGCCAGACACGTCGGCGGCTTCATTAATGAAAAAGGGTTTGACGGTGCCGCAGAAGATCGGAGATGCCTCCATACTGGACAAGTCGAAGAAGAGCTCCATCTTCGTAGAGCAAGCGGCGCGTGAGAAGCAGCAGGCCAAGTGTAAGTTGCATGGATCTTTGAGTTAATCAATTTTAATTCCCGCCTTCATGCAGCTAGCTATGGCAGCTTTCAGATGGAGTTGTGGCGACTTCGTCACACAGCAGCACGTGCCACAATAGATGCAATTAACTCCTCAGAGAGCACCATTTCCGGGGATCTAACACATGCGCCCGTGAAGCTGGCCGCCGAGGTGTGCGGAGGTGGACCCGCATTTCGACTCTACCTCACCATACAGAATCTGTCCACGTATAAGATGGCCTCAAATCTGGCTGTACTGTTGCATGCTGATCGTCGCCATTATACCATACAACAGTCCGTGGCCAGACTGCCCAGCGTTCTGCCTGGCATACCGCTGCGTGTCGACTTTGAGGTGATGGCTGTGCTAGATGCAATGGACAAGCTGCCACCAGCTACATTGACGCCCGACAATTCCCAAATCCGTGTTATGCTGATGAAGGCGGGTCAGGCGAAGCCACTTATAGCTGCTGTGGTGGCCATGCCACAGTCGGAAGCGGCATTCTAAAGTCTGTTCAACATAAAATAACTAAAATTTGTTGTTTTGGGTAAGTTGTAATATTTATTGGCACATAAAATAAGGCTTATTGCTAACGGTCTTCATCATTAGGCATATTTGGGCGCATACTTCTCGTAGACCTTGACGTAAGCCTCCTTGGCGGCATCCTTGGACAAACCCTTATGTGCGCTCCACGCCTCGTACATGGCTTTCTTCTTTAAATCGAGCAATCCAGGTTTATCGATGTTGACATCTCCAACTGTGGCCTGCTTAAAGAGTCCATAGAACTCCAAGAACTCGGAGTCTGTGGGCTTCTTAGAGAACTTCTTGGCGAGTTCGGTGGCTTGCTCAAAGTTGACCATCGTGCAAAAGATATGTGTGGAGTGTTGTCTAATTAGAACCAACTCGCTTCTATTTATAGTAATCCCGTCTAGCAATATTAGGAAATTTAATTAATTTAAATTTAGGGTCATCTGCATATGCTAAGCCTATTTTCAGTTCGGTTATCAATAGCGGTACTATTTTATTAATTAATATTGTGGAAAAAAACGCTAGATAAGCGCGGTTAGTGTTTGTCTGATCTAAGATAATTGTGGGCATGAATCATTCAAACTTAAATCAAAATGTGACTTGGCTGGGAACTGTGCCCCATCACCACCGACACTGCATTAATTAAGTCGTCAAGTTTATCTTCAGTTGCTGACAGTATTGACTTGTTTTATATATATGTATATGTGTATATATGATAAAACATATTCGACACATGAGTGATCATAAAATATTCATGCTAATCTTATCGCTTAAGTGCATAAGGTGACTCCATGTATATCTCTATACTTAGCTCTATGATTGTGATTATACATATATGTATTGCTAATATTATTTCGGGCGGATTGCAAGTGCACACTCGAACGAGTTCCGATCAGTATTGACTCCTAATCAACATAGGCAATCAGATAGTAATGATGTATGTGCCCGAGTGTGTCTTTTTTTTGGGGCAACAGGGAACGGTCAGGGCAATGTGAATTACAAAAGTCAGTCTTCTGTTTTGATAAGATAAACTAACAAAAATTGGGTTCTATGTTTTGGCCCATTATATATATAAGTACGCGTTGAAACAAGCAGCCACAATTTGTTTTCGTTAGCCCGACACAACAAACCAGCAAACAGCCAACATGTTGACCGTAAGTTGAAATATAACTGATACGAGAATATCAACTAGAATAATTTTCTCCTAATTTGCTGCAGTTTGAGGAAATCGTTGAGAAGGCAAAGAACTTCAGCAAGACTGTCTCCAAGGAGGATTTCCTGGAATTCTACGGCTACTACAAGCAGGCCACAGTTGGCGATATCAACATTGAGGAGCCAGAGGATGAGGAGGGTAAGGCTCGCTACAATGCCTGGAAGAGCAAGGCTGGTCTGACTCTTGCCGATGCCAAAGCCCACTACATCGAGGTGTACAAGAAGTATGCTGCCAAATACGAGTAAACAATGCATTTAAAGAACTTTGCAGTAGCTCACAAAATTATACCTTTATTTATGCCACAAATGTCCTTGTTAATCAAATGTATTTATACTATTTTTATATAAACGCTAATAAAGCCGTAAGCATTTAAAAAAAATAACCAGATCAATGTTTTGTTATATTCAAATTAAACTATTTGAAGCAATCTTCAATACAGGCTAAAAATTATAAAACTTTGATGTACATATTTAAGCTAAGTTATCTATATAAATATATATATGATAATGATAAATACACATAAAATGATCAATTTGTTTAGGCTGTCTGCATGATAGCAGTTTGCTATCTAATTCTAAACGTTAAGTAAAATAAGACAGGCAACCTAAATCATTTTAAGAGCTTACTTCCTTAAGTTACGAAAATTTAGATAAATATACGCGCGGATGGTTTGAGAAATTGTTAAAAGTAAAAAGAAAATATAAGCTATATAAGAATAAATTATTTTAAGAATTTTAAGTACTTGTTATTTAAATATTTTATTTTATTTTTAAAATAATTTATTTTTATATAGCTTATATTTTCTATAAATATATTTATATATATATATATATATATATATATATATATATATATATATATATATTTATATTTATTTATTGTATAGATTATATTCATTCATGCTTCATTTATGCTTTCAACATAACATAATAAAAACGAGCGCCTAAAAGTATGCTACAATAAATAAATATATTCACTTTCATAACTATGAGGGTCGCTCATGGGCGAAAAGCTTTTATTACAGTTTTTATTTAAATGAAATACCCTACAAAAGGCTGGATTTATAGGGTATGACGCTTACAGCACATTACATTTAGTCTTAAGCGCATTTCAGCTCATTATGTTCATGTTTCTTTAATAATTGTAGAATTTGTTGTAAGTTAATTTCAGTATGACAAAGAAATGAATGCATTCATTGAATTTACTATATATATACACAAATACAACTTGTAGCTATCTAAAAAAACTATTATACACACAATTAATCATTAAACTGACTAACTTCCAATCAACTTTTCTAGAAGTGCACTGACTGTACAGTGCAGATGATCAATCAATGTATTAGAATTGCAATTTGGCCCACTCATAGCTACATACGTGTCCAGATAGAAGAAGCAGAGCCATTAAATTGTATATACGTCGAGTAATCATCAGGTGTTGAGAACTGATTAGAAGTAATTCTAAAAAGTCATGACTCCACTAGAAAATTTCATATTTTTAGCTGCAGTTGCGATTAGATGGGTGTCGCACTTCGCACCCAGCTGATGATATGATTAAAATAACATCCACATCCAAAAATCTTAATCCATTGCAGCTCAAAGCTACTCTAACAGAGCGAAACTTTGAACACCTTGACAATTGCCAATTGCCATGGGGCAGAATAGCGGACGCTCTCAGTTTCACGAGTTTCGCGAGAGCTTTGGCACGATGTCGTTTGCGATCGTGAGCAGCGCGGAAACATTTAAATTGAAAGTCAAATCGCGACTCGGATTCAGACAGTGCCGAGTTCTGTGACCGCCCAGACAGCAAGAGCCAGCGTAAGTGCGTGAGCTCAACATTCAACAAGTGCCTGCCCACATTATCAATATACATTATATTACAAGAAACAACAATTTACACATGGGACAGTGAACAATCAGAAAAAGCTCATGTGCAGATAACGGGCAAAGTGTTTTATAGCCAACGAGCAATAATAAATGTTTCGCACGTACTCGACCCACGCCCAAATTCCTTTTCTGGCGGGATTCTATGACGCCAAAATTTTGCAATTACTGTTGCTGCTGCTGCTGCTGCTGTCGCTGCTGATGTATTCGTTAGATACATTTGTATCTTTTTCAGCTACCGCCATAATTTTCATAAATTAATTTCTATTTTTATTACGCGGCTGCCTACCGGCTGCTTGGAGAAAGTTACGTCTCCTCCTAAATGCGGCTGTTCTCAAAATCATGCGATGCGTGCCAAAGTTCAGCTCGCCAGACAATTTGGCGGCAGTTCATTTGTCAGGCCCTCCAATTAATGGCGATCAGCGAACTGGTTTTGTCATATCATCAAGTAGAGCAACAGCAACAGCAGCAGCAGCAGCAACAGCAGCAGTAGCAATAGATCCCCATCAAGTTCATTGTCACATTTATAATTTATGTTGCGTCATATATATTAAACACGCTTAAATTGTTACTTGCAGATTATAATCTAAACCGAAATGTCCCTCACTGAGGTAAGTGGCAGGAAATAATTTATGGTGATGTTGTATTTATCTTATCACAGCGCTGTTCTGTGATAAACCAATAGCTTATCAACCGGTTGATTCGTGCTAATAGTTAAATCTGTTAATTTTTTCATAGCAATTCAATGCCGCCGCCGAGAAGGTGAAGACTCTGACCAAGCGTCCCAGCGACGATGAGTTCCTCGAACTCTATGCCCTCTTCAAGCAGGCCACCGTTGGCGACAATGAGACCAGCAAACCCGGCCTTCTGGACCTGAAGGGCAAGGCCAAGTGGGAGGCCTGGGGCAAGCAGAAGGGCAAGTCCACTGAGGCAGCACAGAAGGAGTACGTTGCCTACGTCGAGGGTCTGGCTGCCAAGTATGCCTAAGCTCAAAGGCTGAGCTAAACTAAATTGATTTTACAAACCAACTAGAGAGACTAAATCTATTTATACATATATAGTAGACAATACGGAAAAAGATCTTCTTAATGCCTAATAAAACAAGATTACTAACTTTTGTATACACAACGAACTGCCTTGCCCGTTGCTCAAAGTGCATTCCACTCTCTCTCTCTCTCTCTCTCTCTCTCTCTCTCTGTTCAGTACGTTGGGCTTTTGGTTATTTGCAAGGCAAATACACATATTCAAATGTGGGCTAGGCAATGAGTCCAGGTTACGAAAACGAAAACGAATACGAATACGTATTATTCGCCTGAGATTGCAATTCGTTCTTTGAACGCTCGACTGTCCATTAGCGCTCAGCTGTTAATAGACTCACCCAAAAATAATCCAATGCCAAGCGAACCAAGAATTAACCACAGCAACGACCTTGACGCTTTAGCTACGGCTGAGTGCAGCGGATCAAGGTGCAAAAGTGCAGCAAATAATGGATTTGACTTCGTTTCCATTTCCTAACTATTGTAAAGTGTTGACAGAGTTACGGAGATACGTTATGAGTAGAACAACAGCTAAGGAGAGAGAAACTAAATATTAGTATAACGTATTAGTAGAACAAGTTTGTTGAACTTCCGGGTTTCGAGCTAATGTTATTCAAGTGCAGGCAGAAAATTAAAGAATAAATATATAAATTAAAGCACATATATAAATATAGATATAACTTATATCAAAATTAAATGAGTATTAAAATAAAATTATAAAATTGAATTTAATATGTTTTTCAATTTTGTTGGCTCAAAAATTGTTTGTCCAAATAAGATTTGTGACTGATATAATTATGTGTACAGTAACACCTGCCTATGCCAAATACATATAGCTTTAACCATTGGATTGGGAACCACAAAAAACTGTAACTAAAAAGGAAAATATTTAAAATTAGGTCAAATATATATATATAATATATATATAATATAATATATATGCTTGTAGTTTATATACTATTTAATATATTTATATAATATATTTAATATATATTTATTTACACAAAATTTTTAGAATATTACTTTTCTTTCTAAAAGAAAATCAAATAGAATTAAAAACAAAAATCCTAAAATTTTTCATGATTTTCACAAATGTTAGAATTAAAATTTTGAAAGTCTGCCAAAACATTTAACATTCCCAATCAACAAATATTTGTATACTAAATTGTATTTGTATTTGTATTTGTTTTTGCATTGCTGCATTTCTCACTTCATATTTTCATATTATAAGAAAGTTGCTAAAACTTGCCTATTCAATTAGCAAATCGTAATTGAAATACTTTTCTATTTTTGCACAACTTTCCAGCTGCTTTCATTGGGCTAAGCAACTCTGTCGAAAAGTCGTTAGGAATTCAAAATAATTACCGATAACAAGAGTTGTAATTGCTGCTGGCAACATGTCGCTGTTGCCGGCTGCTCAACAGGTGAGAACAGGTGAGAGCCAGACAGCAGCAAAACGCGAGCAAAACAACAACAATGCGCACTGCGCTTTTTGTTTATGAATGAAAAGCGCATAAGTAAACCGTGATAAATGTGTGTGCACGAGCGAAACCAGCGCAGAGATCGCTAGCCACAAGAGCGCGAGCGTGGAAGGAGGACAGCGAGCGAGAGAGAGAGAGGGGAAAGAAAGAGAGTGTGTATGTGTGAGAGAGTGAGAGAGAGAGCTCGAACCGACTCGTTCGGCAGCAACGGACAACAACGGGCAACTGGCAACTGGTGCTAGCTGTTCAGTCTACGTTTTGGCCTAAACGCGTTTGCTTGGACCTGGCCAGCGCGCATGAGCCGTCGGTTAGTCTACGCTGTTTACCCTCTCTCTCTCTCTCTCTCTGCAAGTGTGTGCGCCTGTGTGCATGCGTGTGTGTGTTAACAAAATGTGATTAGCAAAAATACAAAAGAAGAAAAGAAGGCAACGCGATATAAAGCATTGTGGCAAAAAAGAACAGAAAGCGCAAAAACTGTGTTAAAAATAACAAAAGAAATCAACGAAAACAAAACAATTTTTGCTGTTTTTTTTTTGTTGCTTCTTTAAATTATAGTTGCTTTGCATAAATACGTACATATATAAATTATATACATATATATAAATGTATGTGTGTGTATATGTATACATATATGATATACAAAAGCCGCACAAATATATATTGTTAACAGCAATGCTGAATTTTGTGCTTTATCGGCAGCAGCAGCAGCAGCAGCAACAATAAAATTCATATTGAACTACACCCAAAAACCAACAACAACAATAACGGCAAGCGCAACGGCGGCTGTGCGGCTGACTTGGCCGACAGCTCACCACCAACAGCAGCAGCAGCAGCAGCAGCAACAAAAATAACAACAACAACAACCAGAGTCATCGTCGTCTACCTTTTTCGTGCCTTTTCAAGTGTTTTTTATTGCTGCACAACCTCCCCGTTCCCCCCCTAAGCGGAGCATAGAGCAGGCAAGCAACCGAGCGAGCGAGCGAGCAAGAGAGTGAGTGTGTGTGAGAGCTAGCGTGAGTGCGAGCGAGAACGTGTGTCTGGTTTGGCGCTGTATTCAGTCTCGGCTTTGCGACCAGTTTCAACTCCCTGATATGAACCAGCTGTGTCTGCCTGGGCCACACATACACATACACACATACACACATACATATATGTATCTACGACAGAGTATGCAATTTTGGTAAGTCCAACGTTTACCGTTAAAGCGAGCTTATCTACCTGTTTCAATGGCCAGGCCAGCCAGCAGCTAATTAAAAGCGCCCTTTATAGATGTGCCAAAGCGTTTGTATTTTTAGGACTTAGTTCTACACCTCGTTTTCTTTTCTCTTACTCCTTCTGTTTTTTTTTTTGTTTTTGTTTTTCTTGTCTTTCGTGTGTGCTGTGATTTGTTGTTGTAGTTGTTGTTGTAGCGCTAATTCGCAGCATTTCATTTGCGGCTCTTTTCATTAATAAGTTTCACGCGACGCTCATTTTTCAACACGTTCTCGCCCCGCACCCCCAAAAAGCCCCTAAGAACCCCTTCGGTTACCTATCCTTTGCTTAGCTTGTGTCTGGCTCAGATTACCGTGTTGATGTTGTATTTACTTATGTATAATCGTGCATATATCTATATATCTATATGTGTGTGTATATACATATATCTGAAAGTATATTTGTGTAAAAACACCAAATGAGGGCTTAACAGAAATTCTGTTTCGGCTTTTTATTTTATTTTTGCTAATTTCTTTTTATTTGGTTTCTCACGCTGCGGCTTAATAAATTTGCTCAGCAATTTGTATGGGAAGCTGAGTGCGTAGGTAGGCGACATGATTCACCTAGGTATACAACTCTAGAGAGATTTATGTATGATTAAAGGTAAAAGTGTAAATAAACTCAGCTTAGAATAATGTTTAAGCATATTCAAATGGGAAAGACTGAAAGGGAAAGAGAGAGGCAGAGAGAGAGAAATATTATGAGAGACAGAATATTATATTAGATAGATAGATAGAGAGAGATGGATAGATAGAGAGATATATAGATAATTCGATATATAGAAGTAAAAATAAGGAGGAGCAGAGATAAAGGTAGTTAGATTGATGTATATACACATAGCTACATATATAGATATCTCATCATCCCATCAATATATTCATAAATATAGAGATGAGCAAAGATTAAGTTGATTAGTTTGCCAACTTGTTAATCTAATACTAATGAGCAATGCACGAACAGCTGTGAGCGTATTTAAACTCATGAGAAATGCATAGAAGGGCATTATTTTTAGCAAGGCTTTTAACAGTTATTAAATCTAAGGTCTGTCAAAAAATCTATTGACTGTGCTGAGCTGCGGCAATGAATATCTCTGCGCCTGCGTAGCGTAGGGTAGACATAAACCAAAGCCAGACCACAAAACTTGTTTCAGCCAGACAAAACAACAACAATGGCAACAACGACGACAACAACAACAACCACGCAAAATACTCGATTTGTATGTGCGCCTAACTGAAGCTTAGAGCAGAACAAAACTTAAGCTATGACCGATACTGCGACTTCGACTGCGACTGCAACATGCAACTGGCAACTTGCAACCTGGCCAGCCGCACGACACTTGACGCTCCCTAAGGCCAGGTATTTGCAACAACTGCAAATAACTGTGACCAGGAATGCGCAAACAAGAACAAGACACTCGCCTTGCACGCAATGTGAGGCGCAATCAAAATATTGCCATTGCCATTGCAACTGCAATTGCATTTTCAATACGTATACGCACCGTATATCGACTATTTGAATGTGAGACTGCAATTGGGCTGAGGCTGGCAGCATAACACGCTGGCACGCATAACTCAAAACCTTCTCACTCCACTGAGCACCCGGCCCTGCTTGTCAGTTTGAGTTTCTATTCTCTCCCACCCTCTCTCTCTCTCTCTCTGTGTCTCTCGCTCTCTGTCTCGCTCTCAGATGCAAATTAAGTCATTTTCACATGGACCACAAATGTCAACTGTTACGCTTCGCATTTAAGCCAATTTGAACTCTGTCATTTTGGCTCGAAGACTTGAGAATTGTTTGTGTCCAGTGATCTATGTGATTTTGTTGCTGTGGCTGCCTTCTCTTGACTGCGAGATCCGTTTCGCCTCGTCTTTGTATTTGTGTTTGTGCGGACTGACTGGCTAGCTGGCTAGCTGTCTGGCTGTCTGGCTGTCTGCCTGACTGGGCTTGTGTATTAACCTGCCGCACCGGTTTCGGTTTATGTTTTAGCCAACGCCATCATCATCATCCATTACTTATACTTATATATATATATACATATATATATCTGTATAGGTGTATTTCTATTTCTCTTTTAATTTTCTCTCGAGCGCGCGCAAAGTTGTTTTTGTTGCTGCGACTTGTTGCTGCCTCTTTATTTATTTTTTAACCAGTTTCTTAGCTGCAACCTGAGCGCGAATGAGCCATAAATAACAAAAGCAACAACAACAACAGCAACCAAAGTGCTGCGGCTGTCCCGGTTTCCAGGAAGCAAATGTCCGTCCCGATTGTCGCTGTCTGCGTCTGCAATTCGCGTGCAGAGAGTGAGAGAGAGAGCGACAGAGAGAGAGAGAGAGAGCTGTTTGGCTTGGTTGACTGCCTGGCTGCCCAGGCGTCTATGGATTATGCAACTTTTGGTTTTTATTTGAAAATTTAATAATCCGCAGCGCGTTGGCGTCGCTTCCTTGATGGCCATAGCCAAAGACAGATACAAAGACAGCGGGAGAGATAGAGAAAGAGAGAGCCAGAGACAGCGTCAATCATGTTGTGCAGCTTTTCAGCGCGCCCACAAAGCAAATTCCATTGTGTGAGCCGTCTTAAGGCTTAAAGTCTTAATCCCCACGACTGTGGAATTTTGCGCATCTAATCAAAATCTAATTCGCTGCGAAGCAAAGTGCATTCCACACACGTATCTACTTGGCCAACAATCATTGCTGTGCACATTCGTGACAGCCGTCGTCGAGTGGTCTGCTCCGATAGCGGAGCAAACAGCAATTGGCATGTGTTTTGAAGAGACTCGGCGCTCTCTCAGAACACTCCCAGGGAATCCCCACATACGAAACAGAAACACAAATATTCAAAACCAGCAGCAGCAGCAGCAGCGAGAGCAGCGTATTTCATTACCTTCTTCGGAATTGCTGCATGTGCAAAATATTGCCAAATCAGTTGAATATACAAAGACATATATATCTACATATATATATATATATATATATATATATATATATATATATATATATATATATATATATATATATATATATCTGTATATATCTGTACAGTTAACCTTGACCAACAAGCGATCTTTAAAGTGTGTTGAAATCGAATTTATTTGTCATACTTAATAAACAAGTCTAAAGTTTCTTTTTTGTTTCTGCCTTTAAAGCCCACTAAAAGGTCAGTTACAATGCCCATAAAGCCAGCAGCTGATAAAGCCAAATTGCTGATAAGAAGTTACGGCCGAGTGCAGTTGTTTAATATCATTTATAGTTTTTCGCTAGAATTTGAGTCAGTAATAAACTGGATCGCATAGCGAGGGAGAGTGCTAAGTGGATTTTATTTTGGCGAGTTCGTTTCGCATGGAGACAATGCAACAAGTATTTGTTGGCCATAGCCGTACGACTATATATATATATATATCTATATCTATATCTATATATATCTATTTATATAAGTCAGCAGACGTGAATGCAGCCCAGACGCCAGGCTGGAAATGCCAGAGCAAAAAGACAGAGAGAGAGTGAGAGTGAGAGAGATAGAGAGTGAGATAGAGAGTGCAACAAATATTTAGTCAAGTGGAGAAATGCTGCTGATGGCTGCATCTGAGTTGGTTGCTTAGGCACCCTTCGCTCCGCCAATTGCATTTGCCTTGGCGATAAGATAAAAAATCGCTGCGAGCGGCGCCTGAACTCTGGGCACAGTGCCAAACGCGAAGATGGCAATGAAAATGGCAATGGAAATGAACTGAAAATGGGAAACGAAGCAAACGCAGACAGCACGAACTAATGTCCAACTCTGTCCGATTCCATTGCAGCCTGCCCAAGGAAATGATTGACTAGCAAAAAAGACAGCCCGAGGCCACGAGATGCACGAACTGTTTACGAAAGTGCTCGCCAAGCGCGATTTGTCGAGAGCCGGAGATCTGTTCTCGGTGCCCGATGCGGACATTGTCAACGACATCACGGAGGTGGTGAGTGCAATTAAACAGCGCTCGCTTGATAACAAACTAACCTCACACCGCCTGCCTGCAGCTCTGCGAAATAAATCCCATCATCTCGCATGCGGATTACGTAAAGAACAACAATGATCAGAGCGTGGTCGAGATCTGTGTGACTCGCGTGCTCTCCTGCATTCGGGAGACACGCAGCGCGGAGCGCTACTGCGCAGCTCTGGTGGATTTGCTGAAGACCTGTTTGCTGTGGAATCTGCAGCCAGTGGCCGCCACCAAGGAGGAGCCGCCACATGCCAAAATCGCCGCTGACATTATTTCCAGCATATTCTTGGTGAGTTCTCCATGACTGACCATAGACTCTAGCACTCTTGCTTAGCTCTTTGTCCTTGCAGAATTATGATAAAAAAGAACTGATGAAGATAGCGCTGCCCATTGCCGTGCAGTTCCTGCCCAAGGGCAACAAGGAGCTGTCCCGCAATCTGGCCAGCTATCTGTCCCTGGCTGCCATTGACTATGCCTACTTGCTGATAGACATTATGGAGCCCATCATGGACTCCATACTTGCTGGCAACTATGGCCTGCTGCGCGTGCTCTCGCAGGTGTACGAGGTCTCCCCGGAGACAGTGACGCCGCATGCGCCGCAGCTCATTCCGCTGTTGCCACAATGCGATGCCCAGGAGCGCATGGCTGTCTTCCAGCTCTACCTGCTCATTGTGCAGAAGTCGCCGGCGGTGCTGGAGTCATGTGTGCCGCAGCTGTGCAACTTCCTTCAGGACAGCGACACCTCCAACATCACCATGCAAATCCTGCTCAAGCTGGCGCAGTATGCGCCACATCTGCTGGTCGAGCACTTCGAGCAGCTGCGTCTGGCAGCCAAGGCCAATCCCAGCACGGTCACACTGTGTGCCCAGATACTGACCACCTCGGGCATTGGCAGCAAGGAGACGGCACAGCAAGCTCTGGACTTCGTGCTGGAGCATTTGCCCGCTCAGGCGTTGCTGCAGCAGGAGGCAACACGTTTGTGCTCTGCCTATCCCGTGCTGTTCACGGACAAAGTGCTCGCGTGTGTGCGACAGAAGAATGCTGCGCTCAGCTCCCAGCATGATGTGGGCAACAAGATCTCCGGCGGCGTCACCATTGTCAGCCTCAACAGCAGCTCCAGCCCCAGCCCCAGCGCGAGCACCAGCACGCAGATCAAGCCAGGTAGGTGGCATTGCTCAATCAAGTTGCATTTACATTCATTTTGTGGTTTTTTTAGCTGCTCCAACTGCAACGCCCCCGAGCAGCAGCAGCAGCAACAACATTGTGCAGCAGCCAAGCGCTGCTAATGCCATGCCCACGCCCAGTGCAACGCCAGCGCCAGCGCCTACGCCAACGACTGCAACAGCAACACCCGCTGCAGCTGTGCCCGTTGCCACGCCCACGCCTCCACACACAGGCTACACGAGGCGCGTGAAGCTAGGCGACTCGCGCAGCACTGGACGCCTGCATCCGGCGAGCAACACACACAGAAGCGTAACGCGACTCAATGTGGCCAGCGGCTCGGTTGGTGGACTGCACAAGAGCATGACGCGACTGAGCAATTCCCAAATCAATCAACAGCCTGGCGGCAGCTCCAATGGCAATGTGATCGTGCAGACAGGTGCCATGCCCAAGCAGCCCACGTCTCCAGCCAATCCGCCAGTCACGCCGGTGCCGCCCTTAAGCAACGATGTGATCATCACTGGACACAACAAGCATGGCATACCCGTGACCTCGGGTGGAGTGACTGTGACCACGTCGCCATCCAAAGTGCGCCCGCACTCGCAAGGGCCCTCCACGCTGCTCAACTCCAGCACGGTGCTGATGAAGTACAGCACAGATGCATTGAATCAGTCCGTGGGCTCCATCTCCATACCACCATCGGTGGCTGCATCAACAGCTGCAGTGCAGCAGTCACAGAACACCGTCTCCGTGCACCATGCGTCGCCAGCTGTGCCGCCATCTTCAAGCAATGGCAATGCCAAGTCTGTCATGAAGCTGCCCGTGAATGGAAATGTAAGTAGAAACAAAATATCAAAGATTTCTCATTAGTTTACTCTTTGTATTTATCTGTTTAGAGCGAGGTGATTGTCTCGGGTCCCACAACCACTACGAATGTGGCGCCCAGGCGCAGCGACAACACCAGCCGCACTCTGCTCAATGCCAACAGCGTGATGGATCAGCGCATGAGCACCTTTGAGCCCTATCAGATCATGCGGGATCCTGTGCAGCAGTTCTGCGAGAAGAACTTTATCTCGATTAAGTCATATATGGATGAGGTCTCCCAGCATCTGCCGCCGCCCACACGCTGCAGCATCGAGGGTAGGTCCTTCCTGCTCTCGCTCTCTTTTACTTTTCTTTACTGATCTATCTCTCTCACTCTCTCTCTATACACACTCCACTTGATCACTTAACCCACCCACACACACACATCACACAGTTTCTAATGAATTTGCAGAGCGTCGCAAGAAGGTGGCCAAGCTGCATTTCGCTTGCCAGATTCGCGGTCCGCATTGCCTCTACTCCAAGACGTGCTTCACGATGCGCACACGCAACCCCAAGACCTGGATACACATGATCTTTCTCGATTTTCAAGTGCGCCATTTTGTAAGTTAATGCCAGAAATTATCTTAAAGGAAGTTATCTTAATAGGATTCCTTGTATGTCCCCCCTTAGGTCAAGGAGAAATGCGTGCTCAGCACCCGAGAGCCGGGCATTAGCAATCTGAAAAACATCTGGCAGATACTCAAGTGCGAGAATCGCAGCTTCACCGAACTGGTCACCAGTCAATTTCCCCAGGTCAAGGTGCGTATTCATTGATAGCCAACGAAGCTTCTCGTGCTCATTTGACTTCTTCCAGGACCGCGAGATACTTGTGAACGAGCTGCGCCACTCGGGCTTTCTGGATGTGTTTGAAGTGTCCAAGACGGACAAGTCGAATCCCAATTGCAATGAGCTGGAGTATCAGTGGGGCTGCTTTCTGTGCAATCATCCGGACAAGGCGGTTGGATTTCTCAATGGCAGCAATCAGCCCATGATTGAGGGCCAGCTCAAGGAGAAGAAGGGCAAGTGGCGGCTATTCAGGCGCTGGCGCACGCGCTACTTTACGCTCTCCGGCGCACATCTGTCCTGCAAGGGATCCGTAAGTGTGCAAATACAAAGCCTTTAAAGCAATTTACCAGCGAATCTCAAACAATTTGTAGAGCGGCGGCGAAAGCATCGATGTGAATCAAATACGCTCCGTGAAGGTTTCGCGTGGCGCTCGCAACATACCCAAGGCATTTGAGATCTTTACTGCCGATCAGACCCTAATACTCAAGCCCAAGGATGGCAAAAATGCGGAGGAGTGGGTGCAGTGCCTCAGCATTGTCGTTGCCCACTCGCAGGCACGCGACAATCCCACTGTGAAGACAAACAGCCTGCCCGCCCGCAGCATTGGCAGCAGCAAGCCCTCCTTTTAGCTTGCAACGAATCCCAATTCCGAATTCCCAAAACCCAATCGCAACCTGAACCTACATTGTGAGATTATTTGTAATTGTAAAGACCACAAACAAAACACATAAAAGACAAAATGCGGCGGCCACAACATATAGCTGTCTATATATACATATACATATACAAATACATATACATATACATATACACATACATATACCCATATATATATATACCATATACGCATACATGTTATATATATATGTATATGAACGTATTTATGCCCATACTTATAGACTTATCTAGCAATTAGTACCTACCATTTCAAGGGATTTTTCAAAAATTTTGCGAAATTGTTTTTACGAAAGTAGTTGATTTTTTTTACATTTAGTTTATGCTTATTTATTGTACATGTATTATACAAGAAAAAAAAACAAAAACAATTTTCAATCGAAACAAAATCTAAAACTATTTGAATTTGATTTATGTATATGGATGAAACTAGCGGGTACTAAAATGTTTGACTATCAAATATATTTATATATAAGATGATAATAAGATGAAGAGATGATTCTAGCAGACTTGCATACATCCTTGGCTATGCCATTTCATTTTCATTAATCCTGCTCAAGCTACTGCATTTAGGCTAAATAATTTATCAAGATACAATATATACGAGTATATATGATTTTCAACTCAACAGCAACTTCAATTTCCACGAAAGTTTCTGACCAAATCCAGCTGAATCTTAAGAGAGAAATACTCTGACAGATTAAATCATGATTTTTGTCTATATATATTTCTATTTCAGCAGTTTGCAATTGTTAAATTAATAAATAAAAGCCAATAATATACAAATTTGCAATTTCTTTTTAACATATATATTTTTTTTCAAATACATTTTAATGTTTTTTTTCTATTAAATTTAAATTCATAAACTAAAAATTGCCGCAGATCTTGCTAACTCAGACTGCCCAGACTCTTGTCTCTTGTCGATAGCTAAGCATATATATATACATACATATATGTCAGAGTTTCTGTCAAATAACGTTTATATCAATTTTGACTTCAGCTTTTCTTAACGTGCAATTCAACTAAACCCAAATCTCGTCTTGTTGCTCAATTTTTGACACAAAAAGTAGCTGCTCTAAAAAGTGTTATCCATTTACCTCTCAACACTTAGGCTGAGCATTGATCATCACTCAGTCAGTCAGTCAGTCAATCAATCAGGACAAACTCCTTTATATATCTATATATATATTTATATATGTTCCTCTCAAATGCATTTGAGGCAAACAAATTTTTGCTGCCGCCTAAAAGTATGCAACAAAATCTTTGACAGAGCGCTCCAGAGCAAGCAGCTTGGAATTCAAATTAGACATGAATTAATTTCCTATAGTAAATTTTCTTTTGGCATAATACCTAGCATGAAAGACAAAGGTTTTGTTAATTTAGTTTGTTAATCGAATTTTGAAACAGTTCAGATTAGTTTGAGAGGCTAAAAGTATTTAATATCGAGCTAAATAAATTGTTGTTTGCAGCGGCATTAAAGCTTTACACACTTGCTTCGAGTTGGACGCAAACATTTCTAACTAACTACGTGTTGAACAACTTTTAAGTACTATTAGTTAACTAGAGAATTAACAACAATTTGACACAGTTTAAGGCCGGGACGTGGGCACATCCGCACCATTGGCATTAAGATCGCATTGTTGCTCGGCTAGCTCCAATATCTGAGTCCAATTGGCATTCAGACGCACGATCTCCATGTCACGGCGCAGCTGCTGCAGCGGCATATGCTCCGTCAGGCACTGGCAATCGTCAAGCACACGACTAACATGCTCCAGCTGATTGGCATAGATGCGCAGACGCTCCACATTGTTGTTGTCCTGATGGGGCAAGACGTTGACCTGTAAATTTTGATGAGTTAGTTGTCATAATTGGGTAGGAATCCGTAGCTACTCACCGTTAGCTGATTACCACATACATTACGCAGGTAGCTGCTCACACGCTCATCCAGCAGCTGTCCGTCCGCATGCCACATCTTCAACAGATTCAGTATGCCCAATACGTCGCCCTGTTCGGGCATCTGGTTGGGCGAGAGCAGCTGCATGGGCGGAAACTCTGTGGTGGGCGACAGCTTTTTGTAGCTGCTGCAGAGCGTGCTCAGCGTGCAGATGTCCTCATTGAGGCGCTGAGGCGCCAGAAGCAGCAGCAAACAAAAGCAGCAACAACAGCAGCAAAAGCAAGTTGAGAATCAGGACAAGGAGCATGGGCATTATGGCAATTAGTTAACGGATTTCATTTCAAACGAAAGAGTGCGCTTCTGTACTTGATTTGTGACTGGGACTGTCCGTTGACGGTTACGAATATGTATTTTACAAATGGTTGGCATGAGAAACAAAGTACAAGAAATGATATAGATGACATGATCTGAATAGATGATGGTAAACTCAACAAATCAAATGAATGTAAAATAGGCCAAGAGTTCGGTTTATTCTAAATCAAATAATACGTATGACTAAAAATACGATTAACATATAAGATAAGATCAGCAGCAACGCGACTGTTTAACATAAGATTATATATCTGGCGACTAAACGATACAACGATATATAGAAATGTCTTCGAAGGGTGCGCAACACAAAAAAATTATATTTATGTAGTCCAAGAATTATCTATATACGATAATTCTAAACGTGGCTAAAACCTTACGTCGATTTCGTTGCGATGTCGCTGCATTTCAGCCTTAGCGCCGCTCAGATCGCTGCCCTTAATCATCAGCTCCTGCGTGGCATCCATCAGCTCATCCTGCAGCTTCAGGTTGTCATCCTCCAGGTCTTTTAGTTTCTCCAGCATGTCCTCCTTATGCTGCTGCAGTTTATTTCTGCCAAAGGAATGCAAATTGAGTATCAGTATATAAAAGCAAAGGGATCCCACTCACTTGTCCACGATCAGCTGCTGTATGCAATTATCGTTGTCCAGCTGAACGAGTCGCAGCACCTTGAGCAACTTGGTGACCAGCGTGTCCACCTCTATGACCTGGTCAACCACTGCCTGTGCCGTGCTGTACTCCATCAACGAGGGCAGCTCAGCCAGCGAGTCGTGGCAGCTGAGCTCCTCTGTATTACATTGCTCGCGATTGCTGTGGAGAACAGAGGTTAGATAAAGTTTATATTTAATCAATTCTTTAGCTCACTTGATGGGCTGTACGCTGAGCTTGTGCATATGCAGTTCCATCTGTTGGCGATTGGTTATGGCCTGCGACAGCTGCTGTAGTGAATCATCGCTATTGGCTACAGCTGCGGTTGCGGCTGTCGGTTGCTGCTGCTGCTGTTGCTGCTGACTGCATTGGCTGATCAGCTCTGTGGGTAGCTCGATTTGCGAGATCATGCCCGTGCAGGAGGAGACCATGTTGTGCGAGTGCGAGTCCGGCTGCACCACATCCTCCAGCACATTGTCCATCATGAGCAGGCAAGGCTGTAAAACAGAATATATGAAAAGTCGAAAAGATTGAGCCTTTGCTGTTAGACTTACCTCCGTCTCAGAGTCCAGCATCTCCGTGGAATCGGAATCATCTGTGAATAGATATTTTAGCCATTGATTTTCTATATCTTGCTGTGCCTTACCTTCGTTGCCATTAAGATTGGCCTGTTCGTTGTTGTTGAGCGTAGTCGTGGCGTGTGTGGCGGCTGCTCCTGCGGCTCCTGTGCCATGACGCTTGCCCGCCTGCCGCAGCGAGAGACGCTTCCCTGAGTGGGTGGTGGCCTGACGTATGGCACCAATGACGGCGGCTATAAAGGATTGATTGCGCTGCGGCGACAAAGAGCCATCGCTGGTGAGCACAAGAGTGTGTAGTGCATCGCCAGTCATTGCTGGACTCAAAGGCAAATCCAAGCCGTTGGGCTTGAGGCCATTCTGGGCGTGCTCCGTTTCTGCGGCCAGCGACTCTGCCTGGAAACGTATGTCCTGCAAAGGCAAATCGTTAGTTCATATTTGGGCTAAATAAGTTGGAAACTCACTTCCAAATCCTGCTCGGAAATGTTGTAGGAGCACACCAGCTGCTCCACCAGGTTGTCGAGCCGTGCATGCAGCCCCGACAAGGCCGTGGAGGCGCCCGCCACAGCCGCGTTCTGTTGATGTATTAGCTCTCTGGATTTGTTCTCAAGTGCCGCATATTTCGTTTGTAACAGTCGATTCTCCTGGCGACGCTGCTCGTTGAGCCGCACCAGATGCCGGCACTCATCGCGCAACACCTTGGACTCTTCCTCACGATTGGCCAGCTGCGCCTTGGCCCCCAAATGTTCCGTCTCCAGCTCACGCAGCGCATCGCACTGGGCAGCCTTTTCGTGCTGCAGAAAATCCTGCAGCTCGCTGGACTCCTGTTCGATGGCGGCCTTCTCTTGCAGCAGCAACTGCTGCGTGGCCAACGAGCGACGCATCTGTTGCTGCAAGGCACGGCACAGCTCACGCAGCTGTCCAATCTCTTGCTGGCGCTCGATAAGCTCGTGGCCGCTCATTTGAATCTGTGACTCCAGCATGAGCAGGCTGTCATGGCCGCTGCCATCCCCACTGTCCTCGGAGGTGGGCGTGCCGGCGCTGGCGCTAACCACGCGTGCCAGTTCCAGCATGCCCATGACACGCTCCGTGTTGAGATGCAGCTCTTGCTGCATGGCCAGCTTTTCCTCGCGCTCGCGCTGCAACTTGCCGCTGAGTTGACGCACCTCCTGACGCAACTGTTCCAGCTCATGATCACGCTGGTCCGGCTCCGCCTGCGTGCTCTGATCCTGCTGCTCCACGGCGTCCAAGGCACGCGTCTGCAGCACACCGCCGCCCAAAACTTGCTCCAGATCCTCGCTGGTCAGCGCCGTTTGCACCGCCGTCTCATGGTAGATGCGTGTTCTGGGCGTTGCCAGCTGCTGGGCCTGTGGACGACGCAGCGAATTCACCTTGGCTGTGACTGTGGGCGGTGCCAGGCTGCGCCGACTCGTAGGCATCACCATGACCGATGAGGTCATCCTGGCATCCACAACAGCTGCTCGACTGATAGAATTGCTGCGTGACAGACGCCCAGCGGTCAGGTCCTCCACGGACTGCTGCCTGCGACGGCGAGGCAGAGTGCCACCTGTAAATAGGAGGAGCATATTCAGGGAATTTGTAGAGGTATTGACAGTTTCGAAAGCTCACCTGGTGCAGGACTGCCCCGCATGCGACTGGCCATCACATCAGGAGTCACAGACATGCCGCGCCGCTGTCCGGCTGCGCCACGATTCGCCGGCCAGCGTGAGTCGTCGGAGGGCGTGCCTGGCGTGCGGGCGCGACTCAGTGAAGGCGTGCGCTGCACCTGCGCCAGTCGCTGCACGGATTGAGCGCGATTCAGCGCACTGGGCAGCGTGTCTGGCTTCTGTGGGCGTGGCGTGCGCACCGGCGTGACCGTGTTGGCCGGCGCACGGAACGAACTGGAGTTGGCGAGGCGTGGTTTCTCCCTCGCCGGTGTTGTGGGCGCCCCATTGCGTGGCAGACTTGCAGCGCGCTTCAGGTTGGCCACACGCCCGCGGAGCTGCTCCTGCGTCTTGGCTGTGCTCGACTGCAGCTGCTCCGGTTCCGGCTCAAACATGGCCACCTTCTTCTTGACACTGCCATTGAAGCGTCGTGGCGGCGTTCGCTGTGAGCACTCGCTGCTCTGCTCACTGGGCGACACATTGCTCATCAGATGTAGCTCGCAGCTGTCGTAGATCTCCTCTAATCCATTGCTGCTGGTGTAGCCGCCGCTGGTGCTGCTCAGGCCGCGCTGCAAGGTGATCCGGGACAGGCAACAGCTGCTGGGCACATCCAAGCCGCTGTCGCTGCCATCGCAGTTGCTCTGTGTAGTTATCGTGCTGGTGGTGGTGCTGCTAGCCACCACGGTCAGTGATGTCGTCTCGCCCAGCTCCAGGCTGGACAGGCACATGGCCAGCTGCTGCTCGACATCGTTTGCCAGTTGTTGCTGTAGCTGTTGCTGCGGATCCTCCATCTCGAACAGCGTGCCTGACATGACAGCTCACTAGCTAGAAAGTGAGTGTGTGTGTATGAGAGAGAGAGAGAGAGAGAGAGAGTGCATTTAGTCGTATGATTCACGTCGTGGCGACCCAAATTTTGTATGCTACACGCGCGTATTTTTGGGATGCTGGCATTTCAGTTGCATACACTCCTCCCTCCCTGCCTCCCTCGTTCCCCGTCACCTGTAACAAGTTGCACACACGCCAACGACCTTTTGGCAAATGGGGAATGCCACATGCCACAGCGAGAACCCGTTGCTGCCCCTCGGGCTACCGGACGACCGGGCAACCGGGCTGCCGTGCTCGGCCTTTTGCGGTCAAGTTGGACATGCAACATTCTGTGTCCACATCTGCCAGCTACTGTGACGGCTCTGGACAGCTGCTGATGACCAGGTGGGCCAGGCTCTTGATCGACTTAAACTAGTTCACACCTGACACCCCAATGGGGACGACACACTGGCATAACTTATGAGCCCGCCGGCCCGCCTGGCTGAATTGCCAACATTTGTTGACCCATAGAACTACATAGATACGCGCAACACTTGCCTCTTGCCCTGCAATTCGTGCCACATTTCGGTGCAGCTGCATCTGTTTGCATTTCCAATTCACATTTTCGCATTGTTCTGGGCCATGCAATTCATTTTACAGCCTATCATCATGCATCATGCATCATGCATCATGCATCATGCATCATGCATCATCATCAACAGTCGCAGAATATTTATAAATCTGGCATGTGGCATTTGCCACTTGGCCACAAAGCTTATATGTTGGGAAATATATCTGAAAAATCCATTATTTCAGGTTTATCTATTCACTTAAATATGACTGTATGAGCCATGAGGTAGAAGAAATGCCAACCAAACCCAAACACATTTGCTATAGAACAGCCTCATCACAGACAAACCTAACTAACCACAGTTTGAACCTGAATCTGGAGTTTGATTCTCGAGGAACATAAAGCTATGGTCAGTAAAATAGTAGTGCGACTGTTTAACATCAAATTCTGCTGTCCAACATTTTTCTACTACTATTTTTCTGACCACAGCTGTATGTATTCACATATAACAACAATTTATATTATATAAACAACATTTATATTTTTCTAATCTTCTTTAACTTTACTTTAATATATCAAACTTTTTCAAGCTACCCTCGCATATTGTATCCTATTATAATCCAAGTTAGGGCATTTAAGCTTCGTCTTAAACCGCCTTCGCCCATTTCCTATTGTTTTCTCAGCTTCAAACACACATCATTAGTATCTGCTTTGTTATGCGCACTGGCTGAGATTGTTAATATTTATTTTTTCTTTTTTTGGCAAATTTTTCGAGATTTCATCATCGTCCATCGGCAAAAGCGAAAACATAATGAAGCTGCTCCAATTTGTAGTTAATTGGAATTTCATTTGTAGCTAATTGCATTTGTGAATTGCGTTGAGCTACCCACAAACAATTTTTGGCTCTTGTGGATGCCACACAATGGACGAGGTGGCACATAGCTAAGTTGCCAAACCCGTTTCTTGCACGATCCTGTTGAACGACCTTGGCTAGAACATGTTAAAGGCTGAAGCAAGCTGCCTAGAAGTGGCCTTAAAGCTCGTTTACGCCATGCGGCTGATGAAGTGGTGCAGAAGAAGGCAGGCAGCCTGAGCAGCTGAGCAGAGCCGAGTGGATGGCAGCGGTCTAATGAAGGGCACTTCAAGCGCGCCGAGCAGAAGGCGACAGTCAGCCAGCGAGCCAGCCAACCAGATGAAGGCAGACTTTGAGTGTCGCACAAGGCGGCGACTTTGTGCCACAAGCAAGAAAAGCGTAGCAATTTCCATATCCATAAAGCAGATAAGCACACAGACACACAGACACACACACACACACATACACAGTTGCAACTAAATTGTTAAAGCTTGAAAAAAGTCTCGTGTAGATACAGACAGCGCGGCAGCAGCTTGCCATCGAACCCTTCAAGTGTCTGGCTGCAAATGAAGTTGTCGCTGCGCTTCGATCCACATGGCCCTGACAATGCGAGAGATTGAGTTGTCGATGGCAACGCGATGCTATGCCAAGACACAGAGACGTCATTTGCATAAGCCGGAACTTGGAGCTCGAGCTGCAGCAGCTTGGCCAGGTTCAAGGCGAGCGCATGCAATTGCCACCCACAGCAGGTGGCTGCAGAGATGGAACATACATATACAAATATATATATACATCAATATATATATATATATGTTTGTCTCTGCGGCTCATTAACTCCAATCAATGAGTGCAGCAACTGCTGAGCTCAATTTGCGGCCGCAAGAGACGCAAAATGCGCCTAATTCGATTAAGGCGCTTCGCAGCGCAAAAATAAAGCCAACGCAGTCAAAGCTGGCGACGACACTGCCAAGTTAATTAAAGCAAGAATATAACAATCGACTATGACAAGCTGCATAATACTCTGTTTGAAAGGAAAACTGGCAAAGACAAAATGTATTTTAAATGCATATGAAATTTATATAAAATGTAGAGCATTTGGAATGCTTGAACAATGATTTACAAGTTGTAGTAAGTTGCAGTAGTATACTCTCTTTTTTTGTTAGAAAACAGGGTATCACAACAAAAACTGCAATTAACTTGGCTGAAAAGGCGCGTTGATGCGAAAATGCGAAAAAGCGCAAAAGAGTTGCAAATTCTGTGCTGCGTAGATTTTCCCCCATTAATTCGCATGTCGAGCAATCAGGAAGGGGACAACTAGTTGGAGGAACTGCGGTCAGGGGTTACAGCCATGACACTGCGACAAATGAGAGACAGACGCATTGCGGCAAAGCCATTTGACTTCACTGTTCGAACAGTTCAGCGGCCAGTTAATGCAGCGCACATTAGCAGCACAACACGGTGTATATACATAGTTGGGATGGGAAACAACTTATTACAACAGGTAAGGAAAAGAAAGCTATCTGATATTTAAGATTGAAAATGATTAATGATATTAAAATGTAGAAGTCTAAATACATATTCGAAAATTAACATCAAATTAATAAAAGATGTGGCTGTATGTGCCCAGCATAGTTTCTCTCACAGATAAGATCATTTAAGATATAACTAGATAATTTTACTAATTACTTTGACTTTATATATGAATTTTCAATAAATGTATATATATATAAATATATATATCTGTGTGGTAAATATATTGTAATAATGTTCATTTTAGTTAATGACATTAAATAGTTTAAAGATAATTTCAATTTTCAAACAGTTCTGCATGAGTTTTGGAATATCAAATAAAATGATTGAAGGTTTTGGTATAAACAAATCTTTTTTATATACAATATATAAGTAATATGAATTTAATTGAATTTTGAGCCATACTTGAAGTAAAAGTAATAAATTCATCTAAATGATATGCTGTGATATGATATGATATGATTTGATATGATCTCTTATGATGTGATATGATATATGATGCAATCTGATATGATATAATAAATGATATAATCTGATATGTATAATAAATGATAAAATCTGATATGATATTGAGCTGATATTGTCTGATATATAATGGCATAGACAATAGATTTATGAGTTCCTTAAAACTAGAGCCATAAGCTCATAAAGTACATCCCACGGCAATCAGCTAGCTCCAACTTCGAATTAGTTCTACTTTAAGAAGTTGTCCATATTTTAAGAAATATGTTTATGCACTCATTTGGCATGCATGCTCGCCCCTCTCTCTCTCTCTCTCTTTCTCCCACTCTCATTTTCTCAGTTTAGCTCCATAACAAATTCTGTGCCATATGTTGGACAACTCATATACATATACATTCATATATATATATATATATATATATGTATATATATCTGTACTCGTATATATCAAAGAGGGAAATACGTTCACTTGCATAAATTTCTCTCGACTCATTGTTGCTGCTGCTGCTGTGGCAGTTGCATTGAAAACAATTTATTTCCATGCCTCGCATTTATGGCAATTTATTTTGTGCTGTCTAGTGGAGGGGAGCAGCTCATATGTGTGACCCCCTCTAGAACCCAGTTGCAACAAATTTGTTTGGATTGCTCGTACGTTCGCTGCTTCTTTTCATTTTACTTTTTGGGTAGGTGGATGCAAATGTCGCGACTCTTTTAATTGATACCAAAAAAAAGCTCAAATACGCTGTCAAATTCTCACGCTGCGCTAAACAGGTGGATTGACTGTATGTGTGTGTGTGTGGGCAGCAGCCACGCCCCGTTTTGGGTTTATTGAACACTCCTCTTCCTCGGCTGCAGCACTTCCTGTGCACGACGACCCACGAAACGCAAATGAAGTGAAACATTTGTGCCGCGAATTACAATCGAAGGCCCAGGCCCGCATTTGATGCCCCGCTGCCCCTGCCCCAGCCATTGCCTAACCCCCTGCAACATGCCCCAGCCACGTTTCACAGTTATAATGAGTTGCAGTTGCAAGTTGCGCGCCCAGTTTGTGCCTCTAGCTGGGGACAGCTATTGAAAACTGCGCAAAGAGTTTTTCGGCTCGGTTCGGTTCGGTTTGGCTTGGGCTGGGGGCCGAGGCAGACGAGGCGCACTATCTTCCGGGTTCTGTTTGCGCCCCTTCCCTCACTCATGCTCTCTCTCTCTCTCTCTCACACACTCTTTCTCTCCGTCTCTCTATCGTTGTTTTGGAGTTTTCGTTTCGTTGCACCTGCACAGCCCAGGCATGATTTCTAATTTGTTTTTTTTTCGACTCTAGACGCGCCTGCTGCTGCTCCTCCTTCTCCTCCTCCTCCTCTTTTTAGTTGTTTTGAATGTGCATAGGGCAGAGATAGGGGCGTGGTGAGGGTTGGGGGCGCGTGTTTAATGAATCAAAGAGAACGCAAACGACGCAAGAGAGAGAGAGAGAGAGAGAGATAGACTGAGAGTGGCGGTTGGGCGGGCGGTTGTCTGGCATGACCAGCTGGGCTGTCACGAACGCGGCTTTGGCTCTGGGTATTGGGAAACAACAACAACAACAATTGAGTTAAACAACAACAAACCAAGCAGCAAGTAGTAGGAAGAAGCGACCAACTGAATCGCTGCGCTTTTTGAAGTTTCTGTTGTTGTTGTTGTTGTTATTGTTGCTGTTGTTGTTGCTCAGTGCCATAAACTATAAACAATTTTTTCGGCGGCTTCTCAGTCAACGGCAAATGCGGCACGCAAAAGTTTCATTTTGCATCTGTTGAAAGTCGAAGATTGAGCAACCAAACCAAACGAACAACCAAATGAAACTCGAGGCAAAAAGAACTTGCGCTGAAATCGTCCCAAGTCATAGAATCACACAGATTACACTGTGCCACACAATACAATCCAATTAGCTGATCGATAGGCTTGCAACAATCGGTAGACTTGGTTCGCTCTAAAGAAATCCATATACAAGTTTTTATTATTTAGACAAAGAGCTAATGGATGTACTTCGACACATGTATATCAGTTAATTTGCTGCTTATGTAATCTATATATCTCTGATTGCAACATGAACAGGTTGAAACTAAATGTAGAGCAAGCCAGAGTACCAGAGTGAGGAGTTTTCGGCTAGGAGATATGCTAGACTGGAATGTCTATACAAAAAATGAGTTTTTACTCTCTTCAGGTGAAGAAATATAGTAAAGTTAATGACTAAAGATATTTAAAGATATATAACCATATATATGCAACTGTATTATAAAAGTTATTGCAGATGCCAAACAAACTAGAGCTGCTCGTGATACAGGATGAAATCTAAGTGTATTTCTCTTCTAAACAGCTCGACAAACAGATGAATAGAGTTAAATCTATATTTATAGATATATCCCATTTGGGTTAGGCCACGCCTTCTTAAGCCTGTTACATATTCAATCAAAAACTGTATACGAATTTCTATTCTACTTGTCTCTACCTTAGTCTATTTGCTTCTTCAACAACAACAAAAATAAACAACATAAAATGATTTTTCCAAACCAAAACTCCACAAATGTCTCAAGTTTTAATGGTTCGTTCTCGAAACCCTGTAGCACAGTGCGCTGTTTATTTAGCTGTTGTTGTTTTTAGACCAAAAATAGGCAAAGCAATGAAAAGAAGTCCGCAAAAAAATGAGAAAATAATAAAAGAGAAGAGAAAAAAAAACTGTGTTGTTGCCTGAATTTTTCTTAAGCTGCTCCGAGGGCGGATCGTTCATTGGCCTGGCCGAAAGGGGCACAGTTCGGCTCATATTGGAATGACGATGACTAGTGTTAACTCTCCTAGCCAAGCAACTGTACAGTACAGCGTATGTCTGACTGGCTGTCTGTCTAACTGTCTAACTGTCTATTTGATTTCATTAGCAGCTCATTGCTGTGGCAATTACGTCTAGAGCCGAAATTGTTTGTCATATGGCAGAGAAAGTCTTTGGTTCGCTTCATTTTTCTTTTAAAGCGCGGCAAGAAAAATAAAAACTCTTTATGACATCTACTTTATATATAACGATGCCTGCCTGCCTGCCTGCCTGCCTGCGCTTACCCATCGTGGCTCACATATAACTAACTATATAATCACAGCAACAACAGCGACTATGGGAAGCCCACTTCACGCTTGGAGGGGCTCCACAGCGGCATGCGCCACATGACACTCAAGCCAAGAGGCGTTCAAAGGGGGGCGTGGCAGTAAGTGCGGAGCTATATAATGGCCACGTCTACAACTGAGCAGCTGACCATTGACCAGTCGCTTGGCAAAGCGAAAATAGAAAAGCATTTGTTAGAGGCCACACACTTGGATAACTTGTTTGGGGGTAAAGCGGGGGCGTGCCAGACGCCCTGATGTCTCGCCTGAGAGCCTTTGCCTTTGCCTTCGCCATTGCCTTCGCCTCTGCTGTTCATTGTCAGGAGACGCAACTTGAAATGCAATGCCAGAAATCCTTTTGTGCAACGTAAACTAAGACTTCAACAAAAGCTGAGCCAAACAATATGTTAAATGTGTGTAAACAAGTAAGAACGTTGCTGTCGGGCTCAACTGACTGCATGATACTTGTTCACTCAATTGAAAAGCAACGAAAATTGATTTCATAAAATTATATATATAACTCTAGAGCAACTTAAGAGTGTTGCAACTATAAGCAGTAGGTGATATCAGCTCTAAAAATTGTGGAAGATATATAATATATAATTTGTTATAAGAAAACAGAGACAAGCCTGATTTGCCAGGGCTTATAAGGCAAGACTATATGTACATTCCAAATGTACAGACAGACTTATAAAACCTATATACTCTTTGCACTTTGTGAGCGAGCATAAAAACTTCTTTTCAGTTGTTCTCAGGGTCTGTCTGCTCAGCATCTGCTTCGATTCAGCGGGCTTTTGGGCTGCGTCGTCGACCTTGAAATTTGGCAATCAAAAAACAAATCCAAGCCAGTGCTAATTTATGTGTGTATCTCGATTCATTTATATAAATATATCAGCATAAACAAAACTAAACAAAAAGTTGACAAGTTTTACGCTTTATGTTAATGGGTTTTATTTGATAGCAATGTTTATCAAGGAAAAGATAGAGAGAGAGTAGGGCAGGGGGCCAGACAGACAAAACGTCAATTGTTATAAAATTCGCAAACTCTCGAAAAACAAGTTCCAATGACTGCTTTTTTATCAGAGTCAAATTGCTTTGGCGAGGAGTGCAGTCGGTGTAAGCGTAAAACGAGTCTATAGAAACAATTTAGCTATACAGGAACAATCGTGGGTAATCGTTCATGCATATATCTATTTATAAGACCCGTTATCAGCGTCGATAAGGCAAACAGGCCACACACATTAGAATGCAACCAGAAAAAAACAAAAAACTGAAAAGGCTAGCAAAAAGTCCGGATCGCTCTGATAAGATTTCATTATTGAGAAAATAAAAATGTGTCAGAAACATGTTATAATGGAAAGTACACATAGTTAAAAGTAGTAAACAACAATTTTATAGTATCACTGAATAAAATCTAAATAATCTATATTAAACAAAGCTTTAAGGAAGGCTCCTCCTGCATCATATCTTTCACTGTATCATGTCCAGTTAAGTTGCCTTTGCAAACTTCTTTAAGCTGTCTACAGAGTATCAAAACAGTCAGTCATATTTACACATATTAAAGAGACTTAAGAGCTAATGAATCTCAGCAGCTGCTTAAATATACGCAGGTAAACAATTGTTTTTAATTTGATTGTAAGCTGAATTGAATCGAAATTGTTTTAGTTCAATCAACTTTACTTTTTATGAAATTCGATTTTAATCTTTCAACAGTTCATATTTGATATTAATTTTTATATATTTTTCCTTTGTGGCCACATCCTCTCACATTTCTCATAAAACTGTTAATTTGCCAACAATTCAACTCTCTAATCTTCCATTTCTTTTGCTTTTCATTTTATTCACTCGCTAAACTGCGTCGCCACTTTGAATTTTCTCTATTAATTCCAACGTCAAACGGATTAATGAAGCTTAATTAGTATTTTCCTGAAGTCAATGCAAACTCTCTTTTCGCTTGCGCCGCTCGCCGCCAGGTGGCGCCACCACTCTGTTTTTTGTCGCGGATGCGTAATTAAAAGCACTTCGAACATCCGTTCCTCATCATTAGCCCAATCATTAGCTTATGAATATGTTAAGCAAACTACATATATGTTTAATAACCGGAGCAATTGACTGACTCACTGACTGATTGACTGACAGCTTGACTGATTGACTGATTGATTGACTGAAATTGCACTCTTCCCGATTGCTGGCGTTTGCTTTTTGCTTGCAAATCGATTATCGCTCCAGTCATGCAACACACACACACACACACACATACATGAAATTAGTTTTGACGCTGCATAAATGAAGTGTGGCAGCTGGGAGGAGCGAGCAGCATGCAGGAAGCGCTATCGCGACCTTTCAACCCGGGCGCTAAGCAAACGAAAGCCATTTGCAGCGCTCGCCTATGCGACGCCAGCTGAAGCCAACCGCAAGAGCAAACAACTAAAGCGACACCCAAAGCTTGCACGCCCACCCACACTGTCTAACTCAGTTGCCGTTCCCAATCCCTGTCGCTCTTTTGGCCTCCTATCATATTCGATAACAACTTTCTACCCGCAACTACAACTGTAAAAAAAATACAAAAATTGTTACTCACCCACAGAGAGCAGCAGGAAAAACTGTGCCAGCGACGTCGACGTCGACGTTGATACTCAGTCAATGCTGTTGTTGTTGTCGTATTCAGTGCTGTTGTTGGTGTTGTTGTTGCTGCTGGTTCCTGCTGATGAAAATGTCAGCGGCTCCCCCAAGGCATAATTTGCCTCCTCTCTATAGCTATCTCTATCTCTCTCACTCTCACACGCTGCGCTGTGACTGCGTTTGTTTTGGGAAGTTGGAGCTGGAGTTGGCCGTTTATTAAATTCTATTATTGCTCCCGTTCGCAGTGTGTGTGCGAAAAAAATAATAAAATAAATTTGGATGGCAAATTGCGTTGTTTGTGGACGGTCGATCTTGGGATTTGCGAAAATGTGCAAATTGTATGCACAAATATCACACACACACACACATACACTGATATATACAGTTAAACACGCGCACACACTCAAACGTTCAGGTGAATGGGCATTGATGCTGGCTATTGTTGTTGTTGTTGTTGTTGTAGCCTGGCAGCTGCTTGGACGGCAGCTGGCGCGCTGCTGCGTCCAGGATCTTTGTTAGCGCGTTTTGCCTGAGTTTAATAATTATGTTTGTGTGTGTGTGTATTTATAAAAGGTCCTCGCACACATACACACGTACACACACAGAAGACGCGTTTTAAACAGCGCGAAAAATCGATGGCTTGAACAGAAATTTATTGTCTTGGCAATGCACAAGCGACGGGACACACAAGCAGCAGCAGCAGCCAGCAGCAGCTACAACAAATACAATTTAGATTGGACGGCACATCGATTAATTTGAAAACATTGCATTTTTAGTTTTGGGAACGCATTTAAAGGCTTCAAAGCAAAGAAAACCCGTTCAGCTAAAAAACACCGCAACGCACAGCACGCCCACGAAACACATCCGCACTGGCCAACGAGAGCGACGCTACTGTTAAATTGCACATATTCGTGAGCGACGCCACTGTTAAATTGCTCTCTTTTTCAAAAATCGTCTGATTTAACAGTGGCTGTTAACCGCATGTTAACGAACTGCTTGGAGAGCATTACAGACGCCGGTTAGCCGGCAAACAGTGTGACCATTACACTGATTCAGCAGAAACTTGAATTTACCAGTGCTGCCAGTCGGCAGCCTCATGGGCGCGTCATTTGAATTTTATTTAGTGAGTTTTCCTCGAACACATTTTCATTTGAATTCTTTATAAATAAACTTTCAATAAATATTTTAACTAAATTGTTTTATTTATTTTTTTATTTTCTTAGTTGATTCAGTGAAACTGCTAGACAAGAGTTTAGTTGCTTTTTAATTTATGTCCTAAAACAAATTGTGAATCTTCTTAAACCACTGCAGAAGCAATCCATTTTTTTTAAATATTGTTTTATGATTGGAAGAATACATCTTAAGTTTGCTTAACACTAAACATCTTATGAGAATTAAGAGAAAAACTGATTGATCAGAAAAGTGTATCGAATCTTACACCTTATATACAAGAAGCTCAATAGCTATTCCGATCCGTTGCGAATTTGAAAGATTCTTAATAATTGATCTTTTCATTGTTGATGCTATTGAAAATAGTGAATAGCCATTTAATAATGTTCGTACGATTTAGTTTCAATCTAGATGCTACATAAAAACCCGGGAGAATATCACTCGGAACTCATCAATTATGAGATATTTGGGGCTTGGATAATCGAATGGCGGGACTCAAATAATTGCCGCAAGGTTTACAAGGGATACAAGTGGGAAAGTCGCCCAGATGGGGGACACTTAAAACAACTCTATATATATAAATATATATTAATAGTACATAGATAATATGCTCGTAATGGATTAGCTGGTTGCTGGCTGGTATGTAGACGCTCGGAGTTCTGTGAATCGCTCGCTCCCTCTCTCGCTCTCCTGCTCGATCTCTACTGCAGATATAGCCTATGATAATCGTTGGCGCCAAAGGCGCAGTTGCATTTGGGGCACTTCCTTTGCCGCGTCTCGTAGCGCGTTCGCAGACAGTCGTAGCAGAAGACATGGAAGCATTTGGAGAGCACGGCATCCTTGCGCTTCACCTTGCATGAGGGACATGTGAGTGTTTCCTTGTACTCACGGATCTCCTCGATCATCACCTCGTCGATGGTTGTGCCCGACATTTCCATCTTCTTCATGCGCTCCGCCTTTCGTTTGAACTGCGCCAGCTCCTCCTGCAGCCGCTTTGTCTTGTAGGCCTCCGCCTCCAGCGAGCTGGTCTTCTCGGCGACCACCTGTTGGGCCTCCTTCATTTGCGCATGATACTTTTCTAAATGCAGCTTCAAATCCGCTGCCGATTGCGCCGATTCGATAGCCTTGCGCTTGTGCATCTCCATGGCCTGTTGGCGCAGCATCAACTCCTTCTCAATTGACGCTACGGTTGCCTGCAGGCTGCGCTCTTTCTCCTCCAGTTTGCGCAGCACAATGTGCATGGCTTCGATCTGTGTCGTTGCTGTGGTCATTTGATCCTCCAGCACCGTCTTCTCTTCGCGCAGCAGCTTATGCAGCTGGTTGGCTTTGATTCGCTCAGACATTAGCTTAAAGTTGGCGTCGTCCTTTTCGCGCAGCTGCTGGATGAGCCTTGAGTTCTGTTCCTGCATATCCTCGAATGCCTGGCCCGTCACTTCCATCTCGTTGAGCAGCGCCTCCTCCTCGTGGGAGCCGACAAACGGACGCGTGTAGTTGGCACCTCCAGGTCCGCCACCAGGTGCAGCACCCCATGTATTCTCCGTGGGCTTATGATTGGCCACTTGCTTTTGCAGTTCGTATTTCTGCTCCTCCAGCTGCTTAATCTTGCGCAACGCCTCCTCGTCGGCTAGTTTCTTGCGCTCCTCTCGCTTGCTCTCCTGCAGCTTCTTCAGCTGCTGTCGCAGCTCTTCAATCTCGGAGCGCAGCTTCTTCTCGGTGGCCATCAGCTGCACCTTGTCGCGCTGATCCTTCGAGACTCCTTTGTACATGTCCAGTAGCAGCTTCATTTCCTTCTGATCGTTCAGCGCTTTTCTGTAAAGCAAATGTGGATAAACAGATGGAAATTTTATAATTTCAGTTTGTCACCTACTTGAGTTGTGCCTTCAGATCCCGCACGGTTTCGCTCTCCACGGCCTTGAGTTCCTTTGCCTTAATGCCCTCCTTGGTATCCTTTTCAGTTTTAACAGAGTTTGCTGTGCCAGCTGCAGCGGCTGCTGTATTCGCTGGACCGGGTGAATCCTTCTTCTCTGCAGTTGCACTTTCGCTGCCGGATAGCTTCTCCTGCTTAATGTTTGGATCCTTGACATCTTTACCGCCGGCTTCATCATCTAGATCATCCTCGGCAGAGGCCGAGTTCTCCTCTTTGATGACCATATTGACTTCGCCACTGGCATTGCCGGCTGCAGTCGAGCACGTTGTACCACCGGCTGAAGTATTATTGGTATTTTCCTCCTTAATATTCGCTGCTGATTCCTGTTTAATTTCCTCGCCCGCTGAGGCAGCAGCCGATTGTTGTTGCTGCTTGCTGCCCTCGAGCTTGGCCTGCGCCTCGTCCAGCTCCTTCCGCAGCTTGACAATTTCCGTGGAGATGTCCTTGTACTTACGCTTGTACCTCTGCACCTCCCCCTTCAGCTGTCCGTTGTGGTTCTGCAGCGAGGTAATCAGATGCCTCATCTCCCGATTGATGGGCGCCGTCTGCTCGTTGGCGGCCATGTTCTGTTCGAACTCGATCCGCAGCGCCTCATACTCCTTGCGTATGAGCGCCAGCACGTCCTCCATTTGGATCATCTCGCTGCGGACCTTCTTCTGGGCAATCAGCTCCTCGCTCTCCATCACCTCGATCTGACGCAGATGCTGATTCTTGCTCGTCTGCAGTTGATTGCGCGTCTCGTCCAGCATCGTCTTGATCTGCATGGACTCGTTATACAGCACGGAGAACTGCGATTGCAAGCACTTATACTCCGTCGTCTCCACGATGACCGACTCGGGTAGCTGGCGGATCTACGAAGAGAGAAATATGAATGGATAAGTTTGTCGCTGGATGGGGCTAAACTCTGCATCTGCTTACATCCATTTTAAGTTTCTCTACTTCTTTGAGTGTTTCGCGATGCGTGGCATGCAGCTTATCCAGTTCCTGTAACCGATTGTTCGCCAATTCGCGATGCTCCTCTAGTTCCTTCTGCAGCTCCTCCAGATGTTGGCTATTCACATTGGTCGTTGCACTGCCGCCACCGCCGGTGCCGACACCGCTGCTGGGCGTTTTGGCACTGTTGCTGCTCTTGTTGGGATCACCGTAAATCTGATGATAGGCCTTCAGTTTTTCAATGGCCTCGGCCAGATGATTTTCCAACTTATCGTTGCGGCAATGGATCTTTTCCAGATCATATTGCAGTTCATCAATTTGGTTCTTCAGTTCGGCATTTTCTGTTTCCTTAGCGGTGAGTGCGTCCTGGTATTCCTTCATCTTAAGGGACATCGTATGAAATTTCTCGTGCAGCGACGTATTCAGATTCTGCAGGTTGTGATTCTCTGTCATGATCTCAATGTGCGTCTTCTTTAACGTTTCCTCCAGCGCATGCACTCCCGCACCCGTTGTCGACGCATCCGACTCAGCTCCGGCAGCGGTCTGCTGCTCCTCATCTCCGCCAGCAGTTGCTCCTTGTGCTCCTGCACTGGGCAGACCATCACCTTTCAATACATGCGTTATCTTCTCGTTACGTTGCATTAACCTATCAATAACCTGCACGATCTTCGCCACCGCACGCTTTGATACCTGGACACGATTAGCTAGCTTCTCGTCTAACTCCTCCTTGTCCCATGTGGAGAGCTGTGTCAGAAACGAGGTGGTCACCTCGTTCTCATTCTTATTCTCTAGCTCATCAGCCGTTTCGGCATCGAATCGCTGTAACAGCACCCTGATATCCTCATTCAACTGATTCCAATACCGATTTACCACGTTGAGGACTGCATCATCCTGCGTTTGGCGCTTCTCCAGTTGCTCGATTCGATGCCGGAGCTCGGCCTCGCAGCGCATTCGCTGTTCGATCCTCTGGGCGAGTTTCTTGTTCTGAAACTCCAATACCTTGATGTCCATCTCCTCCAGCGTTGACACCGGCCCAATTAAATGGGGCTCGAAGTGCACCTTTTTGATGGGCGGCTGGCCAGCGGCCGCTGCAGCCACTAAACAGCTGCTGCCGCCGCTGCCGGTGCCACTGGCATCGTCAGCGCTGCGTTTTGACATAATTTCTAAACTGCAACAACAATGAAATGAAGAAACGAAACGCAAATAACTATTAATTTCAGTTTTCTCTATTATTGATTTTCAAGTTTCGTGGCTGTGGCTGTACTCCATTTTGCTGTGTGTGCGGCTCGGCGGACGCTGCCAGCTGCAAAAATGCACACATATGTGAAATAGTTTGGCAGTTGATGGGACAGACGGACTGGGTTGCTTACCTTAATTTCAGTTTCTACACTTTTTACCTTAACATTAATTAATAACTCAACAAAGCGGCAGAATTCTAAAGGAGTTTTCTACTAATTGCTAGATGTGTAAAGAGTTGCATTTTAGACGATAGATTGTGGCGGCTCATCGATAGGTTGCTCTGGATTTCAATAAGCCAACAGATTCGATAGCTGACAGAAACTAGTTCAATTTACATGAAAGTTGGCAGCATCCAAAAAGTTAATCGATGCCATAATTTAAATGTATCGATACTACCACTTTGATTAAAGGCGGCTTCCTACCATTGAATTTTAAATAATAATGAGAAAAGGCCATGAGGTTTGTATGATTATACTATATATTTATATATATTTACGGGGCAGTTGAAACAGAAAAACTTGAACACTCATACCATGTGCCAATAAATTACAATAATACAAAATGATTTGGTAACAAATCTTGTACTATAATATTCCTGAAATTTGTCTTATTGGCTTTGCAGCTATATTTTGAACAAAAATGAGCGCCAACTATTTTTAAATATCCAAAAATGTATCGATAATATGATAACAGAGCAGCAATTAATGCAAGATAAGCAGCAGTCGTTTGACACAGTTGATGATCAGCAGTTGACTTTACAGATTGAATAAATTTATGTTATATTTGTTAGCAACGACTGTTTTTAGGCATTGTGATATAGTTTTAATAAAAATCATTGTTGACGCGAAACAATCAAAACGTGAATTTCTACATCGAGATCAGCCTCAGCTGATTGTATAGAAATATTAATCGATAGAGTGTAGCCAGTCACACTGGTTCGTGCATACCGATACTTTTCAAGCCGCATATCGATTCTTATAAACTTGCAAGTTGGTCTAACTGCTAATGAGGATTTGGAAATGATTTGGTTATTTGCTAAGAATGTAGAAAAAGTTGCATAAAAAGTGTTTGCACAGTTCGCACTTGAAGTGAATTTTAAATTTATTAATCATCTACAAGTAAATAATTTTGTATTGAACGGGAAATGCACATGTAATTTGAATTTGATTAATTAGTGTTACATGGAGCACACTGAGACTGGCTGCTGCAGCTCGCTCGCTCGCTCGCTTGGAACAGGGGACTAAAATGATGTGTATTTGAGTGCCTGGCGTAGAGTCATGCAATCGACCTCGTCAATCTTGCAGCTATTCGCCTTGATGTTGATCTCCTCCTCCTGCATGACCTGAACATGCATGAGATAGCGCATCGATGCCTTGTTCTCGTTCAGCTTTTGGTTCAACTTGCAGACGGAGGCCTTCAAAGCCTGCAGCTCATTGTAGAGTGCATCCTGCACCATGTCGCAGGTCAGCTCCAACCCAGGGCGATGAGCGCGATTGCTGAGACGCGTCTGGCAAAGGGTTATGGCCCTCTGCTTGTCGGTCATCTCGCGATCTAGCTCGCTCATGTTGCGCTGAACCTGATGGATGTGGTCCATGGTGTCCTTGTGCTTGTTCTCCAGGCACTGCTTCACATGCTTCGTCTCGGCAATGCGACGTTCGAAGGCCTCGTTGGTGCGATCCGTCTGGTTCTGCATATCCTCGCAGATCTGCTTCAACAGCAGATCTATATAGGCGCGCAGCTGCCCGGCGGACACCAGAGCCTTGGCATTAGCCTCCAGATTCTCATAGGTCTGCGCCTGCCACTCAGTCAACGAGAATTGGCTTGGAAGATGGAAATAGGGAATAGTTGAAATGACAAGTTAATATATAGCTGCTGGCCTACCAGTGCTGCTTGGATAGGTCCTGACCTTTGCCAAGATCCTGTTGAAACTCCTTCAGCTTTAGATTCTTCTCATCAATGGCCAGCGACTTGTCCTTGGCTGATAGATCCTGATCCAGCAAATACATGGCTGCACGCAGCTTACGTATCTGCTCCTCGGCCTCCTTGAGCGCGGCATCGGCCAGACCCTGACAGCCCTTGATGACCTTCAGCTCGCGGCGCAGCGAGCGATCCACCTCATCGTCACAGAGATCTACACCAATGCGTCCCTCGCGTAGGATCAGGCACTGCTTGCATATAGCCAGCGACTTATCCTTGAGAAACTCAATGGCATTTAGCACACGATTGCGATACGTGTTGAGCGTCTCATCTTCCAGCATGGCCGTCTTCTTCTGACGGTTCAGCTCATCCACCAGGAAGCGAATCTCGCTGGTGCGCTCGCGCATATGATGCTCGACCTCACGCTGCCAATTCTTGGTGGTGTCCTTTGTCTCATCAACGACGCGACGTGACTCCCTAAACAGGAACAATGACTCACATGCAGTTGGACTGAAGCAACTGCTGATCTGCTGATCTGCTGCTTGGTGTACTTACTCGACAATGCGTTCGGCTAGCTTCTCCTGGTCGCAGGTGATGCGGAACTTGATCTTGTTGTTGTAGTCCCAGTCCTCCTCGGAGTATCTGGGCGGGCATTTGGCCACTGGCCCCAGATGCTTGCCTGCCAGCTGCAGGCCCGTGATGCGACGCGCCTTTAGGTTCGGCAACATGATGATGCACTGTCTCACAATCTCGTAACTCAATGTAAACCTTAGATTGGTTTTATATAAAATGTGTTTATATTATATTGCGTAAGATTTAATCAAATGAGGAAATTAACTGTTACGTATGCAATTCTGTATACACATGTACACTGCTGTAGGATGTGGGAAAATTTCTATATATGTTTTTTTTTTTCCTAAGTGAGGAAGTCCTGGCACACTTTGCTTTCGATTGAGCTTGGGGGAATTGAGTACCTGACGAACTGGCTGCCTGACTCCGAATCTGTAACTACTGAGCTGCAGCTGCAGCTGCTGCTTCTCCAACTCGACGGGTTAGTTTAATCGATTCATGCTAAGGAATTCAGCCGTTGCCTAGCGGTATTTTTATTATTTTTATGTTGGTATATGCTCCAAGCGGACCTCTGTATGTGTGGTAGCCAGGGCAGCTGTGTCTGTGTGTGTGTATGTGTTGGCTTGTGTATGTCACCTGGCAATCCAATTGGGCACAAACGCAACCCAGGCCCAGGCCCAGGCCAGGTGAACTTCTTTCTGCTGACTTCGGTGGCAGGCGCGACTCGTCCTTGCGGTTTGCGCCTGGCTGCTTAAAAATAGCTATGCCTGACTTTCAAGCAGCTCCCTCGATCGATTTATGTTTAACATACTTTCGCTTTTTTACCTTTTTTGGAATTGTTTTTCCTTTTTTTTTATTTGGCAATTGTGCAAAACTTTTTTTCTTTTTCTTTTTGGCATTTACTTATGCTAATCAACGCCAGCTGCGTGACTGACGGCCTGATCGATTGGCGTGAGGGGGGAGGTGCACGGGTGGGTGTGGCACACAGGTCTAGCTTTTTCAATCGTATAAGACGCAATATATGAGACTGTTATGTATCATTGGTTTAAGAGCCATTGAAGAAATTCAATCTAATTGGAATTTCTGAGAGGAAATTTCACAAGAAATTGTTTCTTAAGATTCAGCAGGAATATGATATACAAATTATATATATTTTATATATACTTATATATATACATATGTATATTTGAGCATATTTATTCCTATCTTTTACAATACCTCTCTAACTGTGCTACATAACAGTCGCATATGAAGAAAATATATGCGACTGGTATGTAGCACAGTTTGAGAGGTATTGGAGAGAGATTTGAATACTGTGAGGAAATATGCTGAAAGGTTCTGTTTACAGATTTCGCTTGTGATGATATAGAGCTCATACAAATGTGTTCATAATTAAAAAGAAACATTTATATTTCCATTTCTAGGTCAAAGCTTTCATAACATCAAGCCACTAGGTAAACTACATTTCCTATATTATTTTGCTTCACCTGTTTTTCAGTTAACTCGTTTGTAATAAGTTGAAATTTTCTTTTAGTTTTTTTTTGTAAAATTTAGTTTGAATTTATTACGATATACATTTGTTGTTGTTGCAAGTATGCATGCATAAACATACATACATATATAGATATATTTATATATATACATATATATGTATCTATGTGTGTGTAGTTTGATGTATATTTATATTATGCACTGCACTTAAATCTTAATGATAATAAAAATGTACAATTTAATTAACTAGGATCTGTTGATGTTTGTTGCATTATTAGTTTGTCAGTGTTTTGTTATTTTGACAGAGTTGTCTCTGTTATCTGTTGTTGTTTTTGGCTTCTATAGATCCAGCCAGCCGTTCATCTCTGACCTCGTGTTGCGTCTTTCGCTATGGCCTTGATGTTTTTCAGAACTGGTTCGCTCGTGTCGCTCGGACTTAGTAATTAGACTCTCTTAATGTCTGGCACTTACAAAATAACTGTTATTATTATGACAGGGTTGCCAGTGCGATCGCGTGTTTGGCGCAATATTTTTGTAATGATTTATTAACAGTGAACTTGTATTTGAATCAGTTGTTTTTTCGTTTTCTTTTTGTTTCTGGTTTTTCTAATGATCGCTCAGCCAAAACGTTTTAATTTGTTTTTTAATTATTAGCTCTGTGAACTGTACAAATAGCTAATTGTTATAAATGTCGCATGCAGATCGTAATTCTAGAATTTATTTGTTTTTTTTTTTTAAATTTTATTTCAACTACATTTTTGTTTAGGCATTTTCTTTTCAGTGGACCTGGTTTTTTTTCAATATATTGCTGGGCTTTTTAATTCAATTGTTTATTTTGGCTATCTACGAATACAAACTGTAACTGTTTTTGTTTTTTATTATTTTAAATTGTTTTTTTTTCTTTTTCTATTTTTAAATTCATTTATTTGCTCTTTGTTTTTATTGTTTTGTAATTTGTTGCTAGTTTCTTGTTGTTTCCTCTTTTTGTGTGTAGGCAGTGTTTTTTCATCTTCTTTTTATAATTTTTTTGGAGCTACTTCAATCTGTTTTTATACATACTTTACTTAAGTTTTAGCACAATGTTTTTTTTTTTATATTTTTCATGTTTTTTTTTGTTGCTTTTCTACTCCAACAAAGAAAAATAAGACATTTCTTATTCAATTTCGCTTAACTTCATTTCAATTTGTTATTGTAGCATAAAATTAATACAAAAATAATAAAGCAAAATTACGTAAGAAATTAATTAGCCATAAACAATAAACAAATAAAGTTTTACAACTCAAAAAAATACATTTATATATTTTTATTTATATTTATATTAATATTATGTTTTGCTTCCTTTTTTTGTTGCTTCTCTTTGCTTGTGTTTCTCTTATTAATTTAAGTTGTTTTATCATTTAGTTGGTTTTTGCTGTTTTGTTTTCTTTTTTTCTTCTTTCTTTTCATTTTTTAACAAAAATAATTGCTTCTGAGGTATTTTCATATTTTGTTTTGTTTATATAAATATGTTTTTGTTTTTATACATTACAAGTATTTAGTTTTTAGTCGTTCTCGTTTTCAATAGTTTTTTGTTTTTGTTTTTCTTTTTGTTTTTGTTTTTGTAGTTGTCTTGTCTTTTTTCAAACAATTCAAAGCACCTTTTGATTATATTCGACATTTTGTTTTTATTTATTTACTTTTTTTCCATTTTTTTTTCATTTTTTTTTTACTTTTATTAATGTTTGCAAATATCAATGTTTGTTAAAAAATAAAAACAACTGAAACAAAATATAATCAAAGTACATACACATCTATTATAATATTTAGTTTTGCTATTTCTTTTGTTTTATATATATAAATTGTTGTTATTGTTGTTGTGGCAGCGTTTAGCTTCTCAGTTCACATTAAATGTTTTTGAAATAAAAATTATAGCATCATTTGTCAATTTGTTAATATATCGACTTTTCATTTAGTTGTTGTTTTGTTGTGTTTGTCATTGTTTTAAGAAATGCCTTATTTTAGTTATGTAAACGTTCGAACAACTGAACTGCTTAAGTGAAACTAATTAAAATAAAAATAATAAAAAGTTGCAGCAACCGAAAGCGAGTTTTCTTCATTAGGACAAACTATTAAATAAATAGAAAATCAAAAAATAGATATATATATATATATAAAGATAATATATATATTGGCTACGACTTTCACGCTGGAAACCTTTGCATTTAGCTTCATATATTCATTGTTTTTATTATCATTAATAGATATCATTAATATTAATATTAATATTATTATCGTTTTTAGTTGTTTTGTGGTTGTGTTGTTGTTGTATGGTGTTCGCTTCACTTGCTGTTGTTGTTGTTGTTGTTGTCCTATACACTAATTGCTCACTATACACACAAAGGTTTATTCAAAAAATTGCTAAATGGCTAAACAAGAATATATAAAGCTCGAATCTAAACAAAAATTGATTGTTAGACAAATAATAATAGAACTCAAAACGGGGAGTTTTCTAAACGAGCGCAATTATTAAACAACATAATTGTAATAACAAGTGTAATTGTTGTTGTTTTTGTTAAGTATATATGTTTTTGCATCTATATAATTATTATGTTTTCTATGCGTGTATACATGTATAATGATGTATGTATGTTTGTATGTATGTATGTATGTATGTTTGTAAAAATAACCAAAAAAGTTTGAAGTGTACATTTGAACTAAATTGTGTAAACCATTTACCTATATAAGCATAAAACATAATCAGTAATTGATAAATATTTATACACGATCCGGAACTCGCTCCAGCTAGCTAACTCTCAAGTGTCTCACAATCTACATACATGTACATATGCATATACATATGCATATACACATGTACATATACACTCATATATGTATATATATATATTTGTATAGCTATTCTATATAGTTGGCTATAGCAATAGCATTTGTTATGTTATATAGTTATATAGTATATATGTATATGTTATCTGTGTATGTCTCTAATTTTAGTATTTATGTATATCCAAACAAATAGCGATCTCTAGGTATCTCTCTATCGCTCTAACGCTCTATCTCTCTGTGTCAATTTCTCATAACAAAAACAATTTCCGCTCCTCCTACTCCTACTGCTCCTGCTGCTGATCTGTACGTCAATATAGTTGTAACCTTTAGACCATTGGCAGTCCCTGCTGCACATCCATCATCTCGTCCTGCGCTGGCGATGGGCGTGGCGCAAATGTTTGCATATGATGCGGATGCGGATGCTGGTGCTGATGTGGAGGTGGCGCGGCACGTGCATATATCGTTGAGCGCTGCATCGCCGGCACATTGGGAGCTACATTCGCATTGGCGGACGGGAACTGTAGCCGAAAGCTATTGTCCGGATGCTGATGCTGTCGAAGCATGCGTCTGGGTGAGCGCGCCGGCATGCGATTGGCCCGATGCATATCCTCCAGTATCGATGGCGCTACGTAGGTGAAACCCTGCAAAAGGTAAGAAAATGTCGTTATTCATAAATCTGTTTGCATTTGCCAATTTGTCTTTGTCTTTGTCTCTCTCTCTCTCTCTGTCTGTCTTTCTCTCGCTATTTGTCTCTCCGGTTGATTGATCGCCAATGAATTGGGAGCATGCCTGGCTGCCAGCGGGTTACCCTGGCGCATACTAATGCCCAGTCATATGGTCAGCAGGAATTATGCAAGCCACTGGACTGACCCAACTGCCTATGTAACACATTTTGCATAATTTTGGTTTGCAGCCAGCGTGAGAGACACTAATTAAATTTTGACGAAATCCAAAAACCAAAAAAAATATATATAATAAGTCAAAATAAAAAAATAAAATAAAGACAACAACAATCTACAAATGCAATAAAATAATTAAGCATGCCGCCGGCTCGGCTCGCGTGTAAATTTATCCGGCACGCCACAGAAGCTGCACAGCGCGTCGACCCGTTGGAATAAAACTGTACGTGAGCGCAATAAAATAATTGAAAGCCTCGATTTGGGAGCTGATCATATCACAGTGTAGCGTGTTGACCCACTAAAATTGTGGGCGAGCCACGAGAAAGTTTGTACTAATACAATAATACAATAATGAGGTTCTAAGTGCAGAAAGAATTTTCCAATTAGCAGCTGCAGTTTGAGAGCCACTGCGGTGAGAAGCACGAGCAGAACAGCTGTCTAATTGGCAGCACTTTTCATTGGCATATAAAACGGCTTTTAAAAGTTACAGCACTAAGTGCACTACTTTAAGCAATTAAACCGTCCTAAACAATAATAAAAGCCAAAACAAACGAAGAGCAAGCGTAACGTATTTTTATAAACAAATAGCAGCTGAGTAGCTGACTAGCTGAGCAGCACCACAGTTTTGGCTGCTCTCATGGCAGCTGCAATTAGCTGCTCAGTGGCCAAAGCCAGCAAAAGAGCAGCAGCGCAGCAGCAGCAGCAACAACAACAACAACAACAGTTAACGCAACTCTTTGCGTCCGAGGCCAGGGCCACTTCGTCGTACGTTCGTTGGCCAGTCGCAAAGAAACGCTCAAACTGTGCGCACGACGGCCGAGCCGAAGCAGCAACTTTCGTGTCTTTAAAAAAAAACAGTTTTTAAGCGCACTGTTTAACATAGAGCTCCCCTCTCTCTCTCCCTCTCACTCTGTCACACTTGCAAGTTTTTGTATAAGGCGTTGTCGTGACGTCTGGAGAAAGGCTTAGGCTGGAATTTGCACAAAAAACAAAAACAACAAAAAGCGAAAAAGCTCTCCACGTTTAATTTCACTATGCAAACACATTGACATTAATTCTTGGACTCGAACGAGCTGAGCGCGTCGCATCACTTGCCTTTCAGGGCTATCGGGTTCGGTGAGACAAAAGCGCCGGAGCCCAAATATCAAACCAGTTCAAGTGCTTGCAGTTACAACAACAACAACAACAACAACAGCTGAGGCAACGCTAGAAACAGAGAGAGAGAGCGAGAGAGTGCGACGCGCAGGCGCACGTGCAGAAAGCGAGAGCGCAGCAACGTTAGCGTCGGCGTCGCGTGCTTTTAATTGGGACAAGAACCGTTTTTGGCAACAGCGCAACAGTAGCAGCAGCAGATGTCAGCGTTGTCACAGTGCTTGTCAAACTGTTAGGGCTGAGCACAAACAGTGCGTGCGGAAATGTTGTAAAACTGTGAAATTGCATAATTTTCAATAATAAATAAAAGCCACAAAAAAAGAAAAGACAAAAAAAAACTTAACCAACTGCCAACTAACAACAATGTGCAAGATATCTGTAATAAAAATTGGCAAACAGTTGAATTGTGTGAAAACAGTAAAAGCAGCAGCAGCAGCAACAACAACCACAAATTACTGCTTGCCGCAAAAATAAAAGCGCAGCTTTGTTCGCCAGCAACAACAACAACAACAATAACAACTATACATAAGAAGACTTTGTTTGTTTTGTAAAAATGTCCAAACTGTTGAAAATCAATTCACTCTCGTTGCTGCTGCTGATGGCAACTGCGCTGCCTCCACAGCAACAGCAACAGCAACTACAACAGCAACAACAACTACCAGCAACAGTTGCTGCAACGAGCAGCACGGCAAAAACAACAATACTTTTAAATGCAACTGACAACGCTGCCACTTTCATCGATAGCAACTACAGCAGCACTAGCAGCAACAACAACAACAACAATAATAATATCATAGACAACAACATAAATAGCAACGAAGCATCCATCGCCATCTATGAGCAACAGCAGCAGCAGCAGCAACAGCAACAGCAACAACAACAACAGCAGCAACAGCAGCAGCAGCAACAACAACAACAACAGCAACAACAACAACAACAGCAACAACAACAACAACCATTGCAATATGCACAAATAACGGCGTTAGATAAAGAAGTAGGTATGCATACGGTATCTATTAGCAGTAACAACAACAGCAACAACAAACAACTATGAAGACAGCTGATCAGCTGTTGGACGTTCTTCACATACCCTAACTAGAAGACTTATTGAATGATTTATGACATTGGTTTGTTATATATAAACAAAAAACAATTCTTGACTTTATTTCACTACAAACACCGCCTTTCTATGCAATTCACAGAATTTCTTCATTTTCGTATTCTTGTAAAAATTACTCTAATTAATACTTCAAATTCTCTACTTCTCTCTATTTACTACTTTGTAATAACGCCTTTCTATGTGATTTTCAAACTACTGAAATGTTGAGTACGCAAGTGCGAGCGCAAGTGAGAGTAATTGAGCAAAGGCGAGAAATATATATGAAATAGAGAAAGTGAATAAAGTTTTATGCTCTTGAGCGCAACATAAAGTCGACTAGAATTACTTTAGTAGCGGCGCCGTTTTACTTGATATTCAAGTGAAATTTTCGACATGATTTACTTGGATAAGCGAAGGCAAAGTTTTCGGGCCTTCGCATAAATGCATATTTATATGGAACACAGCAGTAGTCAACAAACCAAGTTAACGAAAACAAAACGTGGCTTGGGCAGGTGCTTCAATTGCAAATTAGCTGCACCACAACAAAAAACAACAACTGACTACGACACGGTTTACGATTGAGGGCGGAGGGAAGGGCAACAAATTGTCGGTACGTTTACGTTTTTGTTTTGGGTGGTCACTTCAAGTGTGTGAAAGTGAAATTTATTACACCTGAATTCGAAAACGAACGAATTTAGAGCTAGACGTGGAGCAGCTGCCTACGAATGGTATGGCCGGTTTGGAGTGTCTTGAGTCTGGGTTGAGTAATTGCCAGAGCAGGCGAGATAGCTAATTAAAATTAAGTTTATCTGTTATACTGATCTCGATTTTTTCCCACTCTCTTGCGTCTAGTGGAACGGCTAATCAAGCAGTGGGCGCCAATCGTCTGGCTAGCGCCAGAGGAAAAATTCATGCCGCTGGGCGTGGAGGAGTTTCTGCAGCACGTTCATCCCATGGACAAGGATCGCAGCTTTACACCTGGCATGCCTTTTAGTGAATACTCCACCAAGTCGCACCTGGTGACCAATGGCGAGATGGAGGATCTGTTGAAGAACGAACAATCCTTTATCTACGGCCGCAATCCCAATGAGGCGCCAGTGCCCATTTATGGCGTGGTCACGTTGTGCCCACCGCCGCCAAAAAGAGAGCCAGAAGCATTACCTATGCAACCTTTGCCCAGCACACGAGGTCCCTACATTCCTGTGTCCATTGATCCGCTAGAGGAACGCAATGAGACGGTGCGACGCTCGTCGCGTCTATTTCCGCTGTTCCAGCGCGTGAAGCGAGAGGCGCCCAGCATGCCGGAGTACGGGCCAATCAGTGACTACGATCTGATGGGCGAGACCCAGTTAGCCGGTGAAAATTTACCCGAGCCCGCGACGTCAGAGCAGCAGAAACAACAACAACAGCAGCAGCAGCAGCAGCCGGAGTCCGAGCTGGACAATGGACTGCCAGTGAACAATTTTATAGCCAATCTGGCAGATAATGTGAAATTCAGTGGTGGCGTCGATCTGGATGACAATATGGAGGATAACAACATAGGCGATTCGCAGCCTGATACCACAAAGAGAATCAAGGGACAGCTGCCTAGCTTCCACGTCACCTATTGGATGTTCTACCCATACAGTCAGGGCAAGACGATGTGCACGCTAAGCCTGGGACCTCTGGGTCGCATACCCTTTCCAGCAGTCTACGGCTATTGCCTGGGCCGTCGCCGGGACATTGGCAGCCATGTGGGCGACTGGGAACACATGACATTGTACTTTAACGGCGACTCCGAGCCACAGGCTATGTATGTGTCTGCCCACGATGCGGGCGCCTACTACAGCTACAGTCATCTGACAGGTGCCTTTGAATTCCGACGCCAAGAGACGCGCAAAGGCATTCTACAGCGTCCCAATTTCCCCAAAACTGTAACAACATTCAAGAATCACCCGGTGCTCTTCGCTGCCAAGGGCTCCCATGGCCTGTGGACGGCGCCCGGGAAGCATCGATTCGTTAAAGTCGCTCGGCTATACGACATCAATGGCTTTGGAACGCCATGGAACACTTGGAAGGCCGTCGACATAAGCTATAAGAACTTGCGCTCCTATGGTATGTATTTATTGCTAGATTTTGAATTTGTTTCTAATCCTAATCTGATTCTGTTTGAAAAAGGTCGCGCTTTGGTCCCCGATTGGCTAACCTACCGCGGCAAATGGGGCAATCCCAAGAGCAAGTGTCATCCCTTTCGCCGCATCGGGCTCAACTTCTGCGAGTTCACGGACGGACCCACGGGCATACCACTGAAGGAGCCGCACTTCCAATGCGGCGCCGACTATCGCTGATTGCATTGGCCCAAATAGTATTAAGATTATCCTTAGATAAATATTTATTGTGAAAATCCCAGCCCGCTTATTACACCCAACTGCATTAAAGATGACCTCAGCAACGTGCGTAATCTTGGTTTTTTTTGGTTATCAATAGGAATTGAATGTGGAGTAAATTTAGCTATTATAAAACCCGCTTATCTACGAGTGACACAAGAGATTGACGTAACTATGTATATACCTACTCCAAACTCTATAATTAAACTACTAATCAGTCATAATCTTAAGCCAACATAAAGTGTTGAGTAAGCTTTCGCAGTTCGATTAACACTTACTTGAAAAATTAAATTGACACTTTCGCTGAGCGTTGTATCATCCGGTGAGTCCACGGGAACTTGTCGTGTGAATCTCGTATCAAATTGGGAGACATCATCCTCACTTCGCTGTTTAGATGGAAGAGAAGACTCTTGAGTCGATTGCTCAGCATTGATATCGAAGTGTTGGCTTACCAGCAGCGGCTTAATGGGTGGTTCTAGACGTCGGGCCACTACATCGTTCCAGTTGACATGTTTGAAGAATGGATGTGACTGCACCGCTGCCGCATCGTCGGGTCCGCTGCCGAGCCGCTGTGGCTCCTGTCGCTTCATCAGGCGACGCACCAGATCTCTGGCTTCGGGTGTGAGGTAGGCTGGCAGATTAAGCTTGGCTTTAAGTATGGTCTCAATGGTTTTCTTGCGGTTCTCGGCGGTAAAGGGTGGCTGCAATACGAATCAAATTGTGCTTTAGTTTCAAATAATATTGAATTACTATGCCATGGCACCTACCACGCCCGTGAGCATATCAAACATAAGTGCGCCCAGGGACCACCAATCGACGGCTTTGCCATGGCCACTTCTGGTTAGGATTTCTGGTGCCCTGTTAAGCAAAAGAGTTTCGGTTTAGTTACACATATGCACAGGCTTAGCAGTAATTCAATAATTGACGGGCGTGCACGCACATGTACTCAATTGTGCCGCAGAAGGTGTGGGTGACAATACCCTCTTGTATGTGCTCCTTGCACAGACCAAAATCTGTTAACTTCACATGTCCCTGTGCGTCCAACAAAATGTTCTCTGGCTTCAAGTCCCGATAAATGATGCCCAGATTGTGTAAATGACCCAAAGCCAAGATGATTTCGCTCAAATAAAAACTGCAAGCAAATAATTGATTAGTATTTGGTTTGAAGTACAAATTAAATCGCTCACCATGTGGTGTCCTCCAGAAAGATGCCCTCGCGTTCCAAATGCATAAACAATTCACCGCCACTCAAATACTCGAGTATCAGATACAATTTTCCGTCTGTTTGAAAAGCATATACTAATTCCACGATAAACGGATGCTGTGAAGGTGAAAAAATAATATAATCAACTGTAAGATCAAGTTGGATCAAAGTGAATAGCATTCTCACTGTTAAAAGCATAGTGTAAAGCCCACTGTTAAGTGTGACTTCCACAGCTAGATTAACTGACTGCTATACCTCTTCTTACCTTGACTGCCTCGAGTATATTGCGCTCGGCTCGCGTGTGCGCCGTGTCCTTTTGATTAGTCACAATGGATGCCTTTTTGAGCACCTTCATGGCAAAATATTTGTTAGCATCACGTCCAGCGGTCTTGCGCACCTGTTGAGCGAAAGATCAAACGATGTGAAAAGGTGTCGAATGAATTTGTAGCAACATACCTGAAATACTTTGCCGTAGCCACCTTTGCCCAGCACTTTCTTGAGCTCGAAATCCTTTGGGCCCAATTTAATTTTGCCTGGATTGACATTCTCCTCGGAGAGCTGTATGGTTTCCTGGCCTTCATTGCTGTTCAACGATAGATAAAGAGATAGCGAGGGAGAGAGGAGCAAATTTACAGACACGATTAGTTTAGCGAATGTGTTTTAGATTTAGTGTGCATTGCTGCTAGCGTGGGAAATGGACAACCCACGCGTTCTATAAATAAAAACGTTGGCAAACACGCGCCAATTGGCGCCCCCAAATCCCATAACAGTGCCCACATCCCCTCTTAGCTTGGCCAACTAACTACCAGCTCACTCCATCCACATATCAAGTGTTTGTACACTGACTGGCAAGGCTGGCATATTGCCCATTAGACGAGCCAACACAGCTTGTTGGTAGGTAGTCAATTGCCAGTTGTAAACACTTCTGCCACATGACAAAGCCAGCTGCGTTATCAGTCGCAGTCGCAGTAGCTGCCGCCCGCCGCCAGCCGCCGCGTCAGGTGTGCCTTCTGCCCCGATCATAATATGTGCGCGTGTGTGGCAATTAATACATTGCCCAGCCTAAGCCGATTATTATCCAGTCGATACTCGGGAAAGGCTATTTGGAATGGGTATTCCCCCACACCCTTTGCGTTTATTCAGTTGTCGTTCTCAGAAGAGAATTGCGTCGCGCAGCGAAATCCCAGTGCCATCTCTTGTCCCCTGCCAGCGGACATAACTTTCGAATTACTCACTCTTGGTGTAGATTTATGCTCAATTCCGGTTCTAGATCGACCTGCAAAACACAGAGAGAGAGAGTCAGAGGGAGAAAGGAAGATAAGAGAAGAATAAACAAAATGCAAATGAGTCAGATAAATGTAAAAACTTGAACGATTAGTCAATAGTTTGTAGCAAATGCCCACAATGTAGTTTGTAAATAGCTTCAAGATATAGACAAACTGAGATCAATTCATAATGTAGATTAGATGATCAACATGTAAATGTCGCTAAACATTACAGGAACTATAACTCAAGCTCACAGAAGCCCAGTTAAGGTTACTATTGTATATAGATAGACTAGATGTAGATGCTTCCGGTTCCGGTTTTCTACAGTTCAGACAACTTTATCACATAGAAGTTTTCTTTTCATATTAATACTTTCCTATGAGATCATTCGTAACTGTTAGACTAAAGAGAAACATTATTCAAAGTAAGTTAAGCTTTAAAGCTTTTAGGATTTGGGTAAATGATCTTTGAGGAAAGTTGCGTCTACCTGGAACTGGGCGAAGTGTCTTAATGACAGAGACAAATTGTGATGCGCTCTTTGTGCAGAGAAAGTGTTTTGGGGCAGAGAAATCGTTAAACGCGGCAACGCCGACGCAGAACGAGGCGTATAAAAATTCCGTTTTGCCTCGGGTGTTGCGTTCGCTGTAGATCGGCAATATATACAAGAGTAAATAAATATATATATATATATACATGTATATATAAAGCCAGACACTTCTCCACACACACACACACACACACACACCTTTTCTTTAATGACAAACTAAAATTAGAACTCGGAATAATGCCAAATACTCTGCCGGCTATTCAGCTGCGGATGCTGCCGAGACGTTTGTTTCTCCGTTTAGGGGCGAGACTTGGAGACTTGTTAGACAGCATCTCAGTTTGGAATCGTAGGGGAGCTCGTCATTATGTGCAATATATAATTATAAATAAATTAATTATATATTGTATATATACATATATGTATATGCGGGTGTTGCTAGTAAATCCGTTTTACTGAAACGACAACTGGTTCAAGCTTCGCAATGCTGGCGCCGAATGCCAATTAACAAATCAATCATAATTTCTAATGTCCACATTTCGAGGGCGTGCGCCTGCTCAGCAGTTACAAGTACTTATGACATTTGTGACAAAAGGCAAATATTGCAACAAGTTGCCGACTAGCAGATACCCTAGCTGGCTGCTGATGTTGAGCAAGAATGTATAGACATTATCAGTTCGCGTGTGTCAATCTCTGCCTGCTGCATATATTTGCAAACAAAAAAGCCTATATTATCCACTTTAAATCGTATTCAATGGGTATATAACAAGTTTTACAATTGCATTTTCAATTGATACGAAAAATAAAAAAAAAAAAACAAATAGAGCTGCACACGCGGCCGATCGACACGATTCCATTCGATTTCTTCGTTTTTTTTTTTTTTATTTCTTTCTGCTTTTGATTATTTGCGCCTTATCAGCAAAGTACAATGCCGTTTTTTATTATATTTTAGTTTTTTCGTTTTCCAATTTTGTTTTATACACTGATAAGATTTTTCGTTCCTTTTTAAGTGGGAGTTTAGCTTACAGCGCAGAGCGTATGAATGAGTCAAGAGACCAGACCCAGCGTCAAATTTAGACATGAAATATGCACTGCCAACAACGTTCTTTTGCAACACAAATCAAAGTTGACTCTATTTAATGAAATCAAGATTTGATAAGCTGTGCGAAACCCTTTTATATAACCATTTAATACAGCTTGCATAAGAATGATGCCATTAGTATTTAGTTGTGGGCAATTATCTCATAATATGTCTGTCAAGTCAAGGTAAGAGTATCTAATCTTCGGTAAACAAAAGATAACTGTTCTCTCCTGTCTTGTTGACACATAGATATAAAATATAGAATATAATTTCCAGGAATTTGCGTACTCAATGTACAAAAATGAAACCCTTGTTCTCCTGCCAATTCAAAACAAAAGGTGCAACTGGTACGATTGACATGGCTGTCTGCCTGTGTGTGTGTGTGTGTGTGTGTGTGTGTGCGTGAGTAATTGATACTGATTATTTTTTGAAGGACATTTGCTTGGTTCGCTACGATTGCCCAATATTGCAATCAAATTAAGCGATAATTGCAAAAGAATCTATTTCACAATGAATATATGAAATAATTTTGCTGACGCCGCGCTTTGCAGCTGAAGGTGGACTTTTGCGCAGCAGATAAGACGCAGAGTTCAGCGCCCAAAACAGAGAAAATGTTTCCTTTTTCTTTTCTCTTTGTCGAAGGGCGAGTGGGGAGGGGGGAGCGGGGTACCCAGACAAAGCGAAGAAGGTAAACAAAGAGGAAAATCGTGCGTGCAGCACTTGTATGGGTGGGCACTAGGGGAAGGGGCGAGGGCAGCCTGCTGCTGCGTAATTAATTCTGTTACTCACATCATCCAGCTCGATCCTGTCGTCGTCCGAGTCTCGCGCCTTGTCATCCTCGTGCAGCTCGAGATCGAAGAGTTCACTTGTATCACTTACGTCCGCCATTTGTCGTTGTGTTTGTCGTCACTCACACACGCACGCACACTCACGCACACAAGCGCACACACAGGCAAAAACTTTGGTTTTGCCTTTTTTCTTTTTTTTTTGCTTTTGCTTTTACGTTTACAATTGAATTTGTTGCTGCTTCTGCTGCTGCTCAAACAATACGGAAACAGACCAGCGCAGCGGCAATAAAGGAAACTACGAGACGCACTTTCTGGTCAATGCTGTGATTTGATATTAATTTTGGCCTACTCGCACAGGCGCTATGCGGCCCCGAAGGTTATTTGTTTATTAGTTAATAGAATATGAATGGAAACTAAGGCGCAGCAGCAGCAACAGCAACAGCAGAAGCGGAGCGCCAATGCCACAGCCACACAATGCCAATACACACGCACGTACACGCACACTCACACGCACACGCACACACAGAGACGTTTACGCGACCATGAGACGCATATAGAGGCGCACGTAAGTTGCTGCACGATGCTAGCCCACACGCGCGCTCACGGAATAATGTTGAAATTAAATTAAATATAATTTAATAACAATTAAAATGCACTTTTTCTTTGTTTGCAGCCAGAACACGAGGTAAGTTGGGACAGCGATTGCACTATTCGAGCCTATCGATACTTGACAAGCATCATAGAATCGCTATCGATGCCTGTGAAATAATTGTTTCGATATATGGATCGAATCGCTGCGATGAATCGATACATCGATACACTTAAGCTGGCACGCTAGCAAAACAAAGCAAGCAAATCAATTTCCACTTTTCAATTACAATTTTTAGTCAAGAAATAATGTGCACTGGTGGATCGCCCAGCAGCAATGGCTCGCAAGCTGAAGAGAGCAGTGAAAATGATAACCAACAACAACCACCAGCCACAGAGCAACAACCAGAACAGACACAGCGCACTGCCATTGGATCGTGCACATCCGAAGAAGTTCTCGCCGACTATGGTGAAAATATAAAGCTGCTGACTTTAAACTCTCAGGTTGCCGAGCTGCTGACCATCATACGCGACAAGTAAGTTGAATGCCCGTTCAATTCGAACTCGATCGATCTAATCGCACACATCATACACAGAAATACCTCGCGAAGCGATTTCAAATTTTATGCTGACCGGCTAATACGGCTCGTTATCGAGGAATCTCTCAATCAGTTGCCCTACACGGATTGCGACGTCGAAACTCCAACGGGCGCCATTTATGAGGGTCTGAAATATCGCTCTGGCAACTGTGGTGTTTCCATCATACGCTCCGGCGAGGCCATGGAGCAAGGTCTCCGCGATTGCTGTCGTTCGATACGAATTGGAAAGATATTGGTCGAATCCGATGCCAATACACATGAGGCACGCGTGGTCTATGCACGGTTTCCCGATGACATTGGCAGTCGCCAGGTGCTGCTCATGTATCCGATCATGTCCACGGGCAACACTGTACTGAAGGCTGTAAACGTGCTGCGAGAGCACGGCGTGCCGGAGAAATGCATTATATTGTCGAATCTGTTCTGCACGCCCGCAGCCGCTCGTACCGTGGTGACGGCGTTTCCCAAAATGAAGATTCTCACTTCCGAGCTGCATCCCGTGGCGCCCAATCACTTTGGCCAGAAATACTTTGGTACTGACTAGACTACGTAGCCACAACAATGAAAAGAAAGCAGAGGCAGCAACAGCTCCCAAAAAAACTTGACGACTAAGTTCTGCTTAGGATAGGTAGAGTTGGTTAGATTCTCCATCCAAACCAAATCCTATTTAGTCCTACTAACCTATATTTTGTTAAATATGTTTGGTTTTCTTACTAAAACCTTCTCTCTCCTGCTCTAGATGACATTTGAATCGGAGGAGGAGAAGGATGCGGAGCTCAACTACTATTGCAATTATTAGCCCCATTTCAGATTTGGCTTTTAATATAATTCGCAAACATATATATGTGTGACTTAACTTATGTAAATAGAAACAAAATAAATATTATAAATATATATATCACTAGGAGCTCATTTTGTAATTGACCACCGTGTCAACCTTGTGCAAGCCCGTGGAGAAGGAACGTAACTGCACCGCCTGTGCGTTCTGTATGAACACGGCGCCAGTTTCGTCCCACTGTGCCGGTATCTCAGTGTTCTGTAGCGTATGGATCATCACATCGAAAGTGCAAATGCAATCGAGCAACGGTAAATAGCTAACAGTTGCCGATATCTGCCGCATCACATCTCTAATCTCGTTTTGTATGCGGCTCAACTGCTTCGATGATGTTTGCTTGCTGGGATCCTTGCCATCGCTATCGCCATCGCCAAGTTCCGCTTGCATCTTAAAGTCCCAACATTCGAGAACTTCCTTAGTATGCGCATTTGTAATGACCATCGAAATTTTGTTAATCATATTCTTCGACAGCCATTCTACAGGTTAATGAAAATCAGCTGCTTAAACTCTATAAATAAATGTGTATTTTAATTTAACTCACCTTCAGTTTGCTTCAGAACATTCTGCAAGAATGTTGTGATCTTTGGATCCTTGGACATTAGTATGGTCAAACCATATTGCTGCGTGCTATCAAAGTTCTCGGCTGGATAAATACCACGTTGGAATAATATCGAATTGATGCCGTATTCTAATTTTGCAAATAAACAAAGGCAGGACGCCATTTAGATCGCGCTTTTTTGTAGGCGTCGTCGTTGTTGTTGTTCTTGTTCTTGTTGTTTCTATACTTACTCAGGTACTCGACAATGATTTGGGCTGAGCCCTTGAGTGTAATACAATTCTTGGTTGCTTGAGCTGTCGACATATTAGGCAGTAATTTTTATTAAAATTAGCTGAAGAAAACTTTTCAGTAAATTTTAGCCGCTAATTTTTGAAGCTGTCTTTACAGTTCCGTTCTTGAACTAACTGGCAGGGTTCACGGAATCAGTCACGAAGCAACGCGCTTAACTAGTTCGATATGGTGTTAACCAGTTCCCAAAAAAATACCAAAAGTGGACTCTTAAATACTAAATTTTTAGCGCCAATCAAAGAAATTCAAAGAAAATTAAATAAAATCACCATTTTGTATTTATTTATTTAGAGATCTGAACATATAATTCTTTCTTGCTATTACATATATTGTAATTGGGCCGTTAATTTTGAATTTGTCCATATAGTTTGGTTCTTTAAACACCACTCTCAAGTAGTTCATAAGCTCGGCATGTGGATACTGAACGACTGAACTTAATCGATAACTTGAACTGGTACCAAAAATACCAACATATCGCAAAATGTACTAAAATACCATAATTTTGGCGCAATTTAAAGATTATTCAAAAATAAAATTCATAGCCAGTGCAGTTCTTGCAACAAATACATGTATTTTATTAGCCATATTTAAAATATTTATAATCATGATATCCATGTAAGCTACAAAATAGAGTCTTTGCATAACATATACGCTTATTTCGCATTGCTTCGCATCCAACGATTGCTTTGATTGCTGCCAAAAGCCATTTTGTAGGTCGAACCTGTCAAAAAATCAAGTATATTTGTAACTGCGATCTATTTAATTCCATTTTTGGAAACAAATGTACGAATAAAAAGAAAATGTTGTATTGGTTTTTTCATAATTGTTGTAATTGTTTAGCTATAAATAAAAATGTAATAATTATAAAAGAAATCAATTTGTATTTGCAAATTTTTAATGACATTTTTTTCTTACGCATCGTTTTTTTGTTTTTTTAATTAAAATTAAACTTTACATAGTATTTTTGGTATAAATCTTTCAATAATTAAATTAAAAATTTTGACTTATATTAACTAAAAATCATCTCTTCTTCCAACAGAATTACAAACTCTTTTCTCAACATATACATAAAAAAAATAATGAAGTTTGCAATTTACATTTCATTTAATTCAAAAGAAACTATAAATTGGGAAATAATTAAAGAATTTCAAAATTAAGTATTTATGTACGAGTACTTAGATAATAAAGTTTTAAATTATTATTTCATAAGATACAAAATAAATTATGGTTAAGCTCTTTTCTTTTTTTTTACGTTTTTATAACTTAGTTGAAATGTACATAAAACTTATTGTGAATTATAACGAATATAAGTATGTATATATATAGATATATATGTATATATATATGTATATACATGGTTTATTACAAGTTAATTATATATATATATTTATTTATACATATATGTATATGTCTATGGTACAACAACAAAAGCGCAACAATGTCAGTGTCAGGGTCAATCGCTATCTTTTCTTATCTTTCATTATGTATTTAAAAGAGTTTTATTGTTTTTAGTTTTTCTCGCAATACAAAGTACAATAAATAAATTCCGATTTCAATTTTCATACACAAAATTCTGTCACCGTGCACAAACGCCAAGAAGTGCAAGGAAATGTTCAGTCTGCAGCTGTTTACTGTGTTTGTTTTCATTTATAAATATATTTGAATTTTCTTTTTGTAGTTGCAAGCAATTTTTGGAAATTTCGTAAATTTGGAAAATTGTTGTAAATATTGTGTGTAGATTTGTGTGTGTGTGTGTGTGTGTGTGTAGCAACAAATTGTTGAATTTTTTAAACATAATACTAAAAAAATTACATTTGTCGGCGTTGGAGTGCAGGGAGTTTTTGTTTTTGCTTTTTTACTTTATTTTAATTGGTTTTAATGTGTTTTTTTTCCTTTCTTTTTAATCAAAAATTCAATGCATTAAAATAGTCATTATTTAAGGTATGTATTAGGCCGTAGATTGCAACAAAATATCTGTGAAGAGATTAAATCATAAATAAAAATTAAAAATTAATTCGATTTCTCTTAATTTTGTTTTTTGTATTTTCATAACTAGCTGCCCTAATACCAAGCAAAAGACGAAAAAGACGAACAAAATACTAAAATGAACTAGCGCTCAAAACAGATTCCGCTGCGAACCAAACAAGTTTGATCATGCATGATTTTCAAATCGAATAAAGCTTTAACGTTTATTCTCTTTTGCGTTATGTATGAAAAAGTAAATGAAATAAAACAAAAGTAGGAATACAAGTAGTGGAGCAGAGGTAAACCAAAATAATAAAAAAAAACAGGTAAGGGGAAGAACGCAAAAGATTAGTCAATAATTATTATTGATAAACAACCACCAGATAAATAATATTTTAGGGAGAGTGTATGAAAATTGTTGTTTGTTTCGTTTTTGGTTTTTTGGTTTTTGGTGTTTTGGTTTTTGTCAAAATCTACAGCCAAAGTGTTAATATAATGTTTCATAGTAAAAAAAACCAAGTAAAATGTATGTACGTGTACTAAAGAACTAAATTAATTGCAAAGAAATAATTATTGTTATTCAATGAAGTATTATTTTTGATGTTGTTACATCGCATCGACTTTTTTTGTATATATAGTTTTATTGTTTTTAAATATTTTGTTGTGTGTTGCGAACTACAAAAAGAAAAATGAATTTATCGAAAACAAAACAAAATTTCGGTCAGTGCATTTTTCGCTTTTTTTTTTGTTGCGGTGACTGTACTTTGGCGACAGCTATTTGATAGGCTGAATAGGGTTGCCACATGTTGCAAAGAATAACTAACTTAAGAGAGCCTCTGTTTACTGTTATATTGTTATCGTTATCGTTATCGTTATCGTTATCGTTATATTTGTATATAGGTATTCCATATGAGTGTAGGCTGCGCCAATTGAATGGTTCGACAAGTATTGTATATTTCAGTATTTGGTAGGTATTCTGTTGTCTATGTAATCATTTTTGACTGAGTCTGTGTCGAGTAAGTTGCATTCTAATTTCATTTTGTTTTGTTTTGTTTTGTTTTGTTTTGTTGTGTAAATGGAAAATCAAAATTTGTTTTTGTTTTTAACATTTACTGAGATTATAGAGAATATTTGTTTTTTTGTTTTTTGTTTTGTTTGTTTAAATAAAAATAGTTTTGTCTATATGTAATAACTATTTAAAATAAACCTTCTATAGCACCATTTGTTTTTATTCGCATTATCATAATTTTTTTAAATTTTAATAAATTTTTAGTTTAGTTTAGTTTTATTTTTATATAATATTATTTTAATTAAAAAAGAACAAACTTTTGTTAGATTAAAGACTTTGCTTTTTGGAATGTGTTTTCTAATAAAAAACATAAAATAAAAAAGGAGATGAGCTCAAGTACTTGATAATTATTATGAGAGAGGCGGAAGGAACTGATGGGATTTTGAGTTTAACTGAATCTTAGGATTGGATTGAATTGCCTGGTATACTCTGTATTTGTACTTTGCGTGTGTATGTGTATGTTGTATGCATGTGTGTGTGTGTGTGTGTGTGTGTGTGTGTGTGTGTTATCAACTATATTTGGTTTATATATGTTTGTATGTATGTGTTGTCCGATATACTATGATCATTCTCTTTAAAGATTTGGTTAATTGAAATATATTTGTATTTATTTTGATTTGATTTATATTTTCTTCGTTTTTTTCTTTTTTCTTTTCGTTTCTTTTTTTTGGATTTGGTTTATCTGTAACTCGATCTAAAACAATCGATGCTATAGAAGTGCCTATTTTAGCAGTAATACCCTCCATAATACTTCTCGCCACATATGGGATTATTGGTGTACGTACTGTCTGGCCCAACGAACTCGCAGCGCTGCCCATTGAATCCATCCGGGCAACTGAAAGTTAAAGCACACAAAAAGAAGAACAAGAAGAAGAAAGATGCATAAGTTTAAAATTGTATTGTATTTATTATTATTGATATTAAATGCGATGCAAACACTTCAGATCTTAGGCAAAAACGAAAATAAGAAAAGAAAATCAAGTATACAGCACATTTAGATGGCCATGAACTGTGCTCCAGCATTTCCCTCACATCACTTAAGTATAAACAGCAGCAGCAGCAGGAAAAAAACAGCAACAAAAAACGAAGCCAGCGAATTTAATTAACAATCTTCTACTCTTTTATCTTTTTCACTCTCTCTTATATTTTTTGTATTTTTTTTTTTTTGCAAGTCCAGCACTTAAAACGAAAATGAAAATGGTTTTTCACAGACCCAAAAGGAAGGAACCAAAAAAAAGATCAGAAAAAAACTGAGAAAGAACATTGCAGCTGGGCGTAACTGACTGCAAAATACTCGTTCAAGCTGTAGAACATGGATAATTGGGATAAACTAATGCCAAAGGATATATGTTTCTAGGTCTACATACATATATGTATGTGCAGCCTGCTTGGAGATCCTAACTTTAAAGATGTCAACAGTGTTTAACCTGTCAAACTTGGGCAGTTTGACTTTAAAGCTGAAGCTGCTACTTTATTTTTTGTATCCAAAGTAAGATTTTACTCGTCCGTCAGACAGACAAACATTGCTTAAAAGCCAATATACTCTTTTCACAAAGTGAACGAGCAGCGCCGAGTACAATGCGCTTTTTGGGGGCTGCGAGTGAATGGAATTGGATTGGTTTACATATACGAGTAGATATATGCGTCTTGCATACACACTCACACACACACACACACACACACACACACACGCAGAACGTGGATAATGTATAAAACGAGGCGCCGAAAGACATTATTCACATTGCTAAGAGTGTGTGTGTGTGTGTCTGTGCGAGTGTGTGTAAGTATGTGTGTGTGTGAGTTTGAGTTCGTGGAGTTCTGAAATCCTACAGTTGAGAGAAATTTTCACTCGTTCGTGTAATGCGATGCCAAAATCGAAAAACACAGTTTTTCTCGACAGTTTCTCAAGTGCTTCGACTCTCCAGATCTTTAAACGGACTTTATCAGCTGTCACAGGTTTTATCACAGTGCAGCCACTTGACATTGGGTTCGATTTAGAGCAAGAGTGAGACAGAGAGAGAGAGAGAGAGAGAGAGAGAGTGAGAGTCAGTGAGTGAGGAAGCAGCTGTATCATGAGTAAAATAGATTTGATGTTACGAAACTCAACTTACTTGCAATAGAACTCAGGTAGATCCAATATGAATCTGCAGGTGCCGCCATGAAAGCAATGATTCTTCTCACATGGTTTGCCCAAGTTGCGATGATCCGGTACATACGGGACTGTAAGAGAATATATATATATATATATATATATACACATATATATATATGTATAATAGATATGTAATCAGAATTGAATCATCATTTCTGTTGGCTTACAAGACAACATGCATGGTTTGTCGCCTTCGAATGCGGCCATAAATTAGAAATGAATTGGAGCGCTAGCCAAAACATGACAGACGCACATCAAAGTGCGAAGCGATGGATGGAAAGATCGAGAGGCTGTTGAAGGTCTTACCTGGATGGGCATTGATCATGATGCGTCGCTTGTCGATCGCATTGCTAACTTTGTTCTTGGCACGGCATTCATATTTCCCCGCATCGGTCGAGCTGTTAAAGTGGGACACAATCAGCTGGGAACGTCTTCTGCAAGCACCGATCGAAAGATGCATATAGAGAATTATTTAACAATTTGAACAATTGCTGGAGAGATTTGTGGCACTCACTTGTGATGCTTGAATTGATAAACATCGTGTTTGCCATTTATGGACTTGTCGTCCTTGAACCAGGTCACCTTCGGGGGCGGCCGGCCCTCCACATTGCATGTGATGCGCAGCTCCGCGTTGTTCTCTATTGTCGCGTTATTCGGTTCAGCTGTTATCGATATGATCGATGCGTTCTGTGCTGTAAGAACAACATGGAAAAGCAACAATATTAATCTATGAATTTTCCAATTATATAGTCTATATATAGATAGAAAGAAAGAGAGAGAGAGAGAGAGAGAGAGAGAGGGAGATGTGTCTAGTGGCTGTATCTTAAATTCTAATTAATTCGAGTTTGTTTATGCGAAAAAAGTTGAAAATCGTCTGCGCCTCGGCGCCATAAACAATATATCGTCTTAGAAATTAATGAAATTCTTTTTCCACTTTTTGTTTTTTAAGTTCTTTTTATTTGCATTTTATGGACGTCGCGTCTGCACAAATTCTTCAACATTTTGTTTTTAAACGTAAGTTGTTTATGGTGAACTTTGCGATCGTAAAAGCAGACTATGACATGAAATCATTTTCAAGGACTAATCACATGAATTAGATATATAATACATTCATATATAATATATAAGTTGTAGTTTAGTGTAGTGCAGCACTACTATTTTCATGAACACAAGTTTGGTATGGAAAATTATATTTAAAATACTGTCAAATATAGAACTTTATAAAAAGATAGAAAAAGATTGGCTCAAGACTTATCTTATTTCAGAATTTAATTTAATATCTCACTTTATTTTTATACATTTTAGTTAAATATAAATATTTAAAATATATATATTAAAATAAATTCTTAGATTTGATGTATATATCTGCTTCAATTATGTTTTATTTGACAGTTCTATATATTGATTAGAGGTAGTATAAGTATTAGAGATAGTCTACTACAATATATGGACTATAGAGAATCGTTTGACTGTTTCAAATTGATTCATTTCAGAATCAATAATAGAATCGACTAGCCGCACGTGTTCGTTACATTGTTAGCCCATACAATTGATATGTTTTAGCATTCGATTTATATTTATAGTGAGTTTTGGCTAATTAACGCATGTTGCACAAATCAACCAATTGCAGATGGGCCAATCAGTTCGGTTCGGGAGCTATTGCCAAAACGTCTCCTTCGCACTCTGCGGACGGACGCTGAGTCATAAGTGTCGACAATTTGGCAATGAAATTGTTGGCCCACTTGCCACGCCCACAAGACAATGTGACAGCAAATTGGCTTTACTTAAATTAGCCGGCATCTCACGTGTCTGGGCGAGAGGGCGGGGGCGGAGGCGTGTCTGAAGGGGCGTGCATCACATGATAATTGCGTATTGCGTGAATGAATGAATCATTTGCAGAGAGAGAGAGAGGGAGAGAGGGAGAGTTGGGGGAGAGAGAGAGAAGGGAAAGAGAAAGAGAGATAGAGAGAATTGGTCAATTACCAAGTATTTTCTAACAACAATTTTCTATTTTCAATTCTTTTTTCTTTTTTTAAATGCATTTTTAAGCATTGCATGTGAATAGATTTTTTATTTTATTTTTTGCCTGCTTATGCAACTCACGCGAATTTTTCCAGCTAAATGAATAATCATAATGATAATTATAAAGAGAGACGTCTGCATAAATATATATTTTATATATATATATATATAGCATATATAATATCTGCTTAAATCACTGAGCTCTATTTATATATTCAACGAGAATTTTGATTTGATTTAATGCTAAGCGAATGTTAATTTATGCGTCTCTCGCGTGGCGCGCTTGAAAGGAAAATGCTGCTAAATATTAATTCTATAAAATGTTATATATTAAAACATAATTTATTGTTTATAATTTATGATTTTGTTCGTGTTTTTGTGTTGGTTTTTTTTTTTGCCAATGCGACGGCCCATAAAACCGCATTTTAATTGTGCGCGTCACTTTCTCACGCTCCCAAATTGGTTGGCGGCGGCGGCGGCTCTCTACTCTACTCTATGCCCTTCTCTCTCTCTCTCTCTCTCTCCCAAGCGAGCGCTGTCTCTTTCGCGCTGAGCTGTGAAGGAGCTACATGCCGAATAATCGACAGAAAAAAAGCAACTCACAAGTGGCTATGGACAGAAGGCGATTAAGAATTGAAGGCAGCACGCAAACAAGTTGACAATTGTCATGCCCAAAAGTCCCCCCATCGAAGGGGGCGGCGGCACAGAGGGCGGGGAGCGACTGCCCCCCTCTTCGGCACGCAGTTGCCGGTCGAAGCCTTTTCAAGTTTTTTGCTTTGATTCACAATGAAATTCGAGGCATAATAATAAGATGAACATTTTATACGCGTTCCTCCACCTCCACCTCTTCTTTTTCTTTTTTTTTTATATTTTTTCATATATATTTTGATATTTATTAATATTTTTTCTTCATAATTTTTCTGTTTTTTTTCTTTCTTTTTTTTATTATTTTGGCATATCATTTCAGTTCGCTTCAATTCTTTGTTATTATGACTTAATTATGCGCTTAAAAGATGATTATCGAAGTGCTTTGGCGGTTGAGTATGCCATGATGTGTCGGTAAGCCATTATACTCAGAAAGCTAGTTAAAAGTCAAGTAACTCTTTCAATCAGCAAACACTCAGATCGTACCTCCCACAATGTGGCTATGCCGTACAATTCGAATGGCGCTTAAAGTCTTTGAAAATTACAAAGTATTATTTCTAATGCCAACAACTTTTAACTGAGAATTGCAAAGAGAGGCCATGCAGCTTGCTGTGAATATTAAGTAGTTATTTCAATGAGCAAACAGTATTTGGCAGTAATCACTAACTCACTGTTAGTTCTAGCCTGAGATTTGCAAAGAGAGGCCCTGAAATTTGATATGCACGCAGTTATGGTTTTTCGGAATCATTTCGCTGCCAGAGCTCATTGGCCTCTTATGAAGATGGTGTTGTTGTTGGATTGCCGTTGGGTTGTTTTGGGCTGTGTGTGCGTCAACACTACGTCAAAGCCGCAGCTGCTGTCGCGCCGCGCTTCCGGAAAAGTCTGGCATAACAACTGCGACAACTAGGAATCGAAAATAAACGGAGAGGAAACGCTGCCAAAGCAGAGGCAGGAAAACTGTCGTCGTTTTGGCTGCTGCCTGTCGACGATTTTAGCACACAGGAGGAGATGTCGGCGACGTACTCGCATTAAAATAACTTTTCACAAATATATATATATACTTATATATATATATATATATATGTGGTGTGTATATGAAACATAATAATTTTTCACGTTTGTTTGTTTGCTTTTGCTCAACTCAAGTTTTTGTGCGCTTTTCCTTCAAGCGTGACGCCTCAATGATTCATGCAAATCCATCAAAAAAGAACACAAGAAGCTGAGTGAGCGAGAGAGATAGTCAGAGAGAGAGAGAGAGAGAGAGAGGGAGAGACAATGGCGACAACATGTGGTTTTAGCAATGGACCGCTGCCAGCTGAGAGGTAGGGTGGCTGTGAATCGTTACGTTTATTAAGATTTTATTGAATTAATAAGCAAATTGCATGCGACACGCTGACTGGCGCCATCTGTCGTCCAAATTGCATTCAATTTGCATACACTCACAGCGACACGAATGTACTCACTATATATATATATATACTATATATACTATATATATGATATATCATTGTTCTCAGGGAGCTTATATTCCCAAAGATTTCACTTAAGCCAAATTAATGAAATGTGCAATGTGAAATGTTATTTATTTTTATTTTTATTTTATTTTTTTTTTAGCTTTTAAAAATATGAATTTCGAATTTCGTTGTCGTGCGCTGAAAGACATTTTATTTTGGCAGCCCCTCTCCTACTCTTGCGCTCTCTCTCTCCCCCTGTCTCTCTCTCTCACTCTTTCTTTATGTTTGACCCACATTCGTTGGCGACAGCAAACGGAAGTTTTTCTTGTTGTTCTCCAACATTTTACGTTGTTTTTCCAAAAAAAATAGATGAAAACGAAAAACTTGCCAGCTCTTCTGCATTTTCTTAATATATTTATATATCTATCTATCTATATATATATATTAATTTTTTTGTCAACTTTTGGTTATTTATGTTTTTGTATGCGAGCGCTCGTTATTTATTTGATAATTTTTGATTCATTTTTATTGGCGCTCGGGTGACATTGTGTCATTCCTCGATGGCTCGACTAAATAAATAGAGTACGAGTCAAGTGATTTATTGCATTGGCCATAAAGCGATGTTTGTATACGCACATTATCTTATTTGAATCGGATATCTTTTACAATTGCTGGCAGCGGGTCTAGCACGCGCCTAGTTCGCTGGAATTTGGGGGAACTTTCAGTTGACTGAGACTTTATTGAGGACTCCCACACTCTCCCTCTCTCTTCCTGGTTGTCTATAAAATATTATGATATTTGCATATCAGATAAGATACACTTGAGCTGCGAGCATTAAACATTATGTATACGCCCGGTGGGTCGGATTTGAGTGTAAACAAATTATATCAATTGTTGTTGTTGCTGTTATCGGCAATTGAGCTTGAGTAAACATCAATTAATTTAATTCAACTACTATGTTAGGGTATCAAAAATAAAAAGCAAATACAACTGTTAGATTAGATATCTATTGTACGTATTGCTACTACAATATAGGCGATATATCAGCTACGCTATCGCAGCTCGACTTTGATTTCAATGACTTGGCTTCTGTACACAGTAAGGCAATAGAAACGGCTACACCAAACAACAAGCAAATTATGTTGTAGCCGAGGCGAAAGACAAGCCAACTGGCTGCCCGAAAAAGTGTACAAGTTCTCTCGGCTGGTCTGGCAAATGAATGGCCGGCACGTGTGGCCAAATGTTCGCAATGAAAATGTCTTGAAGGCGCAGGCAGGCAAAACTAATAAAAAAGAAAGAAAGAAAGAAAGAAAAACAGCAACTGAAGGGAAATAGCAAACAGCACCAGCAGCAGCAACAACAACAACAACAGCAACGACAACTTAATGTATGCACGATGATTGTCGCCCGTTGAGATCTGTCGATTTTTCCATGTTTGTTTGGCGCATTTGCTTGTTTATTTGCACGTTGCGTATACGCAATGTGATTTCCTTTGAAGCAACGACCGCGACTTTCACGTCGAGGTTGTACGCTGTCAACGTCTGATTGTTGCTGACAACTCAAGCAAATAGACAGCAATATAGACAACTACAATACAATGCGTTTACTAGAGCCGCACCAGTGCTGCTGGCATATGCAAAAATTGGTAAGACCCATGGGCAGCAAGGCTAGCATTTGCCTAGTTAGACCATTTAATCAGTGTAGATAAGCGATAAGTAGCAGCAAAGGCAAACACTACTGTCACTCTCTCTCTCTCTCTCTCGCTCTCTATCTATCTGTCTCTCTCTCTCTCTTTGCTTTGAACTTCGTCTCGTTTTTTACGCCTTGTCTTCTTCTATAGACGGCCCCATATTTACTTATATATACAATATATATAAATATATATATGTGTGTAGATGTATGTATATATTTTTATAACACTGGCTGCCCCGTGTAATTAAGTCAAGTGAGTGCCGCAGTTGCTGCCTCTAAATGCCAACAAAATCAGCGCAGCTGCCACCTTCTCTGCCTCTGCCACAGTCGCTGCGCCCCTCTTTTACAATCGACTTGCAGCAGTTGCATTTGTTTTGTTTATTTGATTTGATTTGCTTTGCTTGTATTTGTTTGTTTCTCCTCTCTCTCTCTCTCTCTCTCTTTCTTTCTCTCTCTCTCTCTCTATTTTTGCAGTGAGTTTGCTATATCTATATACGCCCAGCTGTTGCAGCTAACCGTTGTCTAAGCTATCTATTTACAAGCCATACTAAGCAGTAGCAGCAGCTTCAGCATCATCATCATCATCATCATTATGATCACCATCGTCGTCATAAGCAGCACGCTCTATACTTGGCCTTTCTAGCGGCATTTTCTTATCTTGGCGCATAGTTTCTCACGTTCTGCTCTGACTAATGCCAAGCGCTGCAGGTGGCTTATCAAAAATCGCAGCTGCCACTGATAAGCAAAAAAGTTATGCTCTGCTCTTTGCACTAAGAGTGCTGCTGCCAATGAATCATTAGCTATGCTTCACAATATCATTCATTACCTCTAGCTATCTCTTAGCCAAGCAGAGAGTACAAATACTAGATACTTTCAAGTGATACGTCATATATTTATCGTTATATTCTTTGCAAGTGAAACAAAATACTTAGCGGAGAGAAAAAACAGATATTTGACAAGTGAAATTGGAAAAGCGCTGCCAAGAAATCTGGACTGAACAGATACTATGTATGTGAAGCACTTATGTACGAGTTGAATAATTTCTTAAAATTCCGCTGGCAAAATATTTGCTATGACTGAAGCACGTGCTCAGCATTTTGAGTGCCTCAGGCAAACAGTTTATAGATTAGAGCTGCGAGCACATCCCCCACCAATTCCACAGGGGGGAAATTATAAACAGCTTTTTCTTTGAATTCAAAATTTACAAAAAATCTAAAATTTGAGTGCAATTTAAGAGGGGCAAAAACAAACAAAGTCTGTTCAGCTTGAATAAAGTTATGTAAGCAAAGAAAGTCAGCGACTAGAAAAGCTCTAAAACTGTTTAAACTAAAATTTTCTTTGATTTTTACTATGGTTAATTTTATAAAAAATAAATTTAAAGCAAAACAAAAATATGCAGAAAATAAGAATAAGTGAATAAGAAAATAATAAATGAAGAAGCAGAAGAACTTGAAAGATTTTCTTATCGAAAATTGCTATGAGTTTTTAGATAATTTTTTGTTTAAATTTAAAATAATACAAAATTGATTTTAATAATCAATATAAAAAGCAAATTTATACATAAAAAAAATACAAAAATATATACAAAAATATTTTGTAGGTTTATATAAAAATACAAATTGTTAAATATATATAAATAAATATTTTATATTTTTATATGTACATATGAATTAATTTATAATCCATAATAATGATAAATAAGTACATATATAAATATAAAAAATAAAAAATAAATATAAACAAATATTTAATATTTATATATAAATTATTTCAATAAATATCAGCTCACGTGTGAGAGCAGTAATTAGTTGCATAGCATTATCAAAGTCAATTGGGCTCTGACGCTGGCGCTGCGAGCAAACAAAGAAACAAACAAACAAACATACATAACAGACAAACAAACACAACAGACAAGCAATGTGACAAATCCAACAATTGATTTATTCTCGTTGTTTGCTGTAAACGCATTTTGATAAAAAGTTCAAAAAGCGAAGAAAATATCCGACACAAATTTTCCGTGACGTGATTTGAAAGTTTGTCAACTGTCAAAGTCGATGACGTAGCAACAGAATTTACCGCTACTGTTTGCACTTGTTGTTGTTGTTGCTGCTGTTGTTGTTGCTGCTGTTGTTGTTGTTTGTGCCCACCTCTTGGCATGTTTTTCCACAAAAACTGTCAAAATGTTATGCAAATATTTGATGGCATTTTATGTAAATCCTGTAGATATTTCTGCTCGTGCACACATCTCTAGAGAATATATTCTAGCTAATGTGTGAGTGTGTGTGTGTGTGTGTGTGTGTGTGCGTGTGTGTGTGAGTGTGTGCGTGTAGGGGGCGTGTGAATAAAAACAATGCGGCAGTGATAATGCTGATAAGCGCCGCACATAAAAAAACAAATTATATATAACTACTTGTTCGATTTGAAACGAGGGCTGCAGCAAAACAAAATACTTAAGATATTTGTATTTTATAAATTGTATGTATATATATTTATATGAAATTGATGTATGTAATGGGGATGTATGTACATACATACATATATTATATATAAGAATATATACACAGAATACTAAGATAAAATCTGCAATTTAAAAGCTTTCTTTACTTTCTTTTCACTCCAAACTTTTTATACGCATTTTTGAATATATTTAATATTTATATTTAATTTTACTTTTCAATTATTTATTTTTTAAGATTTTTTAATACATTTTTAAAATATTTTTTTATTTTTACTTTTTAACAAAATTTTCAATTGTTATTTTTTCCAGCAGCCCTGTTAGATAAAGGCCTTTAACGACGTCACCAGCATACAAACCCATATGACATTTGAATATATGAATAAGCACACATACACACACTCACACACACACACACACACACACACACACACACACACACACACACACACACTCACACACATACACTGCTACACACACACAGACGCACAATCACGCACTTGCTGGCGACAGCGTGTGAAAATCTACACAAATGCATTGAAAGAGTTTTTTTTTTCCATCATATTTAATATTTTGTTGTGTTTATTTATTTTGTTTGTTTGTTTGGCTAAAAGATTTGCTGAAGGCCACGCAGCTGTCCAGATATTATTTTCATCGCTCCAACTGCAGGCGCGTTGCAGATAAGCATCTCGCATTGTTGTTGCCGCTGCTGTTGTCATGAGGTTCTGTTTGATTGCATGGGCCTGGGCCTGCCAAAATGCAACTGGGCAAAAGTCGTTTTATGCCAATCGCTTGCCACAATTTAAATGTCTGCGGCGGCTGCTGCTCATCAGCTTTGCTGCTGCTCTTCTTGTTGTTGTTGTTGTGGCTGGCGCACAAAGCGCCTGATTGCTGATAGCCATCAACAGCAGCAGCAGCAGCGGCAGGAGGAGCAGCAGCAGCAGCAACATGGACAACAACGACGACGACGATTGCAATTGTTTGGCAATGACAGAGCGCACCTCCCAGACGGCCGTAAAGCAAACAAGCCATAATTAAGTTGCACTCGAGCAGAGGCAAAAGGCACAAGCTGAGGAGCTGCAGCTACTTCTCTCGAGTCTGACTCTGACTCTGCCTCTGACTCTGGTTGTGGCCATTGCTGGTGGCTTAGTCGTTCACTAAGTCAGTGAGTCAGGCTGAGCGAGAGAGAGAGAGAGAGGGAGACGCGGTTGTCGATGATCTTAATTCCATTTAAATCGATCAATTTCCACTGACGACATTATTTTTGCATGCCCAGCCCAGCCCAGCTCAGTTCACAGTCCACAGTCCGGTTTGAGTCAGCGTCTTGGGTTACGTGGGTGAGCTGCCAACAACAAGTGGAATGACTAAGCGCTCTCTCGGCTGCAGTCTGGCACTGTGGAGCCTGGCTGCTTATCGCCCGTTTGTAGATCGGGACGCGCCCTTTTTGTTAGTGCTGCTCTAAAAATAGCCGCAAGGCTGTTAACTTGGCCATAAGCCCATGAATATCATCATTCACAGCAACATCATTATGTTCGTCATAATCAACATTTGTTAATCTAGAGCAAGTCCATTGCCAACAGCAGCAGCAGCAGCAGCAGCAACAATGCCAAAGCCAAAGCCAAAGCCGAAGCCAAAACCAAAGTCAAACTTAACCCAATTTTCCCGGCCAACAGCCGCATAAGGAAAATGAGCACATTACAAGAAAACGAGCTGCTGTTGCTGCTGGTGAAAAGTCGCTACCAATGTCTTCACACACACACATAGACGCACACAGAGGCACTGCTCTAGGTGATCATCATCTTTGGACACGTTGTGGGATTCGGGCTGACACTGACATTTGTCAAGCGGCGCATCCTTTTTGGCCAAAAGCCGCTGCAGAAATTATTCTCTCTCGCTTTTCGTTTGTAATCAGCGTGGGAAAATCAACGCAGACGCGCCCACCTTAATTGAAATGGGCGAGAGAAAGGGAGAGAGAAAGAGAGAGGGAGATAGATATATGCACAATGTGACCTTCAGCTGGTGCGGTTCACACCCACTGCAAAAGCACCGCTAGGTGGCGCTGCAATTGCTGCTGCTGCTGCTGTTGCTGCTGCAGCTGCAGCACCTGGCAACTAAATAAAAATTTGGTGCATGTTCGCTGATTGAACACAAATGATACGGAAGTCGGTCGGTCGCCAAGCGGGGCCAACTCGCTGAAAACAAAAAACAAAAACAAAACTAAACTGAACCAAGCCGAGCCGAGTTGAGCCGAGTTAAGCCAATGAGTAAAATTCTCACGCTTGGCCACTTGGATTACCCGCCAGATTACATGAAACGCGCCTACACAACAGCAACAACAACAGCAGCAACAGCAGCAGCAACAACAACAAGCGACACCGACGACGTCGAAGAAGGCGCATAAATCAGCTGCTGGCCCGACTCGAAAACGGAGACAGAGACAGAGACAGAGACAGAGCTGAAGCTGGAGCTGCTGCTGTTGCTGTGGCTGTGGCTGGATAGCAGGAAAAAGCCGCCAGTTGTACGCATGCCAAAAGCGGCTTAAATGTCCAAAGTGGGCAACAACAGCAACAGCAACTGGAAAATGTGAAAATGTGCAGTGAAAAGTCAGCTGGCCAAGTTCTGTTGCTGCTGCTGCTGCTGCTGCTATGGGAAACTATTCCGGCCAACTAACAGAGCCGCTTGCAAGCGCTGTGAAACAAAAATTAATCATACGCCCCATTAAACGGATGACGCAATCAAGTGTTGGCCTTTTGCAGCAATAATTCGAGCGCCCATTTTGCAACACAAATTCAAAAAGCACTCATCGCTAGACTTGTCAGAGTGTTGTCTAGGCATGCCACACACACACACACACACACACACACACACACACACACACTGTATATAGATGTGTGTGTGTAAATGCGTTGACTTCTTGGAAATTGCGGTAATGTGCGCAAAAATAAATTTCTTTGACACGCCACATAAAATGCTGCTGAGGATTCCAGATGAAAAGCCGGCAACTGGCTGGCAACAGCAACAACAACAACAACATGGCACACACACACACACACACACACTTGCAGATTGCATTGCCAAAAAAAAAGAAGAGAAGAATAAGAACATATATTTTCGGCATATTTTTTGGCTTCTGCTTTTTAATTCACTTGCGCTTATTTATTATTATTTATTTGGCTCCCTTAATGCATCCGTTTTCATCTTTCTCATCTGCTGCTTCCTCCTCTTCTTCTTCTTCTTCTTCTTCACTTTATTAAGCCCATTACTGTTTACTGTTCTTTTCAGTTCAGTTCAGTTCAGTTCAGTTCAGTTCTGCTCTGTTTTGGCTGCTGAAATGTTTATCGCTTTTATACATATTATTTTGAGCGCCTCTCGGCGCATTTGGTTTATATAGCTTCTTATTTATTATTTTGTGAAATTTATTTATGCATGAAAGTGCTTTACGATCAACCAGCTGCTATGCTATCTATTGTAGTTTTGCAATCAATATAAATTTTGTTAAATATAAACTCCAGCCAAGTCTTGCACTATTTGCGTCTCTTATCAGAACGGAAATTTTGGCAAAAATGTTTTCCTTTTTTTCCGTTGAATAGTTTGTCTAAATTGTTAAAAACATTTGATTTGTTATCTTGTCGAACATCAACCGCAAATTTCTAGGAACTGGACAGCGACATACAATTTTATGTTTTCATATGGGGTATTCCCACATTTCCACATTTCACGTTCAGTTTTTTTCCATTTGTCATAGAAACGTTCCGCTTTTCACTGCCTTCCATTAAGACTGCTGTGTGTGTGTGTGTGTGCTTAATTAATTAACGATGTGTTGAAAATGTGATTCCCGAAAAAAAGGAATCGAATAAAATTCAAATTGTTTCACATTTACAGTTATGTCTGTGTGGCAATGCGACTTTTACGCCTCAACGCACTTCGATGCCCAATTCGATTCGAATTGGATGCGGCGCAGCCAAAAGGTTTGGCCATGCCTCTTTGTTGCCACACCCACTAGAACACAATTGTGCTGCCAGTGTTGCACAACAACAACAACAACAACAAAGACAACAAAAAGAAGAAGAAGGAGAAGCAGAACAATCATTTGTTTAGACAACTTGTAGGTAGCAGTTCGTCAATCAACTGACTGCTCGAAAAATTCGTAAAGCTCATTGCGAAAAATCATCAATAAAGAAATTCAAAATACGAAATACAAAATTCGAAATCAAAATGTTTGCTGCAGAGAGCCGAAAGCATAAGCTAAATAAATAAATAAGGTGCCAAACTACAGATTACAACATTTGTGATGTTTATTAATACGAAATTAAGTAGCCACCGTTAACAACAACAAACACTACAGCAGCAGCAGCAGCAACAACAAAAGAACCCACCAAGGTGTTTTTGGTTTGGGTGGGCCAGAGCTCTGCTGCCCGAGACGGGGGCGGGCGCGACGGGTGCCCAAGTAGCGCTTTCATCTTTTTGTAATTAGGTGCGCGCAGAGACTGATAGATGGCGCGATGGATAGATACAGATTGGATTTTGAATGCGCACAATACACACGCACACATAGGCACACTCTCGATCTCGTATATGGGCCAAAGTGTAAGAAAGATGAAAATTAAAACAGCAGCCCCACGAGATGTTTACATATTGTAATGCGTGCAGCAGCAGCAAGCGAGCAGACAGCCAATGTGCATGGGCATTACAGTTCGATAGAGCCATTGGCAACGTCTAAGATCGATCAAATGTGAGGGTATAGCGAGATAAGATAGCTAGCAAAACAGAGCAGTTTAATTAACTAAATAATTGTGCAGTTTTTGAAACAAAAAGTTAATTGAACAAGATTATCAAGTGAAAGACAAACTGAAATTTTATATTGTAGCCGAAAGTAGTGCAAAAATACTATAAACTTTATTGACAATTAACAATAAAAAAATACAAGTTAATAGCAGTGTGCTAACTAGTTAGATTAGAGATTAGATAATTAAATTGTTAGGTGATTTTAATACAATTTTTAATGTTTTTAGCTAAGATATTTGAGTGAAAAGTATTGAAGTGAGCACTGTGAGATAAGATAAGAGAAACTTTTGCTGAATGAAGCGTAATCGACGCGACTTGATTGTATAAGATATGAATATGAATAATAGTATTTGGAATATACATATACAATGCATATATATAATATCTATTATTTATTATAGGACTATACTCTGCAGATCGATCGATTCTCAATATGAAATATATTTTGATAGAGCATTGAAATGTTACTTTGATTTGTTGGCGACTTTTATTGGTTCGAGTTTTAAAAGCCAGACGCAGACAACGACCAACAGCTGTCGATACACGCACACACACGCACACACACGCACACACACACACACACACACACACACGCACGCAAACATGCGCTTTGGCTAGGCTATTTGAGTTTCAGTTTGTTGAGTTTCATTGCGGCCGAGCCGGCGGGGGCGTTTATAATTAATTGTAATTGTCGTTGAAAGATTAATTTGGTTGCGCTTCAATGGCGCTTCATTGTCGGCCATTGCGCGGTTGGGGAAATCAATTTTATATCGCTTTTTCTTCTTCTATTATATTTCTGTTTGCTGTTTGTTTTGTGTGTGTGTGTGTGTGTGTGTGTGTGTTTCGGTTACTTTTCTAGAGTTTTTCGTTCGTTTGGGTTAGCCACAGACATAAATCTATATTTTATGCTGCGAAAAGTGCAATCAAGTGGTTAGTCGAGCAGCAGCGCCAAAGGGGGCTGGCCTAGGGGGCAATCTTCAAAGGGGCAAACGCGCGCCGTCTGCGTCGGCCCATTGAAATGGAGCATAAAAACTATGGCTATAAATAAGACCCTGTAGGAACTGTTTTCGTTGCGTACGTTTGGCTGGCAGGGTAGGTAGACTGACTCTGCCTGTATTTTCAAATCAAATTCAAATTGTTGTTGCTGCCGAACATTTCCGCAGATCAAAGTCACAGCTTGACAAAATTCTATGGAAAGGGGCTGACGGCCCAGCTGGCAGCTGCTAGCTAGGCGGGTCGCTCTAGCTGCTAATTGCTTTCATATCAATATCAATTGACGAGCCTGATAACAGCTCACAATTTGTAGTTTCAACACCTATAATGGCCCGGGGGCATCTTTCGACTGATAATTATCAACAGAAGCAGCGGCAGCAACTGTGGCAGGCAACTGTTGCAGCTACCAACACTGATTGATATGCAAAACGCAAAAACCAACAGCCAGCAGCAGCAACAGCGCCCTCCTGCGGCTGCGTTTGGCAAATAAATGCTTGGAAATTTTCCTTGTTACATATGTATGTATATATATGTATGTCTATAGGTATGTAATTGTTGTTGTTGTAGGTGGCGGCCTCTAGCGTTTGCTTTTTGCGCAATCGACAACGGCGCCGACGCGCTGCAGGCCCTTTGATCTCTTTTTTTGGCCAACAAAGTTGGCGCCATCTGTTGTTGTTGCAGCTCTAATTAGGCACACTTCATACAGGGGCAGCGCCAGCGCATAGGGTGCTGCCCCTACGGCCCCTTCGGCGTCTGCGCGTCTGTCAGCGTTGTCGTCGCGACGTGTTGTTGTTTTTAAAAATAAATTGCACATCATTTTATGAAACATGAAAGATTTCAAATAAATATTTCGTCATTTTGTCAAAAAGGGACGCCCTACAAGTCAAATAAAGAATTTAATTAGTTTCGGAGTCGAAATTGTGCCCTCTGCTCGCTGTCTGTTAATCATGGCGAGGCATCATCCGATTGGAACGTGCTATATAAATACGCCAACTAGAATCCATAAAACTGATTGCATATAGTTTCTGTGTAAAAGAGTAGGCGGCCAAATATTTTGCAGCAAAATATTTAGATAGACGCGCAATTGTTTTCCTCCTGCCATAAACAAAATGACGCCCACAATCACCACAGATGCATTCGCACGCACTCAGATTTGAGCAGAGTCAACTACTTGCAGTTATAACAACAACTAATTGCCAATGACATATAAACAATCGCTGGCAACAAGTTGCTGCCGTTTTGGCCAAGTGCAACACAAGCAGCCGCAACGGCAACAAAGTTGGCTCGAATGTCTGCCACTCAGCCAGCACTATGTGGCACTGGCTGGCAATCATCATCATTAGCCACGGCCATTTTTGGGTAAATAGTGCAACCCTCTTTGCATAATAATGTGGACAAGGTGCGCATTTGGTGAAAAGCGCGCAACATGCAACATTTTTGTGTCTAAATAAAGATGCGATGCAGTCCGACAACAGCAACAGCAGCAACAATAACAATAACAACTTTTGACTGCAGTTGCAGCCTGTTTGGCTGGCAACCCGGTAGTGAGTACTCGATACTCGAAGAGAGCCTGCGATACCAGTTTACCTGTTGGCGGTATGTTTATCGATAATGCGAGTAATCGATGTATCTACAATATATAAGAAGTAACTTAAATTGACAGTAAACTTATTCACTTATTGAGTTAGTTTAAGAATTGTTATCAGAGTCTCGATAAATATCGATATGCAGCTTGCAACCGCTAGGAACAACTCGATAATCCATGAGATGCCTATCGCTAATGTTATTAATTGATTTATAAGCAACACTTCACATTGTTATCTATGCAAAAAAAGTAACTTCATTTTACTTGAGTTAGGTTAGGGATCGAGCTCGTTATCGAGCAATTGCCTTTAACGCATTTCACATATTGTAGTTCCAGTTGCTTGCCTGGCAAGTACTCAATAATCGCACAGTGAGCTTATTACGTGTCAACGACATTCATTTCGATATCAGAATTAATCGATTTATGATTAACACTTCACATTCTTGTCTATGCTATTAATCTAAGCTATTCGCAAATATAACCAATATTTATTTATTTATTGACTTAGGTGAGGAATCGTTGTCTGTTTGTGTGTGATTTATCGATAGATGTTAAAAACGATTAGCGACAAGTGTTTAGTGGAGTCGAGTACTATTGAATCATATAGCAATTATAATTAAAACACAATAAATATTGTGTTGATGACTACGTGACAATGTTATTTGTGGGACATGGAAGCACGTTACGCATACGCCACTTGGGCCCGGCAAATACATACTACGTCATTGGCCAGTGAAATTCTGGGTAACTGAGCTTATCTTAGCCGCGCACGCCGATAGATAAGTTCACACACGCACACACTCACGATCACGATCATTTTGGGGCACCCAGATTGAACTGCTTTCGCATTGGGCTGCCTACAGAGAGGCGCCAGCTCTTGCTTTCTTAGTAGCTCATTTGCAGTCACGTCAGAGGCGACAGGCGTCAGACGCCGAGCAATGGCCCCCAAGAAATTTAAGAAGAGGCAAACGCTAACGCAAACGCAAACGCAAACGCAAACTTTGGCGTCACATTTTGGGCCACAAACTGTCATAGACTGGCGCAGATTTATAATGGGGCGCCTAACAGACCAAAAGTAGCAGCAGCAACTACAGCGACAAGCAAGAAAATTGCTTGGCTGGCCGTGCGGCGGCTTCAAAGTTGTTTCTTTTTTTGGTATATTTTGGTTTGCTTCCTCTTCTTTCTTTTGGTTTTTTGGTTTTTCGGTTTTTCGTTTTGTTTTTGGTGGCATCATTAAAATGTACAGAGGAGCGCACAATTTTTTTTGAAATTTATTTCATACGCAGCGTGGGAATCGCGCCGTCAATTGTTTAAAAGGCGCCAACAGTCACAAAATATCTGACTTCTACCCTGCTCATTGTTGTTGCTACTTTTCGCATTATAAACGCATTAACTAATGTTGGAATTATAAGATGCCGCGACGCATAAATAAACAATTAAAAATTGCTAAGACGAACGACAACGAAAAAAACGCCGATAAATGTCGCAAAAGCAACAGCCAAACATGAGATAGAAAACATTGATAAGTGGAGCCCATGAGTTTCAATTTGTGGCCAGTTGACAGTTGACAAAATGCCAAGCGAAAATCTATTTTATATAGTCTAGCTGCCATTTTGGCAAACAAACTAAGCGAAACAGCAAAAAACTACTCATAAGTGTTCAGCAGAAATATTGAAACAAAACTGAAAAATAACATGACGAAGACATTTGCGAGTGAAGGCATTCCTCTACGTCGACTTTGTTTCTAACCGCTTGTAGCTGTAGATAAGATTGAGTTGCATAGTAAAATTATCGCCTCATTACTCGCTCATTCATTAATAGAAAACGTAGACGTATATTTAATAAGAGGGCTTAAGTGTACTTTGAAAGGGAATTACTCGCAAGTTGATCATGATTTCTAGGAAAACAAGTTCAGTTTATGCGGGCACTCAATTTCGATGGATTAAGATGCCAATTAAATAATAAAGTAATATGATTTTGATATACTCGTATGTGTTTGCTGCCTGGGACTTAATATATAGCGGCAAAGCAGCTGATACTGAAGAAAATACTTTCTGTTGCTATGATTCACATATTTCTTGACCAATTCGTAATACCTTCCTCAAGGGTATATGAATTGGGTATACCAAATTATAGATATTGTACTCTTACTTGTCAACCTCTTTTTCTCGAGCTCTCCTTTTCTCTCTCTATCTCTGTTTCCTACCCTCTCTCTTACTCTCTGCCAATCAATCCATTTCTCTGCCTGCCCCTCTCAGTCTCTCTCTCTCTCTCTCTCTCTCTCTCTACGTCTATCATCCAATGTTCTTAGCCCTGTTTGCTATCTATATGCATGTATGCTATATTAAAAGACATTGCTCATACGCAACGTTTGCTTTTGACTGTCTCGTCATTTGTGGGCTAGTGAGAGCGTGGCGAGCGCTTTATGGTCTATGAAACGAACCAAATTTCTACGCTTTGGGCTTAATTGCGAGCGGCAGAAACCGTAAAACAGTTGCCAAAACGCCGTTAACTCAACTGCCAGACACATTTTCCGTTTCTTCTGCTTCTTCGTAATTTTTTTTATATTTTTTCTTATTATTATTTTCATGCTGGCAGCACGTGCAGGCGCTGAAGTGCAACCATGTGCTTAGGCTGCTCATAAAGATTAAAAAAGCAAAAGAATACAGAACCGAACAGTATGATCCATTATCAGAAATATTATCAACAGCAACAACAACAGCAGCAGCAGCAACAAGTTGCAATTTAATGACAACAACAAGTTGAGCTGCAGGGCAATGCAATGCAAATTGAATTGATGTTGCGGCTGTTGATGTTGCTGTTGCTGTTGCTGCTGCTGTTGCTGCTGCCGTTGCCCTTGCCATGTAGTTGAGCTGCATGCCTGAAATTATAGCATAAATAGCTAAAGCCGAAGACCAACAGGTGCCCAAGTGCCAGTTGGTAGTTAAGAGTTGCCAGTTGCCAGTCAGTTGGCAACACGTGCCCAGGGCGATGTTGCCGTGGCTAAATAATTACGTAATAAGTGGTTGGCAGCCAGGCAGCCAACCAGCCAGCCAGCCAGCCAGCCAGGCAGCAAGGAGCCCAGGCAACAGCCAACAGGCTGCCAGGCAGGCAGTCAGCAGCAGCTTGGCCTGTCAGGCAAACTATGCCAAGAATTTCATATGAAAGCGCGGCCAAAGAAGAAGTGAAAAGTCTGTTAGTCAACCAGACAGTGAGACGACCAGACAGGCCAGCCCAAGCAGTCGTCAGTCAAGCAGCGGGCAACATTGTGGCAAAGTATACAAACTCAAACTTGTTGCACGCTTCACGTTCAGCTTTGACACGTGTGACTAATAAACAGTTCCAGTTTTAGTTCCAGTTTAGTTAACTAGTTCCTTTTGCAAGCAGTCAGCATTTGAGCTTATTAAATCATTAGGGATTTCTCTTTATCTATGCTAAAAACTCAGTTAACTTTAATTATTTTTCAGAAAGCGAAACTGAAACTATTATTTTCTATTATTCTATTATTTCTGACTCTATCACTCTCTCTTTCTCTCTCTCTCTCAGTTTCACTATTTTCTCTCTCTTCTACAGCTTTAAATTTGGAACTAGTTCCAACTGCAGCGAATGCATTAAGCTTGTATTCTGTCTAGGCAACATGTTGCTAAGGCATGTTGCTGTTGCAGCTCATGTTGCCGTTGTCATTGTTGCCCTGGCTGCGCTCCAGCAACAACGCAGCACACAATCAATAATCGCAACGATAAAGATCGTTAACCGAAATGTTTTTATTTTAGACCGATGACGACGACGACGCATGTTTCGCGGCCAACTGCAGCAGCAGCAGCAACAGCAGCTGTAGCAGTAGCAGCAACAGCAGCAACATTGCTCTGTCGACGCTGGCGACTACTTGGACAATTGCAACGGCCGGCGCATGAGTTATGACGACGTCCTCGTCCAGCTGCGCGTTCGCACGCCACACATGCGCAATGGCAATGGCTCATCTGACTGCACCACCTCTGCCCCCCCCCTTTGTGGTGCGTCTGGCGCGCTGTGCGGTAAATTCGCTTTATGGGCTCCCGACAACGACGACTGCGAACTGCTCTATGCTAATTACGTCATGGGGACGACGCTTCGTACCTAATTTTGCATTGTGGGAACCGAAAACTGGAAATCCAAGACACCCAAGACACGGCGCAGCGACTTTATTTTTTTTTCTCCTCGCTCTTACTGCAGCAGCAGCAACAGCAGCAGCAGCCGGCTCTTGGACCCCCTGCTCCTGCCTCTCTGTATGTACCTGCTCTGGCCTGACTGCTTGCATTTTCCAACTGCGGCAATAAAAAAAACTGTTGCGGCGGCGGCAGCCAAACGAGCAACAAACGACAACAACAACAGCAGCAGCAGCAGCAACTGTTGTTGTTATTTAAGCAAATGTGTCGCAGCCAAAGCCAAAGACGACGTCGACGTCGACGCTGACGCCGACGTCGCATATAATGACTTTTTCGACTTGGACTGTGTTGGCTTGCGCTTTTTATGCTTATGCTTTATGCGCTCGCCCGGGCTGGCTGGTCAAGCATGTGGACACTGGTTGCATTGCTATTTGCTAGCGTGCCTCATCTGTGTTGCAGGAGGCACCAGCAACAGCAGCAAAAACAGTTGCCGTTTGTTGTTTGCAATTGCTGTTGTTGCTGCTGCTGCTGCTGCTGTGTGTGGCATGCAGCAATAACAAGTTGCTGCTGGTGGCAAGTTGAAATAATTGTGTGTGTGAAAATATTTTGAAATGGGCGCGAGGCAAGTTCGCCAGCAACATGTTGCCCAAAAAAAAAAACAACACAAGCAACCAGCAACATGTTGCTGCGTCCTTGAATCTAGCAAATAGTCACAAGCATTTTTTGTCGTTTTGTTTTTTTTTTGTTGTTTCTCTTTGCATTTATAAATGTTGTTAAGTGCAAAAAAATGCGAATTAAAAGCACAAAAATTACATTAAGACACATTTAAATACCATTTAAATAGCTTTTTGTGCACAAGGTGAAGCTGCAAGCAAATTTGCTGCCGCACAAAAATGTTGCTCAAAAATGCAACTTCAAGTTGAAGTTTGTGTGTGTGTGTGTGTGTGTGTGTGTATAAACAAAGCCTGGGAACCGAAAAGACAAACACGCGCTCAGCTTGCCCCAGTGGCAATGTGAGCAATGTGGGCCTCGGGGCAAATTTTGACTGCTTTTTATTTGGGCACACGGTCAGCTTGCCGGCCGGCAGATGATTGGATGCAATTTGGTCAATTTAATAATATACATTTTATATAATTTCTATAAGCGATCTGGCTGCACTCGTTGACTGTTGCTGCTGCTTGTGTTGCTTGTGTTGCCTGTGGCGATTGGCCAGTGGAATTTCCGCCAGTGGCCGGAAAAACCCGCCGTGCTCACGCCAAGTGACAGCAAAAATTCAACATAAAAGGCTGGCAGGCAGGGCAGTTCAAGGCAGGGCGGACGGGGAATTTCCGGCGCACAAACATGTGGCATACAGCATTTGTGTGCAACACTCGATTGGCACTTGCCTTTTACCTGTTGCCCACCCAGCAGCTTAGCCTCTCTCAACATACAATATTTTCCCACGCAGGTAGCGCGGCGGCGGCGCCCTTGACTGGCCAAACGGCCAAACAGACGCTGAGCTGAGCTTCTATCAATTCCATTAACAAGTTAAGAACTCAATTGAATCGCGGCGATTAAGCGATTTAAGTGGCAACAACATCATCAGCGGCAATGCGATTATGATCGTGAAATCTGCTAAGTCGTCAGCTAAAAAGAAAATATTGCCTGCCACAAGCAGCAGCAGCAGCACATGTGGCATGCAGCAGGAGAACCAAAGTGGGATCCAGAACTTGAATCTGGCAATATCAAAGGCAAATTTTTCAAGCGCAGACGTTGTCGACATTGTTGAAGTTGTGGCAGGGGCAGTGGCAGTGGCAGTGGCAGGTTGCAGGTTGCAGTCGCAGTTGCTGTTGCATTTGCAGCAGACCAAGCGATAGCCAGAGAAGGTGTTGCTGCCACTGAAGTAGATAGATGAGCCAACAGCAGCCGGCCCCAGCCTTGACTCTGGCTCTGACTCTGACTCTGACTACGGCAATGGCCATGTCGCATTATTAATGTTTGATGTAATTAATGCGTAATTAAGATGGCCAACAACTTGCAATTTGCGATTGGCGAATGCAGTTGCCACAGTGCGCGGTCAGTTACACTTCCATTTCCGCCAACCACAAATAGTTCAAAAGCCGAAAATCAAATGCCGCCAACGCAAATTGCAGTCTTGGCCAAAAACAAAACTGAAATGGAATCATTAATGTGGCAAGTATCATGGGAAACTAATAATGAATCTCTCTCCAAAGAGATCTCAGCTCAAATATCGATCAATTTTGTCTAAGTTGAGCGTGGTTCATTAATCTTGGCCGCGTGCGCAACTGTTGAAGCGTTTTTCCATTCCTAATGGGCAGCCGACAGAGATAGACAGAGAGAGCGAGAGCGAGAGTGAGAGAGAGAGAGAGAGAGAGAGAGGCAGAGAAGAAGGGAGGTAGGCAGGCGGGGGCTGCTTTAGTGGAGCAGAAGTTGGCCCAGGGCAATGCGTTTATGCGGGCACAAATTAACAGCAAGGCAAAACAATTAGTGGCAACAACAACAGCAACAACAACAACAGCAACAGCAGCAACACGCATCTTATCATTTATCTTAGCTGCGCTGGCTATTTATTTGGAATGTGCCGCAAGTGCCGCGAAAATTAACGCAAAAATTTTGACTGGCTAATTGAGCGCGGCTTTTGGCCACAAACTAAGCATTTAAGCCAAACTGGAGCTCAGAGGCATGCTGCATATTCCAAAAGCTTTGTGACACAATGGAAAATAGACGTCAGAATTTAAGTTTAACTTTGATGAATTTCCAAATTGAATTTCTATATTTTCAATATTTTCTATATTTTCAATATTTTCTATATTCTCAATATTTTCAATCTTAGTCTCAGTTTTGTTAGTTTCAATAGAAAATCAATTTAAAAGTTTTTTGACATAGATATACATTTTTAAAAATTGATGGAGATCTATATCTTGACTAAAACCTGGTCTCATGTCAGTGCAGAAGTCTTCTATCAAATTTACATAGCATCAGCTTATTTTAAGAGAATCAATTGAGGCCTATGAAGTCTTCAACCAGTTATATGAAGCCTTTATAAGACAGCCTAATAAATATATATATATATATATATATATATATATATATATATATATATATATATATTATAAGTATTTAGTATATGCTGCCATTCGTAAGCCATTCATAAGAACCATATAATTTAATATATATTTATAATATATATTGTATATTTAAAATTTGACTAATTTCTCTACCTAATATACAGCATCATTTTACATATTTCGCATTTCACCATTAAGAAATTATAAATAAAAAAGAAAATCTCAAATAGAATTGATTTCATTTTGGTAAGCCCAAATATTTGCCTTTCCACAACTCAGTCAAGATTTAAAATTGTAACAAAACTAAGATCACTTGACTATCCTCTCAGCACTTCCACACCTTTATTAGGGCATTCAGAGTACGCTGCTCTAATGGACAATTCGCAGTCGCAGGCAAAGCTTTCGGTTTGGATGCGCCACCTGTGAGGCGTTTGTTGGTCTTTGATATCGCCGACATAGATCTGAATCTGTTGACTAGATCTTATGAATGGCATGCGTTATATGCATTTGGGTTTGCATGGCTAGGCTAGGCTAGGCTGGCACGGCTGGATGGATGGATAGCTGGCTGACTGGGCTGGGATTATGTCACATCCGCTTGGCCCTGCTTAAGACGGATGCTTCACTGTGCTGTGAGTGCCTGGCCATTAAGATCGAGTGGGCTGAGCACTTGAGAGCCGAGAACAGTGGCTGCCATTGATGTTGGCAGCAAGTGCAATGCGGCTCCATTAGCGCCACTCGAGGGGAACTTAGGTGTTTTGGTCGGCCTGGCATTGCATTGCACTGAGATCTCTCAGTGCAGCATCTCTGATTTCCAAATGTGAATTACAGACGGTCGTTAGTTAGGTTGGGAAAGGGGCAAGCGGCAAGCGGCAAGCGGCAAGGGGCAGAAGTGGTTTGGGTCTAACAAGCATAATATTTTTGGCAAGGCGGCTGTGGCGGCGGCTGATGATGACGACGGCGACGACATCGACATCGACATCTTCCTATACTCGAAATGCTTTTCAGCTGCGACTGTTGTTGTTGTTGCTGTTGCCGCTGTCGGCGGGGCCAGAAATAGCGTAAAACTCATAAACGGCTGGCGACTGTTGCTGGCGTGGGGCAAGTGGCGAGTGGCGAGCAGCAGCAGCAGCAGCAGCAGCAGCATGCGATGCCATTTGAAAATTTCATTTCATTTCGTTATAATTTTCTATTTCCCGCATGCCAAACGGCCCCTAGGTACCGCCACCAATGGGGCCCCCTTAGCTGGTACCCCCGCAGCAAATCTCATATCGTAGCCCCCTCCTTAGCAGCCCTCGCTAGTTGTTCATTTGGTTTTAGCTGCGTCTAGCGCCGGCATTCATACTTAATTACCAAAAACGAAAAGTCGAAGAGTCGTCGCAGTTGTCGTCCGTTGTTGTTGCTCTTGTTGCTGCTGTTGGATCTTCTCTGGCGTGACGCTAAATGAGCAGCGCCAAGTCTTCTGACCAGGTAGCCAGACACACCAGCTATGATGAATTGTGGGTGCCGTTGAGTAAGTTTGTCTCTCTGCAACGTAGGCGTTGACCTAAATAAATAGTTGCTGTTGCTTCTGTTGCTGCTGCTGCTGTTGTTGCTGCTGCTGTTAAATCGTTTTCCGCTTGTGCAATCGCTTGCTAAACATTCTATGGCGACAAGTGCAACCAGAGTAGATATCAGAGTCTTCCACATGGCTTGTGTAAATGGAAACTCACAGTCAAGGTTTGAGCAAAAGCTACAATGCATATATCTAGTCTAGCTACGAGCATTGAAATGTATATGCTTGCCAGTGGAATTGGCGTTGGCGCTGTGACAAAACACAATATAAAACCGCAAATTGATTTTCAATGTTGCATTCGTATATTATATAATATTGTAAATAGATAAAGAAAGAGAGGTGTCATTGTGGGCTGCACTGATTGAAGGTGTTGCTGTCGTAGTCACAGTTGCTGTTTGTTGTTGGTGCTGTTCCGATTGCTTCTGGTCTACGCTTGGCAGCATTTCGAGCACTGCCAGTTTGTCTCCGCTTTTAACCAAAACAAACAACCAGAAGCAGCAGCAGCAGTAGCACCAACAACAACAATCGATGCTGCTGCTGGTGGTAACGACGAGCACACAAAAGCAAATGATGTTTTATGAGCAGCTAATTTACTTAACACCTCAGCAACAACAATAACAATAACAACAGCAGCAGCAACAGTAGTCACATAAATAAAGATAAAGAACCAAAATTTCAACTATAATAGCCCAATGACAAAAACAATGGCAACACCAACAGCAACAGCAACAACAACAGAATAAAACATTTATATATATGTATATATTTGTATTTATTTTTCACATGGCCTTTTTGCTGTTGGGGTTTTATATTTCAAATCAGATTTGGGCTGGTGAGAAATGGAGCCATTGCGTGGGTGCAAATTGGACAATAATATTGACCAGTTAATTCATGAAAATACCGATTCAGACAAGTTCGATTGCATTTTAATCAGTTTCAAGCAGAGCAGAGCGGCGAGTCGAGTTCCGGCTATGGTGCGGCCTACGGTGCGTATGATTGGCGCGCCTTGAACCGGTTCGCGTCTGCCAGTTGTGGAATCAGTTGGTCGCAACAGCTCCTTGTAAATGGTTTATGGTTTTTCTCTTTTATTTTTATTTTTTCTTATTTTGGTTTCTTAATTTCTTCATTGTGTTAGATCTGCGTTTGGCGCTGACATTGATTGGCTTTGGGTTTTTATGACCAGCTTTTGATTTGTGTCCATTGATATGTAAATGCTGCGGCCCAAAGCGAATGCTGTTAAGAGGGCGTGGGTGGAGCGCTATGGATTATGTATGCATTTGATGCATAAAGTAGCTGTTTAAACATTTGCCAATCAGCAGTTGGGGTAACGAAATTGAGGCGAAATAATGGCAAAGAAATGGAAGGAATTGAAAAGGCAGATGCAAATTTTTTCGCTGCGTTTGCAAACAAAGAGCTCAACAAAAGCCGAAGCCCAAAGCAAAATAAATCAATCTCAAACGAAAAAGTAAATATCCTGTGCGCCCCCGCTGCCACGCAGCCGCTTCATACACACACACACAGTTAGTTCCCCATTCATTGATGAAGCTGAAAGGAACAATTGCCGAGGCGGGCGTGCGGCGAGCAGCGGTTAAAAGTAAATAAACACAAATTAAGACTGGAGAGATAGAGAGAGAGAGAGAGAGAGAGAGAGAGAGAGAGAGAGAGAGTCTAAGAGGGGCAGCAGCGAGAACAGCTGATTGCAGCTGATTTCTGATTTCAAACAAAAAAAGAAGAAAGAGAGAAGAGCAGTGACGAAGGGCTGTCACTGCCTCAGCCGCGCCCTCGCCGCTGCGCTTTTGCGCGTTGTGTGCGACAGGCATGACGGAAGCCAAAGAAGACGCAGCAGCAACAGCAGCAGCAGCAAAAAATGAATTAAAAATCTAATTGCGACCGCGCTGAAACAAAGCAAAGACGAGTAAAAGACAATAAAAAAAAGCGAGGGCGGAGGCGGTGTAGACACTCACACATACATAAACATATATACTATATATATATAAATATATATATATATATATATATATATATACATATATATACTCTCATATGGTTGGAAGTTGGCGTATCTTGTTGGGCGCACTTAGTCGCGTTACAGACGCAAACGTCATGAACCGCAACGCAACAATAATTACAACAACAACAATCAGAACTTAGGGCTGGGTACGGCAAACCGCAAAGGTCGACTGCAGATGCCAACCGTTGAGACGAAGGCCAGAAGAAATGAGTTTTCAAAGTTTTTCCAACTTGGGGAGCAGCACAAAATTAATGCGAATTTAATTAAAATGTGCAACTAGCAACAGCAGCAGCAACAGCAGCAACAACAACAGCAACAATCAATTCTAGAGCTGAGCTTTGCTTGTTGCTGCCCAGCCGCCAAATTGTAGAGGAAGCAGCAATAGCAACAGCAACAGCAGCAGCAGCAACTGTTGCCTGGATGCAGAGCTGACTTGGAAAATTGCAATCGTCGGCGCATGTGCGACGACTCCAACTAAGTGTGTGTGTGTGTGTGTGTTGCATAAAATTATTTCGGTCTGGTGGATATTAGCAGAGCGTGAAGTTGGCAAATAAGAAATTCAGCATAAAAAAAGGTAAATTTTCATTAAACAGCAACAAAAAAGAAGAAAAGGAAAATAAAGCGAGATAGAAAGCATTGATAACTTTGAGTGTCTAACACAGTTCAACTCTGACTGAGACTGTAATCTCTAAATAGATCTTTGATCGGAATTATTTATATGTATATAGAATTGGGTTTGGGCACTCACCATAATTTTCGTTCACAGCCGCTTGGACTGATTCACGCACTGGGGGCGTCGCGCGTTTGGGCTGACCCAATATGGAGAAGTTGCCGGGATTCGTTTGCTGCACAAACATCATGTAGGGTATGTCGGAGGACTGCTCTAGATTGAAGTGGACGAGGCCGCGCACCTGCGGACGCACCCTGTAGATATCGCACTCGCCGCTTCCGTTGCGCTGCGCGAACTGAAACCGCACGAGCTGCGGCAGCTGCAAGTCCCGCTGCTGCTTGTACACGTGCAACACCTTCATTGTTGCCGAGAAATTGGCCGGCCGATTGGCCGTCCTCGAGATAAAGACGCCCATAATCACTGTGGGCGCCGCATACGCCAGTTGAGCGGGATCCCGAGCGGAACAGTAGCGACCCGCTCGCAGCTTATTCCGATGCTTTCGTGGATGTTTTCGCCGCTGCTGGTGTTGATGTTGCTGCTGGTGCTGCTGCTGCTGTTGCTGTTGACGCTGATGTTGCCGTTGGCGGCGATATTCGCGCTTTGCCTCCTGCTGCTGCTGTCGATGGCCGCGATATTGCCGCTGGCCATTGCCACTGCCAAAGTCGCGACGATTGCGCGCCACCTGCTCCTGGCTGCTATCTGGCACTTCATAGGACTGAATGAGATAACGTTGCGCTGCTGCTGTTACTCTGCTGCTATAGTTATAGGCAGCAACAGTTTGCTGCTGCAGCTGTTGTTGTCGCGCATAGCTATTAAGCTGCAACTGCTGCTGCTGCTGCTGCTGTTGCTGTTGGAGTGCATGACGTCGCGTTTTACTGCTCGGCGACATGCCATTGTTTAATAATTTATAATTTATATATTTATAATTTATCAAATGACTATTTATTAGCGTATTTGGAACTTGTTGCTGTGACTGCTGCTGCTGCGTTGTCACCGCAGCAATATGTTGCTGCTGTTGTTGCTGTACAGCCGCATTGCTATCGCTGCCTGCGTCGAATACTGTTGCTGGCCTTAACTTAATGTTGCTAGTGCTACTAAGACTATTGCTGGGCCGGCTGAGCAGCCTACTTAAGATATTGTTGTTGTCGATGTTGCTGCCGACGCTTTCACTGCTCCCGCTGCCATTGTCCGCCAGCTGTTGCTGTTGATGCTCTTGCTGCTGCTGCTGCTGTTGCTGTGGCAGCGCAATGTAGTAGCTGCTTTCTTCTGATTCCCATGATCTTTGCTGCTGCTGCTGCTGCTGCTGCTGCTGCTGGTGTTGGTTTGCGATTGCTGTTGCTGCTGCCGCTGCAGCTGCTGTTGTCGTCGGCGCACATGTGATCAATAGCAACATGTAGCTGACGTAGATTGCTAGCGATATCAATGGCATTAGTTGCGGTTGCGTTTTTAGACTCCATTTGCGCACATGTTGCGCATACATGGCGTCCTCCAAAGTTGTTGTTGCTGTTGCCCTAGCTTTATTTACAAATCAACTATCGATTGCTGTCTATCGCTTATCGTAGTAGTTGCTGCTGCTGCTGCTGCTGTTGCTAGTTGCTGCTGTTTGGCGATTTGTTGCTGCTGTCTCTGCTTTTGTGTCTGTCTATTGCTGGCAAATGTTGCCGTCGCTGCGTCGTCGCTGTGCCTTGTCGTATTTTCGTTTATCCTGCAAATACTTTCGATAATTTCGTAGCATTTTGAGAGACAGCAACAGAGAGACGCGACGCAAGAGAGACGGAAAGAAAGAGAGACACGTTGAGTGAGTGGGGTAGAGACAGTAAATGTTTAACAATTTCTAGCATAATATTTATGAGCACTTTGAGAACTTTTTTGGCTGTTGCTGTTGCTGCTGCTGTTCTTGTTGCTGTTGTTGCTGCTGCTGCTCTTGTTGTTGCTGGTGACTCATTTTGGCCCGATCGTCTGCTTTGGCAATGCAAAAAATTTATATGTATATCTTTAAATAAATAAATTGTTATTGTTGTTGCTGCTGCTGTTGTTGGTGCTGCTGGTTTGCTTGTTCGTTCGTTTGCTGTTGTTGCATTTATTTTGTTTAGAATTTTATTTGATTTTATTTTATTTTATTCGTTCGCGTTCGCGTTCGCGTTTCACTTGAGCGCCTTGGAGTCGACGCACTGAGCTATGGCCACGCCCACCCCCTACCTCTTGAATAGACGTAGACTTAAGGTCGTCGCGTGGCGTTTGATTTAAAGTTTTTATGCTTTGGATCTATTTTGTTGTTGTTGTTGCTGTTTCGCTTTACTATTTGTTGTTGCTTTGCGCGTTTTTCACGACGTTTTTCACGCGCGCGCGTTTCGTGCGCGACTCATCAAGCTGTTCGGCTGCCGTCGGCTCTTTGCCGATTGGCAGCTTCGTGTCTTCGTGCGCGCAATGCGACGCTTCGTTCGTGTTGCTATTGCTGCTGCTGCTGCTGCTGCTGCTGCTGTTGCTGCTGTTGCTGCCGCCGCTGTTGTAATTGTAATCCTCGCTGCGCGCGTATCTGTGAGATACACTTTTTGTTGTTGTTTTTTTTTCGATAATGTTAATGTTTGTCTTGCCGTATACGCGATCTGTCTATATAGACGTAGCCGTAGTCGTTGCCGTTGCCGTAGCCGTAGCCGTAGTTGTTGCCGTTGCCGTAGTCGCTGCCTGATTCACTGTCGAGTGTTTTCTGGCACACACACATACACACACACACTCGCACTGCCTCTGTTGTCGCTGATGACGCTGATGATGATGATGATGATGCTGGTGCTGATGATGATGTTGATATAGCAGACACACAGACACAGAGTCAAACAGACACACACGCACGTACAACACACCCGACGAAGACAACACACACGTTTTCTAATTTTAGACAAAAGTAATTATAAAAGAAAAAAGCAGAGCAGAGTGCGCCGCGCTCAGCTCATACGCATATATCTTCTACTCTGCCTAGATATATATATATATATATATATATGTATTTTATATATATTATTATATATATGTATATATGCTGTGTGTGTCTGTGTTGCCGATTATATAGGAGGATCGTCGCAGCAAGTATGTATATTGCACACGCACACACTAAATCGATCCCGATCGCTTTTTATATAGACACATATGCATATATGTGAATTATAAGTATATATATTTGTGTATCGGATGTAGACAGACGATGTCAGTTGTTTGCTGGACGGAGCAGTTGATGTTGCCTGTGGCAATTGCAGTTGTTGCTGTTGTTGTTGCTGCCGCTTCTGTTGTTGTCGTTTCTGCAAAGTTTATTTCTTTTCTTCTTATTTTTTTGTTTTATGTCACTCGACAAATTGTGCGCTTGTGGCTTATCAGTCAATAAATATCAGTTCGAAATTGATTTGAAAACTGAAAGTCCTTTCACGATAATCGCCATCTGTGGAAATTCTTCGAGCTTTTCACCTGCACTCAGCAATCCATATTGAACGTAATTTGCGAAAACAATTGTATTATTCATAAAGTCGTTCGGCTTTATTTTTATTTCAATATTTTTTTTATTTCTTAATTTCGTGAATACAAATTTCGTTGTTTTTTTTTTGTAATTTTTGTTTTTTATTTATTTTTTGTTTTTGTTTCACGCATCGCACAGAAAATGAAATAAAATGAAATTCAATTTGAAATTCACATACACACGATGCCTCAGTGTCTCGGTCTGCATTTGACTCGACTCGACTCTATATTTTGTATTTTTCTTTTTATCAATTCTCGGTTTGCGGTTTGCCGACACGCGCGTATCTGACCCGTTGCCGTTGAGTGTTTGCCGCGGACTAACACTGAAACGTAACTCGGCACGTAAACGCTTACGTTGCGCTGCACAAATCGAACCGCCAACGCATCGTAACCAGTCAACCAGCCGAACATACAAGATCGTTAGCAGTTACTGCAGCTATTCTTTATTCAGAGATTTTGTTTCATTTTTAGCTTTAGAATTTGTTTAAAAAGTATGCGAATGTGTTATATCGATGTAAGTTTTGGTTATTTAACTAGCAAATTATAGAAAAATATAACTCAAAATAAATGCGAAATTCGAATAAAAATAACATCAACTTTTCAGTTGTATGTTATACTCAAATGGTTATGTTATGCTCAGATTGGCACTGTTAGACTGTTAACTCCTGCTGTAGACGTGTTCGATGTCTAGGTTTGATGTTGCATGCGCTCGCCGCACACGTAGTATAAGACAAAAGAGTTCGAATGCATTTAAACAATTTGAATTAAAGAGCGCGAAATTAGGTTTAAGAAACAGGGGAATTCAGATTTTGCAATATTTTTTTAAAATTATTATTACACTCTTAAACAGCATTTGAAACTGTGTCATGTATGTCAAATCGAATTAATCATATGATTTCATATTTTAAATTATATTTATTAAACATTTATGCTGTCATGTTGTTTTTTCTTTCAGTGCAATTTTTCGCTTTACAACGTTTTCTTTTTAAGCAAGGAATATGTATGTATATTATAAGACTCACTTACGTAGCGGGCTACTACGTAACGTGCCACGCCACACATGATAATACTTAAGTTTTTTACGTAAGGACTTTTTAACTTTTACTTTACAGCCAGCAAAGCTCAAATAATATTTAATAAATGCCCACAGTTCATCAAAGTATTCATAATTAAATAGATTTCTGTAGATATAAATCTACACCTTTACTTACAATTTATTTCGAATTAATTGTTGTTGTTTGTCGATCAGGAATTGCAATTAAACGTTATCTGTCTTAGCAAACACACTTTCAGAATTGAGCACGCTCCAATGGCCTTTCCTCGGTCTAGTGAAATTTAATTGCGAACTCCTCAGCTATTTATGAACGAAAATCGAAAGCTCGTATCGTGATCGTATAGGTGATAAGCAATACATACGTTGCTGTTGGCCACATGGCCATATATTACATAAATGCAGAGAGTGCATAAATTGATTGAAACAAAATTAGTCACTTCTAATTGTGTAGATTAGATTAGATAGCATGATTGAAGGTCTAACACAGTGAGTTTTGGGACATATTTACATATGATTTGGTTTCGAGTTGTTTTGGATCTTAAAGAGTGTTCTACGAAAATGTGAACGAAAATCGACTCGCGCACACAGGTGTTTTTAGAGTGAGCTGGCAGCTCAGCTTTTTCCCATGATTATTTGCTTTATTGTCAAATGTCAAGCCCCCAAGACAGAAGAAGGAGACCAAGTCGTCAGGTGAAGCTGTCGGCGGTTGGAAGTCGTGTAAACTTAACGTTTTTACCAGTTGCTGCTAATGCTGTTATTGTTGTTATTATAATTGTTGTACTTGTTGCTGTTGCTGTTGTTGTTGTTGTTGTCAAACAAAGCTTCCACTTGTTCTACGCATCGCGCATAACAATAAAAGAAGCGGAGGCAAGCGGGAAATAATAAAGAAAAAAAAAACAAAAAACAAAAAAAAAGATCGCCTCGCCCCAGAGCTGGTGACAAGTGCGGCATTGTAAGAAAACCTGAAACCTCAACGCTGGCGCTTCGTAAGCCAAAAGCCTGACATTAAGGGGGATGGGATGAAAGGCGATGAGGCGAGGGCGATTGCTGAATAAAAAGGGGCGCTGGGGTGGTACCAAGCAGCAGGTAGAAGCGCAGGCCAAGCTCACACACTTGGCAAGACATATAATTATCTAAACGATCGATAAATATCGATAATTATTGCAAAGTCTGAGACTAGACGAGCCAAATTCACAGAAAATTTTGTTGTTATCTATTGATTGCAATTATGAAGTGCCAAAGGAACACGTGGATAGTTTTATAAAGGGTTTCCGACCTCATGATTTCAAGCACGTAGTCAAAAAATGGCCAACTTTATAACAAGGCCAGCAGAATAATCTAAGAACTAGCAAGTGAAGCCAAAAAAGTAGTTTTTTTTTCTCTTTAATTTCCACGTGATTTTCAAAAAAAAATCATTTTGAATGAATGGGGATCACATATACTAAGCTATTCATAGACTTAAAGGCAATCTCTGGCGGCTAATCTTCACACGGCTAGAGATAAGCAAAAATGTTATTTCTTTTTTCATTATTTCTGATAAGACTTGAGCGCGCTTTGCATTCGATACACATGAATTCAATTCAATTTGTTTTAAGTTAACTGCGTGACAACAGCTTTGGACATATGTATTTACTTATAATCTAATCGGTCATTTGATGATTTTTTTTGGCAACGGAAGTAGATGCGGAAGTGAAACTGTCACTGCCAGGCACCTGTCGTTCAAACAGGTAAACTGCTAGCTGGACTGAGTGAGGCATGTTTGAAAAGCTGCAAACGGTCGCCAGGCAGACAATCAGAGGGCATTGTTTGCCACTGGGAATCAACTGCCGAGCCATGCCATGCCGTACCGTGCTGTGCCGTGGCTGCTGCTCTGCATCCGAGAGTTGCGGAAGTGCAGGAAATACTCGAACTCGTGGACCTTATAAACAAACCTCTGAATCCCGACAGGGGCAGAGCCGTAGAACAGAAACAGAAACAGAAACAGAAACAGAGACCAAGACTGAGAGACACAGGCAGACGGCAATAGACAACAGCTGCCAAGCGCAGCGTCATTGCATCATCAACAAATACACACACACACACACACACACACACACACACACACACACACACACATACATGAACACACCTAGTAAGTAGAACAACAATAACAACAGTAAAACGCACCACTGAAAACCCACAACAATAACAAACATATAAAAACAAATTTTCCAAAAGCAATTTTGAAATGCGCGCAGGCGCAACGCCAACGCCAACACCGACGCCAGCTGCGCAGGCAGCGTCAACGTTAAGAAAATAATGAAAATTAAATGGCTAAAAAAGCAAAGCAACTTAAATTCTCTGGCATATTTTCTTTCTTATTTTGGTAACTACTTGAGAGCCAGAAAAAAAAACAAAAATAAACACAGAAACTACACAAATGATTGTGTAATTTTCCTAAATGACTTTTCACACACACACACATACGCAGACACACCCGCACATACACACACACACACACACACATACACACACACACACACACACATACACAACTAAACAAAGAGACAACCGAATCAAAGTAGTTTAAAACTGATTTGGCTGTGACTTGGATTCATTTTCCTAAGTTAGCAATCCAAGAGAAGTGTGTTAATTTAATATTGTAAGAATATAACTAATTTATAAAAAAATATTAACAATACTAAAAACAATGCCAACGTATATTGATTTCATTAAACAAATTAATATATTATAAAATGTAATTTATAATCCAAAAATAGAAGATTCGAAAATAGTAAATAATGTTAAGCTACATACTATAGTGTATTCATTTGAGTAAGGAAATTTAATATATGAAATTTAATATGAAATTTTCTAAAATCTAAACAATGTCAAAAAAAGATATTTTAATGATATATATTTACATATGTTTATATATATGAACCTTAAACTAATGCCTGAAGATTCAATTGGCAAATTTACCTTTTGGAAAGGAATTCTATTTTAATTTCTGAAATTTCGAATTTAATTTAATGGAAAAGAATGTTTTTATGCTCTCTCTCTATCTCTCTCTCTGTCTCTCTCTCTCTCTCTCTCTCTCTCTCTCTCTCTCTCTCTCTCTCTCTCTCTCTCTCTCTCTCTCTCTCTCTCTCTCTCTCTCTCTCTCTCTCTCTCTCTCTCTCTCTTTCTGTCTCTCTCTCAGTTTTTAGCAAAATTACTTTGAGCTTCGGTTTAAAGCAAACCAACTGAGTTCAAACCGCTTTGCCAGCCAATTTTTATTTTAATTAATATCATATAATTTAAAAAGATGCTCTGACTGCTTCCTAATAAAATTAAATTTAAAAAAAATCATATAATTTAAGTAAAGGCACAAATATTAATTTGTATGTTAATAGAAATGAGGGAACAAATCAATATGTTTGCTGAAAGTAACTCGAACTGGAGCGCAGTCAATGAAACCTATTTGAACCGAATCCGTTTTGCTTGTCATTGATTTGATCATGGATATTCAACACGGTGTTATTAGCGGAAACAAGTTTGGACGAGATAAGACTAACAATGATTTAGTCGTGATATCATTTGTGATGTTAGTCATCAGACGGAATCGCTTGGATCATAACTGACACGCGCCTTCAACAAACTTTTGTTTCAGAAACTACAATGGCTATAGGTTTCTCATTGGACTGTTGATAAGAGGGGCAAAGTTTAATCCGGAGCACTCAATGGCTACGTGATTGGTTAGTCAACGGCGCTATTTATCTCTGTCCTCGAATATCTAACGATCTCTGTTGTGGTAATTGCAATGAAAGTAAATGAGATTCAAATTTGTTTCTCTGGCACTTTTTAGTTGCTGTTGCAAGTAATTCAAGACAGCGACGCTTGTGGTACCAGTTGCTCGCCGAGTTGCTCTCGGCTGCCCCCTCTCTGGCTGCACCTGTGTCACTTTTTCTTTAGCTGTCTCCGGGTGGCACCCTTGCGATCATCATCAGCCGCCACAGCCACTAAATTGTGTTAAAAACTTGCCAGCCAGCCAGAAATACAGAACGCAGAAACCTCAAGATCTGAGCGAACAGATAAGCGAACTGTGGCAGTGGCGCGAGAATGGAACGGATCGGAACGAAGTCGAGGCTCAGCTCTACAGCTCTACAGCTCTACACTTTGGTTCGGTGCAATCTTCCGCATTATGAGTAGCAGCCAGTAGCGAGTCCGAGGAAATGGAAATGAAAATGCACTTGGCTTACACCAGAAGCAACAGTAACAGCAACAGCAACAGCAGCAGCAGCAGCAAGAGGGCGGGGACAGGGAACAGGGCCATTCAGGTTGTTAGCGGCGACATGTGGCTCGGCGTAGCTTTGACTCTGGGTCTGTTACTGAGCTCGGGCTCTAATTTCAATTGGGTTTCGTGGTTGTGGAAATTATTCAACAGTGCTAAGTACGCTCTGAGACTGGGACTAGCTCTGAGGTCTGCCTCTGCCACTGCCACTGCCACTGCCGCTGCCACTGTCTCTGGGTCTGGGAGTGGAACTGCTGGGCACCCACGCGTGACGTGACTCTTTGGTTTGACTTTCTGTACCTGTACCTGAGCTGCTTCCGTAAAAAGTTGCCGCCGTTTGCCCTAACCCCTTACATCCATTACCTCTTGCCGGCTTACTCCGGAGTTAGCCCATTCCACCCTGCCCTTTCCCGTTCCCTTGTCTGCCCGGCTGACGTCCACCTTGCGGTTGGCTCTCTTCAAGTGCATTGAAGCAAACTGACGGCTATTTTTCAACTTCAAATGTTTGCTAAATGACTTTTGATGATTTGTGGCGAGCTGAACAGCTCAGGAGCTCAGCAGCTCAGAGGTTGCTCAGGGGTTGACCCGTCGTTGAGCGCAAAATAAATTAATGAATGTATTTATCTAATTTCACATGCCTAAGTGTTGACTTGCCGTCTAATTGGCCCATCGATGAAAGCCAGAGTGCGAGAGATAGAGAGAGAGAGAGACGAAGAGAGGTTAAGCCAAACAGTGAGTAATAATTGATCTATGTTTACTCTAAAAAACCCAAGTTAGACTTCTATCGGTGATATGATATTGATATGGACATTGCAAATTTCGGAATTTCCAAAGCTATTGGAACACATAATTTCAATGTTGAGTTGGCGTCACATTTGCAATCGAGAGACTTGGAGGAAATTGAAGTGCGCGTAGGTCAAGCCAAACGGTGAGTAATAATTAATATATCTGTTTACTCATTAATATGATATGCATCATACCAAAATTCGAAATTTTCAACCATTCTCCCATTTACCCTGCTTTTACATTCAATCGGTGCAGCTGTCCGATAGCGTCCTGATAACGTAGCCGCCGGAAATATGACAGCGCGAATTGTGTGTATCCGGTTTTGTATGACGTATGAGTGGAACAGAAATAAATGTCAAACACATTTCGATTGCTATTATTATGTTTGAAGAACATTATCGCGTTTGGTGAGTCAAGGTCAAATTCAATCTTATCGTCCCTCGCGAGTTGCCATCCGGCACTGACCCACAGCAAGCGTCCACGCTGTAGGTGTGACGTGAGCTCTGCCAGGTGACTAATGGGTTGTACCAATGGATTGGTGGCCTAGGCCAGAGTGTTGCTAAAATTGAATTCCATGCTGTCCCATGACCCAGCTGATAATGAAACGTCTGGCAAGTCAAATACTTGACATTTTTGGCAAAGTTTCTTTTTGGTTTTCGTTTTTTTTTTGCTTTGTTGTTTTGCTTTGGCAGTTGCCCCGAGTCGAGCCCTGGGCAGCGCGACACGTGCATTGCAGATAATCAACGTTGTGTCTAGGCCTTAAAATAAACTCCATGTAATTAGCCCCGCCAAGTGTCGGCGATATACCCTATACTTTTAAGCCAGCGGGCATAACAACTAAGTGCAGGGCAATGCAGCAGAAAATTTAGCGAGTTGAAGGAAGTTTGAAATGCGATTTCGATTACTGAGATTGGATTAGGCAGTATAAAAAACTTACAGAACTTAGTCGTTCCCCTGTAGTATCTTATCGAGCGAAGCAGTGAGATTAGAGCAAACCTTTCTCTAATCTCTGACTTCTTATATAGTTTGATGACTGTTAAATATTACTTAATCAATCATAGCAGCATGAAGATTGGCGAAAGACTATAGAAAATTATTTTACTTAATAATCCACTTCAGTTCCTATTCTGTCAGCAATGTCTAACAAATCTAATTACCATTCAAGCATCAGCTATGCTAAGCAGCCACATATAGAGCATATACAATTTGTTGCTTCTCTAGCGAAAATGTTCGTTTCCAGTTGCTGCAACGTCTGGAGCAAAAATAGCCAAAAACGACGCGAGTCGCGACAGGCGATGGATGGGCTATAAATAAGCCGTTCGCAGACTGAACCGCACAGAAGTGGGAACTAAAATGCAGCCAGACTTGCAAAGAGAGTGAGAGAGACAGAGAAAGTGAGAGACAGAGAGTATCCAAAGTCATATAGCATAGACTGACTCACCAACTGCTGCTGCTGCTGCTGCTCGACTAATATTTCAATTAGGCGAGAGAAAAAAGTCAAAAGCCCAAAGGCAATAGCAAAAGCTGATGACATGCCCAACGTTAATAAAAAGCGGCAGAAATTTGTGCCGTGCCGCAAACCGAGCTGAAGCGAAATAAATTCCATGGGACCCTAGGTGGTCGAATATTTTAACACTACCGGGCACAGGGCACAGCGAACGAGGCGGCAGCAACAGCAACAGCAACAGCAACAGCTTCCAGCGGTCAGCCAGTGGACGGACGGTTTCAGCTACAGCCGCCAGTTGATCAGTGGGACGGTGGCAATCTGTGGCGCTGGCGTCTGCCTTTTAATGTAGAAAACTAGTCGAGGCGCATAATTTACGACAGCCAACTCTGGCCAAGGATCACGAAGGGGGCAGCCAGCCAGTCAGTCCGGCAGTCCGGCAGTCAGGCAGTCAGCGGGGGCGGTGGGTGCGCAGCAGCCGACGCTGAGCAGCGGCGTTGACTTGACTTATCAATTTCACGGGAATCCAATCGATTTTTATATGAGAGCGCGCAGATAAACCGCAAAAATCAAGCAATAAAATCGCTGCCCAAGCCCAGCAAACAGAGAAAACCAAAAAAAAAAAACAAAAACAAAAACACCGATACGAAGCAACAACAAGACACTAAAGCGAGGCGGGGCAAGGGCAGGGGCAGTGGCAACACAGTGCAAAATGAAGAGCAGCCACAGAGGCTGACACTGAGACTGGGGGTAAGACTGAGCCTGAGCCTGAGACTGAGACTGAGACTGAGGCTGGGGCTGAGACTGAAGCTGAGGCTGAGGCTGAGGCTGAGGCTGGGGCTACGACTGTGGCCGGAGACTGAGACAGAGAGGCAAAAGGAAAATACCAAAACGGCAATAAATGGTGTTGATATCCCGCGAAGCGTGTGAAGACGCTAACGATGCCGCCAAAACTTGTTAACCACAAAAATTATTGCATGAGATGAAATAAATTAAGGTGGCGGCGTCGACTGCAGCCGCAGCAGCAGCAGCAGCAGCAACAGCAGCGGCAGCAGCAGCTAAAGTCCAGCCAAACTATTCACATTGCTTCCTATTGCTCGCATCCTTGCGCCGACGGCAATGGCAACGGCGACGGCCTCTCCAGCCAGGCGTTCAGGCCGCCAGTGGCGACGTCCTCTTCAGCAACATCGTCATCGTCTGCTGCTCCACTGCTGCTGCTGCTGCTGCTGCTGCTGTTGCTGCTGCCTGCTGTTGTGTGTGTACTTTTGGTGAAATGAAATGACAGACACAGCCCAAGATGCAAATTTACCTATGGAATGCTGAGCAGACTATAAAGAATCTGGAGCACACTACAATTAGCTGGAACAGAGCAATTAGCTCAGGCAGCCAATGTGCTGATGTCGATGTTATTAGCTCGCAGCAGTAGTTAAATGAGATTTCTATATAAATATTGTTATTTATCAATTATATACTTCTAGTTCAAGATAATACAAGGCGGGCACTTGAACCTTGTTGCTCTTTGATTGAGTCATTGGATCATATAGACACCTTAAGTGGCAAGCTCTGCAGCATTTGTATCTTATGAAAGTATTAAAAACTTGTTTTGGGGAAATTTATATTATTCATAGAACTCTGCCATGTGTTAATATATCTTTGTGGAATGTTTTTCTTTATATATTTATAATATTTCTTTTATATTTTATTTATTATTATTTATTTATATATATTTATATTCTTTATCTATTTATATATATATATATTTGTAATGAATTTCAATTGCAAGAATTAATCGCAAGAAATACTCTACCCAAATCCAAATAAATATTGCTCGCTCTGACTTATAGAGACTGCAGATCATGAATACTTCACTAATCAGAATGAACTAAAGTCTCTATAAGTCAGCTCAGTCCATAACTTTCTCATTTGAGCATCACAGTAGAAGTCCAGGCCATCGAGCTCTTCTTTCATTGGCTTTCTATGCGCTACAGTTTCTATTATTATTATTCCTTCTTCTCCTGCACTCATCATATCATTATTATTATATAAGCTACACTCTGTAAGCCAAATTCTCTTTTACACATTTGCTGTAGCGCACTTTTGCAGTCGTTGCAGCTGGACTGCTACACATATGAAAACATTTGCACTGACCAACGTAAAGCTCTTTCAGCACTCTGTTCTGGCTCTGTTGGTTCGCCGCCCACCCCCTTGCACCGCAGACAGCTGCCGCCCCCTCTTGTGCTGTTGTTGTTGTTGCTGTTGTTGCACTCTCACAGCAGTCGGCTGTCTCTCGCCGCATGCCCCTCGCTCTGCCGCGGCGGCGCTGCCGTTTTAGCAACATTGCAATCATCTGAAAATTCCATTCCAATCAAATTAAAAACTGGCGTCTACCTTTTTATCATTTTCTTATCAGATCTCAAGATCTGCCGCAGCGATGCCTTCTGCTGTGCGCCTTTTATGCGAGTGTGTGTGTGTATGATTGTGTGTGTGGATGGGGTCTGCAGCTCTCTGGCACCGACTCTGGCACTGGCACTGGCACTGGCACTGGCTGGGCACTCGGGCGGCGGCCGCGGGCTCTGGTGCGACTCTTTTTGTTGCTGTTTTCGTTTTTTATATAATAAGCAGATCTTTGTCCCAAAGAAACCGTGGCCATAATATATCAATATAAACGCATACAAACACACTCACACACACACACACACACATATATATGAGATTGGCCCGTGAGCGCCTGGGAAGCAAAGCACATTCATGGCTCGCATTGGAGCTGGAGCTGGAGCTCTGCAGCCGTTGCTGGACATTGACTTCAACTTCCACTTCAACATCAGTTTCAGCTACAGCAACAGCTACAGCAACAGCTACAGCTACAGCTTCAGCTTCAGCTTGAGCGCTTTTGGTGGCTGGTTGCGACGGTTGCGGGGGCGACGCTGGCGGGCAACCAGGCAAATGCGGCAACGATGCGAACGACGATGAAATCCATTAGTTTTGCACCTTTGCAACATGTTGCAGCATCGCCATTGCCAACGCCGTCGCCGTCGCCAAGTCGCCAAAATTGTTGTTGGCCATTGCTGGACCGCAAATTGGTAAAAATTAACACGCCGCTTTGCTCTTGACCAAAAACGGTCACCACGAAGCCCATTTTGCTTTTAGGCGTCTGTCGCCAAAATTCCTTTCATGACAAGATCTCCCCATCAGTCGAAGGGGGAAAAAAATAATACCCACCCTGCCCACTGCCGCCCCCTCTGCAACCCTGCGTCAGCCACAGATACGTCCTACTTTTTAGCCATTGGCCATCTCATACTTCAATTTAATAAATTAATTGGCTTTGTGTCGGCTCCGGTTCGTTTGCCATTTATGGGACGAGAGGGGGGCGACGGGAGTTGCGGCCGCGTCGCGTGTAATTTTTTGTCGTAATTTATTTTTTGATTTCTGCGATTTGGAAATGTACAATATCTGCCATGAAGAGATAGAAATCAGCTTCAGCTTCAGCTGCAGCAGCCGCTGGCTAGAATCGAACTCGTCTCGTCTCGTCTCGTCTCGCCTTGCCTCTTCTCGGCAATTGCCTCTCACGCATTCCTTGCGTTCAGCTCTGCTTTTTTTCTGTTTTATCTGGGTTTCTGTTGATTGGGGCTGCCTTTTATTATCTTAGGTGTTAATGATTTCATTTTTGGCCACCCAATTGCCTCGGCATGCCACGCTGATCGTTCGTTATCTGCACCGCTGCGCATGTGCAGGTCCCCATGCCACAGTCTCAACCTCAGTCGCAGTCTCTGCCTGAACCTCAATCTCATCCTCGTGCTCGTTTTCGTTTTCGTTTTCGTCCTCGCCTCGGCTTATCGCTTTAATCTCTTCTGACAGTGATTATTGCTGTTTGCGGATTGTGCAATTGATGTGCGAACTTCGACACCGTCTCTGAAATGAAAAGGAACCAGACTGCGACTGCGACTGCGGCTGCGACGATGGCGATGGCAATGGCAATTGCGAATCATTTTTGAGAACGAGAAGCAGAACGAAATTGAGCCCAAGATCGAGACCTCTACCATCTTGGCTGTCAGCGCCAGGCAGCTTTTGCAGTCTCTATTTACAGCAGGGCGGCTCGCTTTTAGCACCCAAATATGATGTCATGGCCGCGGCCTGAGGGTTCAGGATCTGAATCCAACTGCGACTTCTCCACTACCACTCCGATTCTGACTCTGACTCTGACTTCGGTTCTCGGTTCGTTGCAGTCTTAGGCTCGCTCTGCTCTGTAAGTCGAAACCCCAAAAAGGGCAATTTTTGAAATCATACGCCAAACATGGCGCGACATAACTGCCGAGTTGTGGAGCTGCGCGCTGCCCGCTGCTCGCTGAGTTAGCTGGGTAGGCCGTATAGCTGGGAAGCTGGGAAGCTGGGTATATGGGTAGCTGGGAAGCTAGCAGAGCAGTGGCAGGAGTCCAGGGAGCATTGAGCATTGTTCTTTGCACTGTCGCTTTCGCACTTCACAAAGGGATAGAGTTCAATTTGGGGTTTGCGTCTGCATTCGAAACAAAAGACTTAAGCAACGAACTTGGCTTTTGCTTTTCTTTTCCCCTCCCATTTTGTTGTTGTTTTTGTTTTTGTACTGAGCTGCTTGGCCAGAAGCTGCTTGCAGTCGAAGTGCTGCCGCTGCTGCCACTGCCGCTGCAGCAGTGAGAGTATTTTGGACCAAAAAGGTGTCGCTGATTGTCTTTTAAGAGACGGCATCGGCGGCGCCGCCATCGCCCGGGCGCGTTGACAGTTGTTGTGATTGTGATTGTTGTTGCCGTTTTGGCCGCGGCTTTGGCTTCAGCTTCAGCTTCAGCTTCAGTCTTTGCCATGCGATGGGGATTGCGGCATTGTTGTTGCCGTCTGGAATGTGACCGTCGCCTCCTTATGCCGGTGCATTCAATCGAATTCAATTGTTTTTGGCAGTCGCACCGAAAAACCCAGCAAAAATTGCAAAACAGCCGGCCGCATTCCCACACAGATCAACGCCAGACCAGACCAGACCAGAGCACAGCAAAGAGCCAAAGGGGGCGGGGTCGTCACTGTATGGTGTGGTGTGAAGTGGTGTTAAGCAGCCGCGGCATCATCCACCCAGAAGTGAGTAGCAATATCTGTGTTTTCTTCTTATTTATTTTATTTTATTTTATATTTATTTCTTTTCTCTGTGTAAAGTTGCGCCTGCCGCGGTAGCTGCCATAATCAGGCCTGTCCAGCCTCCGAAACTGGCGCTAAAACCTCAAGCGATAATCGCGCATCAATTCGTTTTATAATGATGACGAGCACACAGCCACACAGCCACACGGCGCACACAAGCGCACAGAGTGAAACGAAGACAACTCGTCGATGCTGGTGGCAAGTTTATCTAATGCCGACAATCTCCATGCCCAGCGCCAAGTGTGAGCCAAGCCAATTGGCTGGCCACAGTTCCCAGTTTGTAGTTTTATCTCCCCCTTAACCTCCTCCCGCCCACTGTTCAGAGACCTTGAGCCGTTTAGAATCTGGCCTGGCCAGGCCAGCTCTGTTAATATCATACGCTTTAGCAGTGGATGCATATTAGCTATGCTCAGCCTCAACTATCTAGCTCCTTTTGAGCTACTCTTTGATATTTAACTGTATATATATATATATATATATATGTATATACATATATATATATATACTCTTCAATATCTTGCTCATAAAGTAAGTGCTTTGCAAGTATTTCAATTGGGGATTCAAATGAATAACTTTATATGATAGTTAGACTATCTAACTATCTAGCTATTTGAGTTAATCTTTGATAGATTTTTGAAAGTACTTCAAATGAGGATTTGAACTAGACGCTGCATATCAAATATGATATAAGCTTCTGAGTCATTATTGAAAACGTAGACGGGACTACAAATTTTATAGAATATATACATAATTCTTAACAAAATATATGTTATAAATACCCATAGTTTTAAGTTAGCTTATTTTTCACGGGGTTTTTTTCCATCTTTTTATTATCTCCCTAAATTTAAAAATTAATTTTGAACTAACCACATATTCCAATGTATTAATATTATAGAAGATAAGGTTTGATTAATTGACGTGAACTCTAAATTAACTTATTCTATATTTTCAACTGATTTTGCTTAAAATTTTAGCAGAAAATGGAAAAGTATAAAAACTTTGGCCTACAATTTGATATATAATCAATAACTATTACCGATGCTGCTTAAGATGCCACCAGTATTTGTATATGTAATGGAAATTCGCATCTCAAAACGAGCTCTACCTTGAAAGGGTATTTCAGCTTCGATCTGCCTGTCGAGTGGTGCTGCCTATGCTGCCTGTTGTTGTTGCGTCATTAAAATTTGCTGGCCCCAGTGGCCAGTGGCCAGCCGGGCAGACAGACCGGCAACCGGGCTGAGTGCGAGCAGCAACTCTTGCCCCTCAGCTGTGGCAATAGAAATCATTAGCAGCAGCAGCAGCAGCAGCAGCCGCATCATCGGTTGCCTCTTCGTGGTGCTATCTAATCTGCGGTTTCGGGGGCTGTGGCTGGCGCTTGCGTTGGCTACCTCTTGATTTCTGTTGATTTAAAGCGCTGATTACTAATTTTATTAATTTTTCAACGACCAGGCAACATGGCTGTGGGCTATTGAATGTTTATCGTTGTTGTTATTGCCGCTTCTGCTGCTCCACTGTGGCCATGGCTGACTGTGGCTGTGGCTGCGGCTGCGGCTGCGGCTGTGGCTGCTCTGCTTGTGGTTGCTTGGGTGCTGTTGTCGCTTTTGATTTAGTTGATGTCTTTATGAAGCATTTGAAACACGACACTTTTTTTAGGCAGCAGTCGACCTGGAGATTCTGAAATTAAAAGTGATTTCATTTAACGGTAAGCCAAGGCAGAGGCGCCTTTTGAAGTGGCATCGAATTATTAAGGCGCTGTTGCTGATGCTGATGCAGTCGACCGCTCGAAGCAATCTCCAAGCAGCAGCCGTTAATTTATATTTGGTAGCCGCTACGATTCATCGTACAGCTGTACAGCTGTACAGTATTAACCCCTTGATGACCGACAAACGGTGTTAATCAGATCATTTACACAAACGACACGCACATTCACGTGATGGCAGCTGCCCCTGACCCTGACCTACAAGTGGGAAAGCAGCCAAAGAAAACCAACATCAACACCAGGGCTAGCTAATAGAAATGCCCAACAGCACAGAGAAAGAGAGAGAGAGAGAGATGAGAAAAGCAATCCGCACTCACATCTACTAAATATGAATCAATGTCAGGGCAAAGCGTGCGGCACAAAGACGCAGCTTGGCTGCGCGTCCTGCCAGGACACCAGTGGCTAGGCTACCGAAACGGCACGGAGAGACAAATTGAATGCAAGCAACAACAACAACAACAACAACTACAAACAACCAACTAATTCCAAGAACACACACAGCAGACGAGCTGAAGAAAGGAAGCAGCCAAAACTGAGACTCAATGAATGAAAAATGTTAAAAAAAAAAGAAACCGAAATGAAAGAACTCAGATCGTGTACGCAATATCAGCGGATAATTGAGCCTAATAGGATTTTAAGTGCACACACACACACGCACACATAGGCAGTGTGTGTGTGCTCCCACTGTGCCTTAAGGCCTTAGGCTTCAGGAAGCTGTGTGTGTGTGTGTGTGTGTGTGTTCGAGGAGTGCGCGAGGATAACGGCTGACGGCTGTAGCGCTGAGGCGAAATCCGTTCCGGTCATTAAACGTACCGCCCTAGCCAAATGGTGCCAGGTTGCAGTTACCTCTCGGCACAGAGCTGAGAACTCAGGTTTCTAGGCTCCAGACAGCGCAGCCAGCGTCTGCATGAGTCAGCTGACTTGGCTAGGCTTTTGTTTGTGTTTGTGTTTGTGTTTGTTGGGCAGCCGCCGAGCTAAATTGTGCGTGTTGCGGCATGAAAATATCACAGAACAGCACAGACTGAGTGTGAGAGAGGCGAAGAGTGAGTGCGAGCGAGTCAGGAAGGAACGGGCGGGCGGGCGAGTGAGCACAGATAAACAGGAAGAATGACCTGCTGCTTGGTATACAATGAGCAGCCGTTCGACGCGTCGTCAACGGTCAGAGACCAAAGCCAGGGCCAGGGCCAGGGCCAACTCTAAGCCCAAACCCAAACTCAAAGCGAAGACCAATGCGCCAGCAGCGACGACGACGACGACGTCGGCTTATGACGCTCACACAGTCAGACAATTAGCGAGGACAATGAGATTGAGATGCAGACGAGCGGCTTTGTGCCTCACCCTTAATATCATATATGTATGTGTGTGTGTATGTGTGTTTGTGTGTGTTCCGGCAACGGAAGCGCGCACCACACACACAGCAGCTAGATAAAGTTGTCAGCTGATCTTTGGCCAGATGAAATTATGATGCAGCAGCAGCAGCAGCAGCGGCAGCACTCGGGGTTAGGGCGTGGCATATGCAGTCATTACCCGACTACCGAATGATGCGGCAATTATGCAGCCAAGCCGATGTTAATTGAGCCCAAGAGCTGGTAGCACTGGATGGCCAGCCAAAGAGTCAAAGCCAAAGTCGAGTCGAGTCGAGGCTCTAACAATGCGCCGCCAAAGGGCACGCACAGGCGAAGATTTATAGGCTAAGGCTCCACAATGATCAAGTGAAATTTCAGCAATGCGACAGACAGACAGAGCCCGAAAAAAGAAAAGAAATATGCCAGAGACATTCAATCAACGCTGACAAACCCATGATGAACTGCTCGGGCTAATCCAATTGAAATCGAAAACGAAATCCAAATCGAAATCCAAATGGTAGCTGGAGAGCTGCAAACAAAAGAAATTCCAGACAAGTTTCGTCTGCTAAATTTATGCAGATGATTTATGCATAAATCATCAGCACAGACACAAACGAACCAAATGACTCAGAAGAGATACACTTTTGCCCATTAGCGTAGCCAAAGCGAAGGTAACTTTTATGACGGCATGGCATGGCAGAGTCATCGCAGCAAAGGAACTAGGCAATAGTTAGCACTAACTCGTCTGCCCACATTGTAGAGCGAAACAACTCAATTAGGCAGCGTGTTGCCAATGCTCCAACTCTCTCTCTCTCTCTCTCTCTCTTACTCACTCCCTCCCTCTCGCTCTCCCTTTCCCTCACTCTTGCTGCATGCCAAGCTCATAAAATTTAATGACAACGCTTAATTATAAAATCAATAAGAGACGCCGCACACGCCGATCAAGAAGTGATGTGAAGAGCGTGTTAAGAGCAGAGCTTGAGGTAGAGGGACTCTGGCGAGGATCTGCCCTCGCCTGCTGTTGTCCAATAAGTTTGTCAATTTATACGCGAGGGTCTACAAAATAAAAATACAAAATAATAAAAAACACCACGTAAAAGCAAAAACAGCAACAGAAACTGAAATCACGTTAAGCGCAATAAAAAGCGCGAAACATTTTAACGCGTCGCAGCGATAAAGTATCTGAAAACATTTCCGAACCGACAATGTCCAATTGGGGCGCTAAGCCCCTCGACGCGAATTATCTTAAGTAGCTGCGAGGCGGCCACACCGAGATAATTTTGATGAAATGATGTCTCAATTAGCCCAGACTCAAAATATAAATATATCCGAGATATTTGTTTATCGTGTGAATTGTGGCATGGCAAATGCTTTCATAGCAACGGCTTTTCCACACTTTTCCCAACCCCTAATCAAATCGTTTTCAATACAAATATTTTGCCAATTCATTATGTGCGCGCTGTCCAAATATTATTGAACTGCAGGACTGGGGGCGAGGGTCTAGAGAGCGGCCTTTAGCGAGGGGTTGTTCAAGATTTCCATGCATAAATCGTAGTCGTAATCGTAATTAAATTAAAAACGAGCCAAAATCCACACAAAGGCCAAACAATAATAAATAATGACACAAGCAAAAAAAAAAGGAAAAAAGAGAACAGAAGAGAAGAGAAGAAGGAAAAAGAAAACGAAATTCAAGCACAAGACGGACACAAAGCACAGGCAGAGGCAGAGTCCAAGGAATAGGGCACAGGGGATACGAAGCAGCTGTCGCAATTTGCTGTACACAATGGAGGACACACAGGCCACACTTCCCGAATGACCTTTTTTTTTGGCAGGAGCCACAGCGAGCAGTCCTGGCTGCCTGAATGACTGGCTAGCTGGAGCTGTGGCCATATCCCAGATAGACAGAGAGAGAGAGAGAGCTCGAACGCCACATGCGCCACGTGCTAAGTCGTTGATCCTGCCAATGCCACAGCACAACAGCTGCCAGCTGCAAACACACACAGACAGTCTAAACAGGACACAGGACCTGCAAATGTGTGTGTGCTGTAGCACCTGCTCACTGGGTTTGGGCGTGTGCTCCGCGCTCTCAATCAGAATGTCACTCCGCCTGGCAACAAATGGGCAACAAGGTGCCAAAAAAGACAACACGCGCTCCAAGTAGAAGGAGTCTGCCCGACTGCCTAACTGACTAACTGACTGACTGACTGACTGATTAACTGCTTGCTTGACTGGCCTCCTCTGCCTCCTGTGCTATCTCTCAGCTCTGTATCCCGCTGCCTGACTCCGTGTGCGGCTAATTAATGAAGGTAGCCGCTTTATCAGCAAACGCCGGGACCACACGAGCTGTTTGCCTGTCTGTCGAAATTCGGCTCGCATGACTCACAATCTGAGGAGCCACCCTTGGCTGCAAGTTTGTCTCCTGATGTTTTTTCTCTTTTTTTTTAGCACGTGGTGCGCAAGTTTTGCCGCAGCTGCAGCCCCTGCAGCACCAACAGCACCTGCAACTGCCCATTAGCCGCACTGATCGATAGCTTTGCAACTTGCAATGCGAATGTGAATGCGACTCGCATTTGTATTTACTCGAAAAGCCGCTTTATAATTTGAAAGAGCTTCGCGTCCGCCTTCTTGTCGCCAGTTAACTGCATTTAACAGTTGCGCAGCTGCCACAGACACATTTGGGGCGAAAGGACATGCAAGGGTTAGCAAAGGATCTGCACACATTTTGGGTTTAGTTGAACAGGGGCAGGCGCAGCTTACTTTTTAATTAAGTTAGGCGAGTTGCCAAAAAAAAAGAGGAAGAGAGGGAGACAGATGGAGAAAGAGAAAGAGAGAGAGAGAGATAGAAAGGCGGATTGTAAGAATGAAACACAGACAAAATAAGAGAGACATAGAGAGAGAGAAGAGGGGGAGACAGAGAGTGGGGGAGAGATCTAGAGAGAGAGCGAGGTAGAGGGCGAAGAGAGAGAGAGAGAGAGAGAGTGAGAGAGGGGGCGGGAGAGAGCGAATGAAAGAGAGTAGGAAAGTGCGAGGGAAAGGGCGAAAGTGAAGAAGAGAAAAAAAGTAATATGAGAAAGAATCAAAATATGAAGGAGAGAAAGTTACATGTAGAAAAAAGAGAAAAACACAGATGGAGAGAAAATGTACAGAGAGACAAAAAAAGGAGAAAAGGTGAAAATGAGAAAGAAAAAAACTCCAAGCAAATAGAGAAAATGAGAGGAAACAGTAAGAGAAAAGAGAAGAGATAGATACATATAAAAATATAGAAATATATAGTTATAGAGGGAGAGCAAAGTCATTGCAGTCGGGTCTAATCAACTTCTTAATACACGTTGCAGCGATAAACAGAAAAATTACAAGACAGTAGAATATATCCATCTAGGCTATTCTATTCTATACCCTATATCACAATGAAGCCATTTAAACGAACTATAACAAAGTCCATTATATTAGCCAGACTTTCAGTTGATATATAATATATAATATATAATATATAATATAATTGTGTTGGCTAACAAATATTAAACCAGGCTCATAGCTACTTTAATAAATATCAAAAAAGTATTTGGAACACAATTCCAATTATGTATAAATTCAGTTAATTCCACTGAAATAAAAGCAAAAAATAAAAATAAACTGAAAAAACTTCACTCTTAGCCAATTTATGTTAGCTGAAAGTCTAGGCCAGGCATTGATTATGGAGTTGAAGGCTTTACTGCAAAGATTTCAGCTAAATACACGTTGTCAATGGATACAGAACAGCGACTGGGACAGAGACAGGTAGAGGGTACGAAGTAGCTGAAATTTATGGTTAAACTAAGTGATATATCTAGCTATTAATAGGTCTGGCCTGGGCTTTGGGGGCAAACCTTTGTGTGTGTTGGTGTGTGTGTGTGTGTGTGGATACCATTTCATTTCATATTTGTCTACTCCACAAAGGGGAAACTAAGACGACGTCGTGTGTTGGTGTTGTTTGTTGTTTGTTGGTTGCTGCTGCTGCTGCTGCTGCTGTTGCTCTTGCTGCTGTTGTGGCTAACCGTGGCCAATGCCAATAAACAATAATTCCCATGACTGCCACTAAGGCGCAACGTACACAGCGACTTCCCAGACATAGCGACGACGCAGACGCAGACGATGACGACGACGACGACGACGACGACGACGGCGGTCGACTAGACTTGTGAACTACTCACGGCAACAACAACAGCAGCAACAATAACAGGTGAGATGTTGTTGCTGCTGCGCCACACCGAAGCTGGTTTTTTTCCCACTTTACGTTCATCATCATCAGACAGCAGCAGCAGCAACAGCAGCAGCAGCCAAGCATCAACAACATTTGCTATACACACACACACACAGATCCACACACACACTTAGCAGACCCCGAGCTGGGCCAGTTGATCTGCGCTTGATCTTGTCATTAAACGCAGCTCGTAATGATGTTGCTGCCACAGCTGTGGCTGCTGCATGCTGCTTGCGACAAGTTGCATGACCGCCGCTAGCCAAGCGATGGCTTATTGAAATTTGTCTGCATCATGTTGCTGGCAACATATTGCTGGCGGGCAGCAGCAGCAGAGGCTACCAGTTTTTTTCCTTTTCTCTGCAACGGGCACTTCCTAAACAAAATAGTTTGCTTTTCCCATTTTCACGCGCGGAATGCGGGCAGGCTGACCGTCCTTGAGGCTGCTGTTGCACATTGCAGTTGCAGCAGCCATCATCATCGTCATAGTAAATAACTTGTTATGGTCAAATATTTCAACGTTGCCAGCCATGACATGGAGCGGCAACAGCAACAGCAACAGCAACAGCTCCTCGTTCTTTGCTTAGTCAAGTTGACAGGCTGGGCGATTCGAATGCAGTTCGCTTCTAAATATCTGTCTGCGGCATTTGTTGATAAGCATGCCACAGCACAGCGCACCGATGGCCACTGCCCGGCAAGGCTGCCCCACAGACCAGACAGCCTTCAAAGTAATATGGAGCTGTTGCTGTTGCTGTTGCTGCTGCTCTTGCTGTTGTTATTATTGGCACTAGACTGCACGGCGTCCAAGCAGCTCAGCTCCCACTTCTCTTGCGGATCGAGCTGCAAAATGTCACTGCTGTCAGACGCAGCCAGCTGCCCGATCTTCAAGTGCCAGCAAATTATTTCAATTGCTGCGTAGAGCACAACAACAACAACAACAACAACAAAACAGAAATACAAATAAAAAATACTATCAGATATTTTTATTACTCAAGCTAATCAACTAGAGCCAAAGGAATTTGCTCAGCAACTGTTACGCTCGCTGGAATGTGAACTTCTTTGAGGCAATCATCTTCAAAGAAGTCTGGCTTAATTAAATTAATAGAAAATGCCTGCCTAGTTAGAGTGGAAACTGTTTTTCTTTCCATTGGAAATATAATCAATAGCATAACTTTTCAGCTTTATAAAAATGCGGAAATTTTCTATTAATCAATGGCTTCAATTTCTGTATGGGAAATGTAGTTAGTTTTGTACAATTGACAAACAATTCTTTATAGTTCAGTTTATAAGGTGAAGATCTTGTTTATTTAGAAGGAGCACTGACAATATTTCATATTTTAGTGTAGCTTGAAGTAATTTCAAAAAATCTTTGCTTGACTATTCCAAAAAATGTTGCTCAATATGAAATGTTGTTAATTCAAATTGAAAAAGTTTTTGGGAATAGTTAAGACGTCTTTGAAGATCTAGCATAATACAATAAAATATAGTAATTTAACTAATATTTTTCCAACAACATAAGCCTAAAGATCTAGTATGGATATACTTGTTGTAGTATAGATAACTTGTTGGATAACAAGTTACTTTCATTAACAATCAAATCATATTTATTTGTAAAACAAATGTATTCAGACATAAGTGAAATTTGATACATTTGAAATTGAAAACAATTTTTGTTTAATAGTTAAGATTTCTAAAAGGATCATTGCATATTGAAATGTTTTATATTTCAGCACAAAGCTAAAGATCTACAATAGTACATAAGCTCCCAGAAAAAAGAAAAACTAAGACGTTCGCAATGTTGCGACTGAATTGGCATTGAAATACTTTCTTTAATTTGTTCACTACTCAGCTTAGATGCTAAAGATCTTGTATCAGTTATCTTAAAACTTAAACACACAGGAAATTCTCAAATAAATTTCTTAATGAAGATTAATTAATTTAAAATTTCAATTTAGCAAATAAATTTTGTTTCATATTACATATCCACATTTAATATTCACTTTACATCATAAGATAAACATGTTGCTTAGATAACAAATTAAATTCCATAATAACATCAACCTGCCATAAATTTTCAACAACTTTCTTCTGTTATCTACAATTCTTCACAGCTTAGCACACGCCTCAAGATCTTCTAACAGTTCTCACACACCCACTCTGAATTCATAGCTCAACATAAAAGTTTTCAATTACTTAAGCTATCTGGACATTCCATTAAGATCCAATAGCTTCTACCAGTTTCCAAAGATGCCAAAAACCTAAAAAAAAACAGATCAAATTAAAGAGCAAAAAAAAAGAGGAAAAAAGAAAAAACACTGCAAGCAAATCAAGCCAATTGCCCACACACTACGCTACTGTTCAGAGAGTTGTGGCCAGCAAGTGCTGCATTTCGAGATGCTCATGATGCTGGGGCAATGGCTCGCAAGCCTGGACCAGAGCAGGGCTCGTCGCTGTGGTCCGCGGACTGCGGTCTGTGGTCTGCGGAACGCGGAACGCGGATCGCATAGCATAACAATCTCCAGCGTCACGTTAAAGATTTCACTTGAAGCTCGCGAAAAATCACCTGATGACTAAATTAAAGTGGCGCTGGTATGCTTTGGGCAACATCTGCCCCCATCTCCCCCCTTCAGCTGTGCCGCCCCTTTCGTGCCGCCGCCCCCCACCCCCTCGACCCTCTGGGCCCGTTGTCGGCTTGTGAACTAATTTCGTAAATTTTTCGAGCTGCTCTCATTCCATGCACAATGTTTTTATTTCATTTTTTTTTATCATTCTCGTGCTGCAGTTGTTGCTGGATTTTCAACCGGCTTTTTGGGCAGGCGACTCCCAGGCACACTCGCACACACACACACACACACACACACTGTTGAATTTTTAATGAATTCCAATGAGCGGCTTCTTCTTCGGCTGTTGTCCAAACGCGGTGTGCGGTCGCAGTCCCAGCCGCAGCCGCAGCCGCAGCCCCTAAACGGGCGGGCGAGCACTTTACTTAACTTGCTGCGACTTGTTGCAAGTTGCAAGTTGTGCGCTTGGCCGGCCGACTGCGATTTGGTTAGTTAGTGGATGGCGCTGTCGCTGTCGCTGTTGGCAGCGCTGCCAGCGTCGAGACGCTTGCATTTTGTGCGCCTTGTTAAGAATTTCATTAAAAATGAAGACCTGAGACCCAGAAGAATGTATGTTTCGCCCTCTCGCTCGACAGTGTATGACTATGTGTGTGTGTGTGTGTCTACAGCAAGCTGCGACCAAAAAATGCTGCTGCTGCTGCTGATGTTGTTGTTGTCGCTTTTTGTTACCTTGCCACCGTGGAGGCTGTGCGCCGGCGTTGCGCCTGCGCTTGCATATCTCCAAGACAATCAACAGGCAACGAGCAACGGGCAACGGGCATCAGGCAGCCACAACAACTACTCAAACACACACACACGCACACCCAGTGGCGCTTTGTGGTCAGTCAATGCCCACCAGCGCAGCCGCATCTTCGTTTTTGGGTGCAACGAAACATTTTTAATTGGTTTTGTTTCATTTTGCGCCGATGCCGCCAGTTGGGGCGGCGGCGGCGACGGTGGAGCGGGCCAGCGGCACAGCGTCGAGGATATGCTGCAAGCACTGGCCTCATGCCCGCCACAGTGGCTAGCATTTTGGCATGGCCATTGGGCATTGTCTCACAGAAATTGACGGACTGCCTTAAATAAGCAACTCAAGGTTGGCTGCCAGTTTTCCCTAAAGACAAACGACAGCAGACGATCGAGGAGCAGCAGCAGCAACAACAGCAGCAGCAGTCGTCGCGCTGCAGTCGATCGGTGGCCACATCAAGTCAACAAAAGATTGAAAACTCAATATAGCACCGAGCCAACGGGAGACGACTACAGCAGACAGCGAACAGCAGACAGAAGACTGAAAGGCTGAAGAGTGAAGACGAGCTCGTTCGGTAGATGGTAAGTAGTAGATGAAAGATGGAGATGGAGTTGGAGCTGGAGTTGAGGCTGCAGATGAAGTTGGAGTTGGAGAGCGCGGGCGCAGGCGCAGGCGCAGGCACGCAAAACATTCGCCAGTTCAAATCCCAAAATTGGCAATTTATCCTTTATGAACTTACAAAATAGCCGCCGTTTATACCAAAACAAGTTAATTCGTCGTCAGTTGGAGTTGGAGTTGGAGTTGGAGACTCCAATTGGAATTGGTAGTCGCAGACGTTTGCGGAGTCTCTTGACGATGACGAAGGGCCGCCAACGAAAAACAATGAAACTTGACTAGGTCTGCTGGGCAGCAGGCAGCAGGCAGCGGGGCGTGGCGGGCGGAGAAGGAGAAGCCATGCCACGCTGCGGCGTTGGCGGCGCAATGAAAGCCAAGCCGAAAATGCAACGCTTAGGCTCTATGCTTGTTGTCCAAGTGGAGCCGTCAGAGATGGCTTTAAATAGATGTGCCCAAGTTTAGACAATAAAGCCATAATTGTGCATAAGTGCGGCACACACACACACACACACAGAGTAAGGATGGAGGGCTAAGCGAGCTAAGTTCCCACAGATTCCCATTTTGTATGCACACCAAAGAAGTTGCACATGAAAGTGAAAGAGATTTGCGAAAGTAACGAAACCAATTGAAGTAAATAAACATATGTGTATATATAAGAATATATATATCTATATATGTATGTGTATAAATACACCAAACATCTGGTATTATTATGAATATATATAAAGTCAATAATATTTTTTATACCCTGAACCCATTGAAAATGGGAAATCAGGCTATAATGGTTTTGTTAAACTGTCAAATGTATGTAACAGGCACAAGGGGGCGTGGCAGACCCCATAAAGTATATATATTATTTATCAGCTGAGTCGATTTAGCCCTGTCCGTCTGTCCGTCTGCCCGACTGTCTGCCCGACTGTCCGTCTGTTCGACTCTCCGTCTGTTCGTCTGTTCGTCTGTCCGTATGTATGAACGCGTCGATCTCAAAACATATAAGAGCTAGAGACTTGAAATACAGGTCCCTGTATAGCACGCGCATATCGAGCTTGTTTTAAAAAATCGATAACTTTTTTCGTGTCATTGTTATCGATTAAAAACCTAATCGAAATCAAGTTATTAAATTATATCTCGTACATCTTTCAAGCTAGAGTCTCCAAATTTTGTATTTAGATTATTTTATATTTTATACAATTTCGATTTTTGTTATATTTTGGATACCAGCCAAAAAAAAAAAATTTTTTTTTATTATTATTTAATTTTACGGGATTCAGGGGATCTGCTAGTCGGGCACCACCGACTAGAGTTTTCTTACTTGTTTAAAATATATAATTTATATACTTGGCCATTAAACACGAGACCACATACCAAATATGATAGCTCCAAGTCTTAAAGTCTTCGAGATATGCATAAAAATACTTTCAGCTGTTATCAATTTCTTGATATGTGGCAGCTGAGACTTGTAGACTTCATTTCTGATATGTTTAAATGTCGCAGAAGTCTTCTACTTACTAAAGTCTTAAGAGTTCTTAAGCAACCTTTACTTAAACCTTTACTGAATACGCAGCTATAAACTGCATGTCCAAGATCTTGGCATATCTAAATGGGTTTCGAACCCTTATCCTCATCACTTGGACAGCTCGTCAAGTGCCAACTAATCATAATTTATTTGATTTTAATTAATACTTCATTTTATACGACAATTAATTAGGGCTCTTCAGCAATGTGGTTTGATAGTTGTCATGAATCTCTATGGCTCACATTATGTGGCTTATCTGATGTATGCACAGGGCGTCAAATTCTGTTCCATTCGTATAGCTGCGCCATAGCTTGGCCAGCAATCAGCAGAGTATATCTTTATAGCACTATGCTCGACTGCGCTGGCAACGACATGCAGTGCCTGCGTTGGTCAGGTGGTTGGCTGCCTGCTAGATGGTTGTACTTAAGTATCGAAAGTCCCAATGGCATCGAGTAGCAGCCAAGTACTCCCCATGGCCTGGGCGCTGGCTTGGCTAATTGCGAAAAATCTGTTAAGGCAACTACCAGTTGATGATGATCAGCGGCGAGCTGCCAAGCCAGGCCGGGCCAGGCCAGGCCAGGCCAATCAGCCAACGAGGCGCACACGACAGTCAGACAGATAGACAAATAGACAGAGAGATGGACAGCAGCAGACGACGACAGGTGCCACACGAAAGCGCCAAAAAGGCAGACAGAACAAACAGAGATGGAAAAGCTGCAATCGCAGACGGCACAGTCAAAAGCTGCAAAAGGCCGTTTCAGCTATGATAATGTATATTTTATGAGTTAATTTCGAGTCGTCAAGATCGCGTGTTGCAGTTACAGTAAAGCAGACTCCCAGTTACCCTTGCCTCTGCCACCGCCACCACTCATCACGCTTCACAAATTCGCAGCTTGTGCAGCGCTCATAATTCTCAATGCAGTCGCAGTCGCAGTCGCAGTCTCTGTTCTCCTACTCTCCTGTTGGCCCTGGCCCTTTGGCTTTGGGTACAGGCCATTTGCAGTCCCTAACAAGCGTCATCGGCAGCTTTGTTGCGGTCTGTTTTCAGTTTGTCTCTGTCGACGTCGCCTCTCCATTTCGATTCGCTTTCGAGTCTGACTCTGAGTTTGACTCCGAATTGCGACTCCTCCAATTCGCACTTTGGTTAAATTAGTTGCGGTCTGGGAAGTTTGGCCACCATAATTTCCCGTGGCGTTTGCCGACCCGACAACTTCAACAACAACAACAACAGCAACACTAACAACAACAATAACAACACCACACTCCACTTAGCCGACAGACGCCGCCAAGTGTGTGACCGGGCGCGCTGATTGAAGCCGCCTGCATCAACGCCATCAGCAGATCGCAGATCTCAGATCTTCATCGTTGTTGTTGCCGCCTTCTGCTCACGTTCCAAGTGGGGGCCCCGAAAATTGCAGCAGCTAAAGGATTAACCTCAAATTTCTGGCTGGCTGGCGGTGTTTGGCTTTCAACGCTTAATTGGTTGTGAAATCATCATTATCACATGGACATGCAAGAGTCTCAAGCTGAAGCTAAAGCTGAGACTTTGAAGGGGACAACAGCGTTGGCGGCGTTGGTGTTGCCTCCCTTCATCACCTTCGAGCTGTTGCTGTTGTTGTTGTTGCTGCTGATGATTGTTTATTAAGCAGCGCCAGTTGCTGCGTGTCCTGGCCGTTGGCTGCTGTTGCTCCTCCAGCAGGCCATATAATTTGCGCGTGATTCATTTATGATTGAGAGTGAGACTTGTTTATACAGCACGGCACGATCGTCGCAGATCTCTCCCTCTTTCTCTCTCTCTCTCTCTCTCTCTGTGTGTGTGTGTAGCGAGCGAGCGGCGATTGCAAATCGTCTGGCAAATTATAGGCCAAGACCACCAAAGCGTTAACTGAAATATTTAGCAAGTTTGTTTCTTTGATTTCCAGGAAGCACTCCGCACATCGCAGTCAAATGAGCGCCGACCACTCTTTAATTAAGCCCAAAGCCGCCAGGAAGTGCAACGAAGTGACCAAAAAAACAAAAGAGAAGCAAAGCGAAGGAAAAGGCAGCCCAATCGAAAAGCTGCTAACAATTGCCAGAGGGCCAAACTCAAGCGCAGCGAAGCGTTGACAAGATCGCCCGCCCCTCCTACTACTGCCCACTGCCCGATCGCAAGATACAACCCAAAAAAAAACTGCAATCTGAAACACAACGGGAGGGAGTTTGCCAAAAATGGTACGCGCCGATTTTTCCCAAAACACAACATTTCGTTTTGAGTTGACTCTGGCACTGGCTCTGGCTCTGGCTCTGGCTCTGGCACTGAGTTGCCGACGACTGCGCAACATTAATCATAAATTACCAGGTCGTTGAGAGTTGAGAGAGTTGGCCGAAACGACGCAGCCAGACAGAGACGCCCCAACGTGTGGCGAGGTGTTCGCACAGCGCGTTTATAAATTTTGCCAAGCGCCAGGCTCGGCTCGAATCTCGCTGGCCGAAAACTCCGCAAAATGCCCAATGGTTACCAAAATGATCATCTTCATCATTTGCCGACCACGAACATACAAAAAGTGAACAACAACAAAAAAAAACACACGAAGAGAGCAAAAAGAATGTGAGATATGGCGGCAGCAGGCCAAGGTTATAATTGGCCCAAAGCGGGGCGCTGAGACAAACGAGGCGGCGCAGCTCGTAAAACGCAGAGCCAAGAGGCGGCAACCACAGCCACAGTCACAGCAACAGCCGCAGCTAGACGATGGACCACAGCATCAACCTGTGGCCAGCCCGTTGGAACGCACGTGCTTAACCTCTGACTTTGTTTTGGCAGCAGCAGCAGCAGCAGCAGCAGAGACAGAGGCTGCGGCTACTTCAAGTGGCCTGCCTGACGATTAGCCTCGGATTGTTACCGGGAACTCTGAGTGGTTGTTTATGGGCCTCCCAGGACACGCCCACTTGATGTGAGCATGGGAATGGGCAACGCTTATGCAAAGCCTCCCCAGACCGCAGGCTAAGCCTTAAACAGTTGAAGCTACCTAGGATTAAATTATGCTAGACAGATCCTTAAGATAGCTCATATATATAGCTGATATATAGATGTATGTATACATATATATAAACATATCTGAGAGTGTAGTAAATGGGTCAGCATTGAAGGAAATCTTTTAGTTTAGTGAGCTGTTGTTAGTGAGAAATAGCAAAATGCTCTTAAATATTAAAGAATATTGGTAGATTCTTATAAATTAGGTGATGATGATGATGAAGGGATTTAATTTCCTATATTGATGCAAAATATTTAAGTATAAACTTACCAAAGCAATTTATTGTCATCTTTTAGAGAGGACGGATCGATAAATATACTGAAAGAAACATAAAAGAAAGTTGGAAACAGAGTTAGATTAAATGAGACTATCGATAAGAATAAGGTAGAAAGAAAGAGAGAGAGAGAGAGAGAGAGAGAGACAGAGAGAGAGAGAGACAGAGAGAGAGAGAGAGAGACAGAGAGAGAGAGAGACAGAGAGAACCACAGAAACGCAGATAAAGAGAGATAGGAAGACAGACATAGAAAGAGATAGAGGATAGGACGAGAAAAATGGAGAGAGAGTAAAAGAGAGAGAGAGAGCGAGAGAGAAAAAGAGAGAGAGCGAGAGAGAAAAAGAGAGAGATATAGAAAGCATAACAGATAGAGAAAGAAAACACTATAAAGATTGGCAGCAGGACAGCAAATTAGAGTGGACCAAATCAACGCTCAAAACATGTCCACAATAGCAAAGTAAATGTCTAATTAAAGCAGTCAGGACTATAGGAACATAAAGAACATATATAATTTAAATCCAAATAAGCAGAAGTCAAAAATCATCACAGTTTATGCATTACAAATTTCGTCCCCCTCGCCCTTTGCATCGGTATTTATTGATAATTTACATGCTGATAGGAAATTCTCAATCAAACCACGCTTATCATACTAATGGGGTCTCCACATATGCGATTATGTAAGCGCAGATGACGCAAGTTGGCTGTAAGGCAAACCTAACGTGTGGCAGCCAAGTTTGTGCCAAGTCAGTGAACTCGAATGCGAGCTGGCAGCAGAGTCCTTGCAGTCGTTCGCGAGTGGCCGCCCACACGCGCTGAAAGGACATTGGCGCAGAATGCAATCAATTTTGGCCCGAGCCGTTGACAGGCAGCGAGCATTGCTGTATTGTGCTGCAGCTAAAGGACAGTGCAGGACAGTGCAGGACCAGGCAGGACATGTCGCCGCGCTGGCTGCTCGCCAGGCATATTTACTGCATTTTGAGGACAGCTCATAAAATAGCGAGCCGGAACTTTAATTGCGCCGCAAACTGCGCCACAAATTCAATTTCAAGCAAATTGCAGCAGCAGCAGCAGTAGGCGGAGCGCAGTTGCTTCCAGGACGCTTCCAGACGACATGCATGAGACAGTTTCAATCTGTTCGTTGCATAAACATGCAAATTTCTCATCATTGAAGCGTTCGCAAATATTGTGCCAAGACATTTCCATTTAACCAAGCACTTGGCTCAACGCAATCCCTAACAGCAACAACAGCACACACACACAGACACATACACATACATACATATATGTATATGTGTGCAAAGGACAAAGAATAGAGAAAAATCACAGGAACAACTGGCGTCGCGTTTCAGTCAGTGCGGCGCCAAAAACTACTAAAAAATAAAGTTTGCATTTTGTCTATTTGTTTCCTGTCGCCTTGTCCCAGTCCCGATGCCCCAACCACGCGCCCCATGCCCATTTGCAAGTGAAAAATCATCCACCAAAACAGACAGAAAACGAAATTCGCATTAGGGCAGGTTGACAGGGCACAAAAAGTCCTAAAAAACTAAAATTGAAGTCAAGAAATAAGTATAATACTAGAATAAAATATAAATAATATTAAAAAAGAAACACATAATTCAAATAATCAAATAAATAATTTTAGCAAACACATTTAAATAAGGGAATTGAACTTTTGCAAATTTGAATTTTCGTTACTTTTGTTTTAGCTACCAAACACGAGCTGGCGCTACTTGCTAGCGCCATCTATTAATATGAGTCATACAAGTAACACACTTGTCCGCTAGAGCGCTACACGAAATTAACTCACATGCACAACTTGTTCGCCGCTAGGTGGCAGACTTTGTCAGCGCCATCTAGAATAAACGAAGCCATACTGATAATAGCTTACGTTACGTTTAACGTAACAACAATGTTG